>CAMZMU010000067.1:25130878-25730878 GCA_947311845.1 Poa pratensis
CCTGTTTGGGCCTGGGAATGTCCGAGCTTCATCTTGACCTGGAGAATACAGGCCGACCTATCTTGGCCCAGAGGGGTCCGAGTATACTGTTGGCCAGGCCGAGGTTCACTGTCCGAGCTATGTTCAGCCGACCTAACTACCTCAGTGCAGTGGTTTGTGTTGTGAGAGCAGAGAAGCTGTGGGAGGAAGTAAGATCCGACCTGGTAAAAGATCTTAAGCGCAAGACCCGAGGTACGGAGCCGTCACATCCGTGCCGAGCTAACCGAGGTGGTAGGCTGTAGTCGGGCAGGAGTCAATGCTCCTGTCACTTCCAGCCGGGTACAAGAGCGCCTGACACGGGAGCGTCTGTCAAGGAGCCTGGCAGAGGCGTGCCCGGGTTCGGCGGGCCTGCACGTCTCTGACCGCTGACCACGCGGGATCTGGGAAAAGGCTACGAGGTAGCTCTGCCAGGCCACGTCCTGTCTCGGTCAGAGGGGACATGCTAGTTCTGCCGTTAGGCTACAGGAGATGGGCAAGCCACGTCTTGTCCCTGACCGAGGTACGGTGGTACGGTGGTGACCGTTGCAGAGGCATGGCAACAGTGTTCGCGAGGGGCACAATGGTAACCCGGCTGGCCTATATAGTGGGCTTCACCCCCCTCTGAGACCCCCCCCGCAACTAGTTGATCAAGAGAGAAAGAAAGAGAGAAGGAACTCGGAACACCCCGGAAACACCTCGGATTCAGCTCGGAGTGCCTTCTTCCTCCCGTCTAGCTCTCCATCTTTTACCTCAAGTTCTCACCATTGTAGCATCATACAGCTCGAGGAGCAGCTTGTACTTGTCACTTTGAGCTATACACTGAGTAGGATAGTGCTGCAGTAGGGGTGTTACCTCCACAAGAGGGCCCCGAAGCAGGGTACATCGTGGTGTGC
Organism: Poa pratensis; assembly: GCA_947311845.1. Classification (NCBI taxonomy): domain Eukaryota; kingdom Viridiplantae; phylum Streptophyta; class Magnoliopsida; order Poales; family Poaceae; genus Poa; species Poa pratensis. The sequence continues at coordinate 25,131,790 of CAMZMU010000067.1, forward strand.
TTTGTGTTCTTGCTTTCTTGGTTCTTCGTTCGTGTTCTTGCGTGTTCTTGCGTGTGCACTTCTTGAGTGCATAAACCCTCCCCGGATTCCCCCAACGACCATTCGGCCCCATCTTAGCCATACCTATGGCATCTGCCGTGATCCCACCACGACAGTTGGCGCCCACCGTGGGGCAGATTGAGGCGTTGGAGGGAGTTTTCATCCGGACGGGCTCAGGCGAGCGTGTTCTTTCCGGGCTTGTCGCCAAGATCGGAGAGTTCACCTTCATCAGCGACAACGCGGGGTGTTTCGCCGGCAAGCCCTTCCCCGAGCACGGCTTCACCATGATGCTCGGCAGCTTCGTCACATACGTTGCTGTCGAGGTTGTTCGCGGGTACCCGGAGCAGGTGCTCGTGGACGACGAAACTCCTCTCCTCGCGGCTTTAGGTCGGCGTATCACTCGCCCCGAGAGCTGCGTGGAGGTGATGATGACAGGTCCGGTTGACGCCGCTGGCAAAGTAGATGCCAGCCAATCCAAGGCGGCCGAGGTTGCTAAGGTGAGATCTGCAAAGCCCAGGCTAGAGAAAGAGCTGCCTGGCACCCCCGAGCTGCAGGGCCGAGGTGCGACCCTGGTAGAGATAGTGGACACTGGCAGACCCAGTAAATCCAGGAGTGGATGTAGTGGTGACTGTGGCCGACCTAGAGGCAAAGCGTGTCCTGTTGCAGAAGGAGGCTGTAGCAATGATAACAGCTAGAGATGAGTTCAATAGAGATCTGCGTGAGTACAATGCAGCAATGGCTTCACCCCGGTAGCAGTTGATACACATAGGGGAGCCGAGGTGCGGCAGAGAGGCAAGGGGCTCAATGATGAGATAAACAGGGAGGCTCGACCTACCACCTCGGCTAGGAGTGAGAGTCGCGTGTCGACTGGAAGGCCGGTGTATAGTTCCCCTGCTAAGAACCTCAGAGCTGCCGAGGCAGGCAGGGCCGAGCTATCCGGGTTACTGGAGATGCATGGCGTGCGCAGCAGAAGCGAGTCAATGAGTTAGTATATGTGGCTAACCAGCAGAATGAGGCTCTCCGCAGAGCATATGCCGGGGCTGGTGATTCAGAGATGGTTTATTCAGCTAGGCCAGTTAGTCAGGTGTCCAAGGGGCAAGCCTCGTCTCCACTCGTCGGAGGAGCCGATCGAGCCCGGAGTGTCACCTCGGGTCAGAACAAGCAGCTGCAGATGTATGATCCAGTCTTAGCAGCAAAGCAGAAGGTGGGCCAGGGCAATGCTAGCCGAGCTAAGGGAAACCCCGGCCCAGGCAATGCAAGCCGAGCTAAGGGTAACTCCGGTCAGGGAAATCAGAATGGCGGGCAAGCAGCATCGGCTGGCCGAGGTAAACCACCTCCGCCCCCGAGGTATCAGCAACAACCCGGCAGCAGGGGCAATATCAGCGAGAGCCGGAGTATGTTCAGCAACCTCAGAACGTCGGTCAAGGCGATGACCGATATGATGATGGAGACTCGGCCATGGCGCGAGCTGGATACCACAGAGTGGATGGGGCGTTGGGACCTCGGATAGGAGGTCGGATGTTAGCTCCAGGCGATGTCCGTAACAAGCTGGATAGAATCTACTTGTCTGAGCAACTGGAGGAGGAAGGCCCTCCTGGTCCGGCGTGTTTTGGACCTCGGATCATGAAGGAGCCACCACCACCAGTATCTCAGTTCCAGTTAGGTCGGAACACCAAGCCATACAATGGGAGCACCAAGCCACAAGATTGGCTGACAGATTATGTATCCTCGGTGCACATAGCGGGGGGCAATCGCCGATGGGCGGTCCGGTATCTCCCGCACATGTTGGAAGGTCCAGCTCGGATCTGGCTGAATAATTTGCCGGAGTATAGTATCAACTCCTGGATAGACTTGGAGCTGGCGTTTAACAGCAACTTTGCTAGTACATACAAGAGGCCAAACCGACCTCAGCTCCTGGCGGCATGTAAGCAAGATGATCATGAAACTGACCGAGAATTCTTAACTCGGTGGAGCAATGTTCGGAATTCCTGTGAAGGAGTGTAGAGGCACAGGCCATTTCCTGGTTTGCAGATGGTTGTCGACATGGCAGCATGCTGTGGCAGAGGCTCCAAGAGATATGCCGAATCCCTAGCAGAAACAATCCGGATTGCAGATTCTTATGCTCTGGGTGATCCGATGCAGCCAGCAGCAGAGGCAGGGCACGTAACAGAAGGAGGGAGCCAATAAACAACCGGCTCGGACCAAGGTGTAATGACCGCCAGGAGTTCGGACAAAGAGGAGGGAGCCGGACTACCCATACACCTCGAACCAAGTTGCAGCGGTGAACCCGGATCACCCGGAGCTGGAGGTGTCCAGAGGCCAAAAATCAATGGTCCGGCATTTAGTCCGAACCCGGAGCCACCCTTGACTATGAATCAATGATAGATGGTCCTTGCTGTTACCATACGACCGACCCGCGCAAGCCAGCCAACCATTCAACCCGGCAGTGCAGCTGGAACCGCAGAATCAGAGAAGAAGGGGCGAAGGCCGGAGGAATCAGAGCAGGACCACCTCAGAGATTTCAGCCGAGGTCCCACCCAAATCTGTCCGGAGCAAATGTTACCCCGATAACCACTGCACCTCTCCGAGGCCTGCAGCAGCAAGACCCGTGAATGTTGTGAATGTCCGAGGTAATAACAACAACAATGGTGCCGGACCAAGTCAGCAGTATGAATACCCCGGAAATGACTATAGAGAGGCTCATGCGAGCTATGTGGTCTTTGTGACCGAGCCAACTGACAAGAAGAGCGTGCAGAGGCGTGCCATGGAGGTGAATGCAGTAATGCCGGTGGTGCCGACCTATATGAACTGGTCTGAGCAGGAGATCACTTGGAGCAGAAAGACACACCTCGGATCATGCCGAGCCCTGGAAAGTATGCCCTGGTGGTAGATCCAACGTTGTGTGGGCCTACCAACAATGTGAGGTTCACCCGAGTTCTGGTGGACAATGGCAGTGCCATCAACATCATGTACCGAGACACAATGGTGAAATTGGGCATATCGCCTAATCAGTTGATGCCAAGCAGTTGTACTTTTCATGGGATTGTGCCTGGCGTTTCCTGTGCACCCATGGGCAAGATATGGGTGGATGTAGCATTTGGAACCAAGGACAATTGCCGAGTTGAGAGTATCGAGTTCGAGGTGGTGGACTTGGAGAGTGCATACCATGCATTGCTTGGAAGGCCGCTCTGGCCAAGTTCATGATTTCCACCCATGTTGCATACCTGAAGATGAAAATGCCAGGGCCTAATGGGATCATATCCATCTCGGGTGACTACAAGCGAGCCATTCAGTGTGCCTCGGCGGGGTCTAATCTGGCCGAGTCTTTGGTGATCGCAGCTGAGAAAAGAAGCTGCATCAAGTGGTGGCAATGGCGCAGTCAACACAGCTCGGCCTGTCCGGACTGATGAGCCCGGACTCAACTGCGGCATTCGAGGTGCCCAAGGAGACCAAGAAGATCCCCATTGACCCGGAGCACCCAGAGCATATGGCCATCATTGGGACCGGGCTGGGCGAGAAATAGGAAAGCGAGCTCTGTCACTTCCTCCGTGAGAATCGGGATATCTTTGCATGGTCGGCTAAGGACCTGCCTGGTGTTCCGAGGGAGTTGGCAGAGCACTCTTTATTTGTTAGGCCAGAGGTGAAACCGGTGAGGCAACCGACCCGTCGTCTCTCAGACGACCGAGACAAGTGGTGCTGGACGAGCTGGCTAAGTTGCTTGCAGCCGGGTTCATTATGGAGGTGCTGCATCCGGACTGGATATCCAATCCGGTCTTGGTGGAAAAGAAGAAAGACGAGCCAGCCGTGGTCAAGGTGTGGCGCATGTGCATTGACTTCACTAACCTCAACAAGGCGTGCCCGAAAGATCCATTTCCATTACCTCGGATTGATCAAGTGATCGATTCCACTGCTGGTTGTGAACTGTTGTCTTTTATTGATGCGTACTCTGGTTTTCACCAGATACCACTGAACCCAAAGGATCAAATAAAGACTGCTTTTATTACCCCGTATGGGGCGTATTGCTATCGTGTCATGTGTTTTGGTCTGAGAAATGCCGGGGCAACTTATCAGAGGTGTATGCAGAAATGCCTGCACTCTCAAATGGGCAAAAATGTGCAAGTGTATGTCGATGATATTGTCATCAAAACTAAGGAGAAACGTACTCTCCTCGAGGAGACATTTGTGAATTTGAGAAAGTATCGGTTGAAGCTTAACCCGGACAAGTGCACCTTTGGTGTCCCGGCTGGAAAGTTGCTCGGATTCCTGGTGTCTAGCCGAGGTATCGAGGTTAACCCGGCCAAGATCCGAGCTATTGAGAGCATGAAGTTACCGAAGTGTTTGAAAGATGTGCAGAAGTTCACAGGGTGCCTAGCCTCGTTGAGCCGATTTGTAGCTCGGCTAGGAGAAAAAGCCTTGCCTTTGTACCAGCTCATGAAGAAAAGTACCGGGTTTACATGGACCCCGCAGGCCGACGTGGCGTTCGGTGAGCTGAAAAAGATGTTGTCCACTGCCCCGGTGTTGGCGTCACCATTGCACAATGAGCCGATGTTACTTTACATTGCGGCCACAAACCGAGTTGTAAGTGTGGCAGTGGTGGTGGAGCGCGAAGAAGGTGGCAGGTCGGTGCAGAGACCGGTGTATTACTTGAGCGAGGTGATCTCTACCTCGAAGCAGAACTACCTCACTACCAGAAGATGACGTATGGTGTCTACCTGGCGGTCAAGAAGTTGAAGCATTATTTCCAGGAGCATCCCATGACGGTGGTGTGCGAAGCTCCAATCTCGGAGATCATCGGGTGCAAAGATGCAACTGGCCGAGTTGCCAAATGGGCGATTGAGGTGTCTCCATATGCACCACATTATGAGAGAAGAGACGCAATTAAATCCCAGGCGTTGCCGGACTTCTTTTGTGATTGGGCCGAGATGCAGTATGAGCCACCCAGGCCGGACTATAATTATTGGAAAATGCATTTTGATGGGTCCAAGACAAAGATCGGGCTGGGGGCTGGAATAGTCCTCACCTCGCCAAAGCGAGATCAGCTGAAGTACGTGCTGCAGATTCATTTCTCAGCATCAAACAATGTGGCGGAGTATGAGGCCTTAATCCATGGCCTCAAGGTGGCAAAGGAGATCGGTATCCGGCGTGTAGAGTGCTTCGGCGATTCCGACCTGGTGGTGCAACAATCTTCTGGAACTTGGGATGCTCTGGATGCCAACATGGCGTTATATCGGTTCCATGTGCAAAAGATATCCGGGTTCTTTGAAGGGTGTGAGTACAGGCATATACCTCGGGCAGAAAATGATGCTGCCGACGTGTTGTCAAAGCTCGGTTCATCGAAAGAGGCAGTACCACCAGGGGTAGCCCTGAATCACTTGAGAACTCCTTCAATCAAACCTTCTCCTGAATCCGAATCTATTTTCATCCCGGCGGAGCAAGAGCCCGGACCTGTTCCAATGGAGGTAGACGTCGGGTGCGTTTGGTCGGACCCGGGGACTGCGTGGCAGAGCTCGGGGACTGCGCACCGAACCTCGGGGACTGCTCATCAAGACTCGGGGACTGGTCGCAGGATGGTGGAGGAAATAATGGAGGAGATTATGGTGGCCGAACCAATGGAGGTGGACGAGGAACTTTTTCCTTTGCACCCAGTGCCGGAGTGGGCGGAGCAAATCATGAAGTTCATAACGGAGGGAAGCTGCCAAGTGACACAACCGAGGCTAGGAGAATTCAAAGGAGGGCCAAGGCGTACACCATCATCAACAAGGAGCTCTATAAAAGAAGCGTAACCGAGGTGTTGCAACGGTGTGTCGAGCCAGCTGAAGGCAAGGAGATGCTTTTGGAGATCCACCAAGGAGAGTGTGGTCATCATTGCAGCACAAGAGCTCTGGTGGCCAAGGTGTTCAGGCATGGGTTCTATTGGCCCACTGCTCTTGCTGATGCAGAGGCCATAGTCCGGAGATGTGAAGGATGCCAAAGGTTTGCCAAGCAAACGCATATGCCAGCCTCGGCGCTCAAAACAATTCCTATCACTTGGCCGTTTGCGGTATGGTGTTTGGATATGGTGGGAGAGTTCAAACCAGCCCGAGGTAACATGACGCACATATTGGTGATGGTGGACAAGTTCACCAAGTGGATCGAGGTGAAACCAATCCGGAAGTTGGATGGTCATTCAGCAGTGACTTTCTTGAAGGAGATTATTCTGCGATATGGCTACCCCCATAGCATTATCTCGGACAACGGCACAAACTTTGCTGTTGGAGAATTTGCTCGGTTTTGCATGAACAAGGGAATCCGGCTGGACATAGCCTCGGTGGCACACCCGGAGTCTAATGGACAAGTGGAAAGATCAAATGCTCTAGTGTTGGCCGGCATCAAGGCTCGGCTCATTGAACCACTGCTGAAAACGCCGGGGTGTTGGATAGATGAGATACCAGCAGTACTGTGGGGTCTAAGGACCACGCCAAATCGATCAACTGGCTATACGCCATTTTTTATGGTCTATGGGGCAGAAGCTATGCTACCCACTGACATCGAGTATGATGCGCCCAGAGTGGCAATGTACACTGAAGCCGAGGCAAAAGAGGCTCGGGAGGATGCAGTAGATCTGCTTGAGGAAGCAGAGAGTTGGCCTCATCTCGGTCAGCAATATACCAGCAAGGTCTCCGACGTTATCATAGCCGGAGTATCAACCCTCGTGTGTTTCACGAGGGAGATTTGGTGCTGAGGTGGTGCAGCGCAAGAAAGGCGGCACAAGTTGTCACCTCCATGGGAGGGACCGTTCATTGTGACCCGAGCTCTGCTCAATGATTCCTACTATCTAATAGATGCGCAGGAACCAAGGGAAGATGGGCTGGACAACCCCGGATCAGAGGTCAGGCGACCATGGAACGTAGCTCTACTCCGACCTTTCTACTCATGAAAGGCGCAATGTATGTACCTCGGTTAATCCTTAATAAAATGTCGGCACTCCGAGGTTGAAGCTCGGGGACTGCCTCGCTCTTGTGCTTGTGTTTTATTTCTGTTTGTCAGTTTCGTTCATATGCCGAACTATTTTGAACCTCGTCTCAAACTTCAAGTAATGTATGCTGTGTAACTAATCTTGTGACTCGACTGGCATCTGCCTAAATGGTAGTCAAGAGCAAAGATGAAAAAACGTGGGAGACATGAAAATGAACTCGGGGACTCGGTCCAAAAATATAGTTCGGCATGTGTCGTTTACTAACCCCTGTCTTTACCTTTCGTTTATGTCGGATGGTTTTGAAACACACTTCGAGATTTGCTAAGTACTGTATGCTATAAATAACAATCTTGTGACTCGACTGTCGAACGCCTAAATGGTAGACAAGAGCAAAGAATGCCAGATATAGTAAACACGAAAGTGAACTCGGGGACTCGTTCCAAAAGGGTTCGGCATAAGTTCTTAGAAAAGCTTGGTTCGGATAGCAAGTTAATAGTAATGGTAGCAAAGCAAACTACTTAAGGTCTGTTACATCTGCACCCGGCATACCGGGGATTTAATGTTTTGCTTAAGATAAATTCAGGCCTCGGAAGAGACCTCGGGCGCAGGAGCCTCGGGCGCAGGAACAACCTCGGTCGCGGAAGCAACCTCGGTTGTGGGAGTTGCCGGGGTGTCCGTCACGTCGGAGGAAATCACCTCGGTGGCTACAGCTTTGCCGGACTTGCCCTTGGAGTTCGGAGGTTCGTCGAAGCTGAAGTCATCATCAGAGCCTTCAGCCACCTCGGTTGTTTTGCCGGCCTTGCCCTTGGAGCTCTCAGGCTCGTCAAAGTCAATGTCCTCGCCTTCAGAACTTTCTTCACCGACTCCGCTTCCTCGTCCGAGCTCTCTTCGTCCTCAGAGTAGAGGCGCCCGTCATCAAAGGTCCGGGTGTTTGCGTAACTAGCAAAGCGGTCGGCTGCTGCTTGGCGTTTCGCAATGCCATCCGGGGTGGAGTTCCAAGGAGAGCCCCTGCGCAGGGAGGTAACAGTGTGGATCTCAACATCCTCATACCAGGACAGCACGAACACCAGGGCCTTGTCCGCTCCAGCCCGAGCTGACGAGCATCTCCACTCCCGAAGTCTAGCCTCGGCTCCTTTCAGCTTCGTGGCGAGCTCGTCGATGCAAGTGGGGGTCTTAACCTTGGGCCAGAGGGCACGGTGGACCTCGATGGCAGCATCAACAAGTTGTTCCAATGGCTCGGAGCGGCCTGATCCGAGCATTAAGGGCACAAGGTGGTCCTGGATATCCCAGCTGTCGCTGAGAGTTTCTGTCTCAGCCCTCTTTGCCCGAGCTGCTTGAACTTCGCGGATAGCCTTGTCCTTGGAGTGCTCGAAGTTCTCTGAAGAGGACAAAAAGGCTGTCGCTGAAATAAGGCATACGGTGGCACGGGTGTAGGTCGGCAGAAAATAAGGAAAAGGGAGAAGAACTTACTGTCCATTTGATGATTAATCCGAGCGAGCTCGGACAACCAGCTTTTCGAGATAGCTCGGAGGGCGGTAAGTTCGGCTTCGGCCGAGGTGGCACGGCTCTCCAGGGTCTTGGCAAGCTTTTGCTGCTGTTCGGCGGCCTGGTCCTTAACCTTCATAGCGTCCTCCACAGCAGTCTTGGCTTCATTAGCCCGGTTCAGCTCTTGTTGCAGCCGAGCTATTTCATCCTCGGCTGTCTTCAACTTGGAGGCGTAATCCTTGTCGCTCTGCTCCTTGGCGGATAAAGAGTCCGGTGAGACTTCTTCAATCTGTTGTGATCCAGCAGGAGGTTCTTGAAGACCTTTGTCCGAGCATTGTTGCATTCCTGAAAAAATAGAGAGATCAGTTCGGATAAATCCGAGGTATTTCTAGCACCCGAGGCCCAATTGAGTCCCGGGGACTTGGCATTGGCCTCGGGGACTCAGCATGGGAGAAATGACAAGTTTTTGAGATTCAAGCCGAGCAATTTTAACTCGGTGGAGTGTCAATTGCTCAACCCGAATCTCGGGGACTGGGAATAGTGTATGTTTGTCATTTGATTTCAAAGGAAGAAAGAGAGCTGTGTAAAGAAACTTACCGAGGCCTTCTTGCTGCAATCAAGGACTGCAGTCTGCATGTTATAGATAGATTGGAGCACGGCGCTGGGTCCAACTTGATGCTCAGAGCTCGGGTTGGAGGAGACCTCGACAGTGTCAGCCGAGTTCCAGTCCATGTCATAGTGCTTCTCCGAGCCTAGGCTGTTCCCGCTCTTGGTCCGGAGTTGCCCGACCTCCCAGCTGCTGATGTCCGGCTGGGTAGTAGCAGCGAATAAAGCTCGGGAGGTGGCGACCTGAGAGCTCGAGGGCGCGGCCTTGGTCAAGGTGGACCTCGGCGCAGAAGCGGGAACATGCGGCACCAGTTGGGTGCTCGCAGTCAAGGGGCCTGATGACGGTGGCGGCATCGGAGTTTGCTGTGGCTGTTTGGGGGGCTCAACGTTTTGAGCTGAATCTTTCTGCTGCTGCTGGAGCTTTTGCTTCTGCAGTTGTTGTTGTTGTTTCTTCTTTTGCTGCTGTTGCTGCTGGTTGCGCGCAGCTGAGACTTGGGGGAGCCGAGGCTCCTGCACGGCTTAACCGGAGTCTTGGCGCGATCTGTCTCCGCATCCTTCTGAGGAGGCGGAGGAGTCTGATCTGGCGGGGAGCAGAGTGCCCCAGGCCGGAGTCAGAGCTCGGCGGTGGAAGTTCGGCGGAGGAGACGCGCCCGGGGAGGAGATGGTCTTCTCCGGGCTGGTGAGGTCAATGGACGTTCTGGAGGAGAGGCTCTGGCGGGGCTGCCGAGGTTAACCTCGACCTCGGTTGTCTGAGCTTCAACCACTGGAGGCAGTGGTGAGTGTATCGAGCTATGGCTCTGTTTGACCTGCCGAGCCGGGCTAGACGAAAGAGAAAGATTAAGTTAGAGTGTAAAAAGCTTAACCTTGGAGCAGCGTGAGAAGTAAGGAGGAGCAAAGGTGACTTACGCATCTTCCTCCACGGGACCTCGTTTCTTGCGCCGCGCCGAGGTCTTCTTGGCACGCTTGGCTTTGGGCGCTGCAGTCTCCGAGGTCTTGGAAGCCTCGGCATCCGAGGTACCAGGTCCTGAGCGCTTCCGGGAAGCTGCAGACGCTGGATGAAAGTTCTTATATGTTGGAGGAGCATATGAAATGGGAATAACGTTGACAGGTTCCAGAATTTGGCAATCGTCATCGTCATCATCGTCGTCAGACCAGTCTCTGATGGAACTGGGAACTTGTTTCTTACCCGGGTTGGAAGAGCTAGTCTTGGGGGCGGACCTCGGAACGGCCTTAGGGATCGGCAGGTGATCCTCATTGTCCGGGTCTTCAGTCTCTGGACCTTCCAGGGCGAGGCGGGCAGGCGCCCAGTTCGACAGCTCCGCGCCGTCCTCGATCAGCTGCCGGGCGAACCGCTGCAGGAGTGGCAAAAAAGAATTGAGTTAAGAAGCAACCGAGGTGTGCAAGACCGGAGCGTAAGCTCGGAAAATTAGTAAGTACTCACTTGCTCCGGAAGATTTTCTCTGTCGTGAGGCTCCACGCCCCATGTCCACTCCTCGTCCATCTCAGTCTGGGCAACGGCTTTGACCCGGCGCCAAACTGAGGCCTTGGAGAGCGCCTTGCTGCTGATCCGAGTAGGATCGAGTAGACCTTCCATATGGCAGATCTTATGGGCTCGTTGTTGAAGGGGGCTGACTCTTCGTTCCACAAAAGTCCGGAGGATGTCATCGGAACCCCACCCTCTTTTCTTGAGATCCAGCATGTATTCATGGATCTCTTGAACCTCGGCGTAGGCGTCCTCCGGGTTGAAGTCCCAATTGAGTTGTGCAGTGGGAGGGCCGAGCTGGAAGTCCGGGAGGTTGATGAGGTCGACAGTACCGGGGTTCCTCACATAGAAAAAGGATCGCTGCCACTTCTTGCAGCTCTCCAGGCCTTTGATCCGTGGGAACTCGGAGCAGCCGGGGTGAGATAGAGGCCGCACCACAGGCAGTCATATCTTTGTTCACAACCTCCTTGTTGGGGATGCTCTGTTTCTTCAGCTGGAAGTACTTGGCCCAGCCCTCAACGCTCGGCCAGAGGCCGAGATATCCTTCAGAGAAAGCTGCATAGCACGACAGCTGTAGCATGGAGTTAGCAGGGAGATGGTGCGGCTGCAAGCCGAAGAACTTCAGAAATTCCCGAAAGAACTTGCTGGCCGGAAGTCCGAATCCGCGCTCGAAGTGAGAGACAAACACCACTTTCTCGCCGGGGTTGGTGATCGGTTCGCCGTCCCCAGTGTGAAGCCGATATAGCAGTTCGGCTGGGATTCGATGAGTTTCTTTGAGCCATTTGATATCATCGTCAGTGACGTCCGAGCCATCCCATCCACCTCTCTCGCTGGCGGAAACCTCGGCGCGGTTTGACGTAGCAATTGCCGACATGTTGACGCTTTCCTGCAGAAGAGGAGGTTCAACCGGGGTAAGTACCTCGGACAGTTCAGGATATCGGGGTAAAATACCTCGGATCAGTCAAAACAGCCGAGCTAAAGAGTTTTGGGCGGGAAACATGTTTCTACCATGGCGAGATATTAGCAAAGATCTACCGGTGAGCCAAAAAGGGAAATAAAATCAAGTTCATCCAGGGGCAAAACTAAAAGGACAGTGCTACGGGTGCATCTGGTACAAGTCTAGAGGAGATCTACAGTGGCTAAAAAGTGCAAAGGTAGAGCATCTAGTTCATCAAAATCCTCGAGTTCATCGGAGGATGAACATGGTCATGGCATGGGCAATGGAGGGGAACGAAGAACTCACCGTGGAGGAACGCGAGGGATCGGTGGCAAGTTGATGGCGCCAGGCGCAGCGCGCGTACTCCGGTGCGGCGAGGCGCTCGGCGGCGGCGCGGAACGATGCGGCAGAACGGCGGCGCGTACTCCGGTGCGGCAAGGTGCTCGACGGCGGCGACGGAGGCAGTGGCACGGAGCGGTGTGCGATGGAGGAAGAAGAAGATGAAACTCCCTGGGCCCCTATTTATAAGCCGCGTGCGGTTACGGCGTGCATTAACTGCGCACTACCGCGCGGTTATCGGGAAGGCGCGGGATCGTGTGCGGGTGAGCGCACGGTTGCGCGGTTGGTGGCCGCACGATCGGCCACATCGTGGGCCGCAGAGTGGCAACCGCCAACCTCGGATTTCCTGTGCCGGTCAGCGCGAGAATCGAGGAGTCGCGGGCGGTCAAGTTGGTCTCGCACTTGAGTGCGCAGGTGCGCTGTTTGGTGGGTCCGGCTGACGAGGGCGGCGTGTGGTCAGGACCTGTCTTTCAGAGGTCCGGGTTTCGAGGTCCGGGCAGAGATTCTTCGCCACGTACCTCGGAAAATCTTGAGGCAAGATTGTGCTGAGTCACAGCTCGGAAAGTTCAGATTGCAGATCTACCTCGGATTAGATGGTGGTATGTGGGAAGTACCTCGGCGGAACTATGTTTGAGGTCGGTTTTAGAGGTGGTGCCTTGCTTGTTTTGAACCTGCTACGGCCCTCCATCCGAGGTCGTAGGACCGCACCAGCTTCGGGGACTAATGTCGGGGGAGTATCCCCGGGTAGGGTCAAGGCTTGGCATAAGTGGAGTTCGAAGGTGTGCCGAGGTACGGAAAGGGCCGACCTGCTTGGGCCTGGGAATGTCCGAGCTTCACTTGACCTGGAGAGTAAAGGCCGACCTATCTTGGCCCAGAGGGGTCCGAGGTATACTGTTGGCCAGGGCCGAGGTTCACTGTCCGAGCTGTGTTCAGCCGACCTAACTACCTCGTGCAGTGGTTTGTGTTGTGAGAGCAGGAGAAGCTGTGGGGAGGAAGTAAGATCCGACCTGGTAAAGATCTTAAGCGCAAGACCCGAGGTACGGAGCTCGTCACATCCGTGCCGAGCTAACCGAGGTGGTAGGCAGTAGGTCGGGCAGGAGTCAATGCTCCTGTCACTTCCAGCCGGGTACAAGAGCGCCTGACGCGGGAGCGTCTGTCAAGGAGCCTGGCAGAGGCGTGCCCCGGGTTCGGCGGGCCTGCACGTCTCTGACCGCTGACCACGCGGGATCTGGGAAAAGGCTACGAGGTAGCTCTGCCAGGCCACGTCCTGTCTCGGTCAGAGGGGACATGCTAGTTCTGCCGTTAGGCTACAGGAGATGGGCAAGCCACGTCTTGTCCCTGACAGAGGTACGGTGGTACGGTGGACCGTTGCAGAGGCATGGCAACAGTGTTCGGCGAGGGGCACAATGGTAACCCGGCTGGCCTATATAATGGGCTTCACCCCCCTCCTGTGAGATCCCTGGCAGAACTAGTTGATCAAGAGAGAAAGAAAGAGAGAGGAACCTCGGAACACCCCGGAAACACCTCGGATTTAGCTCGGAGTGCCTTCTTCCTCCCGTCTAGCTCCATCTTTTACCTCAAGTTCTCACCATTGTAGCATCATACAGCTCGAGGAGCAGCTTGTACTTGTCACTTTGAGCTATACACTGAGTAGGATAGTGCTGCAGTAGGGGTGTTACCTCCGCAAGAGGGCCCCGAAGCAGGGTACATCGTGGTGTGCTTTGTGTTCTTGGTTTCTTGGTTCTTCGTTCGTGTTCTTGCGTGTTCTTGCGTGTGCACTTCTTGAGTGCATAAACCCTCCCCGGATTCCCCCAACGACCATTCGGCCCCATCTTAGCCATACCTATGGCATCTGCCGTGATCCCACCACGACAGGATCCCCCCTCTGGTGCCAGTTGCCGGCCTATGAGCGAAAGAGCGAAGCCGGAAGCCCCCAATATAAGCAGCCGTTGCGTGGTCGATGAAATCGAGTTTGGTTTCTTGTAGGCAGGCGATGTGGCAAGGCGTGTTGGCGAACATGGCATGGACGGTGTCTTTTCTCGCTTGGTCATTTAGCCCGCGGGTGTTCCAATCAGCAATGTTGAGGAACGGTTGCGTCATTGCAGGAAGGGGGGAGCTTGGGCTCAAGGTCGTGGGAGAGCTAGTAGACGTAGTAGTTGTAGACGTAGATGAAGTAGACGTAGTAGTTGTTGACGTAGATGAATTAGCAGTTTTAAAGGTGACAAGCCCACCCGATAGCCGAAAGCGTGATGAATTGCAGGAAGTAAAAACAGTAGAACTTTGGCGTAGTCTAGCAGCATGCATCATCAGAAGATGACCTCTTGATCAACAGAAGGAGCGAATTCCACTCCGCCAGGTCCAGCAAGCTCCACAAGAGCTTCATTTGCTTGCACCATGCAAGGCATCTTTAACTTGAATAGCTTGTTCAGGCCTTGGAGAGCAACTGGTGGCATCTGATTCTTGTAGGAGCTTGCGGGCGGTGACGAGAGGAGCTTCGGGAGCAGTGACAATACCAAGCTTCAGATTGAGCACCCTGACGGCCCTGTCCACCGTCATCATCTGCGGCTTCTCCTCCAGCCGCATACTGCGCCGCACCACCGTCGGCGGCGACGATGGCCGCGGTGTGAGCACCAGGGGAGCAGGGCGTGGGAGCAGGGGCACCGCCGGCTTGGAGAAGAGACCATACACAGGTCCTTGCAGCGGCGCGTTGTCGACGGCGTCGTCCACCAGGTCGGCAACTTGTGCCTCAGCAGCAACCCCATCGCCCTCCTCCATGGCCAGCGCCGTGGCACGCGCATCCACCGGCACCGCCACCGGCCTTCCATTTCTGTCATCAGCGAGAGCCACGCCCGCGTCCTGCGTCGGCGACGAGGCAGGACATGTATCGGAAGCCACCGCCACGACCACAATGTCCTCCAGGGCGGCCACGGCACCCAATACGGCGAGTTCGGACCAGGCCTCAGTCCCCTGCACCTCCTCATGCTCCCAGCTGTCCGGCACAACACGGCTCACAGCGGCAGCCGTCGTGTCCGCGAGCAGAGCAACGGCATCGTCGCCGCCCTCCTCCCAAGCCGCGTCCTCGACAGCGGCAGGTAGCGAGGAGACCGGTGGAGGCGAAGCAAGCCTCGATGAGCCAATGGATAGCTCCGCCGACACCGCGCGGATGGAGGATATCCAATCACGGCAGATGGTGCCAAACGAAGGTGGCGCCGGCTCGATACCAAGCAAGACCGGCAGCGCGGAGCGCAGGTTTGCAACGCCAACGCGGAACATGTCCTCGAGCTTTTCAGAGACCTCGGCGTCGGAGAGGAATGGCTCGGGGACAGGGGTAGGAGCAAGCGCGGGCGAGGGCGAGGGCGGCATGATCGACATAATGGAGGTAAGCGACGGCAAGGCGTGGTGCCGGCCGCCCTGGCCGTCCCCGTAGTGAGAGCTGCGGCTGCGGTGGCGATCGCCACGGGAGCCGTCGTGGCGAATTTGACGATGAAGGGCTCGGGACCGCCCAAACCAGTGGAAGCGCGGCGCTACCTTCCGCGTCCTACCCACCTCGAGATCATCTGAAATATCTGTTACTGAGATAGTGTGTGAATTTTTCTATGCTTCCACTAATCTGAAATTTGTAATATTGGGAAGCTGCGGATCGGCAGTTCCTTCTCTGGTCTTGGTGCATCCCGAGCATCGTTGGCCAGCGATGTAGGTGTAGGGTGCCTTTGCTAGGCCAACCAGGCTACACTCCAGCGCAGGAGCGGATCGAAATCTTGCTTCCGCTGCTCCTGGCCACCGTCTCGATCCTTTCATCGACTACACCCCAACGGGATATGGTGATTGCAAATGTCCTAGGTCCTAATCTGCTTATATTATCCCCATATGATTTTTAACGCTTCCACATACAGTCTGTAATCTAGTGTTTTCAGGATATGTATGCTTCCTTGTATAAATTGTTGATGATGTAGAACTGGCGAGAACCAGTGATGTACACAAATTTGAAAATTATGTGCTTCTACCTAGCTCTCGATCGTTCTGCTGCATCACCCTAAGTTTGATGCTTCTGTTAGGCCATGCTTCACAATTTATATACATTTTCTCAGTAATAAGTTTGATGCTTCCGTTTCGCCATGCTTCTACATATCTCTCATTATGATAAATCCTATAAGAATCTTTGATTCCCAGTTTCAGTTTCCTATGTTTCCACAATAGATGAGTCATGTTTCGATGGAACTAATCAATGCTTCGGAATATTCATGCTTCTAAAGTATACTATGTGTTTCTCCGGTCTACATAATTTGCAACAACGGAGCCATGTTTTGTTTAATTTTTTTGTAATTGGCAGTACCATGGTGGTGAATTTCCTCTTAAACCATTGCCATTTGTGTTCTTCTTTTACTTTATTCATTGTATCGATATTTTGCTTCAGTCAATAGTTTGTGCTTCAACCATGGACAGTTTTGCTTCTTTTACTGCAGTCATTTTTCTTGCAATTTATTATTTCAAACACTACCGTTGTGTGCTTTGGTGTCTCGCTAATGTCTCTGTGAAGAGCATAAAAATGTTTCCTAATTAATTTTTATATGCATATTTCATAGTGGACAAGGACTCTATGTCTCATGTGATCGATGCTATTTTCTTGTCATTTTAAGTATTTGATCGATACTATTACCCATGCTCCTATTGACACTTGTATATGCTTCAGACAAGGGTGCCATATGCTTCTATTGCAGACCAGATGATCTCAATCGAAGCTATCCAACACCGCATGCTTTTCCCACATAGAGGCTACAGAGACATCACCTGAGTCAGTTGTGACCCCTCGTTCTCTGTCATTCTCGTCGTGGTCATCACTCGTTGCTCGGGAAATTTATGATATCAGCATTGTCAGCTAGTCCATGTCACACCATGTTGCTGTAGATAGATGGGGAGCAATGGAAACAAATTTGTAGTCCATGGGAAGCATGTGGTATGTTCATATAAACTAGTATAATGTTGGTGACTCAAACTGAGCAAATATGTATGATGTCCGAAGAAACGTTATATGAATATGAATGTGTGATGTATCATATAGTACTTTATATTTCTATAGATTGAAATAATTTCCAGTTGCCAAGTGAGCAGATTCTCTATTCTAAACCGTTCTATCGACACAAGTTCTTTTCATAAAATAAAATTCAATTAATATGGAAGCAAATGTCAGCACTATTGAAAGCAAATTTCTTCATATGGAAGCACATTACAACACAACATGTAGCCCTAGAAGCTTCGTTTTGATCCATGCAATCGCTTTGTTTGTTGCTTAGAGACAAAATAAGCGGTTATATTGGAAATATTTTTTGTAAGGTTGAAGCAAATGTTAGTTGAATCTGAAGCAAACTCTCTAAATTTTGGTAATAATTTTTGCTTGTGTACAAAGACACATAAGTTGGTACATTGGCCAGAAAAAAATATTACATGGAAGCAAATTTGACATGAAGTCGAAGCAAATTTTAACCCTACTGGAAGCAAACTTTTTGTTGAATAGAGTTCCCCAGGAAACCGAATATTAAAATGAAAAACCAGAGAATAAATGGATTTACGATTTCATGGGATGCAATTTAATACTTTCAAACTGACTCCGAAAATTAAGGATTAGGCGTGATCCTTGCATGTAATTATTAGGAAGCAAATAAAGGAAACTAATTATCACTAGGCTGGCGTGCTATCAATCGGACGCTGCATGTAGTCTGCATCGTACGGCAGCAGACTAGTCCGATGACATGCTAAAAATCGGCATCCGATCCCTAGTGACCCGAACAGCAGGCTTTCTGCTTTTTGCATTAAAGAAGGAGAAAAAGGTCCAGTTACAACGTTACATATGTGAAAACATCAACCCACACAACAAATCAGTAAAAACACTGAACACAAAACTACACTTGTAACACAAAACCCTCAGAGTGTGTTGTACGCAAGCAACAGCATGTCAATGTCGCCTCTGATCAGGCAGGCGACCGAAGCTGCATTCATAGATTCTTGTTGAAAATTCCTTCGTCCACGCTCCTTGCATACGTGCCAGAAGATGTATACCGCGATTAGGGCTTCCTTTTGTTTCTGCAAGTTCTTTGTATCTCTCCTGGCAAGCGACCACCACTCACCAATGGTGTTTGCCGAATCAAGAGTTTGCACCATCCTTGGGTAGGTGCCGGAGAACAGATGTCTCACATCTCTAGAAAACGGGCAGTGCAAGACAAGGTATTCGGCCGTTTCCAGTTGCAAATTGCAGAGACAACAGCATTCATCATGAGGCCAAACCTTGCTCTCAACCGATCAGCAGTCCAATTCCGGTTCTGCAATAGTAACCAGAAGAAAAACCTCACCTTTCCTTCAGCTTTTAAACCCCAAGCAGCTTTGAGCTCTGGTTGCGGCACACGACCAACAAACTGAATTACATACGCTGAGCTAGCAGAGTAGCAGCCATTGGAGGTTAGGGTCCATTTGATGTGATTTCTGTCAGTAGACAAATTGATTCTCTGAACTTTCACCCACAGCTCGACGAATTGATCCAATTGCTCTTCAGTTGGAATTCGTTGCAAACCCCTCATCCATTTGTTATTCAGCAAAGCTTCTCGGACAGTCCAATTCTTCCTAAAAGCAAGGGGAACCAGCAGTGGAGCAATATGAGCAGGGGCTTGCCCATCCAACCAACAATCATACCAGAACTTGGCAGTGAGGCCATTTCCAAAAGAGATTTCAGTGCAGGCTCGAAACAGATTTCTGTCCACCTCATCGCATGGCGTGTTAGTTCCCTCCCAAGGCCTGTCCTGATCGTCCCACTTAAACCATTCCCACCTAAGCCGAAGAAATCGACTGAAGGGCTGCCGATCTTTGATTCCTAGACCTCCGTACTCAACAGGAGCACAATTTTTTTCCAACTCACTAAACATTTGCCCCCTTTTGCCTCCTCATCAGGAGTCCAGAGGAAATTCCTTCTTAGCTTATCGAATTTCTTAATCATCCATTTTTCAGCAGGGAAAATAGTCAGAAAGTATGTTGCTGTCGCCGTTGCAACGCTGTTGATTAGGATTAACCTGCCTTTCCTGGTAATCAATTTTCCGAAGCCACCTTTGAGCCATCCTGTAACCTTGTCAAAGAGAGGTTGGACGTCAATTTTCCTTGGCTTTCTGACACCCAATAGCAGACCCAAATACTGACATGGCAAGGTACCGCTTCCATCTCCGAAATCTTGGAGAACATAACTGAGATCCACCCCCTCACAAGCAATCAGGTATGCAACACAATTGTTGAAGCTTGTTCTTAGCCCAGATGCATCACCAAATAAATTTAAAATCATGTGTACCGCCCAGGCATCTTGTTTGACAGGGTTGACAAAGAGTGCAGCATCATCCGCATAGAAGCTAGTTCGCAGCCTGGCTGCCCTGATTTTCAGAGGAGATAAGACTTCCTGCATAGTGGCATTGGCGAACAACTTCTGCAGTGGCTCGATAGCAAGGATAAACAACAGAGGGGAGAGGGGATCCCCTGCCTCAGACCTCTTTGGTGGAAAAAGGGGTACCAGCACATCCATTCAGCAGGATACGAGAGGAAGCCGAGGCCAGCATGAGGGAAATTAAATTCCGCCAGCACGTACCAAAACCCATCCTCTCTAGAACTCTTGAGTAGAAAACCCCAATCCAATGAATCAAAAGCCTTGGCGATGTCTAACTTTAAGAACAACAGAGGTGATTTCTTTGAGTGGGCCTCCTTGATGATATTCTTGACATACAAGAAGTTGTCCTGGATCGATCTTCCGCGAATAAAAGCACTCTGTCCATTTGAAACCAGTCGATTCATCTTGGGAGCCAATCTCATTGTCATCAGCTTACAAAGGATCTCTGGAGGGAAGGCTAGATCCCAATCTCTGGAGACAGAAACCCTGTCAATGCGAGTGAGGGTTGCATGCTGACGCTCATTTGACCAAGTGAACTTTCTTCCAACAAGGATATAATCAATCAGTTCAAGGTCGTTGATTAAGGCTCTGAATTGATCCATGAGTCTAATGTTGACATTTGCGTTGCTCTTGTCTTTGATGCTGCTGATCAGATTGTTAAACACGGCGGGCTGGTCCCCCCATGTTTAACAATCACAGTAACTAAAGAGCTAAAGTTCACTCCTTCAGAAAATATAGAGATAATGTTCCTATACTGCACAAACAAATTAAGGTCAAGTTCAAATTTGGGTCACCTTATGCAATCGCAGCACTTCAGTACAATCAACATGCAGAGCTCATACAAACATCATGGAAAATCAACACTTGAAGCTCCTTGGAAAAACATCTGCACGATTAAAATGTAAAGGGCATGTGTTTCCTGAAGTAAATGAGTGTGTTGGTAGATGACATGAAGCGAATGCTTACAATCATTTAAGACAAAGGCGCCATGGCTTAGCTTCATTAATGGTAGAAACATAGACACGCCATGGTATAGCTTGATTTAGCCAGCCGATCCATAAATCCGAAGCCAGTCCAGTAGCTCGAACTCAGAGTATCTACGAATTTGGCTGAAAAGGAAAGGTAAGTAGCTTGAATATAAAAAACAGTGTAAATGCATTTCGATTTGAGCAGTTGCTTACACTTTTGCAAAAACAGAAGACACATAATAGCAAATAATAATCTAAGTATACAAATTTAATGCATGATAGAACAAGCAGCAGGTGAACTTAACTAATGTAACTATTCTGGTGAAAGAACACAGCATACACTGCATTGATTGGTACTTCCTCCGGTTTTAATTACCCTGCGTTCTCGGTTTAGTCAAAGCCAAACTTTGTATTGCATTTGGTATTATAGATGTTGATATTTGTTCCTACATACATAGTCAAACTTCACAATCTTTGATTTTGACTAAAACAAGAATGCAGGGTAATTAAAAACGGAGGGAGTAGCTAACTCGATACTATAGCACCTCTGCAGTGGCTACAAATGTCATGTAACAAATCTCAACTGAGAAACATATGTCACCTTCTTAGGCCCGTAAATTCCATTTGATTGTATCAGCCTCAAAGTATCAAGTAGTAAATACGTGCATCATCTCCAAACAGCAACCCATTTCATGTATCCCTGCATTTGATCTCACAGTGCTTCCCCTGACTATTGAAAATGAAATGGTGCAAAAATCATCTCGATATGAAGTTAGGAATCATGTACGATGAAAGAAAGGCTTATACTAAAGCAGATATGAACATATGCATGGTTTCTGCGGATGGAAATGAAAGTGCTCCCTGTTACATATGGAATGGTGAAATATATTTGTATATAGCATTCGTCTCCTAATAAACTGTTAAATACCGAAATCTTGCTAGGCAAAAAAAAAAAAAAAACCGAAGTTATTCCTGGAGAGGACGAAGCTTAATGGTACGTATAATGTAAGAACACCTCAATTACAGGAAGAATTCTATCCAACCAAGGGCAATGATAAGAGCTACTTCGGTGTTCCAACTCTTCCTTCATTACTCTACCTAACTATATATACCCGTATGGCTTCTGCTATTTTTATAGGAAGAATTTTATCCAACCAAGGACAATGATAAGAGCTACTTCGGTGTTCCAACTCTTCCTTCATTACTCTACCTAACTATATACCCGTATGGCTTCTGCTATTTTAAGGCCGATATCTTAATTCAGAGCTTGGACTAGCAAGACAGAAATACAAAACTTAGAAGTATTTAATAAATAAGAATAGACACACTTCATCTCAGTAAAACAAGTATGCAACAGAATGGGAATGAGATAACTTACAGTAAGTGGACCATATGATCTTTGACACTATCATGTTTCCAAAGTGCAAAGATGATCGTTCTAGTTTACAGTGGTGCCATGGGCCACGGCATTATCAAATTTTCCATTCTCACTTTTACTGCATGGGTGGCTCCTTTATTTATATTATTCTCACTTGATATTTGGTGCATCTATACAATGAATGAAGGAGAATACAGACTAACATGGTTTCACTGTTTCTAAGACTGAAACATCAGTTGTCATACAGAAAATAAGGTCACCCACTTCATACAAATCTTTGTATACACGACAAATAAGTACACCGCAAAAGCAAGGTAAGATCTAATACCGTGGCTAGAGGAATAGAGGCACAACTGAACGTCAGATGATCAGCTACCAGAATTCGCTGCAAGAACACTTCCCACCTTCGAAATGGTGAAAACGACTAGAATCTCTCACACTGATCTTCCTCTTGAAAATTTCACTTATCAACTTCATCACTGTATGACAGTCCCCACAGACCCGGAGGTTCTTCACCACGCGGATCACCGATCCCGGAGGAGACTTGAGGATTCCAAAAGCAACAGCCAGTCTCTCACTGTGCAAGAACAGATGGTGTTCCTTTTCATGCTCCTCCAAATCATGCATCACAGAACTGGTATCAGGGACATACCCCCTCTGGCGCATTTGCGAGACCAATTCGTCAAGAAAAGCTAGAATTTCTTCTCTCACATCAAGCGGTACTTCCCCAGCATGAAACAGACGATATTCTCTTCCAACGTCAATCCAGCTAAACCCAGGCTCTTTCAATATCTTTGTATTAGCCATCAGCTTTCTCACCATGCTCACAGAACCCCACTTTCCATTCACTGCATAGATATTAGATAACAAGACATATGTTGAAGGATATTTTGGTCTCAGCTCTAATAAATTATCTGCAACCCTGATACACATCTCAGTATTGTTATGTTTCTTGCATGCGCTTAGTAGGGACCCCCAAGCAGCTTCATCAGGCTCATGTGGCATCTTAGTGATGAGTTCTTCAGCTTCTGATAAATGGCCTGAGCGACTAAGAAGATCTAGGTAGCATGTGTAGAGTTGCAATCCAGGATTGATGCCATACTCCCGCTTGACTGAGTCAAACAGTTGGCGCCCTTTATGAACAAGACCAGCATGGCTACATGCGTAGATCAGCCCGACAAAGGTCACCTCATTGGGCTTCACTCCTGCAAGAACCATCCGGTCATAAAGAGCAAAAGCCTCCTCAGCTCGACCATGTTGTGCCTCTCCAACAATCATTGTCGTCCACGAGATGATGTCATGCACTGTAATCTCTTCAAATACTTCTCTAGCGGACTGTATATCACTACATTTGGAGTACATGTCAACCAACGCATTCAAAACAATCATGCTGGACAAGAAACCGAACCTCATGCAGAAACCGTGCAACTGCCTGCCCAGAACGAGCACAGACAGGTCCGCAGCCCCACCAATTACAGCTGACAACACAAACGCGTCGTCAATAGTGACAACATCCCGCCTCATCTCAACAAAGAGCTCCACCGCGCTAACACTCTCCCCAGATTTTACAAATCCTGATATGAGTGCAGTCCAGGCAAAGAGGCCGCGTCCAGGCATGCTCCGGAAGAGCGCCAGTGCCTCATCAATACAGCCGTTAGACGCGTACCCAGAAACAAGCGCAGTCCACACGACTCTGTTCTTGGTACTCATACCATCAAACACCTTCCTGGCTTCATCCGGGACACCACATTTGCAGTACATATCAATCAGCGACGACTTGACGACGTCGTCGCCGTTATATGGGGAAGCAATGAAGTGTCCATGCAGCTGCTTACCAAGACTCAGGCTGCGCAACCTGGCGGATGCGCTGGCGATGGAAGCAAGCACGAAATGGTCCGGTTGGAGAGCGTCGACCGAGAGCATGCGGCGGATTAAAGGTAGAACGAGGGCAGGATAGTCGGAGTTGGAAATGGCGGCAAGGAGTGACGAGTAGAGGTGGAGATCCCGGCGCGGGCATTCGTCGAACAGTTGACGGGCGTCGGGGAGGAGGCGGGATTTGGCATAGGCAGTGACGAGGAGGGACGGCGCGGGAGGATGGAGAGCCAGGCCCTCCTTGAGGAGACGCGCGTGGACGCCGCGTACGGATGCCGGCGATCCCGCTGCGGCACGGACAGCCGCGACGACGGCGGCGGCGGGGGAGAGCATGCATAGAACTCGCACTTTTGCAAAGCCGTACTCTCAGGGAGCTCCTAGCGTTTGCCTAAAGGGATTATACTTGGGCCGTCGTTGACACGGCCCATTAACTGATACAAGGCTTTGTTTTTTAAAATGTAAATCTATAAGTTATACTCCTTGCCCTAAAAAAAAGTTATACTCCTGGAGTTTAACTGATACAAAGGGAGTATTTATTTCTACAAACTTCATCAATCAGATTAATAAATGAAAACAAATCCATGTGGTGTGTTGTAAAAATAAATGTTCACGAATGTCGCAGTAAAATGTCCATGTAGCCAAAAATAAATGTTCACATATTTCCCAAATTTGTTTTAACATAAATGCTCTTAAACGGTTTAAACTACGGAAATTATATAAAAATAAATGTTGATGCTGGTTCTTCAAGTCAAGATTCTAGGCGGCGGCTGTTCAGCCCCGCCGCTTCAGAGTCTCAACGGCTCTCTGCTTCGGAGTGAGCTCCTTCTTGGGCTTCAAAAAGGGCACGGCGGGGTGACAGTTGTGGTTGGTACGTCAGCCACGAGAGGGGGGAGACTAGAGTGTAAATGGCGGGAGGGTGGACTGAAAATGGTGAATGGCGGCTTTGTTTGGGAGAGATTTGAGTGAAAATGGTGGAGTTATTGACTTGCGAGACAAAAAAGGACAAGAGCCGAACGTGGGTGGACGCGGACGATGTCCATCTCACCGTAAATCCGGCACAAATTTGGTAAAAAATGGTTCAAAACTAACAAGCCACAGACCGGCTATCCGTTGGGTCATGGTTTCTGTCGACCGGACAGAAATGGGCGCGGTGGAACAAACACGCATGGGGGGCGTTGGAGTTACCTTATGATTGTGTGGTGTGCATATGTAAATTGTTTTTGTTTCGTATATTTGAAAAACTGTTTTTGTTCCGCACCGTGATTTGGACGTAATCCCTATGTCCCCTAATAAAACGTTTTGGCAAGCTACAGTGGCCTGTACCAAGTAGCAAGGAAATGGGAATGTGGAATGGAGGCCGTGGTGCTCATCATCATCGTAGCATCCATCTGGCAAAATGTGTGCCAGAGACTGGCTCGACGCTGGACCAGCTTAATTGCTACTACATCCGTTCCAAATTAATTGACTTCCATTTGTCCAAAGGTGGATGTATCTATATTTGTAACGTGTCTAGATACATCCACATGTGGGTAAATGGAAGTCAATTAATTTTGAACGGAGGGAGTAGCTCATGATTGTTGTAAGCAATATGCTTTTGTGGATCTTCCATTTGTGTACCGCGTAGCTTTCCCCAAACTTTAATCAGGGCGCGTGATACATGGGAATTTTGCCAACTGTGATCGAGTTGCTTCTCTATCGTACATAAACAAGTACACGTGTCTCCTGTCCCTTGTGCATACTAGTTAGATAGCAAGCTAACTACGAGTAAGATATTGACAAAAGTATTGACCATGGCACGAAATTTTTAAATACAAATTCAATCAGATCACTAGAGACAAAACGACAAAAAAAAATTGTTGATTAAGAACTCAGACTATATTACCTTTATGGTCATTTCTTCCTTTTATGTTTTGACTTAATTCTCATTATTGTCAATCTTTAGCGAACGTGATGGTCTTCTGTTAGTGGGACAGGTTGGGTCTTCTGTACTAGATATAAACAGTGATTTTATGGAGGTTATCTAAATGATGCAAGAAGGAGGCAACTCGACTGGACCTGTGATGGGCGATTTACGTGGATTACTCTTTTCTCTCTAAAGATTTTTCTCATGTTATTTTGGTCAAATTGCTAGCGAAAGCAATAGGGTAGCTCATATTCTACTCCCTCTGTTCCTTATTATAAGGTGTATATGTTTTCTGAAAACTTGGCCAACTTGATTACCTTTGACCAAGATTTTAGGGAAAAACTATCAACATCAAAAATATATAGCAAATAATATATGAAAATTTATTTCAAAATGATCTAACGATAATGATTTGGTATTGTAAATGCTAATGATATTTTATAAAAACAATTGGTCAAAGATAGTCAATTTTTTAAAAAATCCAGAATAATATACCTTAAAATAAGGAATGTAGGGAGTATCTTGTAAGGTGGAGGGACCGCCACAGTTAACTGTTTGGCTGGAGGATCCACCATAGTTTATCTCTGAGTTGCTTATATGCACCATGTAACTATTATTACTAATCCCATAAAAAAATATTATTACTAATCAATAATGCCCCATGATAGTAAGTTTTGCCATGATGCTACCGATATGTGCTAGCTATCTGGTTCGTAACTCAAAAATCATGAAAACATTCTTTACATTGACAATAGATGTTTTAAAATGGTTTAGAAATTTAGAATACAAATTTAATCCACCTCATTAGAAAGAAAATGACAAAGTTCGTTGTTGATTTATATTGTACATGCCATCTAGATTCTGATCATTTCTGTCTTTTTTCGTGTTGCTTGAATTTAGATTTGATATTTCTTGATATGTAGATGCATACATATCATTACTGTGGGGTGTGGACATGATATCTTCTCACATGGTGGGGGGAGTCTAGTAAAACTGAATAATAATTAAATATAGAAACCATAAAATATCAAATATTTATCTATATGATAAAAGAAAGTCAGCCTAATTGCATCGACAAGTTATGAGAATGATATACTATGTATGAAAAAATGTTTCATGTAGTTTATGGTTCTTTTTGCAAAAATCAATTATACATGCAGTTAATGCAATAGTGCAAATATCTAAGTATAGAGAATAAATAAACGAAGTATGTAAGTACTCCCCCCCAGATATATAACTTTTTCTAAGAACACCATGATTATATTACCAAATAAATACATTTCCAAGATGTATGGGCGGATACTAATTTGGTATCATAAATTAGGATGAGTCAACTCTAAAATATTTTAAATTAGGATGAAACATATGATCCTTGTATTTATAATCATTTTCTTGTAATATGCTTTAGAACTTCAACCTTAAATTGAAAAA
This sequence comes from Poa pratensis, assembly GCA_947311845.1. NCBI lineage: Eukaryota > Viridiplantae > Streptophyta > Magnoliopsida > Poales > Poaceae > Poa > Poa pratensis. Next base: position 25,158,600 of record CAMZMU010000067.1, read on the forward strand.
ATATCTTAGAGCCAATTGTACATGGTCTACTGAATTATTGATTATTAAATAGATCAGGAGTTTACTGTCAGCTTTTAATCAAGTCCAACTGCCTAAAATGGTTACATTTGTATTTCTACACTGCTATTTTTTTTGACTCTTCGTTAATATAATATATGTATTCGTAACCACATGCATGCATTTTATATAGGACTAGCTAATAACAATTGTAGAATGAGTAACTAACATCATGTTTCATCGTATTTATACAACACCTATGTGGAAGCTGTAAAAATATAGCACATCGACGCCTTTTTTTAGGAAGACATCATTTTGTTTGTGGCAGTCACCTCGGGCAAACTTGCTGGAAGCTGCAACTCTGCTGACAACTTTGTGAGATCTAGATGCATGAGTGTTACAGTTAATATATGTAGAAGAATCAGCTGTATATATGCCCCTTCAATAATTAGTACAACCTAGTGTAACAAACATCAATCCTAGCTAATCACTTCGTTCCTAAATATAAGATGTAGATGTTTTAGATGTTATCTAGATGCAGACTAAAATGAGTGAAAATACACACTAAAATATGTCTAGATACATGTGGATGCATGCGAATGCGGAAAATGATAAAACATATTATATTTAGAAACAGAGCCAATAAACTGCAGATGTGCATGACCCGTTCCTATAAGAACGAATTACTAACTAGTTTTTACATTATTTGCAATGAATTGTCTTCTCCATCAATCAATCAAACAGGCATCTCACCCAGTCATTCTTTGCCCGGCACAAAATGCAGCTCAGCACAGAGAAATTACTCTAAGTATACGGCATATTATCCTCACCTTTTGCAGACAGTGGCTCACATCAATGAGTAGAACACTATGCAAAAGGGCACGAACAAAAGCTGCTGCAATAATCACATGAATTATACCATGCACGAGCCAGTTAATCCTCACCTTATCTGACACCTACCGCACCCTGCAAGTCTTCCCTCCACTACTCATCCATGCAGATAGAAACAACCCCTGCTGCAACGGTCTCCCGCCAATCATGCAGACATTATTATTGCATGTGCCATGCAGATTATATATAGCTGTAAAAAAGAACTACCGAAGGCTTACATTTTTGTTAATTACCACAGTGTACCGGCCTCATTAGCTGTTAAACACATCAGGTTGGAGTCAACTAAACCATGATTGCTGAACATTTAGACTGAACACCTTGTAACTCTCAGTGCTTTATATCTGTAATTCTAGCTCATATATATATACCACTTGACATATAAATTGTGGAGTGATGAAAAGGTATAATTTATAAAGTCTAGGGTTGATGTTTTTTCAGAGCTAACTGTATATCAATTAACATAGGCAGCTGTGAGAACCTACGAATTATGCACAGGCCACTGCCCTGGCATGTGTGCAACCTCCTCTCAAGCCTGCATTAAGTTGGTTGGAGTGGAGTCACTTGAAACTAGAACTGTCATAGTCCCTGCTGGCACTGGTGTCAGGATGAATCCAATCCCAGAGCTTGTCGGAGACGGTGGCGGGTGACAATGGCAGCTCGCCGAGTGCCGACATCTGCGTGGGCGGCGTGGGGAGAAAGTGGCTGCCGGTGTCCGGGTGGTTAGCGTAGGCCTGGGTGTGTCCCACCAGCCTGCTCAGCTCGTCCCCGGCCCTGGAGCTGCTTCCGATCATGGATGCGTCTGTCATGGCCATGACCGAGTACGTGCACGCACTCTGGGCCGGCGCAACCACAGCTGTCGAACACATCGCGGTCGCGTACGCCGACGGTATCGGAGGATGTGGCGGCGGCGGAGGCGGTGGATGCATGTGAGGAGCATTGTGGACGGTAGCCTGATCCATGATGGCTGGCAGGGCTCCCGACGAGCACTCGCCCTGGCCGAGTAGGCCGTGGAAGCTGGATTGCTGCGTCGGTGACAGCGGCGTGGACGACGGTGATGACACGAGCCGGCCAGATGGTTGAATCATCGTGCGTGAGGTGCCCGGCCTCGCCGAGGCCGCTTGCACGTTGCTGGAGGAGGATGGCCGCCCGTGGCCGTCCTCGATGCCGGAGCGCTTGTACACACGGCAGAGCGAGATCTCCGACTGCATGCACGAAAACATTTTGTGAAACATAATCCGGATTTAACACTATAAGTCTATAAGCAAAGCATGAAAACGTGAGACAGACTGATACACTAAGGAAATTCAACATTTACCGGGCCATGTCAAAGCTACAAAAGTTACCAAACATCTTAGATGCAGGCTCTGTACTGAGGAATAGGATGCATGCTTTTCTCGTGAAGCGAGTGATGGCAGTATAGGATGAACTGAGGAGGGGAATTTAATGCTTCAGTTAAGTTCGGATCTGAATATTTGGAGAAGGGGAACTAAATTGACTGTTTAGTAGCAGTAGTTAATTTGCAGAATTTGCAGGGCATGCAAGGGGTATATCCATTTAGCTATAAGAGGAATTCCGAGTTCAACAGGGTAGCTTTTCTACATGCCCATATGTATGCCAAAAAGAAGGAGCAAAAAGCAAACCCTAAGTTCCTAGATCTGAAAAGAAAGAGAAAGAAAGTCTGTCACATGTTCTTGTAAATCATGGCAACGGACAAAAAGCTAGCAGTGAACAAAAATCAGATCAAATTAATGATTAGTGACCACAATACCAGCTAGTATATATATAATCGCTAGCTTAGCACGAACGAATTTGCGAAACAAAACCAATCAAACAAAGCGACAATTAGGAATTTTCCTAAAGACTGGCCACCGAAAAACCCTAGTCTAAATGTCAATTAGCTCGCTAATTTCCTCGATCCCGTGGATTACCTTGTAGAAGAGATCGGCGTCCGTGGTGGGCGGCGGGAGGCGGTACTCGTTCATGATCCAGCTGCTACGGACGCCCTTGGGGGCCTTGCCGGAGTAGAAGACGAGCGTCTTCTTGAGACCGATCGGCCGGCTGTTCTCGCCACGGATCATCCTGTCAGCGCCCGTCGCCTTCCAGTACCCCGACGCCGTCACCCGGTTCGGCCGGTCGCCGTTCCGATACTTGCGATCCCGAGGCACGTAGAAGAACCACTCCTTCTCCCCAATCACCGCCATTGCTACCAACACAAGAGATTAATCAGGACCCTAATGAGCCAAGAGCCCAAGATTAATATGAGCTGAGGAGCGACGTGTATGTGTGGTGTGTACCGGGGAGCTCCCATGGGTCGAAGCGGTAGAGGTCGAGGAAGGTGATGAGCTCGACGTTGAAGCGCCGGCCCTCCACCTTGCGCCGGAGGTAGAACTCGATCAGCTCCTCCTCCGTCGGGTGGAACCGGAATCCCGGCATCACCAGGTCGTTCTCGTGCGAGTCGACGGCTGCCTCGTCGCCGACGCCAGCCACCCCCTCGCCGCCCACTCCCCCTACTCCTCCTCCTGCTGCGGCCGCCGAGACGCTTCCTTCGTCGATGTCTCTGCTCATGGCTGCCGGCTATCCCTCGCCGTGCCAATTGCCTGCATAGCGCGTCTCTGCACGAAGGCGGCTGACCGGCAAGCAGGCTAGCTTGCTAGGGCAAGCAGAGGCTGGGGAAAAGCAAAGAGCTTGAGGGTGCGCAAGTAGGTGGGAGAGGAGGGAGGATAAGAGTGGTGTTTGCACCATCGATATATACTGGAGTGGAGGCTATGGTTAATAATGACATTGGCTAGTGATAATTAGATTGAACTATATACTCATTAACTTTGAAATGGCTAGCTGCTGGGGCTACTAAGGAGATTAGCCTTCTAGTGCCATAGTAGCCACAGTGGTACTAATGATGAAACTTCTTCCCATGGCATGCATGCTTTGTTTAAAGAGTAACTGTTGAAATCATGCGGGCATATATGCACAGAAGATCATTGCTGTTTTATGTAGTATGAATGCATGATGTAAAATATATCTAATTTGGAACAGAGTGAGTACTAATTATCTTTTCATAATTGGATTAATTACTGAAGATGGTAAAAGAACAAAGAGAGAATATACTAGACTAGGTACATGTGTTCCTACCGATGTGATATACGTGTTTGTTCCTCTAGCTAGCTAGGAAGCTAGCTCGACAAACTTGCTGGTCTTGAGCTGGAATTCCTTTTGCAAGATCCAAAACCAGTAGATAATTAAACTCGCGAGCAGTCACGCATGAGTCCATGACCCATCACACCATTGAACTGAACAAATCAACTTGCTTTCTACCACTCCTTATGCTATTGAATTACTCAGTTAACCAAGTCGATCCCCGGGCTTGAACTGAAGGATTTTTAGGTGAATTTTCTGAAACATAGATTCATAAGATACTGATCCAACTACAGGGTAGGTAGGCCAGGCCGGCCGGGTTGCAACAAAAGCAGACTACACTAGTTGATTTTCCAGACAGACACTTGTACAGGGCGGGGAACCATTCGATGGGCAGTCGAGAAACGGCACCAGTGACCTTTTGGGAAGAAGTGGTCACCAACAAAGGGAGTTAAAGAGGGAAAAAGACCAGCCAAGATGAGAACAACGTTGGGCGGCTGCCCCTTCCCGGCCTGTGATTGAGATGGATGCTTGCATTTCTCATCTCTGGTTTCTCGATCGACCTGGTCTTTTTCACAACATATCTCTTTCGCGTTTCCATCCAGAAAACATACATAATTCCTTATCAACAGGATATCTTTCTGGAATACTGTACATATCTTTCTGGAGCATGTACTTGGTTTCTGAGAAATTAAGGCATCGATCGATCTTGCACGAACTTGCTGTGTGACATTCCAAATCGCTGTGATTCCAAACGCATATCCATGCACGCGTGGAGAGGTAGCTCATGCCTCGTGTGGGCACTGCAGCGTGGTCCATGCATGGGAACGCGGCCGGTGTTCATGATTTAGCGGTGCGATTGGTGATCGATCGCTTGATCGACCGATGTGAAATAAATTCTTTGTATCATCACCTAGCCAGCGCCTTTTTCTTTTCTGTTCTTTGCCTTTTGCATTGGGTGGAGTCAAAATCTGAATAAGTAGAGATCTCTCTCCGGTAACCCGTACTGATTTAGGAAAAGGAAGTTGAGGAGGAAATGACAAAAAACCACCACAATTGTGCACAAGACGACGATGAACCACCACCTTAGGGCTTTCTGACACATAAATATCACTATTGGGGCTAGGTCGTGACGCGGAGCACTGATCACCTATGTTTAGCGTTTTGACAGCATTTCTGGCAGGTGGGACTCGCTGTCAGTGTACACGTGGCAAAAATAAAAGAAAAAAAAGAAGGTCAACGCCCCTTAGCAGCCAGAGAATAACGTCGAACACGTTGTGTGCATGACCGCGAGCACCTCCGCCGCGTCGGCGGCGGCCACTCGGCCCTCGCCCGCCCTGGCCCCGCCCGCCCCACGCCTCCCACGCCACGCCTCCCGAGCCCAAGCTCACCGGCGACGGCGTGTTGGTGTAGTGGAGCAGTGTGCAGCCGAGGGCGACCGTGCGGCCCCTCCAGCGCGGCAGCGCCACGCCATGGGGCCGCTGCGCGGGACGCCGTGGCCGGCATGGTGCGGATGGCGAGGCGCGCGGCCGCGGGCGTGCTCTGGTCGACAAAGACGGGGAGCGGCCATGGGCGCGGGCACGAGAGCACGGAGGCGTTCGGAGGCGGCCGACCCGCGCGAGCACGGACGCTGTGGAGCCCGTCCTTGCCGCCAGGAAGACCGTGGGCCTCGTCGCTGTCCTGAGTCCTGGCGCGAGAGGGTTCTGCCTCGGCTGTTCTGCCTCGACCAGCCGAGGCGCAGATGCGCAAGGCGCGGAGGGAGAAGTGCGACCACAGGACGGGAAGGGCGCACGGACGTGGTCGGGTCGGCGGGGGCGCCTCTCGGGCGGCCGGCGGCGGCCAGGGACGAGGCTCCGGGTGCGGCCAGGGAGGGCGGCCGGCCGGCGCGCGCGGTCGAGCTCCACATCCGGCCGGAGCAGGCGAGCTGCCATGGCGCGGGCGTGGGCGCGAGCGAGCTCCAGCAGTGCGTGTGTGATGGCTGCGTGTTCGTGCGTGCTAGTTGCGCTGCTGCTTGCGTGTGTGTGCTGCTGCTTGCGCACGGTCAGCGCCGCCCGTGCCGCAAATAGCTGCTGGCCGGAGCTCGCCCGCACCCCGCGCGGTACTCGCCCTGCTGCCGTGGCTGCCTGCGCTAGTTCGTCGACCCCGTGCTAGCCGCGCCTCCCGCACGTAGCTCCGCAAGCCAGGGCGTGCCCAGCTCGGTTAGACAAGTCGTTGACCTTCTTTTTTTCTTTTATTTTTTGCCACGTGTACACTGACAGCGGGTCCCATCTGCCAGAAATGTTGTCAAAACGCTAAACATAGGTGATCAGTGCTCCGTGTCACGACCTAGCCCCAATAGTGGTATTTATGTGTCACAAAACTCTAAGGTGGTGGTTCATCGTCGTCTCGTGCGCAATTGTGGTGGTTTTTTGTCATTTCCTCGGAAGTTGAGCCAACACTGTTAGAGAACGATCGACTATTGAGAACAAGCAAGAGCGCACCCCCTGGGCGCCTCCTCGCGCTATCCACGTGGCGCCCAGGGGCTGGTTTTCGCTGTTCATTTTGTCGTATCTGGTGAACGTTTTGTCCGGAACGGGCGGAAGAAAAAGGCATGCTCGTATTCCATTGGCTAAACCTAGCGTGCCCACGGGAATCTCTCTTCCTCCGCCTCCGCCGCCACTTCTGTCCCTCGCTCAGTTGCTCGCGATCCCGCCCCTGTCGCCTCCCCCTCTTCGCCGCCGCCTCGGCTCCTACGCCTCCTCGCTCCCTCTCCCCGGCGGTCAACAGAAGGTTGGTTCTCAGTGGGCCGCTGCCTCCCCCGTGGTGCTCTGGAGTCTGGAGGACATGGCCGATGAGCTGTTGCCTACGCTGTTGCTGCTGCCACCTCCTAGATGAGCACGAGCCGGCGAGGTGACGCCCAGACCCGAGGTGAGCCCTCCCTCTCATCCTCTTGCATATGCCTTTTCATGGTGCTCATCGGCAGGCCGACCGCAGTGTGCCTTCGCCGGTCGGAACCAGGAGTAAGAGGAGGACACAAAGAGGGAGAGGTGAGGGGAAGAAGAGGCGAGGAAGGAAGAAGGGGAGGCCACCCATGGCAGCGCCGCCTCTCCAACTGATGATTGCCACGGGAAATCCACATCCCCAAAGTCCCCCAAGTCAGCAGTACTGCAACCCCGAGCAACACCAACCTACAGCAAGGTGAGCTGCCTTACTCTGCTGTCTTTTCTTCATATCTTACAGCAGCAAGTTGGCTATCCACAACTTCCGAACATAGGAACTGAACTTGTATGATGCCTTATACATTACAAAGACGGGAGATGCATGTTACGGTCCATTGTTTATGGCACCTGCTTAAGGAGAGGACAAAAGTCGCCAAGCGAGAGCACCGAGAAGACACTCGCTGATGAGCTTCGAGTGCAAGCTACCAAGCTGTTGATTATTCTGTTCGTTGAGCATGTCAATGTTCCATGCATTTGTAGATTTTTTTGTATTATTGTTGACCCATTCTTGCTCTGTTTCAGGCTGTCGACGAGTTCAACCATAGAAGAAGAGATATTGTGAAGTATTTACTTCCGCTTAATTTGGTATTTGATTCATTCATTCATCTTTTTCCTCCAAAGACTCATTGTTGATGTATTTGAACAGAATTGGATGCATTCCACAGTATTGTCTGACTTACCGTTGTTCTTTGGATGTTGCCTCACTCCGTGACATAATTATTACATGTTCATGGCATAAGCATTTTTTGTTCATGCCGAGTTCTGTACCAATAGACTTTAAATCAGTGGACAATGCATTAGTAGTGTTGTACATCAATTCCAGATAAAACATATGACATTGTCTATTTAATCACAGAGAGAACAAGAACTTGACAGGAACATTCAGATAAGCGAGTGTAAATACACATCTTGAAATTGGTAAGTTTACTTGACTGTTGTCTGTGTACTCCTTTATTCGGTAGCTGTACTAGAACTCAAGGCCTGCATCGTTATCTGTTCCTTGTAAAATCCTCTTACCTTCCATGCACTTGTCTGTTTAGACATCATAATTTGATTTTCTACTTCTCCATAGAACAAAGCTGGAGGGATGATATGGAATCTCTTGGATATGTGCTGATGTACTTCTTAAGAGGAAGGTTGCTGAACATAACCACGATCACGCTTGGATCTCCGCCTATCTCTGTACTAACGCATGGTGATGTTACTGTCAGTCTCCCATGGGAGGGTCTGAAAGCCTGGAATAAAAAACAGAACTATGAGAAAATCAGTGGAAGGAAAATCGCTTCTTCAACCGAGGTAGCATGTTCTTCTTCATAACCTGCATTCGCCACCATTAACACATCATTCTGTTAATTGTATTATCTTGATTGTAGGCCCTCTGCCGTGGATATCCCAGTGAATTTGCATCTTATTTCCGTTATTGTTCGCTCACAGCGCTTTGAAGATATGCCAGCCTATTAGTATCCGAAGAGATTGTTGAGAGACCTATTTATTCGAGAGTCAGTTTACTTTTGCGTGTTGTATGCTTGTAATCAGTCTGAAGATTTAATTTAATGATTTAGATAATCCATTCTAAACTCTTGACATAGCAATGTTTTCTACTCTGCAGGGTTTCAATTTGATTATGTTTGTGACTTGACGATTCTTAAGTATCAACAGTCACATATGATCAGTGCTTGCACCGTGTGCCATGGTCAGTCCATAGCAACTGCCCCCCTTTCTTCATTTCTTGCGTTTATAGGGGTTTATCTCTGACCTTTTTCTTCTTTCCTTTTATGTTAGTCCCCGGCAGCAGGACAAAGCTCTGGGATGGCTCCTATGGCAAATAATAATCGGCAGTCTGGTATATTGTCAACCTCATGGTGGATTCTAGAGTATCTGATGATTTTATGCTTTGCTTAAGATGAATTACAGTCAGTTTATTCAATGATAAATTATCATTTATTTTCTTTGATATATTCTTATAAATTTCTCATGTTTAAATATAAATTAGTGAGGGAACTAATGTTTATTGTCAAGTTCATTGACTGGTAGGCTTTTTTTAAATAGATTGGTTGATGAACTGGCTGTTATCTTGCTTATCTTGAGTTTTATGTGTATAACTCAATGTTGAGTGGTCAACTGCTTATAATTTGACCATTTTGGTGCATACAAATCCTTGTTTATCATTTGCTAGCGATGAATGTTAGGCCATAGTATTATTGCAGATTCTCCATGTGTTATGCTTGTGTGTCAAGTCACCATTTGTATGTGAAAAGAAAAGCACCAACAAGAAACTAGATTGGGCCACCAGGTTGTTATGGGACATGTATGATTTAGAGTACACATTTATGCTTTGTGGACTGGATTTGGATTAAAACACTGCAATGTCATAGCTGATTTGCTTTCAAGAGAATTTAATCCAAGTGAAACTTCCCAAGACCTCGGAAATAAATTCTGGTTAGTTGGTGAAAATGTGAAATGAAAGATCAGAGAAGGTTGCGAGGTCATCAACCAAGGATGTTTTGGTCAAGACGAAGCCGTTGCAGATATGGGACAAGGAATGTAAGTCATGTTCATGCTTGGTGCTCTCTAAAGCAACTTCTACTATTTCTATGACGTTGACACTTTTCGTTGTTTTGGATCAACCTGTAGATTATCTGTTTCTGATTATTAGCAAAGGCAAGTCTGCAAGTTGCTGAGAGTTACCTAATGTTTTTATTATGTTAGTGTGATTTAAATGTTGAGTATGGTCTGGCATAGTTATTGACTACATTCAAGCTTAACTACGCAACCTATTAGAGTTGTTGCTTTTGTTGTACATAGTAGCCTTTCATGATCACGATGTATTGATTTTTTTTGGAAGTAAATAGTCAACTTCTCGGCATACTAAGTACCACTTAGCCTATTCGTGCTACGCTAATTTTATTTGGGAGTAGCTATTGATACCCAAATGTATAAGTGAACTTTGCAAAGTGATGATTATCATACATTTCTGTGTGTTGACTATGATGTACGGAAGAATATGCACATAGAAGTTGACAATAATATAGCGAGAGATTGTCAACAAAGAAAAATCAGTGGCACAACACAAATCTAGATTAACGACTTACGAGACATACAACCATGTGACGAAGATGACTCGATTAACCGGAACTAAACAAAAAATATATGGTTGGTGATTAAATCCCACTGACCGGCCAGAATCCCATATTCTCTGAAGATTGTAAAGTAATGGCTTTGTGTAATTGATCTATTTTATGAAAAACTGGCTTGGTATCATCTTTGAAAACCGTAACCCCTGAATTGAAACCAATGCATACATCTTATCACAGTATATTAGATCATTGTTATTGTACAACCAGCTTGACAGTGAAACTAAGAGCACATAAAGACCTCAAAAGTCGTTTGAACCATGTGTGGTTCTAAAACGTAATGGCAATATGCATTACGTTTGTCAACATGCGTTATAATTGGGGCGATGATTGGTATGCAGCTGACCGGCCAGGAGGCGCCCCGAGGGGCGCCCCAGCCTCTAGTACACATAACGCTCATCCCAAAATTACTAGACAGGCACGCTGAACCTCGAACAGTGACGTGTGATGTGAGGCTTGTGGAATTAATACTCATTTAATAAAAAAAATATAACAGGCAGCGTCCCAATCTGTCGTTAAGTGGCTTCCTCCGGTTGCGGCCAGCATAGAACGCGGGAGGAGAAGGAGCCGTGGCACTGGATTGAACGCAAAGATATCTATTTTGACCAATTATTTAAGCAATACTCCAACAACTATGCTCAGTTTACCCTGATCTAAAATGATGCCTGGTTGCGCATTTGTGGAATTATTGTAGCGAGATTCATGGATTAACATTTTGGTTTTAGTTAAATATAACGCGTGACTTAGATTTTGGCATGTTCGTGTGATCGATCTTGTGTGGTGGTGGGTTTGTGCTTGCGCTTCCATCCTAAGTATATAAAAGTTGGAATATTTCGCGATTTGTGGGAGGCCCTGTCACTGTAGCAGCTACAGTCTGCTACAGTGTTCTACAGTACTGCGATCCCGTCCGTCCACCGACGATTGTGCGGCTCTCCCGTCGTGCCCGTGACGGCCTTGCAAAAAAGCCCCTCCCAAAATTCGAAAACAACCCGCAGTCCACGCTCCTGCACAGCGTTGTCCTCATCCTTAATTTCGGAAAAGATGAGGGTCCGTTTTGCAAAATGTCCACAGACCTCGCCCTCTCCCCTTCCTCTCCCACGACGCCGCGGGTCGCCGCCGCCACTCGCCGCCCCGTGCCGCCGCAACGCGCGTCCCCGGGTAAATCGTCGGCCACGGCGGGCTCGGCCGTCGCCGCCTCTGCTTCCTCCCCCAGCGCAGCGTGCCGGGACGCGTTCGTGTCGCCGGATTTCACGCCGCCGCGGCCGCTGCCCTCCAATCGAGCTTGCCTCTCCACTCGATCCAGCTGCAGCGCATCGCGCTGATTTTGCTCGCGGCGGAGGCGACGGTTGAGGTCCGGCTGGCGACCAGGACCGCCGCGGCCGCCCACCACGGCCGCGAGCAACCAGGGCGGCCACGAGCGAGGGCCGGCCGACGGCGCGAGGCGGAGGCGACGTGCGAGGGCCGGCCGGCGACCACGACCGCCACGGACGCGAGGGCGGTGCCGCGACGGACGGCCGTCTCCACCCCGGCCGCGAGCAATCAGGGCGGCCACGAGCGAGAGCCGGCCGACGGCGCGAGGGTCGCCAGCCGCGGGCTCTGCCCTGGCCTCGACTACGACCGCCACGGCCAGGAGGGCGGTGCCGGGAGGATACACCCACTCGCGGCGTCGGCGGCTGTTGCGCCGGCGGATCTCCAGCTCGCAAGGACGGCTCCGCGTCGCCGGATTTCCCTTTGGGGCTTGGCGGCGGAGGAGTACGCGGGGAAGCGACGGACCGAAGTTGGAGCTCCATCCCGTTCGGCCGCCCCTCTCTCTTCTCAGCCTCTCTCCACTGCCTCACGGTACCGCAAAAGAGCGGCGGCGACGAGGGGCACGCGGGAAAGAGCCAGCTCGATCTCTTCCTCCCTCGCCTACGTAGCGACCGGCGAGCTGGGGGTGGTGCTGGGAAGAGGAGGGGATGATGAGAGGTCGGCGGCCGGCAAGGGAGCTTGGGGTGGCGCAGGGGAAAGGGAGGGGCAGAGGAGAGTGCGGCGGCCGGAGAGGTAGCGAGTGCGTGCTGAGACGAATTCCTGCTGCTTGTGTCCTGCGTGCTGTTTGTGTGTGTTAACGCTTCTGCTGTTTACTGCTGTTAGTAGATTCCTGCTGTTGTTTTATTTTCCTAATATCTACGTTATTCATTCAGTATCTATAAATCCATATGAGCTGTGTAATCACTTCTGAACCATTTTCAATGGCTTGGGACGATGGACAGCAGGTGTGCGTGTTCTTGGTGGATACTGGAGAGGAGTACCATCCGCGCCTGTCATTTGGTAGAGGAGCAGCAGCTGAGCAGGGACACACGTTGCTAGGTGATTTTCTGCCTTAATGTCCTTTTCTTCACGTTCATAGCAATGCCAGCTTTTCAACCTGTAATTTTGTGCCTATTTGGTTCCTCTGTACAGGTTGTCACTGGATGTCTGAGCACCAAATGGAGAAACTGCTGGAGACAACCCATGTCTTTTTTCTTCGGTTACATGCGGAATCAAGAATCAGTTCATCCGAATAACATTGCAGGTTATTTGTTGAAATAACTCTACTAATTTCTGTGCAAGCGGCCTTTCTCTTTGCAGATTTTGTTAGCATGTAATACATCGCAACAATATGAAGCGTTTTGACTCAGGTGAGCTTCTTTTTGTTTCAGTTCTTTCTTCTAATCCCTTTCCATTCCGATTTCTGATAGGTGTTTACATATGCGATCTCAAAGTGTATACATAGTAGCAGGGTGCGGAGGGGTTGGAGATCATTGGCAGTGACAGAACCGGGCGAGGCTGCTAGCCAGTTCGTCTCCGGCCGAACGACCTACCATACAGGTTTCTTCTCTCTCTCTCTCTTCGTCTCTTTCCCCCAGCAGCAGCGTAATGAAAATTTCTATAACTCCTGTTGTATATGCTGTTGTTCAATGCTTGCTTGCATTAGATCGTCCCAAGCTTGTGGAAGGTTTGAACCATTTAATGATATATGATACTACGGTTATTTGATCAATGGAACAATCCGATGTGCATATTATTGCTGGAACTAGCTACAGCTTATTTATTTTTAAGGATATGCATGAAGACTTAATGGGTGGTGACGAAAATATTGTTACCCTGTTAGAATAACGAATAAATGGTGGTATCTCACTATGATTTTTTCATCATATCCAAGAAATTTATTTAACAAATCAACCTATTAGTAAGACCGATTGAAATGATTTCCCCTATTTTGTTCTTTGTTATCTTTGCTATATGAGAGCAATAGAATTTATTTGGCCCCTTTTCATGTTCCTTCATGGTATAGTTAGCTTTGATAGGTGTATGACACTTAAATACATCAGGTATGATGTCAAACATTTGCTTCATTTGGTTAAAATATTTACTTAAAATATTTGATTCTTGCAGGTTCATGAATAGTATCTGACGGATCTGCTCGCAGCTCTGGAAATAAACCTCATCTATCTCTTATGTAAAGGAATCATTAAGGGTCAGACTAGATGAGGTTTATTTTTTAGCTCCCTATTTGAATCAGTTTAGCACCATGAGTAGAAGATTGGACCAAAATCTTGCTCTTTGGCATGTAAAGGATGGGCCTTCATGTCTTGCACCGTAGTGCAAGTTGGGGATCTTTATTTTTGTTCAATAGAAATTCCATGCAGCTATACAGTCACATGTTTCGTAATTTGTGTTCACTACAGATTAATCATGTACTAATAAACTTTGTTATGCTGATTTGAGGCATTATTTGGTCGCCTTTTACACTGCACATTTTTTTTACATATTTCATTAGTGTTCTGTTTGTTTTTCCATGTCAGCTTCTTGGTCAGCTTACCATAGGCGAATCGCTCCAGAATTGTGTTGATAGATGATAGAATACCCGATTTCTTCATTCCTGTGCCAAAAATCGTTTTGCCATCAACAAGATTTATGCTCTTTGCATCGAGGTAAACCCTTAGGATCTCTCTTTCGTTGTTCAACTGCAGCTAAGCTAACACCTTTTCATTGATTTGTATTCCATGTCTTCAGATCATATATTTTCTCTTCTACTAAACTGATTGCACATGAATTTTCTTCTACATATTTTCAGATCATTGCTCTGTATATGCCTGCAGGAGTCAATTGAAGATTTCATGTCATTCAAAGTGCAAGATGCTGCTTTTCTTCTCTTCCCTCGAATAATGGTTCATTTTCCAATTCTAGATAACTAATTGTTTCTTCCTTACCTATATCAGCAAGTCTCTCCACTCATGGTTGTGTTTTTAAGGTAAACTGAGTTCAGATATTTGCGCTAACGATTTTAGTTCTATATAGCTACACTGCAATGATGCCTTTCTTTGTAAGTTAGTTGTGTCACTTTTAGCTATGCACAAATATCTCATTTTTTAAGTTCCAGTCAAAAAAAGATTCTACTTTTATAGTATTGAGTTTTCATTTCACGTGCTGACTTTAAGACCATTTTCAATGTTGTATCCATCTGCTTTAAAAAGTATACTAGATAATTAACCAGTTGAGGGAGTATATATAGTTTTTTTTTATCTACAACATTTAATTGATTTCCCAATCTAAAAACCTTGAATGACTCTGCCTAAAATTCTCGCAAAGGGCGCTTCTCCTTTTTATTTCACTCTGCCTAATTTTTTTGCGAAGGGCGCGGCGTGACGCCGCGCTGAAATTCAACTAGTATAGAGAAAAGTCATATGATTTACTTTACAAATAAATCCATGAAAGGCACCGGTAGCATACATTGAAAATCAAAACAAAACTAAAACAAGGTTGGGAGTAGCAAATAATTACATATGAGTGGTGCTAAAAAGGGATCCCGGGGGATTGCGGAGGGGGTACAATGTTGTAAAAGGGAAACCATTTAAACAAGAAGTCAGTCCAGGTGTGATGAAGGAAAGATAGCTTCAATTGTTAACTTGTTCAGTGTAGTCCACAAGCCCCAATCTTGAACAGGGAAACCCGTCCAAACCAAACGCTTTGTTTGGCCTAAAACAGATTCAAACAAAGAACGACGACATTGGGCGTAGTGATTAGGGATCAATTGAACGTTAACCCAAGATCAAACACAAGTCCATAAGAAGCGATCTAGGATGCAATGGAAGAAGAAGTTGTTAACACCCTCATTCTGTCCACAAAGATAACCTACGGAGATGGCCGGGCTAATATGCTTTAAGATCTTATCGTTAGAAGGAAGCTGTCCCCTGACATCCCATCGGAAAATCTCGAAGCACAATGGGGTCCCCCAAAATTCCATTAGAATAACCCTAAACGCTCCCGTGCGGGCGCCGCCGCGCCTGCACCGGGGCGCCGCCGCCCCCCTGCCCAAGGCCGCCCCCGCCTCCCCCTCCCTCCGCCGCCGCCGGCGAAGACGCCTGGGCAAAGCCTGGGCGGCCGGCGGCGGTGGGTTTTCTTCTCAATCGGCGGGGATCCCATGGAGGCGGCGGGGCTTCGTCGGATCGCCGGTGGTGGGGGATTGAGATCTGCTAGGGATGCTGGAGACGCCATCCGGATGGTGGAGGCGGCGTCGCGTCGGAATAAGGGTGCTGGAGCTCGATCCCCATCTCGGCAAGGCCACTTGTGGCGGCGCCGGCGAGCTGCTGGCCTGGTTTCCTCTCAGATCTGCGGATTTGGAGAGGGTGGTCTCTCCGGGCGTGGTCGTTTTTTGACTCTGCCGTGGAGCTTCGGGAGTCTGTTCGGGAGTCGGAGGGCAGCTGATGCTATTGTCTTCCCCTCGACCGGCCGTGGTGGCGAGGGAGTGGAAGGGGATGGTACAACCGCCTTCCTCGTTAGGGTTGTTTCTGGTCTTTTTTTGAGATGCGACTGTCTCGTCTTGAAGCTTCTTCCGGCCGGCCATGGTGGCGAGGGGAGGAGGCGGCTCGACGTGGCGTCGATGGTTGGGACCTACTGCTCGGGGATCTTGGATTGGAGGTACTGCCTGGTCTTCCCCATCTCCTGCCTGCCCGATGGTCTGGAAAAGGTTCTTAGCTCTCACCCTGCGGGGTGGGCACTCCTGCGGTGTTCAAAGCCCAATGTGACGAAGGTGGCGGCGGTGACTCGATGGTGTCTGAAGATGTACTGCTTCTGGGTCCGGTCCCTGCACTTGGTTGGTGACGATGAGGACGATGGGCTTGATTGCGATTTGGAAGTACCGTGTGTGGTCTTCTGGGTCCATATTGTATTTTCTGTTTTTTGTGGAGTCGTTTGTAATCTGTTTCGCCATTGTTGAAATTCCATCAGTTGTTATCTCAAAAAAAAATTTCCATTAGAATTCAAAATTTCTAGCAACATTTCAGAATAAAGCATTTGTTCATAATCGATGTGTTTAAGGGTCCAAAACCCCTAAGCTATTGGGTTTGCATGTAGACTTCCACTTAACCAATTTGTATTTATGTTGGTTCTTTGAAGATCCGTAATAAATTTCTCCGAGATTTGTCCGTATCAGCATGAATGTCTCCCGGAAACAAATGAAAACCTATAGTGTGTTAGAGATATGCCTTACAGAAAATAATCGATATGATTATATTTCATTGTATCCATGATTTGTTGAACGTTTCTTGAATAAGATCTTTGTATTGATTATCAAGTATGTGACTTGTTTGTGAAACTCTATACTTGTATGGTTACTCCAAAGTGTTCCCTACTCAGAGTTCATGTGAGAACACACATGAACATTAGACTAGCACATGTATTGGTTAGTTACTATGTCTGATTTTTCATAGAAATGGAGATGTCAAACAACCAAGGTGGAAACATGTTATAAACATGAGATTGGGTAGCCATACTTCTGGTTTTCTCTAATAATATTTATGATTTGTACTGACCCGATACATGTACTCGATATGTGCATCGACCTACATGGGGTTACCAAACGCTATTCTGAGTTATAAAGGCAAATTTTGGGTTTTACATTATGCATGTTATGAGGTATGATCTATCGAGATGAGATTCGCCCCTCTCTACATGAGAGAGATATTTCTAAGCTTTTCGAGTGATTTGATTCCGAAATGCATTATGATCCTACATAATTACACTAAAGGGTTAACCTGATAAGGGATTTTGAATCACAATATCGAGAAAGAGTGTTCAGATTGGAGCTTGAACGAATATCGAGAGGCAAATGGATTGACTTGTACATAAGATTGTGATGATTTGTCCAATTCAATCTTTATGTGCATTTGAAAGTTAGCATGTCTTACTAGAGGCTTCTTGAAGCTATTGATCGAGTAGGACTACTTGCATCATGTATAAATTATATCGGGTTGCACACATAAGGGTTGAAACCTAATCGGATTAGGATCCCAATTATATTGTGAATTTAGTTTTAACGGACCACTATTTCATGCACAATCCCATTAGGGGCGTCTATATAAAGGTGAAGAGGGCGGTCATTTTAGGTTTAAACCTTTCAGTGTGATTGAACCTAAGTCGCCACCTCTCCCCTCTCCCAATTCACCCATTCAGAAACAGTTCGGAAAGGAATGTTCCTCACCATACATGGCGTTGCACCTAAAATGTTGGGATGAGCTGCACGAGAGTAACTCAAAGGATCTATTCGTGGGATAGGGTGACCAGGAAGAGGAGATAGTATGGTTACATTTCCCTGACATGCTACACCGACTTTACGCACATGCGCATCTCATGGCAATCCCGTGATCTATTGTTGCATCAATCCTAGTTTACGCGGTAGTAGTATCAGAGATGACGTTGATCAAATATAGATTCAAGTTATTTACATATGGCGAAATGTAGATTGGTATGATAGATGTCAATATATTGTATAGACGGTGGTTATAGATGGATTCATTATCTGCTTACGAGGAATGTTTTGCAAAGGTAGTGACATGACATACCCCTAACGGCCGGTTTCCGCCATCATGGTATACTGTCACACACAATTCCAAATGCAGCACACAAATATCAATATGATCGGTCCAACTAGAAAAAAAAGATTAAGATGGCTTCTAGAATCATAATCGATGTACCATGATTGTGCAACTAGCTAGGCTCCACGAGGGTGCCAAAGGGTATGGCTCGGTTCTCAAACCATGGCGCGCTGCACAGAAGAACAATGTTGTAAGCCAAGTAAACTTGGCGTGCACGATGATGCACTTGAATCCATGTACAATACGTAGCTGACTAGGTTCAGGTTTCCCAAACCTTCCTTGTACATTGTATGATCCTATATATAAATACATGCACCCGGCACCACGTTTTGGTGTGCGGCAATTATCCAATATACTCCGGTTTACATGGTATCAGATTCCCACGCTCAAAGTAGCTAGATCCAATCATCTCGGCGAGTTCGGTTCTTTCCGATCTCACCAACCACACTTCCGTTCATCCTTGTCTCTGACTCTCGAGATCTCTCATGGACGAGACTGAGGCCGAGCGCCAGGCACGCGAGGAGCGCGAGCGCCAGGCCAGCGAACGCCAAGCCGCTCTTGACAAGGGGAAAGAAATCGCCCCTGCTTCCTCCCTTCCCTCTCAAGCTGTCAACGTCGCCTCCATCCGCACTCATGTGCCCATAGTGCTCAGTCTCGCCGACTCCAACTACGGGCTCTGGCGGGAGCTCTTCCTCACCACGCTCGGCAAGTACGAGCTCACAGCTCATGTCGCCGGCGGCTCCTCCGGCGCCGTGGACGCCCATTGGACCCGCGACGACTTCACGGTCAAGTCTTGGCTGTACGGCTCCATCTCCACGGAGCTTCTCACCATGGTGGCCTCCTCCTCGTCTTCAGCAGCAGCCGTATGGACGGCGCTTGAGAACCTCTTCCGCGACAACAAGAAAGCACGCGCCATCCACCTCGAGGCCGAGTTCCGCGGTCTGGCACAGGAGAACATGTCTGTTTCCGAGTACTGCGCGAAGTTGAAGTCCCTCGCCGACGCGCTCGGCGACGTTGACCAGCCCGTCACCGACGACACGCTCGTGCTCACCCTCCTCAACGGCCTCCATGACGACTACTCGGCGCTTCGCTCCTTCATCCCACTCCAGACGCCCTTCCCGACGTTTCTGCAGGTGCGGTCGTCCCTCATCCTTGAGGAGAAAAGCAAGCAGAAGAAGAACTCCGTCTCTGCCATGGTTTCATCCGTTCCCACCGACTCCTCTGCTCGTGGTGATCGCCCAGATCGCGGCTCTGACCGTGCTCCAGACCGCCCTCCCAACAACAACAACGGCGCTCCTGGTGGTGGCGGTAACCAGGGCGGCGGCGGTGGCCGCGGTTACAACTCTCAAGGCGGCCGTGGCCGTGGACGTGGACGGAACGGTGGCCGTGGCGGCTACAACAACAACCAAGGTGGTGGCAATGGCTGGGGTCGCTATCAGCAGCAGTCATCCTGGAACGCGCCCAATCCCCTCGCCGGCTACTTTCAGGCATGGTCTCCATGGTCGGGCCCATGGCGCCCCCCCGGTGGCCCTGGTGTGCTTGGTGCACGTCCGCCGGCGCAACCTCAAGCCTTCCACGCCTCCAATCAGTACCACCAGCAGCAGCAGCCTGCTCCGCCGCAGTGGGATCAGGCTTCTTTCATCTCGGCGCTCAACAATTACCAGCCCTCCTCCAACGGCACAGACTGGTACATGGATACAGGAGCTTCTGCCCACATGACACCTGAGAACGGTATGCTCACCCCCTCGCCCTCTCCATCCACTTTTCCATCCGTCACTTTTGGCAATGGTGCTTCTCTTCCTGTGACATCTGTTGGTTCCTTTTCTTTTCCAACATCTTCGAAACCACTTCTTTTGTCCAATGTCTTCGTTGTTCCTTCTCTCGTCAAAAGTCTACTCTCTGTTCGTCGACTTACTTCTGATAACAATGTCTCTATTGAATTTGACAAATTTGGTTTCTCTATCAAGGACGTTCCAACCAGGAGGGAGATCATTCGGTGCAATAGTTCCGGCGACCTCTACACCGTTCACCTCAAGTCACCTCCACCACCACAAGCCTTCATCGCCACTGCATCCACCGCCGACCTTTGGCATCATCGTCTTGGGCATCCAGGACATCATACTTTATCAAGTCTTCAGTCTAGGCGTCTTATTTCGTGTGTTAAATCTCTTTCATCTTCAGTATGTCGTGCTTGTCAGCTTGGTCGTCATATACGACAACCATTTGTATCCTCTATTTCTCGTACCAAGAGTGCTTTTGAACTTATTCATTGTGATGTTTGGACGTCACCTATACTTAGCAAATCTGGTTTTCGGTACTATCTCATTATTGTCGATGACTTTACACACTATTTCTGGACTTTTCCTCTCCGTAAAAAATCTGAGGTCGCCAACCTACTTCTCTCCTTTCATGCCTATGCCGATACTCAATTTTCTTGCAAAATAAAAGCTGTCCAATGTGACAACGGACGTGAGTTCGAAAACAACCAAATACGAACCTTTCTTCTTGCTCATGGCATTCACCTCCGCCTATCATGTCCATATACATCGCAACAAAACGGGAAAGCGGAACGTGCTATTCGTACGGTTAATGATGTTGTTCGTACCTTACTCTTTCATGCCCACATGCCCAATTTCTTTTGGGCAGAAGCACTTCGTGTCGCCACACATCTTATCAATATTCGGCCTTCCAAAGCTATTCAAAATCACATACCTTTTGAACTCTTATTCAAAACCGCACCAGCCTTTCACGATATTCGTGTTTTTGGTTGTCTCTGTTACCCCAACATTGCGTCTACGACACCTCATAAGCTGGCCCCCCGTTCTGTTCCATGTGTTTACCTTGGCGTATCTCCAAACCATAGAGGATACAGGTGTTTTGACCCTGTTGCGGACCGTGTCTATATTTCTCGCCATGTTATTTTTGACGAGCATGATTTTCCCTTCTCTCAAACCAAGCCAGCTTCTCCTTCCTATTTGGATTTTCTTCTTGATTTGGAGATCAACTCATCGCTTTCCCCTGTGCCTGCTCGACGTCCTGTCCCAGCGGTTCAACCCACGTTGCATGGCACCCTCCAACCCGAAGTGCAAGGCTCCGCATGCACTCAGGAACAACAGAGTCCCCCTCCGCATGCACCAGCAGCACGTACAGACCATATTCATAGACGTACTCAGCCTGCTCCATCTACTACTACTGCTCCTGTACGTTCGCACCACATGCGTACGCGTACTCGCACTGGGACTCCGATCGTCCCTCCTGATCGTCTCAATCTCTCTGCTGAGTTGTCCCCTATTTCACCTCTTCCCAAGTCATATAAAGCAGCCCTTCAAGATCCTCATTGGAAAGCAGCCATGCTTGATGAATATCAGGCTCTCCTTCGCAACCGGACATGGCGTCTTGTTCCTCGACCTTCTGGTGCCAATGTCATTACCGGGAAGTGGGTATTTCGGCACAAGTTTCATCCTGACGGTTCTTTGTCTCGCTATAAAGCCCGATGGGTGGTCCGTGGTTTTTCCCAGCAGGCCGGCATTGATTATTCAGAGACTTTTAGTCCGGTCGTTAAACCGGCTACTATCCGGGTTGTTCTTACGCTTGCTGCTCGTTCCTCTTGGTCCGTTCATCAGCTTGACGTAAAGAATGCTTTTCTACACGGCTCTCTTGCCGAGACCGTCTTCTGCGAGCAGCCGCAAGGCTTTGTTGATAATTCTCAACCCGGTCATGTTTGTCGCCTCACAAAATCTTTATACGGCCTTAAACAGGCACCCCGCGCATGGTACGACCGGTTTTCCACTTTTGCTTCTTCCTTGGGGTTTGTTCCATCACGATCCGATGTTTCTTTGTTCGTCTACAAGTCGGGTTCTTCAATTGCCTACCTCTTACTTTATGTTGACGATATAATTCTCACGGCTTCGAGTCCATCTCTTCTCCAATCTATCATTCGTTCTCTTGCAAATGAATTTGCTCTTTCGGATCTTGGTCCTTTGCACCATTTTCTTGGTATTTCGGTGAGCCGTACTTCTCAGGGCATGTTTCTGTCTCAACGAGCCTATGCTGAAGATCTATTGGAGCGTGCTGGCATGGAGTCTTGTAATCCATGCATTACTCCTATTGACACTCGGGCAAAACTGGATGCTACTACGGGTCCTCTTGTGGCTGACCCCTCTTACTACAGGAGCTTGGCAGGTGCACTTCAGTACCTTACACTTACGCGCCCAGATTTATCACATGCTGTTCAGCAAGTTTGCCTTCATATGCATCAGCCTCGTGAGCCTCACATGCAGCTTGTTCGCCGCATTCTTCGCTATGTCAAGGGGACACTGGATTTTGGTTTGCAGCTACATGCTTCTCCATCGATTACATTGACCGCCTACTCTGATGCGGATTGGGCTGGATGTCCGGATACGAGGCGATCTACATCCGGGTACTGTATATTTTTGGGCGACAGTCTTGTTTCTTGGTCTTCGAAGCGCCAGGCTACAGTTTCACGTTCCTCAGCAGAAGCCGAGTACAGAGCAGTCGCTAATGCTGTTGCCGAGTCTTGCTGGTTGCGACAGCTCCTCTCCGAGCTTCATCATCCTGTGACTAAAGCGACTGTCGTTTATTGTGACAATGTCAGTGCATGTTATATGTCAGCTAACCCTGTTCAGCATCGCCGGACCAAGCACATCGAAATTGATCTGCATTTTGTTCGGGAAAAGGTGCAGCTTGGCAGCGTTCGAGTTCTTCACGTTCCATCTGCTCATCAGTACGCGGACATCTTCACCAAAGGGCTCCCTAGCAGTTTATTTACAGAGTTTCGAAACAGCCTCAGCGTTTGTGCCGCTGCGGCTGAGGGGGGATGTAAGCCAAGTAAACTTGGCGTGCACGATGATGCACTTGAATCCATGTACAATACGTAGCTGACTAGGTTCAGGTTTCCCAAACCTTCCTTGTACATTGTATGATCCTATATATAAATACATGCACCCGGCACCACGTTTTGGTGTGCGGCAATTATCCAATATACTCCGGTTTACAAATGTGAATTGATCTAAATCAGAATAAAGTTTGATGAAACCGCCAAGCTAGTTTGGTTTGTGTAATGAAGAAATTTTAGTCTAGAGTCGAAATTGGATTTTTATTTTGGGGTAAAATCTATACAGGCATCTGTCGGCCCCCGCCGCTATGATGAGGGCGCTTCTGCCCTATGAGGGGCACGCCCTTTCGAACCCCATTGATAATGCCTTGTATTTTGTAAGAGATCCTAAAGCGTTGTGTATTCACATGATTTATAGAATGCAATTCTATGAAGATTAATTTTATATCATGACAGAGCTTCTGAATAGAGAACAATGAACTTGAAATTAGCAATCTGCATGTGCTTCTTTTGTCGTTCATCGGCAGAGTTATAGATCATACACTACGTTAACCAGTTTACTGCTAGAGGTGAAACTGTTCCTAGTGACAAAGCATATATCAGACATGATTTGATTGATTCGCCTAGATGTAGCAATAGGTAGAGTTAGTGTCACATCCATCCAGATCATTGATCTCCTTTCTTCCTATCGTCCTCTGAAATATTTCATCAGCCCCGTGATAGAGATCAACACATAAAGAAACAAAGCATAAATTCAGACAATTTCTCAGGAAGGTAGAGCTAGGATTTGCTGTTATCATGTTCCTATCAAGCATTTCAGCACGTACGATAAGAACTGTAGCAAGTCAAGTGAAACCCGTGAACCTCCAATAACTCACACATGCATAAAGAAATTATACTGGTATGCTCCTGCACTCATGTGCACATGAACAGGGTACTGACTTAGTTCTCAGTATGTGCGATTTATTTATCTATTTATTTATTTCAGGATCGGTTTTACTGTTGTGAAGGTAAGTGGAATATTCTATGATCTGCATGCCACACATAAAACTAAACACACCTCCAAGCAGAAAATATTGATTAAAATGATGAAACCAAATGTATTCAGACAAATATGAATATTACTAGGCAAAACTTGAGTGAAGCTACTTGGTAGTGTAGTATGAGTACGACTGAATAATCATAAACAGTGGGGTACTCGCATGCAAAATATACGGAGTGGGTAATCTTGGGTGGGTGGTAGTCATGATTCATGACTACAAGTCAACCGAGCAACTACTTCCTCCGTCCCGATTTAGAGGTCCTCTACGTATCCCCGGTCCTTTTTTCACGAAACGAGCTTGTCGGCCCATCGATCGCACGTAGACACGAATGACCCTATGACTCTAGCTAGTAGCTTGTCCGAGTGTCTGACAGCGTCTGCTGCTCTGCTTGTATGTATGTATACTATCAATCGGGGACCGTATAGTACGGTCGTCGTTAACTCATGCTTTAGCTAGGTCCAATTCCACGTGAAAATAGCAAATGCTGCTAGCTACTACTGATGATTCCGATCTCAAGTCAAGCAGTGATAGTACTACACTGCATATATGACAAGAGTAAATGGCACCGGCGGCCACACAACTCGTCCGCTATGTGCACTTAAGTCACACAACTGGAAAACGGAATTTTTTGGTCACACAACTGGACTTTTGGTGCACGCAGGTCACAAAACCCACATGTCAGTCCGTTTTCCGTTGGTAATTTTGTAAAAACCCCCCTGTATTTTTGGACATTTTGCAGAAAACTCTCTGTAATTGGACCCAAATTTGGGTTTTTGCGAAATATCCCAAAATACAGGGGGTTTTCTGCAAAATTACGTGTCCACGTCAGCACTCCTGCAACGGAAAACGGACTGACATGTGGGGTTTGTGACCTGCGTGCACCAAAAATCCAGTTGTGTGACCAAAAAATCCCGTTTTCCAGTTGTGTGACTTAAGTGCACATAGCGGACGAGTTGTGTGACCGGCAGTGCCATTTACTCATATGACAACCAAGTGAAGAATATATGGACAAGCAAGTACTCCGGGCAGCTGACACTCTCACAGTACTGGACGACTAGACGTACTTACGTTACGTACGACGCTCGATCACACGTGCATGTGACACTGCCGCGAGCAACGGCCAGGCTCAGTATGGAGTTGATACGTACGAGGGTCGACACTGCCGGCGAAATTAACACCCCCGTTCAAAATTCTCAGAGCTCTGATCGCCATTGCAACGAGAATAATCACAATGGTTCAAAAGGAAATTCATGATAGAAACTGGATGCGCTCGCTTTTTTGGGCTCTCGTCGACGGCGCAGCTCTCTTGTCAACCTTGCAGGATGTGATGCTGTGTCCCCGCTTGGATGCGATCTCTTGACGATCGACGGTTTTTTACAGCACGGTTTTGGCTTACCGCTGTCAATTCGCCGGTACCTATCCGCCCTTCAGGATGACCAAGGTCTGGAAGGCGCACACGGGAGCCACTATTTCGCCTGGTTGGCGCTCCACGGGAAAATTCTCATGACAAACAACTTGACACTACAAGGACGATGGCCCCATGACCCCATTGGCAAGCTTTGCAACATCCACCCAGAGTAAGTGCAACACCTCCTACTCGATTGCAGCTTTGTGACGGTTGTACGGGAGAGAATATTTGGATGGAATGACACAATCGCCGCTCCCCCCCCCCCCCCCCCCCCCAACCACTACCCCTCCCCAGCGTGTTGAGGCATAGCATAAACACTTGGTAGGATGGGAGGATCTCGGGCCTCTCCCGAAGGAGAAGAGACGAGATGGTAGCAACTCTTTCGTCTACACCATGTGGGAAATCTAGAAGGAACGAAATAGAAGGATGTTCCAAAACATTGCCGTGCGGACAAATTTTGTGGCTAATCTTGTGTGCGAGGAGATCACACAGCGGGCAAATGCCCACACCCAAGATCCTGCAGATTTAGCGGGCAGGAACTAGATTTTCTCTCTTTTGTTCTGCTTTCCTTTTTTGCCTCGGCAAAAATATTTATATAACATTCTTTTCTATCTGATCAGATGGCAGATACGACCGCCTTAAAACTCAAAAAAAAATTAACATCCCCATCGGCCACTTAATTTTTTGACAATCCAATGGACGAAACGAAACAAAGAGAAATAGTAAGTTGATCTTACTATCGGGACGATCGACGGTTACTTTCTCAGCGAGATTTTGTAAAACTGACAGTAATTAACATTGGTCTTTTATGCGTTTTCGCTAAACTATGAGAGAAGAAGAATGTTTTCACAGGGTATATTTCAGGAAATTTACGATGCTTAATTTCCCTGTACGATCTCTTGCAGGCGGGTCAACGCACATCATGTGCATGCAGCTGCTTCACTCCAAGACAGCTCGTGCAATCGTGTGTTTTTTTGCGGGGAAGATGTATTCGTACGTGGTGGGTGGGTACCTACGTATTAAAAAAAATACACTGTATTATTATCGTTACATGGAGCTATAGCAAAACTCCACATCGAATTAGCTGGCGCGGTCCGTTGACTTGCGCTCAAGGCCGGCCCCTTAATCCGTCCTCATTGCATGTGGGAGACCCCTCTCGAGTGGTCCAAAGTCCACAGATGCGATCTAACAATCGTGACAAAGAAAGGTTGACCTTTTTTGGATTTTTTCTGGAGTAGGTGAATGTTTTGGCAATTCGATCGCTCATGATCAAAGGGTAAGCGCTAGCTAGTATTTTCTTCAGGAAATGTAAGTCTTAACTTAAATTCGATCTCTTAACATTCAGAAATATCCCGGAGCAAATTTTATACTCCCTCCGATCCATATTAGTGGGCATAGCTTTGTCTAAATTCATATGTATCTAGTTAAGTATTTAGACTAGATACATGTGTATCTAGACAAAGTTGTGCCCACTAATATGGATCGGAGGTAGTACTTTGATCGTAAAGCATGCATTCAGCAAATGAATCGATTAGCGCGCGCATTGCAATTTGCAAGCCGGAGCATATTCAGGAAATTAAAAGGCTAAGCGAGCATTCAATTTCTGCGGTGAGATGGATGGGTTGCATATATACGCAGCTGTGGGGCTTGCACGCAAGTAGTACGTAACGTTGGTCCATTAAACAGTGGCAAAACCGGCGGTGAGGCTGTTCATCGCCCCCGTCCAGCGGTAGCCTCGTTTAATAAAGAGAGAATTACTACTTGAAATTTCAGTTCCTTATTTGACACTAGAAACTTTTTTCTTCCCTATATGACCCTAGTTGTAAATTTGTTTCCTTATATGACATTCTAGTGGATTTTGAGCACAAACGGTGTTAACTCGGAATGATAGAAGACCCTTTTACCCCTGATGCATTATGTGACAAAAGAAAGTTATAGGACAAATTCAACAACAGGTTAAATGACCAAATGAGACCCTGACATTTGGTCACATAACCGACTTTAATTTAAATTTTTACTCCACAAATTTTGCATCGTCTCGTACTCTCGTATACCTACTTCTACTACCGAATACAACACCAGCTCAGCTACAAATCAATATATACCAAATTTTGCATATCGGTCACTACCAAGAGCTGGCCCATTCTGCAGCCGATGCATTCTGTTTCTGTACCAAGCCTACTGCAGGCGGCTGATGCATACTGTACTCACCCTAGTTCTGGTGATACATATCGAGCTCACCGGCGTCGCGCGGATCCTGCGTGTCCGGGACTTCCAGTAGCTCCACGGAGCTTGACGTGCGGCTCGAGGAGCACCACGCCGCCTCGCCTCAGTACCGCACACACGAGCATGAGCAGCCGAGCAGGAAGAGGTGTGTGGATAGGGAAACACTCGACCAAAGCAGCAGGGCCGGCGGCGACCTCGCCGGCGATCTCCAAGGATTTCCCCGTGCGGTACGCAAGCTCTAGGGCGTCGAGCCGGGCTGGGAAGAGGAGCCGGCGGCACACCGGCGTCGAGGCGCGAGATGCCGAGGCGCGCAGTCATAGAAGATGGAGATGAGCACCAAGCTCGGGTCTCTCGGCCGGCAGACCAGCATGCCCGACGCCGCCGCCCCCGGTCGGTGCGGTATCGGCCCGAGCCGAGCCCCAGCTCTATCCCCGGTGGTGGGAATTCATGTACGACGCCGGGCGCGGCCGCGCGGAGGACGACATGCCCGATGCAAATGGATTGAGGACAGGGGTAGTTTGGTCCAAGAAAAATAAAAATAACGTCTGGAACTAACAGATCGGACGGCAGTGTCATAAGGAAACAAATTTGCACCTAGGGTCATATAGAAGAAAAAAGTTTTCAGTGTCAAATAAGGAACTAAAATTTCAATTAGTGTCTCTTTAATAAACAGCACGTACGGTGGTCGATCGCTACACGTCGGCGTGGCTGACCTGCGCTGATCGGAGAATACAATTCATCAAACTATATATGGTACGGGCTCTCCGGAAACAACGTCTCCTGAACAACAGGGGGCTCATTTTTAAAAAAATTCAAAAAGGGCATTTGCAAGTTTCAAAATTCGGGACAGAATCTTAGGTTTAGATAACATTAAACACTATCATCGTGCAAAATCTGAATTCAAAATTCGTTATTTTTGGGCTCCACAAAATTCTGACAAATGTCAAGTTTTGAAAATGTGCATTGTTCATCGTACCTAGATTTACCATTTGTCATTTTTGCTCAGCCTAATATACGACGAATTTCCGATTTTTTTGGCACACTAGTATATCTCATCATTATCTACATCAAGACAAAAAAAATAGGTTGCGTTTGGCAACAACAAATTTTTATTTTTTGTTGGAATACTATGATTGATAAAGTTACTACGTTTAACATACTTTGAGGTGTTTGGGTCTATAAATATTGCAGTTTTGAAAACCATTGTATACTCATTTTTTGTAGGTAGTGGAAAATGTGGTTTCCCCTCTTTTTAAAAAAACTAAGAAAGCAGAAAATCTAAATTACTGCTTGCACAGGTACTGAAATATTATGATATAATATATTTTGCTTTTGACAAAATGGAGATTCCAAACATAACCTAAAAGTATGAATGACTTCTCCGGTCAATAACGTATGGCTTTGACTATGATTTTCACCTATAAAATGTCTCAAAATAGCATAAATATATATAAATAAAAGTATTTCATAAGATAAAATGCAACAATGTCATTTATACTTGAAAGGACAAGGATGTCGCCTAGAGTGGGGTGAATGGGCGATTAAAACTTTTCCAGTTCAGGCTTGATAATTGCGGAATAAAACTAGGTGTTTAAATTAACAAGCCAACAAACTAAATAAACTAGTCTCACCTATGTGTACTAACAACTTATGCTAAGCAAGACGAGCAACAAGGTGATAGCAATAAGAATATTTCAACCACGAAGGCTATCACAATGTAAAGTGCATAAGTAAAAAGCTCGGGTATAGAGATAACCGAGGCACGCGGAGACAAGGATGTATTCCCGAGTTCCTCCTTTTTAGGAGAGTACGTCTCGTTGGAGAGGTGTGAGGCACCACAAAGGTCGATCTCAACCCCACAAAGGCTCACCCTATTCTCTGATAAACCGCACCACAAAGTATTGGTTCACCTTCCACTATCGGAATCCTTCGAGGCGGAATTCGGAGCCTTTACAACAACAATCCGGGGCACATCCCACAATTGGATTGGGGGCTCCCAAACGGCTACAAGTGACCACAAAAGGTCTCAACCACCACAATGGAGTCTAGGGTCTAATGACCCAAGAGTAATAAGCTAACAAACTTTCAACTTCGACGAATCCCCGTGGAGAGCACAAACCGATGCAACAAAGCAATGGCAAGAGCATAAGTGCTCAAGTCCTTCACTCTCAAATCCCACCAAAAGCAACTAATGATTATGGGGGGAGAAGAGAGGAAGAACAAAGAAGAGAACCACACAAGAACTCCAAGATCAAGATCTACTAGGTTCCCCTCACTTAGAGGAGGAATGGATTGGTCGAAATATAGATCTAGATCTCCTCTCACTTTCCCTCAAAGATATGCAAGAATCATGGGAGGGATTGAGAGGTAGGCAAGCTTTTTCAAATGTCAACAATGGAGGAGAGAGAGGGAAAAAAAAGCTCAAGAAGGTTAGGGAACCATTGGGAAAGAAAGCCCCTTAAATAGGTCCCCTTAAAAAGTGCCCGTTGGGCAGTGCAGGGAGGCCGGCCTAGGGCCCGACCTGGCTGGCCTCCCTGCACTGCCCAACGGGCACTTTTTAAGGGGACCTATTTAAGGGGCTTTGGCTGGCCTAGAGGCCGGCCTAACATGCAAAGCTCGGTGGCCCAGAGAGCCCGGCCTGGGAGCCGGCCTGGCTGGCCTGGGAGCCGGCCACCCAGCCGAGGCACCCGACCTGGGAGCCGGCCTGGCTGGCCTGGAGGCTGGCCAGACAGACAAAACAGATAAAACTGCAAACTCAACAACTTTGTCGTTTGAAGTCCAAAACCGGTGAAACCAATTTTGTTGGAAAGATAGCAACAAGAGCTTTCCTATAAGAACCATAAATAGAGTAAAATTATTAAGAACCATAAATAGAGTTAAGTTGCCACACATGGGAAGGTGTGGAACATTCCTCAAGGATAAACCGATAATATTTCCAACATGAAAACGCAACAAGTTTTTCATCCGGACTCCGTTTTCTATGATCTTGGGCTTGCTCCGAAGATAATCACAAGCATTACAAGATCATGCATATACACATCATAGTCCATCATGTGAGGAGGATAACACAAGAGGAGAGTTTGATCTCTCTACAAGAGACGAACCGGTAAAACCTCCAACATAAAAAACGCCACAAGATATTCAAATGAAATCCGTTTTTGATGAACTAGAGCTTGGTATGGAGATGAACACAAGCTCTAAATTCTCACATGGATAAAAGCCAAATAAGAACCAAGAAAGATGATATGCCAAATATGCAAAGGTTTGAGCTTTGCACAAAGATGCGATCAAGTTACTCACTTGAGAGCCTCTCTTGATAGTACACCGTCTATCCTATAACCCGGTCTCCCACTAACACCACAAGACCGTTAAAATAGAAATCCTATCAAGATCATACCTTTGCCTTGCGCATTCCACTTGAGCTAGATAATGACGATCTTGACTCCCTCAAGTTGGAACATCTTTCTTGATTGTGCTTGCTAGCACATGCTTGATGAAGATTTCTCCAAATACTCCCCCATACACCATGATGGGAGAACCTTGCTAAGCTCCGTCTTCATGAATCCACTTGCACTTCATCTTCTTATCTTGATATATATGATGGCTTGGAGATAACATGAAAGTTCACTCAATCTTCTTTTCCAAGCCATGCTTGCGATAAGCTCATCTCTTCACATGACCATTCTTCATATAAACCATTGGATAGAACCTTGGTCATCATGTAATCTACTAGAGTGCAACACATGAACTCCAATCATTTCTTATGGACAAGATCTACAAGAATATCTCAATGCAAACATTAGTCCATAAGGATTGTCATTAATTACCAAAACCACACATGGGGCAACACATGCACTTTCAATACTGCTCAATCCATACACTTCAGAAGTATTTACATGTTTAATTCAGTGCAATACATTTTATTTCATAAAGTGACTGGGGACATGTATACACCAGAAGATGACAAGCATATTACATAATAGCACGTCAAATAAAATTTACATAGGCAAACATATTATAGTCTACACCAATTTATATTACCGGTGATTGCTCTAAGCAATGTTGTTACAATACCAAGTTCGGAACATGCACACTTTGTTCAATCTTGACTTGTTATATGATTTTGACCCATGAAAAAGGAGTAAAGAATAAATTGGTTCAGTTTATTTTCTAATAGTTTCTATAAATGTGCTTAATTTATCATACACTAGAAACCGCTATTGAGATATATGTTAGCTCATGTTCTTTGTAGATATTTACGATAAATACATATCAATTATATAGATTATAAATTATATAAAAATAACTTTAGAACAAACTTTTGTTATATAATATAGATTAGTATCTTTCCATGGTATCTAGTGCAATTAAAAACAACACCAACTAATATTTAGTAAAAAAAAGTGAGTCTAACGCACTTCGTTAGGGAAGTGGATGTCCACACTGGTTCAAGTCCTCATGAAAGCGGATTTAAGTTCTTATTATTAAAAAAGATGGTTGTAGGAACTTCCCCAACCTTATTCCTTAAAAAACTAGTATTTAGTAACATTCCAATTAGTGGTTAAACTATGTCAACGTATGGAAAATAATACTTTCTAAAAATTGTAACATGCTAAAAATAAATAGATAAGTATAAAAGTTAGTAAAAATTGTATCACCTCGGGCCCAAATTTTCATTGGAAGGGCCTTGAGTATGGTCACCATTCAGAACCACTTGACGGCAACGGTAGACCTGATCGCGAGCCTAAAGAAAACGGTCAAGCCGATTCAAGCAGCGCCTGTAGGGACCCACTTCTGCAGTTCTTCTGCAGTTTAGACTATCGGTGGTTGTCGTCAGCGGTGTAATAGAGGAATGCTGTGAGGTATATGAGGTAGACGATCGCGCCAACAACGTTGATCCAGGCTGACTCGTCATTATGTAGCCTTTTGAATTCCCAATTGTTGTCGATGAAGGTAAAAAAGAAGGGGCACAGGTAACTGAGAACCGAAGAAACGAATGGCTCGCCTCGCGTCCCACCTCCCACTGACTTCATCCTGCAAGCCCATGCGAAGGTGTTGATGATGCGGTGCAATTGGTTCAGAAAGAATCCTAGATGGATAGGATGCACGATCATGAATCTTTATACAATTTTCTCACAACATCGATAAAAACTAGTGCATGTCATATAATTCCACATCAAAGTTCAGCCTATACACCATGATAACCACAAAGATGTATAGTAGATGTAAAAAGAATATATGAGGAGACACTATTCACATAAAATTGTATTCTATGTGTTGATGTATATCTCGCTTTTAGCTTAAATTTTGCATGGCGGTTCATCCTATCCTGTTATATCCATGTAATATCTTTTTCTTTAATTTTGCGTGATCATTTCACTGCAATACTTTTTTGTGTTGATGTCATGCTAACATTAGAGCATCTCCAACCGATGCCCTAAAATAGGGCACAAAAATGTGGTTTTAGGGCACGATAATTCTGCATTTTGGGCAATATAGGGCACCAATTTTTTTGGGCCGTTTCAGATGCCTTATTTTAGGGCACCACAAAACGGCGGCTGTAGCGACTGCCCTATTTTAGGGAACCAACCGGCATCCGTTGGCCGCATTAATTCAACACAATCGCATACATATTCCAACTAATAAATATCAAACTAAACTCAAATGAATTTAAAACAAATATAACATAAACAATACTCAATTATTCCATAGTTCATCAATTCTTAGCATAAAAATTATGTTCTAAAATCATCAAACATACAACCACAAATAAATAGTTCATCACATACAACATACAACAAGGAGATAGATAGAATTATTCTTGTTGGCCCCTCCATGCCCACCACTTCTCTATGAGATAGTTTTGAAGATCGCCATGTGTATAAGAATCTCGATTGTTGTGGTACGTCTCAAGAAGCGTTGGATTCGTTCTTCCCTTCTACACGGGCGCACAAGTAGCCCCATAAGATCGTAGTTTCCATAATCCAAAAAAATTCACGCTCATTCTCAATGATCATGTTATCCATGATCACGTAAGCGGTCATCATGTAACAAAGAGTGTCTTACTTCCA
Organism: Poa pratensis; assembly: GCA_947311845.1. Classification (NCBI taxonomy): domain Eukaryota; kingdom Viridiplantae; phylum Streptophyta; class Magnoliopsida; order Poales; family Poaceae; genus Poa; species Poa pratensis. The sequence goes on from CAMZMU010000067.1 coordinate 25,192,230, forward strand.
AAACCTAGCTGATCTTCGCACAATAGCAAATTGGGCTTGTAAAATCTCAAATGCCCTCTCCACATCCTTCCTAGCCGCCACTTGAGCATTATGAAAGGAAAGTTGTTTATTACCCTTGGGCAAATGTCGGCCACTTCGGATAGGTCCTATCCGTAAGGTAGTAGCCCATCTTGTATGTGTGGTCGCTGGTTTGAAACTCCACCGGTGGTGTAACTTGGAGAAGAGTGATGACTATTGGGGCATATTGATGTTAGTGCAAGATCTGGGCATACCAACAAAAAGCATGCCAAATCCATGTCTCCTCATGGACAACGGCTTAAAGAATGATGCTTACATCCTTCATATGTACTTTGAACTTCCCATGTCATGCAGCAGGGCAGTTCTTCCACCTCCAGTGCATGCAATCAATAGAACCGAGCATATACCTGGAAAGCCACGTGAGGTATTCATCTCCAAAAGCGTCTGGAGTGTCCTGAGCATTTGGTGATGATCTCAAATACTCTGGCCCAAACACACGAACCATTGTCTTCGCAAACTGCTTAACACACTTGATGGAAGTGCTCTCCCCCATTGCCAAATGATCATTGACTAGATCCGCTGGAATACCATATGCCATCATGCAAATGGCGGCGGTTACCCTGGGGTAGGTTCTATGCCCAAGTGATCCGGCGCTATTCCTCCTTTGCACGAAGAACCGATCATGTGCAGCAACATAGTTGTAAAAGTATTTGAACAAATCCGCAGACATTCTAAACTGGCGGGCCCATAATTTTAAGAGTGTGAATTAAAAAATTTGAAGGGTGCAAAAAAAAATCGACAGTCTAAAGCCTAGTTTTTTCATTTATAATTAATTTAAGCATATAATGTATGGAAGATATGCTACAATTTGACCATAATAATTTAGAGTCATGGAAATGGATCATAACTTGAACTTTTCAACTTAAACGAGGACCTATTATTCAACATATCAAAGAAGCAACATGCGAAATATATAGATAAATAAACTAGCAAAAGGACAGGAAAGCTTACAAACTGCATCTGATTGTCGTGATTTTCACTTCTTTTTTAGTTTGCCATTTCTTTGCATCAACTCTTTCCAAGAAAGCCTTTAAATCAACAACTGAATCATTCTTTATCTTCATATTTTAGACCAAATGCAACCTATGCAATCTGAAAACAAAAAACAACAATTAAGACTTCTGAATTTCGGACAAATTCTATCTAATTTTTTTCTTGATTTCCACATCACACTAGTACAGAACGACACATACAATACCCCTCTATGGCAACGGCAGGAGTTAGGCGACGGAGAATCGCGCTTTCCGCGGGGCCGGTGCGTACAAACCTGACCTGGCCCGCCTACATTGGCAACAGACCCTTTCCAATCTTCGTCACTTATTATATGGGCAACGGTTAATAAAATTGTCCGTTTCCAATATTTGCCTCTATGGTAACGGATAGAATTTTCCAACCGTTGAAAATATTGATACGTGGAGGCTAGCGAATGGGCATATGGGGAGGTGGGCGGAGCAGACCCGCGAGTATAAATGGCGAGAGGTACCAGCAGCGGTCGCTCGGAAGCCCCAGTCCATCGCCTCCAGTTTTTCAAACTTCGCCAGATCACCTCCGTCCAAATCCATGGCGGGAGGTACCAGCAGCGGTCGCGGCCGTGGACGAGGGCGAGGCCGTGGTAGGGGGCGCAGCGGCTATGTCGTGCCGTCGGTGTCGCCCTCACCGTCCTCTGAAGACATGTCCCCGGTGAGAGGTACCATCAGCGGTCGCGGCCGTGGACGTGGGCGCGGCCGTGGATGAGGGCGCGGCCGTGGTAGGGGGCGCAGCCACAATGCCACGTCGTCAGTGTCGCCCTCACCGTCCTCTGAAGAGATGTCCCCGGAGCTGCGCGGCTTCGAGTTCTTGGTTATCCTGTACAAGGGCATCGAGAGCCGCCTGAGACTCCCGAGGGCGTTCGCACAGAAGCTCCAAGGCATGGTGGCAGGTACCATGCATCTGAAGATGGAGGACTGCGAGAACGGCAGCTGGGCGGTGAAGATGGCCGTGAGTGCTGATGACCCACAAGTATAGGGGATCGCAACAGTCTTCGAGGGAAGTAAAACACAAATTTATTGATTCGACACAAGGGGAGCCAAAGAATATTTATAAGCCTTAACAGATGAATTGTCAGTTCAGCTGCACCTGGAAATAGACTTGCTCGACACAGTTTATCAGTAGCAACAGTTTTATAGCAATAGCAGTAGTGAAATAATAGCAGTAATAAGATAAAAACAGCAGCAGTAACTGTAGTAGACAGCAGGATTAAAATACTGTAGGCATATGGATGGATGAACGGGCGTTGCATGGATAAGATAATTCATATAATAGTCAAGACATGGGCAATTGCAGGTAGATAATAATAAAGTATCCAGGTAAATCAATCATAGGCATGTGTTCCGTATTTAGTCGTACGTGCTCGCAATGAGAAACTTGCACAACATCTTCTATCCTACCAGCCCGTTTGCAGCGGGGCCTCAAGTGAATCTACTGGTAATTCAGGTGATCCTTTTAATAAAGCACCGGAGCAAAGCATTAACACTCCGTCAACACATGTGATCCTCACATTACGGCCATCCCCTCCGGTTATCCCAATTGCTGTCACTTTGGGGCCTCGGGTTCCGGACAATCATATGTGTAAACAACTTGCAGATATGATCTAAAGCAATAATTATCCTCATGATTCAATAACATGTTCAGATCTGAAATCATGGCACTCGGGCCCTAAGTGTCAAGCATTAAGCATAACAAGTTGCAACAATGACATAAAGTACTAACAACGGATACTAGGCACCATGCCCTAACAATCTGATATCTATTACATGAATGATCTCATCCAATCCCTACCATCCCCTTCAGCCTACAGCGGGGATTACTCACACATGTATGGGGAATCATGGATGGTTGATGGAGAGGCGTCGGTGATGATGATGGCGATGATCTCCTCCAATTCCCCGTCCCGGCAGGGTCCAGAACGGAGTTTCTGGTCCCCGAAATAGGGTTTTCGATGGCGGCGGAGCTCTGGAGTGTTTCTGGGAAAAACGTCGATCCTCCTGACGTTTTTAGGTCAAGAGCTTTAAGTAGTCGAAAGGGGGTCGCGAGGGGGTGACCGAGGCGGCCACACCCCACCACGGCGCGCCCCCTCCCCCTTGGCCGCGCGGCCATGTGGTGTGGGGCCCCTGTGGCCCGCCTCCGTCTCATCTTCTGGCTCCCGGTGACTTCTGGAAAAATAGGAGCTCCTGGATATTTCCGGGGATTTTCCTGAAACTTGACTTTCTGCACAAAAACAAGACACCATGGCAATTCTGCTGAAAACAGCGTTAGTCCGTGTTAATTGAATTCAAAACACACAAATTAGAGGTAAAACAACAGCAAAAGTGTTCGGGAAAGTAGATACGTTTTGGACGTATCAACTCCCCCCAATCTTAGCTTATTGCTTGTCCTCAAGCAATTCAGTTAACAACTGAGTGCGATAAAAGAAACTTTTACGAACACATTTGCTTCATATGATGTAAATATTCTCACTATATGATCAAGTACTTAGGCAATTCATAATAAGGAAATGTAGATAATGCCACCTAGTAGCTATGTGAACTATGAAAAGATACCAACACACTAAAAATAAATAACATGAAATGAGTCTATCTACAGGATTGCAATGTTCATAATAAGATATGATAAAGTGGTATCTCGCTTGCCTTTATTTGTAGAGCAAAACATAAATGCCAATGCACGTCTGAAGTTCAAGTGAAGACTAGAAGTAAAAATATCAAAGATAAGAGCATCAAAGTTATACCACAGTTAACCGTATTCTGGGACAAGCACATTACACTAAGAATGACAGTTATGCTCTCGAGAGGGTGCTCAAAGAAAGGATGGTGACTCAACATAAAAATAAAAGATTGGCCCTTCGCAGAGGGAAGCAGGGATTAATATGTGCTAGAGCTTTTTATTTATAAAACAGAGGTAAAAATATGTTTTGGGAGATGGTTGTTCCTGTCAACGAATGGCAATAGAGTTTTGTTATCTTCCATACTAAACAAGTTGAGAGCGGTTCCGAGTTATTGATATTAGGCATTTATAGCATGCACTTTTATATAGTATGACACTCCTCCCAACCTTTGATTTTCACAAACCATGGCTAACCGAATCCTCGGGTGCCTGCCAACAATCACATACCATGGAGGAGTGCCTATTTTTATTTTACTTTTAGATGTTATAATGGTCTAACCAGCTCTTTACAAAATTAGTGACAAGCAGATGAAGCATGCAAGTCGGTGAACTTAATTTAGTATGGAAGATAACAAATCCAACTACTACTTCCTCATGAGCTAAAAACAGTGTCACAAAATGAGAAGTATTTTGAAGGTTTTAAAGGTAGCACATGAAAATTTACTTGGAATAACTTGGTTTTGAAGGATTTTAGAAGCACGAGCAGCATTCCCGCTCAGTACAAGTGAAGGCTAGCAATAGACTGGGAAGCGACAATCAAGAGAGCATTAACCGTCATAATCATGCTTGCGACAGAATAAAATTAACGGAGGCATAAAAGTGATACTAGAACTCTGAGGCAAAATAAATCATCAAGGCTTAATTGACTTTTTGTTTTTCAGTCATGAGCATGCGTGAGCATGTGCCAAGTCAATTCAAGTGAATCATTCAGAGGAGGATACCACCATGTCATACCCTTTTATGAATAGAACAATGCAAGCAAATATCTATATGACATGTTATATACTATTAGTGAATTGGAACTGATCATATGAAAACATGAACTACTAAGCATCCATTAAATAACATTGCCCTCATACGAATCAGCTAAGCATGTCCACATGAGTGAGTATATGTACAAAAATGAAAACAAATAGAGTTCATACCAGCCTCTCACCACAACTCGAGTTGTCATAAATCGTCATTATTGCTTTTCACTTGTGTGGCTTGAATGATATGAAATGATAACCAAGCTCCAATGGAGTCACGGAAGATTGCTGAACTCTGCAACAACTATACAAAACCGAAGAAGAACAACAAATATTTTTGGGTTTTCGATTTGAAACGAACAAAGAAAGGAACAAACAAATAAAGCAAAATCTTTTTGGATTTTTGAATACTAAACCGAAGCTAAAAGATAAAGCAAACCAGTACTAAAAGTACACAAGAGGTAAACAAAGAGAAATAACAGAAATATTTTTGGTCTTTTTGGGTTTTGGAAAATAAAATCAAAACAAGAAACAACAACGAAAAAGAAAGAAACTGAAACATGGATATACAAAGTACCGACAGAATATGATATATAAGTGAGTGAGATGTCGGTGTACCTCCCCCAAGCTTAGGCTTTTGGCCTAAGTGGAGATCAATCATCGGCGTGGGTACGCGCTCCACCCTGGTGAATCATCCCAGCATGATCGTAATCAGGCTCCCGTGAAGAAGAAGGGGCAGAAGTCCCATAATCAAAGTGCTGGTACGGGAAGCCCGCATGTCGGAAGGCTGAGTGAAACCCATCGGGCTCCTCTCCATCATCCTCTGCGAGGGCCGTGCTCCTCTAAGTATGCCTCAAGGTCATCTTCAGAGTGACCACCTTCCCTGGCATCAAGGTTAAACAAAAGAGGTGCAGGCAAACAAACTAATCGTTCGGACTTAATTAATCTCCACCTACGTTTCTGGAAAAAGGTTATTTCGTAGGTTAAGTTATTCAAGGTAGCCCAGTTAGAAACAAATTTATGACTTATCATGGAATTAATATCAAGCCTTTCTAATGGAAACTGAATGTCTAAATGATGCGGCCCTACACCATGCATAGCTAATAAACGAGAAGCAATAAGACCTCCACAATTCCCCCTTTCTCGCGGTTAGTGAAAGACGGAAAGCTATCAAAGCACCTAATTATAAGTCCTATCACACCTCAAAGCAGCTGAAATGAAAGCCAAATCATAAACAGATAATTTGCTTGCAGTTTTCCTAGCTAGAACACACTTGCCAATATAATAGGCAAAATATCGAATAGATGGGAGTTGAATGCTTCGAATTTTACCACTTTCTCTAAACTTCTCCCTTGGCAGATTTCCTTATACAGGTCCATTAGAGGCTTAGGTTGCCCTCTAATCCTCTGCGCGATCCCCAATGCGGTACCTTAATAGCTGTGCAAAAATCATCAAAGGGCAAATCCACAGCTATATTGTAGATGTTATAGTGAACCATGGGGTTAGGTGAAGACCAACTGAATCTAAAGTTTTGCACCACGACATAGTCAGTTTTGCATATTGATATGGTTCATCAACAACAAAATCTTCCAACCCTGCATTAGAGATTAGAGTGTTGAAATCTTGCAAGATTCCTGCAGCAGTCATGAAGTTAGAGCATGGATAGAGAGGGGAACACGGTCTTCGCGGTTGACCCCATGACTTCATGCACCTCCAATTCATTATAATCAAGTTGATGTATTCATCCTCCTTTTCTGAAATTTTTAACAAAACCTCATAAAAATGATTTTGGAGCAACTAAATCAAAGAAACTACTATAGAGACTTGCAAGAGGGCTAGACATGCATCAAACTAATTAATCTAAGCATAGAACAAGCATGCAAACTCACTTAACATGTCACCTACAGTACCAAAATACTCAAGAAATACACAACTAAACAAAATTCTACTTGGATAAACGGAGGAGTCACATACCGGAGAGCAAATGGTCCAAATCTCAGCAACAAAGATGGGCTGAGCAAGGAGATCGAAAAATTCGAGCAAGAGCAGCAAGAACACGGGTTTGAACAATGGTGGAGTGTTTGGTCGGGAGAGAGAAAGAAATGAGAGGAAGATGGGTAGTGGAGGGCCAGGTGGGCCCACACCACACCATGGCGCGGCCACACACCCGCGCGGTGGTGTGGGGGCATGGTGGGTCCCCCTGGTCAGCCCCAGGCTCCCATGTTCCTCTTTAAAAACTAGATTTTGATATAATTTTAGAAATTTTTGAAAACTTTCATTTTGCACATTTTCTGGTTATTTAAATAATAAACTTTAAGGCAGAAATAAATTTTATAAAGACCAATTTCAACTAAAACTTTGCAAGTTCAGTAACACAACAGTAGGTAAAACAAGGTTGAGAAATAAAATGTTGTTTAGTGCTTCTATGCATTTAAAACATATTTGTTAACAAGGTTGATCAAGTCTTGTCACCAAATAAATTTTATATGACATAAAAGAATTAAACCACATGAGACAATCATGTTACCTTGAATTGTATAGCAATAGATCCAATCATAATACTTTGAAATCCTTCTTGAGGTTCATAAATAGGGCAATCAATACTTCCCACTTTGATAGTTCTAAGATTGGCTATTGTATTTACTCCATATATCTTGTCCGCTTTTTGGGAAAATAAACAGTATGCTCTTTGTCATTAACATTGAAGGTTACTTTTCCTTTGTTGCAATCAATAACAGCCCCTGCAGTGTTAAGAAAAGGTCTCCCAAGAATAATAGACATATTATCATCTTCAGGCATTTCCAACACAACAAAGTCAGTTAATATTAAACAATTATTAGCCACTTGAACAGGAACATCCTCACATATGCCAACAGGAACAGCAGTAGATTTATCAGCCATTTGCAAAGATATATCAGTTGGTATCAATTTTTCTAAATAGAGCTCTTATAAAGAGAGAAAGGCATAACACTAACTCCTGCTCCTAAATCACATAGAGCAGTTCTAACATAATTATTCTTAATAGAGCATGGGATAGTTGGTATACCTGGATCTCCAAGTTTCTTTGGAACCTTACCATTGAAAGAGTAATTAGCAAGCATAGTAGAAATTTCCTCATTAGGAATTTTCCTTTTGTTAGAGACAATATCTTTCATATATTTTGAATAAGGAGGCAATTTAATAGCATCAGTCAAAGGAATTTGCAAAAACAAGGGTTTCATCCATCACAAAATTTATTATAGTGTTCCTCTTCCTTTGATTTATGTTTCTTATTAGGAAAAGGCATTTGCTTTTGCACCCAAGGTTCTCTCTCATTACCATGCTTTTTAGCAATGAAATCTTCTTTAGTATACTTTTTATTCTTAGTATGCTTTTCAGGTTCATCTTCACTCTCCTCTTTATCAGAAGCATCATTTTTATCCTTATCATTGTTATGTTCATTACCACTTTCAGTTTCAGCATCAGAGATAGATATACTATTTGGATCATTAACATGCTCATTTTCTTTAATTGATTCAGGAGATTCTTCAACATGTTTATGTTTCTTCTTCTTTTTCTTAGAAGGTACTAGTTTCATTAGCTAGTTGAGAATCTTGCTCAATTCTTTTAGGATGTCCTTCAGGATACAAGGGATCCTGAGTAGAAGCACCACCTCTAGTTCCTACTCCATAAGCATGTTTTTCATTTTCTCTAGAAGCATTAACTAGCAGATCTTTTTGTACCTTAGTGAGTTGATCTATTTGAGTTTGAACCATATGGAAATGTTTAATAAGCATTTTAACATCATTAGAAGTTCTTTCCACAATATCATGCAATTTACTCATAGCTCTAGAATTTTCCATCAGATGATTCTGCACTCTCATATTAAAGTTATCCTGCTTAACAATATAATTATCAAATTCATCTAAGCATTGATCAGGAGTTTTAGAATAAGGAATATCCCTATCATCAAAATGTTGGAGAGAGTGTACCTCAACTACTGATGGGTGAGGAATTGGCTTACATAATTCTTCTATTGGTGGTAGATTCTTCACATCTTCAGATTTAATACCCTTCTCTTTAAGAGATTTCTTGGCTTCTCTCATTTCTTCATCACTTAGTTCAAGAATTCCTCTCTTCTTTGGTGTGGGTATCGGGGTCGGCTCAGGTATAGTCCAATCATCATGATTTTGGCTTATTTTAGCCATTAATTCCTCAGCTTCATCTGGAGTTCTTTTCCTGAAAACACAACCAGCACAACTATCTAGGTATGTCCTAGATTCAACAGTTAGTCCATTATAGAATATATCAAGAAGTTCATTTTTAGCTAATTGATGTCCAGGCCGAGCTCTGAGTAAAGAACAAAACCTTGCCCAAGATTTAGGCAATTTCTCGGCTTCCAATTGTTTGAAATTAAAGATTCTCTGTAAAGCAGCATGTTGAGCACTAGCAGGAAAATATTTCTGGAAGAAAGCATTAACCAAATCCATAGGACTTTTAATGGATCCAGGAGATAAACTATTAAACCAAGTTTTAGCTTCATCTTTTAATGAGAAAGGAAATATTTTAGTAACGAAGTAACTGCGTTTCTTAATGTCATCAGAAAACACACTACTTAAAGTAGAAAGAGTGTTCATATGTTCTACAGCACTTTCATTTTCAGTTCCTCGAAAAGGTTCTTTCTCAACAATAGATATATGTGACAAGTCCATAGAGAAATCATAATCTTTATCTTTTATATCAATGGGAGATGTAGCAAACTTAGCATCAGGAGACAGTTTGTAATTAACAGCACGTCTTGCAAGAAGATTTTTAATAGCACTAGCATCTTTAGAAGCATTGCATTCTTCAATAAATTCATCATCAAGTTCAACATAAGTTTCCTCGAAATCATCACTAGTATGATCTCTTAATTCAGGTGAACTAACAGGTGTAATGGGACTTTCATTAGGTGTTTCAGCATTTTCAGTTTGTTTTGACTTAGCAATTGTAGCATCTAGAAAAGGACCTAATGAACCACTCTCATCAAGCACAGTAGAAGCATCATCAAAACTTCAGAATATTTTCAGATTCAGCAGAAGTAGCAGCACGTGAAGCATGTGTATGTGGTGGTGTGACAAGTTGACTTATAACAGACGGTGAATCAAGAGCAAGAAGTACTCAGAGTTGTACCTCTCCTTGTAGTGGATGGCAATATGGACCTTCTCATCACGAGGTTTACCCATGATGAATAATTGCAGCGAACAATATCACTCTCAGGTGAGCTTATAAATAGAGCTATGCTCCCCGGCAACGGCGCCAGAAAATAGTCTTGATGACCCACAAGTATAGGGGATCGCAACAGTCTTCGAGGGAAGTAAAACCCAAATTTATTGATTCGACACAAGGGGAGCCAAAGAATATTTATAAGCCTTAACAGATGAATTGTCAGTTCAGCTGCACCTGGAAATAGACTTGCTCGACACAGTTTATCAGTAGCAACAGTTTTATAGCAGTAGCAGTAGTGAAATAATAGCAGTAAAATAAAAGCAGCAGTAATTGTAGTAGACAGCAGGATTAAAATACTGTAGGCATAGGGATGGATGAACGGGCGTTGCATGGATAAGATAATTCATATAATAGTCAAGCATGGGCATTTGCAGTAGATAATAATAAAGTATCCAGGTAATAATCAATCATAGGCATGTGTTCCGTATTTAGTCGTACGTGCTCGCAATGAGAAACTTGCACAACATCTTCTGTCCTACCAGCCCGTTTGCAGCGGGGCCTCAAGGGAAACTACTGGTAATTAAGGTGCTCCTTTTAATAAAGCACCGGAGCAAAGCATTAACACTCCGTGAACACATGTGATCCTCACATTACAGCCATCCCCTCCGGTTATCCCAATTGTTGTCACTTTGGGGCCTCGGGTTCCGGACAATTATATGTGTAAACAACTTGCAGATATGATCTAAAGCAATAATTATCCTCATGATTCAATAACATGTTCAGATCTGAAATCATGGCACTCGGGCCCTAAGTGTCAAGCATTAAGCATAACAAGTTGCAACAATGACATAAAGTACTAACAACGGATACTAGGCACCATGCCCTAACAATCTGATATCTATTACATGAATGATCTCATCCAATCCCTACCATCCCCTTCAGCCTACAGCGGGGATTACTCACACATGGATGGGGGAATCATGGATGGTTGATGGAGAGGCGTCGGTGATGATGATGGCGATGATCTCCTCCAATTCCCCGTCCCGGCAGGGTGCCAGAACGGAGTTTCTGGTCCCCGAAATAGGGTTTTCGGTGGCGGCGGAGCTCTGGAGTGTTTCTGGAAAAACGTCGATCCTCCTGACGTTTTTAGGTCAAGGGCTTTAAGTAGTCGAAAGGGGGTCGCGAGGGGTGACCGAGGCGGCCACACCCCACCACGGCGCCCCCCCCCCTTGGCCGCGTGGCCATGTGGTGTGGGGCCCCTATGGCCCGCCTCCGTCTCATCTTCTGGCCCCTGGTGTCTTCTGGAAAAATAGGAGCTCCTGGATATTTTTCGGGATTTTCCCAAAACTTGACTTTCTGCACAAAAATAAGACACCAGGGCAATTCTGCTGAAAACAGCGTTAGTCCGTGTTAGTTGCATTCAAAACACACAAATTAGAGGTAAAACAACAGCAAAAGTGTTCGGGAAAGTAGATACGTTTTGGACGTATCAAGTGCCGGGGGGAATTTGTACCTCGGCCAGGGATGGAAGTCATTCGCCCAAGCGTACAAGCTTGAGCAGGGGCACTTTTTGTGCTTCGAGTTCGATGGCGACAACGGGTTCTTCATCAAGATCTTCGACGGTACCTTATGCCGGAGGGACGCACTCGTGTACAGCGACGACGAGCCCGAGTCTTCATCAGCAGCTGCTAGTAGTAGCATTAGCTAGTAGTAGCATATATGTAATCGTTTACTTCATTATCAAGTCCGTATGTTAGTAAGTTTACTCTCTTGCTGGTGTAAAAGCAATGGAAACGGTTATATAAAATGTCCGTTGCCAATGTGGTGCTTATATATACTGCCGGCTCTAGCAACTTATCGGTCTCATTATCACTCTCTCACTGTCTCTCTTCCAACCCTAGCCGCCGCACACTGTGGCTTTCAACTCTCCTCACTCTCTCTAATGGCTTCCTCTGTCGGTGCTTCTAGATCCGGCCATCGCGACCGCGGCTCTAGCCGTCGCGGCAGCACCGTTCTAGCGGCAGCCCTTCGTGAGGGAAAGGTCGATCTGGAGGTGGCCATGCGTCCGCTAATGATGCGGCAGCACCACCATCTGATGCCTTCCTCCTCCGGTGATGCCCGGCTTCTTCTGAGCCAGGCCGATGTGGAGGAGGTCATTCATGAGGTGGTGGTGCAGCACCTCCGGTGGTTCTACCAGCAGATCTACCAGCAGAAACCCATCTGGAGAAGGAAGTGGCCGATTTGGAGGAGGAAGTGGCCGATCTGGAGGAGGAAGTGGCCGATCTGGAGGAGGTGGAGGATCTGTAGGTGGTGTCTGATCTGGAGAAGGAGGAGGTGGATGTCGACGAACGAGAAGGGGGAGGAGGTGATTGCGTCGCAGCGCGCTGGTAGCATCGCAACGCATCTGGCAGAGGCCTGCACCTCCTCTCCCGCCGGGTGAAAGGTATAAATCTTTCTGTGACCGGCTGTGATGCCGATGAACTAGGTTCTACGTATGAGCATTTCATCACATAAACAAATTCCTAGTGCAAATTCACACATACATGTTCTGATAATTATAAACACTTATTGTTAAATCACCAACTGTACAAACTAGTTAAACACCGACATCCAAAGCCTATTGCAATTCACCTAGGGCATTCTTGCACCTAGGGCAGAGCATTTCCTGCCATGTTGGACGTAGCCTGTCCTTCAAGGTTAGGATCGTGCGATACAACTCGTAGGTCACGTACCCATCTATGGCTGCGTAGTCGAGGTTAACTTTGTGCAGCGGCATCCATTCCCAAAAATTGTGCTGGTTGGATGGGAACTCCTTCTTCATGTTGGTGTATGATTTGTCGATGAGGTCTGCCGCTAGATCACCCATTCCGTCCCTCTCGTCTCCACCCTTGATTTTGTATACGAGTTGGATGTCCACGTAGTACTCCAGTGGAATGTGGAAGCCGGCAGAAGAAAGCACCTTGCTGTCGCTGGTGATGTCCACGCTTGCAAAGGTGATATTCTTGCGTTCAAAGAATTTGCCCAACTCTGGACAATTCTTCTTGGACTTGCACCAGTGGAACACGAGGACATGCTGGCGCATGGCGAGTTGCAGGACAGACATGTGCCGACGATTACGGGTGTACTCGATGTCACGGCCGATGAACCGATGCTTCTCCTCTGCTAGCCATTCCCCGTACTTGTTGAGGATCCGCTCCACGGTATGCTCCTCGTTCGTGTACACCACCTCCAGAACGGTGTCGTGGGTACGGACGGTAGTTGTCTTTGTTGTTCTGCTGCGGTCGTCCATGGCGGGTGGGGATTGGGGTGGAACGAGGAAGAAGAGAAGGAAGGAATGCGAACTATCTGCCACCGAACAGAGCAGTTCCTGGATATTTGCCGTCGATCTTAGCAGTTTCTCGAAAATGGCAACCGAACAAAGCAGTTGCTGGAAAATAGCCACCGATTTTTTTATATCCAGATGTATTTTGTGCATTTCGCTAATCTTTTTCTTTCTTTCACGCAGGAGTTTATTTCGGCAATACTGCATAAAAGTGCCAATGTATCATTCCGAGAACCAGAAACCTTAAGGCAAGGAAATTTCGTGGATACTGGTCTTGGAGTGGGTACAGCGACGACCGAGAGCTCATAGAAGGTGAGCTCCAAGTCAAAGATGGAAGGCTGGCTTAATTAAGTCAGCCTTCCATCTTGTTAGGTTAGTTGCTTATAGGTTTAGATTTCATGATTGTAGTCAAAGTGTAATAGGTGATATTACATTATGACAATGTGTGATAGATATGATTGTAGTCAAATTGTAAAAAACGGTGATATTATTGTATACCAATGTAATGATGGCATTTGTTCTATGTTATGAATTGAATAACGTTTTAGTGAATTGTGCAACCAGCCTTTCATGTATTATGGCATATAACCGAAATATGAGAAAAGCTCAGTGCAAACGGGTAGATGGAAAACTCCGTATCTGATGTAGGAAAACTAAAACAACGGAGGTCTGCGCACAACCGTTGCCAAATGGAGACCTCATTGGAAACGGTTTTTTGCCTCCGTTACCGATGAAGGCCTTCACATCAGTCACGGAGTCGGGGACACGGACCCTTTCTCCGTTGCCGATGGGGTTTTTGGCCCGTTTCCGATGTGTCGTTCTGTACTAGTGGCACCTCAAGTCCTCAACAGTTGGAACGCACACACGGCGAACGGAATTTCAAGGGAACTTCGTGGACGTCCTCGTTGACAACAGCTGGTGACAAGTCAAGGAGCAGGTAAGAAGGGAGCCTCACGAACTCGACGTTGCCGCAGCGGACGGGAGAGGAGTCAAGGACGAGTGCGTCCTGCTACGTTGGTGCTGAGATACCGCCGCCGAGAACTAGGCATAGCACTCTTCTTTTGGGCTCCGCTCCTCTCGCTCGTTCCACTCGCCCCCGCGGGTGACGGGACGGGCCATCGAGCGCCGCCGCCCCCAATTCTCCCCTCCCCCACTCCCTCCCCGCCGCCGCCGGCGAGGGCCGCCGAGCGACGCCCGCGCGGTGCTGGCGGCGGCGGACTGGTTCTACCCGCGCGCTTGGAGGGTATTCACGGGGACTCGCGGGGGTTCGTGGGGATCTTCCGGCCGGCGGCGGTGCGGCTCGGCCGGTGACGCTCCGGCACAGGCCAGATGGCGGCAAGGCGGTGGCGCTGCTGCTTGGACACGGTGGTGGCGTGGGGCGAGCTTGGCCGGCGGCGCCCTCTTGGCCCAGATCTGGGCCCTTTGGGCCCGATGGGTAAGGGCGGGCTGGCTCGGGCTCCGCCCTGCCGCTTCTGGTTGGGCTGAAGAGCAGCTCGTGATGGGGATGACGACTACGGCGGCCGCGTCTGCTGCAGCGCGGCGGCAGGAACTTCATGGGCCCAATCTGGGCCTGGCCGGGCAGGGTGGCCCGGTGTGCTCCTGCTGCTGCTTCCGGTCTGCTATTGCCTTTGGCGATGGAGGTTGTGCCCTCCCACAAGGCTGCGGTGTTTTCATCCACTATCTACAGGCTGCGGTGTTGTCATCCACTATCTACAGCTCGTTCTTTTTGGTCCGGCCGGCCTCGCCAAGTTTTCCATGGAGACGACATGGATGATTTCAAGACTGCTGGCGTATGTTCGTGGACGGCGAGCTAGGTGGAGCTTACGGTTAGGCCGGGGTGTGGCGTGCCGAGGGTCGG
Organism: Poa pratensis; assembly: GCA_947311845.1. NCBI lineage: Eukaryota > Viridiplantae > Streptophyta > Magnoliopsida > Poales > Poaceae > Poa > Poa pratensis. Next base: position 25,207,345 of record CAMZMU010000067.1, read on the forward strand.
GAGAAATCCCTGTCGCTTCTTATCGGCACCGACGTGGTGACGACTTCGGGCGCCACCATCCTTCCGGAAGGACGTCGGGTGTACCCCTGCCCCACTCCCATCCGTGTACCGGGAGAAATCTTAGGATCAGTCTAGGCAGCAGCGTCGTCATCGTCTCATTCCTTCTTGAAGGTGTTGCTTGGTACGCGGCAATCCGGCCGCACGGGAGCGTGGTGGAATTCTCCGGTGGGTTCAGCGGTTGAGGATCATCTTCGCTTTCGTCAATCTAGCGTTGTTGACATTTTTTCTCTTTCTTTTCTTTTGTTTTCCTTTTGGGCGTGAGTGTGCTGTTTGCCCCAGCAATCGCAGTTGTATCGGGTGGTTGCTATATGTATATATCGGGACGCAAGCCTATTTCAAGATACCGCCGCCGAGCGTCGTCGTCGCTGATCTAGGGCTCGTTGCCCCGAACGAACAGATATTCACTGTGGTGTTATGCTGTGCGATACCATTATATACTCTGTACATCCAGTTTTTTGGTCAAATTTTTTGGGTATTCACTTGAATACCCTTGAATTGAAGTGGGCCCACCCAAACCGGCCGTGAAAGTATCGCTTTGGATACACTGTTTCTTGGCAAAAAGGTACGCGTTGCGTCCCTAAGGATGACTCCAACGGGCGACCCAAACGGACGCGCGTTTGGTCCGCGTTTTGTCCGTTTGGGTCGGCAAACGGACGTGCGTCCGCCCCTGGTCCGCCCCTTCCTACGCAGTGCGCCCAACGGGGCGACGCATCGAGTCCGCCCCCAACTTTTTTGTTTTGTTAAAAGGCCATATATGGGCCATTTTCATTTATATATAAGGGGGTGGGCCACAAACGGCCATTTTACATATATTTTTTGAAAACAAAAAAATAAAAACTGCCCTTCGCGGGCAACTAGTCCTCGTCGTCGTCGAGGATGTAGTACGGCGGCTCCTGGTAGAGGTGCGCCGGTGGGCCTTGTCGCGGTGGGACGGCGGCCGGCGGCGTCGGCGGCTGCTCCTCGTCCTGCTCCGGGAGGGGCGGCGCCCGCTGGAGCTCCCAGCTCCCGCCATTCCAGGTCCAGTTCTGCCCTAGCAGGCCGTCTGGAAGGGGCGACGCCGGTGAGGGCTGTGGCTAGGGTTGCGGCTAGGGTTTGGTCGCCGGTGAGGGAGCGGAGTAGGGCAGTGGGAGTGGGTGGGGGCTGACCGTCCCTATCGCCTGGCATTAAAAAGGACCGACCAGGGGAGGCTGACCGGCGCCGTGTCGCTGACAGGTGGGCGCGGGGAGGACCAACCGCGTGGGCGTGCGGACGCGTTTCCAGTCCGCCGCGCGTCCGCGCCCGACGCATTGGTGACCCAAATTTGGGCCAACAATGGGTCGCGGCGGACAAAAAACCGGATCGTGGTCCGTTTGCGTCGCCTCATTGGGCCATGATTTTCGCAAAAACGGACTGCGACGGACCGACGCGGACTCGATGCGTCCGCCCGTTGGAGTCATCCTAACGAGCGTTACATCTTCCTTTTGTCCTCCGTCGGTATAGGCATAAGATACATCTATCGTCTTTTCTTGCATTTCTCCGCCGTCTCTTTTGCCTTCCTGACGTGACTAGAAGCTCGACATGTTCACCTCGTCGTGGGTTTTAATACGCGGAAAACGAATGACGGAATAATCATGTACCATAGGATTGGCTCTCAGCCTCCCACGTGTTACAAAATGTAACAGTGTTCTCATTAGAGATGGAAAACCTCGCATTACTAATCGCGTCGTCCACGAGACCACGATTATGGTCGGCAACCAAATTATAGCTACGAGATGGGAGAAACGAGGAGTTTCCGATATCGCGTGTACCGCGATGGTTACTCCCGCACGCGTACCCCCGATCGAGTTGTGGGCTTGGCCTATTTCGCTGCATACGCACGATCGTAACTCTTTCTTCTTCATTTCTTTCACGACCGTGGTCGCCGCGCACCGTTTCTTTTTCCGTTTTCCAGTTTAGTTTTTCTTTCTTCCTCCGTTTTTCTTTTATGTTTTCTTTTCTCTGTTTCCTTTTTTTACTATTTTTATTTTCTCATTTTCCTGTTCCTTTTTACTTTATTTTCCTCATATTTCATTTTCTATTTTTTGTGTAATACAATTTGTTTGGACTCTGGAACATTGTTTTTAGAGCGAATATTGAATATGTTTATTTCCCCATGAACATTTATTGGACCAGCCGATCAATTTTTTTGGTTCATTATTATCTTAGGTTCATCGATCATTCGCAATTCTTTTTCTTCACCATCATTATCGTTCACCGACAATTTTTGTTCACTATTATTTTCGATTCAATGTAATTTTTGGATTCACTTCTTTTTTGTTCACCGGCATTTTCGTTCACCGAAACTTTTTGTTCACTATTATTTTTGGTTCACCGTAATTTTTGGATTCACTGTTTTTTTTGTTCACTAGCATTTTCGTTCACCGACATTTTCCGTTCCCTATTATTTTGGTTCACCAACTTTTTTGTTCACTATTTTTCATTCACCGACATTTTTGGTTCAGTTTCTTGTTTGTTCACGGTATTTTCTATGCACCGATATTTTTCGTTCACTTTTATTTTTTGTTCACTATTATTTTTGGTTCACCGACATTTTTTTTGGCTCATTTCGATTCACCGGCATTTTTGGTCCACTATTTTCTTTGGTCACCGCCATTTTTCGGTCACCTACTTTTTTCGTTCACTCTTAGTTTTGGTTCACGGACACAGCTATTATTTGTCGACTGCCATTTTCTTGATTCACTATTATTTCGGTTCACCGGCATTTTTAGGTTCACTTTTTCTGTTTACAACATTTTACATTCACCTGTAATTTTTCTTGACTATTAATTTTTTTGGTTCACCGATATTTTTTGGTTCACTATTATTTTTGGTTCACGGACATTTTTTTGGGTTCACAGGCATGGTGAAAAATGGTTCTGGTTTTTTAAAATGGTTCCGATTTCCAAAAAATGTTTCATTTTATTTTTGAAAAAGGTTTTTCTTTTTCTTATCTGGTTTTCAAGTTCCTATTTCATTTTTGAAAATAGTTGTAATTGAAATTTGTTGTTTTTTAAAATGTTCAAATTTAAAAAATGTTCCGATTTTTAGAAATGGCTCTGGATTTTGAAATGTTCAAAGATTTCAAACATGGTTCCGATTTTTAGAAAATGGTTCTGTTTTTTTTGAAAAATATTTAATTTTGAAAAATGGTTCAGATTTAAAACGGTTAAGATTTAAAAATTGTTCCAGTTTTTGAAAATGGTTCCAATTTTTGAAAGTGGTTTACATTTTAAAATTGTTCCGATTTTTGAAAATGGTGAAAAATGGTTTTGGTTTTTGAAAATGGTTATGATTTCCAAAACGTGGTTCCATTTTTTCGAAAAAGGTTCCGATTTTGAAAGTGGTTCTGATTTTTTATAATGGTTCCGATTTTCGAAAAATGGATCCATATTTGTGAAAATGGTTTCGATTTTTTAAAATGGTTTAGACTTAAAAATGGTTCTGATTTTAAAAATGTTGAAAAATGGTTCCGATTTTTTTAACTTGTTTAGATTTAAAAAAGGTTCCGATTTTTAAAGCGGTTTAGACTTAAAATGGTTCTGATTTTTTAAAATGGTGAAAATGGTTCCAATTTTTTAAAGTGGTTTAGACTTAAAAATGGTTCCGATTTTTTAAAATGGTGAAAATGGTTCCGATTTCTGAGAAGTAGTTCCATTTTCTTGTAAAATGCTTTTGGTTTTTGAAAATGGTTCTGATTTCTGAAAAGTGGTTCCATTTTTTGAAAATGGTTCTGATTTTGAAAGTGGTTTAGATTTAAAAATGGTTACGGTTTTGGAAAATTGGTCCGATTTCGGAAAAATGGTTCTGATTTTTTTAAAGCGGTTTAGATCTGAAAATGGTTCCGATTTTTTAAAATGGTGAGAAATGGTTCCGGTTTTTTAAAAGGATTCCCATTTCGGAAAAATGGTTCCTTTTTTCGAAAATGGTTTCGATTTTAAAAATATTTCTGTTTTTTAAAAAGGTTCATTTTTTTAATGGTTCAGATTTGAAAATGGTGCAATTTTTTATAAACGGAAAATATGTTTGATACTTATTCGCGCGGGCTCACTCGCTGGCCGTAGTACAATATTTAAATTGAGCTAGCTAGATAGATCAATCAGTTGTGCTAGCTCTGGTATTGGATCAATCGATCATCCAGAGCTAGCTCATCGAGACACCTGCGTCCGGAATATGTCAACGAAAAACGTTCTGGACTAATCAAGAAAATGTCCAAACAGTCAATCTCCCACGAAAAAGTAGATGCTGCCCGAAAGTGGGCCGGCCCATTAGCGTGAGGGGGTACGCCGAGCAAACTTCCCTCCGCGTAACGTGTGGTATAGGCGCTCCCGCGAATCCTTTACGTCGCCCAACGGCGACGCAAAATGCGCGCGTCGCCTGAAGGGGACGGGATTGCGACGCTGTTGGGCCGGCCCGCTTGGGCATTTTTACTTCTTCTCTGTTTTTTTTTTTTTTTTTCGTTTCCGTTTTTCTTTTTCTTTTTTCCTGTTTTCGTTTTTCCTTTTCTTTTCTGATTTCTTTTTTGTTTTCGTTTTATTTTCTTTTTCATTTTCGTTTTCTTTTCTGTTTTCGTTTTATTTTCTGTTTTCATTTACTTTTTTATTTTTATTTTCATTCTTTTAATTTTTCTTTTCCTATTTCTTTTCTCTTTTTTACTTTTTATTTTTCTGCTTTTTTTTTCTTTTTCTTTTATATTTTTTATGTTCACTTTTAAAATCGTTCAAAAATAGTTTCCGTTCACCCCATTTATTTTCATTTTTTAAAATCGTTCGAAAATAGTTTCTGTTTACTAGCCTTTTCTGTTCAATTTTAAAATCGTTCCAAAATAATTTTCGTTCAAACTGAAAAAAATTCACTTTTAAAATCGTTCAAAATAATTTCGTTCACTTTTATAATCGTTCAAATATTTTCTGTTCCACCGTTTTTTCTGTTCACTTTTAAAATTCGTTCAAAAATAGTTTCCATTCACCCCCATTTCTGTTTATTTATAAATCGTTCAAAAATAGTTTCCGTTTACTAGCCTTTTCTGTTCAATTTTAAAATCATTCCAAAATAATTTTCGTTCAAAATAATATTTGTTCACTTTTAAAATCGTTCAAAATTATTTTCTTTCACTTTTAAAATCGTTCAAAAATAGTTTCCGTTCCACCGTTTTTTTCTGTTCACTCTTAAAATCGGTCAAAAATAGTTCCGTTCACCCCCATTTTCTTTTTGAGGCATTGTAAAATCGTTGAAACATGTTTTCTTTTTTTTCAAAATGGTTCATTTTTTCGTTGAAGCTATTTTTTGACGCATCTTAAAAATTATTCGGATTTGATTTTTGTTCGAATTTGATTTTTGTTCGGATTTGTAATTTGTTTTGATTTGAATTTTGTTCCGATTCGAAAATTGTACGGATTTGAATTTTGATCAGATTTGAAATTTGTTCGAATTTCAATTTTGTTTGGATTTGAATTTGTTCGGATTTGAAAATTATTCAGATTTTAAAATTGTTCGGATTTGATTTTCGTTCGGATTTGATTTAGTTCGGATTTAAAAGTTTTCGGATTTGAAATTTGTTCGAATTTAATATTTTTTCGGATTTGAAATTGTTCAGATTTAATTTTTTGTTCGATTTGAAAATTGTTCGAAACTGAAACAGCGAGAAAAAACACGCTCCGAAATCCCGCAAGGAAAACTCATCGCCATGCAGTCGGTGCGCACGTCGCTATGAAGAAACAATACTAATCGCGTGCATATGGGCCGGCCCAGCCAGTCGTGCTTGTAGGCGATGCAGCTTCCAACCGTCGCCCTAAGGCGATCTAAAGCAGCTCCCAGCGCTCCCGAGAAACGATGTTCACCGGACACCAGACCATGAGTTGCGGTAGCTGCTGCAGATGTCGGCCCGTTGGGCTCGCCTGGTGGTGTCTTTTGGGCAGCGGAAAGCCCAAGTGAAATGTGCCACTGATTTACACAGTGACAATGATTGCAAGCAGGTGATCGATGACATTAATCAATGCATAAGGGAAGTTATGGCCCTATCACCAAGGGGATTGATATCCGAGCTTCTAGTTTCAGTAGTTTCAGGTTTGTGCATGAACTCCGGGGGCTCAATTTTGAAGCACATAGGCTCGGTAAGTTTTCGGAGTACTTCTTTGGGGGTGGACTTCATGTTTGGCTCGGCATCCCTATTATCCTATCAACTAGCAGTGTGACCTGGGCATTTACGCGGCTAGATTTCTATTGGTTTTTTCATATTTATTAATTAAATGTTTGTTAAATTAACTCTGACATGGTAGACCATTAGGTAAACAATCATTATTTTATAGACCTTTTTAGGAAGAACAATACACAATAACCTTTTGTCATCGTCGCTATATTACCATATACATAAATTTTAAATATAGTAATTAAGTAGGCACTATACACGGACATAACGGGGACGGAGTAATGTTGACTTTGGTCGAACTTTTTTCGTTGTGATGTCTATTCGCTTCTTGGTACATCCCATTCATTTTTGTGAATTTTATTTCTAATTTAACAGCCATGCAACTTTTAAGGTTGAGCTTTTCCATAAAACATACATATACAATTTGTTACCACACACAAATACTTGGGGCTTATTTTGATTGCAGGATTTTAAAAACGTAGGAATAGGAAAAACGTAGGATTGACATGTCATGTGAACTGGATTCCCACAGGATTCCGAAACGTAGGAATTTTGCAGCAGGTATCTGTGGATGGTGCACAGGAATTGAACATAGAATTTTTGAAGGATTGATGAGAGAGAGTAGAGAGAGATAGAGTGAAACTGCATTGGACTTCGCGTAGGAAAATTAAAATGAGGTTTGAGTTCATGTTGAGAATCCTATGGAATTGGGGCCATAGGAGTAGATTCCATAGGAATTTGGTGCCCCCAATCGTATGATCCAAAGGGCTTCCATAGGAAAAATTCCATAGGATTCAAACCCTCCAAAATTCCTACGAAAATCCTACAATCCAAAGAGGGCCTTGAAGTTGTAAGATGCATGATTGAAGATATAATATCATTACTAACCAGGTTATTAAAGAATATGAACGCTTATTTTCTTTATATATTTTATGGAACGCATGATTACCGTGAAGTCGCAGACGCTTCTCGAGGAGTAGGGATGGCGATGACGCGTGCTCGGGTAGAAGTGATGAAGATGACGCCTATGTGGTACCTCAAGAAGACAATCTTCGTAGTGGTGTGTGTGCGCGGGGGGGGGGGGGGGGGGGGGGGGGGGGGGGTGGGGGTGGGTGTAGGGGTATTTATGTGTGCCGCTCAACGGGTTGTCACGATTTTACCCTTTTTCTATGAATTAATTGGGTAACTCTCTTCTTATTAATTAATAGAAGAGGCAAATATTTTGCCTTCGTCTTAAAAAAACCTATTTCGTGGTCAAGGTTTATGCGTATAAATTTCAGATACATCCTTTACTACCTGCCTAAGGGCACTACAAGTTGACCACACTGTTAGAATGTCGAATATTTGACACTATCATAGTTACATATATGTCGGAAAGTGGTTTTTCCACCCGAGCAACAGTGCTCCTGCTAGTTAAAAAAAATTCGAAAAATATATTTATAAATTTCAAAAAAATCTGAAATAAATCCTGCATGTTCTCAATGATGTATATGACAAGCGTGCAAAATATCAATGCAAAATTATCTATATTGTAGTCTACACAAAAATGACAAAATGGGGAGATTTGAAACTATGCATTGTTAACTATAATAAGATCTGTAATTTTTTTATTTTTGTGTAGGTCAAAATATAAAGTATTTCACATTGCTATTTTTCACGTCTATAGGATACATCATCTAGCGCATGCATGATTTGTTTCAGATTTTTTTGAAACTTTTTAATGTGTTTTTCTAATTTTCTAATTTGGAAGGAGCACTGGAGCTCGGGTGTACGGAATCTTTACTCCATATATGTCTATTTTTATGATTTGAATAAGATTGTATGGCATTTTCTGATTATCTGTGTACGTATAGATATACTCAGAGCAATACACATCCACTACTTTGCAAGTTTCGTGGTTATATAATCTTACTGGGGCTGAATGATACAAAGAAAAGTGACATCTCTTATAAAAAGTTTGATATATTTCCTTTTTGGTCGCAAGATGCAGATGAACTTAATGAATCGTGCAGGAAGTGGCTATGAAAGTTCAAAGACAACATTCGATTTCTAGGCTTCTAGCTGATGATAAAATTGATTCACCTACCAATTTGTTTCGGGAAGGTAGGCTCCACTGCAGCCATACTACTTAGTGCGAAATAATGATATTGCTGTGTGCAGACTTCAACAGTGTTCAGTTTGTGCATCTACTTTCCCTTTCGTACTGTTTAATCAGCAATTAATTTAATTATGCGTAGTTCAGAATGAGTTCTCCCATGTACTTATCATGTGGTGCACAACAGGTCAACAGCTGAGTTATCTTTTTGTTTGCAGACGATTTTGCCGCAAAGCACGTTCATTTCTGAGGGACGTCGTCTAGGATGGGGAACTATATTAAATTAACTCAGAAATTCGAATGACAAGATTGATTACATGGTTTCTACTTACACTTAGCCGGCCATAAATCGTTATGAAAAATTGGGCAGATTTAATTCCACTAAAGCACCTAAATATACAACCTTTATGAAAAATCTAATTGCACACAATCTCTACTAATATTAAAAGAGCGAGTGTGACAGATCCGGAGGATCTGAACCGTCCATCAGGTTCGATTCAACTTCTCAGATTTGCCCAATGTTGTATGATATGCGCTTAATTTTTCTAGGGAAAAAAAAAGGAAAAAAGCAGACGACGCCCACCCACGCGCCGCTGCAGTTCCCGAACCGCCGCCCACCCACGCGCATCGAGTCAGCCTTCACCGCAAGCCTCCGGCAGACGCGCTCAGGCAAAAATTGCAACCGGTCCCCTCCATCACGCGAGCCTTACTGCCGGCAGTCGCCATCTCCGCGCCGTCGTTGTCCGCCCCGAGCGAAAGCTCCCTTTACCCCTACCTACCCACCGCCACCACCGCGGAGAGAGCACTGAAGTCCTCGCTAGCAGTCCCGCAGCTATTCCCCATGGCATCCTACCTCACGCCGCGCAGCGCCTACCCGGGTAGTCCCCGTCGCCTTCTCCACCGTCAGTTTCTTTCTTTTCGTCTTTCTTAGGCTGCCGGATTTTCTCTCCGCCGGTTTGTGACGTCGTCGTCGCGCAGAAGGAGAACCTGGGGAGCGCGCGGCTCAAGTCCGCGCCGCGCCGCAATGTGCTCTCGGCAATCAACAACGGCGGGGCCCGCAGGGAGCCGGCGCCGTCGGAGGTCGGGTCCGAGACGGCGGGGCCCGCGGTCGAGTTCGGCCGGAGGGAGGACGTGGAGCAGCTCCTCGCCGAGAATATGAAGGGCAAGTCCAAGACCGACTACAAGGTGGGTCGGTGGGTTCTTCTTCATTCGCTCTTGTCACGGCTCGCGGGTGGGGTTTCTTGAATTGGATGGATTTGTTGCGTAGGGGAGGACGGAGCAGATGAGCGAGTACATCAAGCGGCTGAGGTCGTGCAGCCGGTGGTTCGTGGACCTGGAGACGGCTACTTGGCCGAGCTGGAGAAGCTTCAGGGCCAGATTGAGGCGGACAACACCCGGCACACGGAGTTTGGTAATTAATCCTGATCATCCTCCTTCTAGCGCCTTTTGTATTTGTTGAGGATCATGTGAGTAGTTTGTCCACGACGCTGCCACTACCAGGAGCCCAGGACCACGGACACGGCGCCATCGCCGTCGCCCTGCCCTTGCTTCCACGCCTCCGCGCAGCCCCCACGTTGCCGTGTTCCAGGACGCCGTCGCCTGTCACGGCCGCCCTGCCCATCGTGAGGACGCTTCCTCCCGTCACCTGCACCCAGCTCGACGCGGAAATTCGTCAACAGGTACCTGAATCCATCGGAGCAGGACGGCATGATCACCAATTAAATGTCAATTCATTGGTTCCTTCATCTCAATTATTACTGCGTACAGTCAACGCCCTTGTTATCATCCCCGGTTATCCACCACCTACTGAAGTTTTAAATCCCTTGGTAATTTGTAACATATGCGTCGTGCGCTTTACTGAAGTCTCATCGATTGGCAAAACTTCAAGTTCACTGATCGGTAGTCAACTTGCTCAACTCATGTTTGTTAAAATGCTTCAGGGAGGCCGGTAGTAATTTCTTAAGGAAACTAACTCAGTGGATTAACCTGTAATGTTAACCTGGAGACTAACTCAATGGATTAACATCGACAATGTACTTTGCTGTTTGAGGAATCGAGAAATGCAGGGATCTTAATCCACTGAGTTTCTGATGGTTGACTAACCGAGCTAACTTATCCATCTATCTATGTTCACATGTTGTGTGCAGATATGCAGTCAAGTTCATGAGTACGTCATGTCCAGAAGCCTGGCCTCGACACCAGACTGAGTCCTCAGTACCCAAGCTGCAGCTGCCGCACGCTTGCCGTGACGTCGCAGCTGCAGAGTTTGTCGGCCGGAAGCTGCTTGGTTGCAACAACACTCTTGAACGCGCAGCCGCTGCATTGCGCATCCGGTGTCATGCAGAGTAGCATTTGTTGAAACTGTCCAGGAGTCCTTCGGCGTCCAGTGTCAAGTGACTCCGCCTTCTGATAATCTCCAGTTTTAAGTGTTCTGAACTACTCCACAATAGACAGGAATTTCTTTCTCTACTGCTAAATAATCAGGTACTTATTTCTCTACTGCTAAATAATCATGTACTTCTTCTCTTTATCAGTTAAATAAATGTTCGGTGAAAGTATCCAAAGGACGGAATGGTTGTTTACTACTGAATCATTCTCATGTTTTTGTATTCCTTTCTTTCACTGAAACATCTGCATTGTTTGCTTCTTGAATGCTTCAGCGAGTACTTGAGAAGACCAAATTCTATATGAGCATGTCAGGGAACAAGAGATTTCAGCAGTCGCACGACAACATATTATGTAAGTCATGCTCCTCATGAAAAAGATTGGACTGATGCATGCTTCTATTCATGTATACGTATTCCATTTTTTTACCATTTGAGATGTTGTATCCTTTATTTGCATCATTAGTTTAATACAATCAACAAAAAATTAATACAATGTACATTTTTGTTACATACTATTCTCCAAAATAGCAGATGAGAATTTATAACAAAACAAACCTGGTGCCTGGTATTACGTACCTTTTATTTAGAGAATGGTATTACTTACCTAGACACAACCCCATGTGCTCTTGGGCTGCAACATATGCAACAGAGAGATGATACATTGAGTTCTGCTTTTCTCATAAAAAACTTTGTGGTTGCTTTGTAATTTCTGTATTTGGACTATTTACTGTTGCATTGCTGTCGGCAGCAAAATCATATATTTTTTTAGATAGAAAACATAACTATATTTGAATTTAATTTGTTTTGGATTGTCGTTATCAGGATTTGTGGTCATGCTGAATAAATATGGTCTTTTCCGTAGGAGGTACAATTGCTAATTTTTTCATAGGAGCCTTTCTAATCTAAGTGTACTTAATACTTATTTTCGAGATAATTTAGGTGAAACCAAGAGATATTAGATTGTCGTTTTTGAGGATCAGGACTTTGATTGTGGAAACATTATTTAAGTCCATAAGATTGTTTTCACCGTCAATGTTTAATTAGAGGGAAGAAAGTTCATAGAATATTTGATATTACTGCTTGGTTACATTGGAGATTAAGTGAAGCGTTGGCTAAAAGTGTTTCTGTTTTCTAAATTTGTGGAAGCCGTAACATCACAATGCTTGGCTGTGAATTTTAAACAGACATATTAGAGAATAGAATGGTCTATTGTTCATGACATATAATCTGCTATTGGAACATGCTTTATCAAGTGTTGCTTGGTTTCTAAAGGGAGTTTAAACACATTCTTTCCAGGTTGACGTTAATGGAATTACCTAACTAGATGTCAAAGAAGGAGCAATCTATCAAGATGTAGAAATGGACTTCTAACACATCCATACTATGTCTTCTTACCTAACTAGATGTCAAAGAAGGAGCAATCTATCAAGATGTAGAAATGGACTTCTAACACATCCATACTATATGATCTTTCCTTCGTATATTTTGTCAAGCAATTTTATTTTCTGCTGCTCATGTCTATGTTCCCACCTTTAGATCGGCTAGAGTATGATTTAATAGCCATGTACTAAGTACCTGATACTGGTATGATATATTGAGAGAAAATTGTTGGATTATTCTTAGAGGGCAACTTCTACGGTTCCAAATTTGGGTAGCATAATTTTTCAGATAAAGACACTGAAGATCAAAGAGGAGCGGCCAACTTATTGTTTTCTTGAAAATAAAAAAATGTGAAGACACGTGCATTGCACGGGCACGATTACTAGTAAGATGAAGCACACCAGATACATCACTAGTTGGCTTCAACCAAGACAAATCATGCACATCTCATCATTCTGTGCGGTCCTAATCTCACACGCTCTCTGTGATATTAACTTTGGATATGAGGAGCTTGTGGACGATCTTCACAACGAAACTGAAGAACAAGTCTTGGGGTCCTCTGCTTCCTAGAGTGACGATCTCCTCTACGACATCTTCTGGTACGAGGACTCGTACCTGCTTCAGCAGTCAGACCCAGCAGAGCGCTCCAAATCTAGGAAGTGTAGATTGGAAGGATATCTTATTTTGATAGAAGAAGCGACAAAGAAGGCCGATACAACGTGAATATGCTTCGCGTAAGAAATAATGGCTATTTTGCTACTAGATACATGTTTCTCCTAAGAAATAATGGTTACTTTGCTACTAGATACATTCTTTGCCTATGATGAGTTGATGACCAAGTCGATCCTATCCATAATTCTGAAGTATAAGCTAGGCACATGTCTTCACCCTGAAAACTAGGGAGTAGTCCACATGTGGCTGCTACTTGCTAGGGGTTTGGCATGTGTCGCTACAAAAACATAGTCATTATTCAGTGCACATGGTTTCAGTGTTCGGTAAGCAATGTTTTTGGACCTTTTTTCAATGTACTATATTTCGCAGTTCAGTAGTGTAACTATTTTGTTATAAACATATTGGAATAATTATTTTGCTAACTGCACACGCTTCTATGTTCTATAGCAACTTGCCAAAGAAAATGGGTTGACGAGAACGTGGTGTAATTGGCACTTCGCAATCAAATCTCATGACACCTCATACTCGAAACATAACATTCTGTTCCAGCGCGTTTCAAGGAAATCATGAAGAATTGTGAAAACAACGACACTGCTGACCAAGACTAACTCTAGAAACTAGCCTAGCTAGCAGCATCCTATTGTTGACTAGTTCCAGACGTACACTTCTGAATGTGGCATGCAAACAACAAGCAGCACCCAATGTTGACTTGTACGTGGCATCTAAGCGGCCACAAGTGAGCCAGCGCCCAGCTGCTAACTTGCTATAAATTCGGATAAAAGTGAGCATGCATGGCATCCAGAGAGGTAAACGGGGTGCCCCCAAGGCCTCCTCACAGCGATTAGGGATTTGTGGCCGTCGGATCGAAGGACTTACAGCGCGATCTGGGCCGTCCATTTTCCTGTGTTACTTATTTTACTGCCTACATCTCTCACTGACAGTGGGTCCAGACGTCGCCGGCCCCGCTCCGGTCCCGCTGCACAGAGAAAGGGTACGTTTTGCGGTAGCATCTCCTTTCGACACAGTTCTTTCCTGCGCCGTCGTGGTGTGCGTTTCTACAGTGCTGGGAGTTCCCGCACGCGCGCCCTCTCATCCCCGTGCTCCTCTCTCCCTTCGCGTCGGCGGCTCCGCCACCCTCCTCCGCCCCTTTTTCTCCCCATGGCCGACCTTGCGACGCCGACCTTGGGCCGCCTCAGTTTTCAGCCTCGCCTCCTCGGTTCTGCCTCCGCTCCTGCCTCCTCCCACCAACCTTATCCCCAATGGAGATTCAGATCCACCTTCAGATCCGCCGCCGTTGGCTGGTGTCTCGCCGGAGCTGGAGCTATGGAGGCAGCCTGTTGCGCGCGTGCAGTCGCCAGGAAAAGCGGCTGGAGGCCGCCGGCAGCAGCGCAACCCCGGCGCTCGCACCGCTGCAGAGCGACGTCCGAGTCGCCCCTCCCAGCTCGAGCTGCTGCTGCCTGCCTTCTCCTCGGTGCTTAGCAGGAAGAAGCACGAGGGTCCGCGATCTGCCGCTGCTACCGACCTCTCGCTGCCGAGCACGGGTCTCCGTTGCGTGCGCGTCCCATCACCGTCGTCCTCGCGTTGAGAAGGTAGATCATGAGCTAACTTATCTCTCTCTCTCTCTCTCTCTCTCTCTCTTTGACCGTCGATTCTCTTCTTCGTGTAGCAGGAATTTGCCTCATCCACCCCCAATCCTGAGAGAGGAGAGGAGAGGACAGCTCAAAAGGAGGAGCAGCTGCCGTCGACTGGAGGAGCGGCTGGTGGAGCTTCGTCCGTCCAGCATGTCTCCGGTGTGCTGCGCTGGACTGTCTGGCCTCCTCTGCCTCTTCATGGTCACGGAGGACCCGGCCAGCAGCGCAGCAACATGCCCTGTGACGCCTCATCTTCGAAAAGACCTACAGGTTGTTCCTTCACTTTCTCTATTCACCTTCCCCATCCTCAGCAATATCAATATCCATCGTCTTAAAGCAAGGCCTGAAGTGACCGGGTATGGATGCATGCATCCAGATTCGAAGGGTTTTTTCTCATGTTCGTTTCATATAAATGAACAATTCATATGTTGAATGTTTCCATTTTTCATTGGAATTAATCTAGATCTGAGAGGAGCATTTTTCTTTAGAATTGGTCCTGAGAAGGGGACGTTTTGATTCCAGACTATGCAGGTGTGGGCTGGTGACAGCAAGGTTCGTAAGGAGCGTGTCATGTCCAGCTCCTGGAGGAGCGTCGTCGCCATGGCCAGGTAGCTATTCTAGCATCGACAATTGGCATGTCGCTGCCGATATTTTTATGGAAGTCAGTACTTAGCTTCACCCTGTGTGTTAGTCATTTTTATTGCTTATTAAGATTCACGAGCCAGTAAATTATTCTTGCATTAAACCTGAGTGTGCACTTGACCATTTACATCTATTTGATGGTTTTTAGTGAAAATTTGTTATTACGCCTGCAGATTGCAGCATTAAACCTGACTACGCATTTGGCCATTTACATCTATTGGATGGTTTTTAGTGAAAATTTGTTATTATGCCTGCAGATTTGTCGCTTATAAAAAAATGCCTGTATTATGCATCTGGGCATGGAAGGAATAGTACAGCCGCGACTCGCGGGATAAGGGGTTGCCAAATTTGAAACTTGATTGGTGAGCTTGACATCTTGGAAAGTTTGCATTATATGATGTGAGTGTTACAATTCTAAATTAAATATTAATTCTAGGCACATTTATCTACCTTCATAGTAGTAAAAGACCAAAGGAAAAATTCTATGTCTTGTGACATTTTAATTTCAGGCACCACTATAGTTTTGCAGCTAATAACATTAGTACTCCCTCCGATCCATATTAGTGGGTATAACTTTGTCTAAATTCATATGTATCTAGTTAAGTATTTAGACTAGATACATGTGTATCTAGACAAAGTTGTGCCCACTAATATGGATCGGAGGTAGTACTATATTCTTATGGTTTAAATCTCTCGAATATTTTTGGGCTTTGTTGGTAAATGCTGCAACCAGTTTGATTTCTAAGTATACAAGAGATTTGAAATTATTACTTGCATTTCTAACACATGGAAAGTTCCTTTTTTTAGATTTTCCTTTTCTTCCAAATATTATTGTATTGTCTCTGTCGTTCTAAACTGTTCTTCTAAATATTTTGCTGTGGTGTTTATTCATAATGTGTTTTTCAAATCTGGTTGTTTCTTCCCTGTGGTGTTTTTAGGTGAGGTGATCAAGCCTAATTTTGCTCTGCAGCTAAAGTATTGGTCCCCAGTTGAAACATATATATCAGGTGAGCCAATTAGTTCAGTAGTGTAATTATACTGTAAACTGGATAAATTTAGTGGTATTTTTATTATCCAGGCATGGCCATGTGTTGCTTTGGAGATTTGCATGTAGCTCCATAACCAATTCGTTGTTGTGTCTTTGTGGTAGATATAAATGCTGCATAAAAGATTATAGATTTGTCACTTATGTAATCGTTACTTTTAACCTATTAGAATACAAGTACAAATTCATTAATCCTCTTAACTGATTAATATTCAATCTAAATGCTTATATTTTCCTATTTCAATATACAAGAGGTCGGTGTGCATGAAAAAAAATCGATTTCGTATTTGACCGATATTTTTTAATTTTGCTTGAGTTCTTGGTTTGCATATGGGGTTTGAATTGATAGTTATTCAGTCATGCAGTCTATCGTTAATTTCTTTCAATATCTTTCTTCTATGTAGTGAGTCGTCCCACTGCACATCACAGCCCAGTCTTATTTCTCAGTTTTCCTTCATGTGCACATGATCCTTGAATTGATAAAATATTTGCGATTACATACTGAAGACACTGACCAACAGAGCAGTGGACTGCCCTCTGCTGCCTTTTCTTTGTCAGGGATCTATAGGTTCTTCTCTCTCTCTGGACGTACACCATAATGCTTTCCTCCCAGAGATGGCCGCTCGCGCCTCTCCCACTTCGAGGTTTCTGACAAGAGGTGGTCAGTGCTGGTTTGTCGGAGACGACACTGGTCGGTACTAGGAGCGTGCCCCTGTTCACAGGTTTGTGTTGTTCCTTGCTTGGTTGGACGTTTCTCCTTCCTCTTATTTCTAGCTTCGTTCTTGTGTGAGATTTAGAAAGTTGGATGGTAGGGTCATGCTGGTTGAGGGGATTACGCAAAATTAATTGGGAATTACGTTGTTGATACAATATATGAAATTTGGGTTCATGCTGACTTTAGTCCTCAGGGTTTGGACATTTCTTAGTGATATTGATGCCCTTTTATGCTGCAAATAAGAAGCATGCTCAATCGGTCGCTTTAGGTTTGTATGTGCATACTCTCAACTGATTTACATCATAGTATATGTATCATATCGTTGCTGATTTCAACCTATATGTTTTTTCCGTGTTGCAATTTTTTTGTCCCGTTTACACAAATTATGTGATGGAAACTACAACCCAGATGTGCACCATTGGTACAGAACAATTTATAGTACTTTTTGGGTTAATTTATGATCTATATACGATTAGCGATTATTCAAGGACAATTATAAGTATCGATGATGCATCAGCTAGGTTAAGTATAAGGTGAGGAACTGAGGATTGTGCTGATCTGGATAACTTTTTCCCAAATTGTCTGTCAGCTTCATGATTCTGTTTTGTCCTGGTTTCAGATGATCTTATGTTCCAATATTGGACCATTGGTACCGGCAGGAGGGCCATGGCGGAATGGATAGAACGAAGGAGGCAGCCAGTGATGTAAAATCATCAACTATCTCCGCCATGGAAACTAAGGTACTTTTCTAAATTTGAGGTGCCATTTTAGATATGAGATGGATTTTTTTCATAGACATATGGTACTTTTTGGTTTGGCAATGTAGAGTTAGTGAGAGGTGTATGGATGTGATTCCTACTACTAAAATTGTGAGAGACGTGAAGGTTCTCAAGTTCAATGGTATTGTGTTTTGTGAAATTTATCTTTGCCAACTTATGATTGTATCCTTACTATGATTTGTTTCCATTATTCACGAAGTTAAGCTTTTTAACTCTTCCACGAACTATTTTTCTCGACTTATCCGGGCGATGTCAAATGCTTAATGTTGGACACTGGAAATGTGATGATCTGGTTGGTGCCTAGAGTGTCAAGTTTTGTCCAATGTGCATATTTTGAGTTGTACTATCTTTAACTATTCTGTTAATGCAAGAAGTATTTTTGTAATTGTGCATATTTTGGAATTCTAGGCCCCTTGATCCCATTTTCCTTGATGTTGTACGAAGTTGTTTCTTAGTTTTCCCCTGGTCCAGTTCACAAATCATGACTATGTCCATAAAACATTATATAAATAGTACAGTGATGAAATTACATATGTTGCTTCATATTATTGTTGGTACATGCGATTTTCCCTTTTAATGTACAAGAAGTGAGAAGTGTCAGGTGGACATAAACCTTCATTTTGTATTGCTTACGTGTCAGACTTCAGTTTAATTGTTTTCATTTTGGTTAAGAACAATGATATCTTTAGTTTGACGAATAGATATGCTTAGATTAGATAGCCCAAATCAGTGTGCATATGGATTTTCTTTCTACCCAGTAGTTTCCATTATTATTTTTGCCTTTTACTGTATATAAAAGAGTGAGACTTATGCCGAATGTGCATATGTGTATTGCTTACATGTGTCATTTATCTAATCTCCGGGCAACTGTTACCCTGTGCAGTTTAGTAAATAAAGCTCATTATTTGAAGAAGTATTTCAATCTAGATTTGAGAAATCTGCTAATTCTTCTGTCTTGGGTGCTTTAGCTTTTGTGTTTGTCGCAATTAGCAAGTTTCAGAACTATCCAGTTTTTTTCAGGAAGTCATATGGCGGACTTCAGTTAATTCTTTTCATTTTGGCTGAGAACAAGGATATCTTTAGTTTGACGAATAGATATGTTAGATTGCATAGCGGAATAAGTGTGCATATGGATTTTCTTTCTGCCCAGTAGTTTTTCAATAGTATTTTTGCCCTTTACTGTAAGTAAAATAGTGAGACCTTATTCTTAATGTGCAGATGCCACGAATTCACTTAGGGTCATTTAGATTTGCATGTTGTGTTACTGCAGTATAATTAGTTTGATAGTAATGCTGCAATGAACTGGCAACCATAAGATTTTTTATCATTTATTTTCCTTTACAATTGATTTACTCATTACAATTGATTTATTTGCTAGCCCTCTATCCAGTCCTACTTCACAGATTGATATACAGTTTGTCCAGGAGATGGTTTCCATACCAGGAGGAGCATTTTGGGTAGAAATTTCTTTTAGTTGTTTTTCTCTGGCTGTGCGCACACGGAATATTCTTGGAGCATCGGTTCTTATTCTGCACTATTCTTATTCTGGACCTGTTAAATAGTTTCGTTTTTCTAGACCTGGAACTTCATGTGAGATTCGTACTCGTGTATAGCATGGAAGGTTTCTATCGTGAGGCTGGTCCAAAGTAATGGCCGTCCTCTTGGTGCTTTGTTCAAACTGAGGGCATACTTAGGCTAAGCAAGTACTTAAATAGGCTTCCATATATTTACCATTTGTTATTGTCTTTCATAATTGAGCTTTTGAACTAATGTATGTGTGATTTCACGACCTATTTATACTATTGACATGCATATCCTGAATACTTATGTAAACTTCGTGTATGTGAGAGAACATTGTGCTTTGCTGTAAAATTAAGTTTCCACTGCTCTGTATAGTAATTGTTGATTACCATGTCATATTAAGAATGCTTATCATACCGTTTTAGCAATCAATTACCATTGTCAAAGGTGGGTGGCGTGCTTAAGCCGTGCCAGGTCTTCCCTCCTAAAACATTCTGATAAACATTCTTAATATTGTGCTCCGCCGGATTATACTTCTATTGTACGAAGAATATGTTAGGCCTGATGACATAATCTGATCCTCTGTAGTCATATTTCCAGTTTGTATGTGTAATACATTTTGTTTGTCTCCTTGGCAGATGAGTAGTCCATTTTATCTGATATTGTGTGCATCTTTACAATTTATTTCTCCATTATTCCAAGCGTAGTTCCCTGGGAGATGCAATGCTGAGTCTTGGAATATACAAGTCAACCTCCTTTGTTATTCATTTCTTTTTATATATTTTTCCTTGAAGAAACTCTCTGCTTTTGGTTTTGTAGAAATTTCTCTTTCAATGTACAGTCCTACTGTGATTAGGAACTGATACCTATGTTAAAGGTGGCACGCTAATTGTTTACTGTTGTCATACTATTGATAGTTACGTTACTGTTTAGTAAAATGATTACTACTGTGATATATTTTCATGCTCCACTATTTATGTGTTACTCATCTTTGATAGTCTGGAAATGTTGTAATGGAAGACCTATCTATCCTAGAGAATTATACTTTGCTCTAAAATTATGGGGGAACTTATATGCATATTTCAGAGGTTCCTGCTCACCGTGAATGTCCTGCCTCTCCATCAGTCCCCTGCCTACTCATTAGTACTAATAGTATATATGTCTTCATGTTGCCATTGGAACTACCTGCTATATCAATGCACTCTTACTACCTATGGTTAACGATCTATGTGATGATCGAAATGTTGTAATTCGGACCTACTTATCCTGTAGTCTTATTCGTGTAAACTAAATCCAGTGGTAGCTGCAAGTAATGTTCTATATTACTACTGTTTATCATACCATTTTGCACGCTGCATACCAGTGTCATCGGCGGGTGGCGCGCGGCGAAGCCGCGCCGGGGGATCTAGTTCAACTGATCCAGACCTAGCCACCATGACGAACGGATACGTGTTCCGCGAGTACATCGGCGCGCAGGACACCGGCGTCCGGTTCTCCGACGTGCCCATCAACACCGGCGTCAGCTTCCACTTCATCCTCGCCTTTGCCATCGACTACATGGCCAGCAAGTCATCCCCGCCAGCGCCCACCAACGGCGTCTTCACCCCGTTCTGGGACACGGCCAACCTCTCCCCCGCCACCATATCCGCCACCAAGGTGGCCCACCCGAACCTGAGCATCATGGTCGGGCTCGGCGGCGACTCCGTGCAGAACACGGGCGTGAAGGTCGCCTTCGCACCGTCGGGCGTGGACTCCTGGGTGGGCAACGCCGTATCCTCCCTCTCCACGATGATCAACCAGTACGGGCTGGACGGCGTGGACGTGGACTACGAGCACTTCGGCGGCACCGACGTGAACACATTCGTGGAGTGCATCGGCCGCCTCCTGACCCAGCTCAAGGGGCGCTTCCCCAACATCAAAACCTCCATCGCGCCCTTCGAGGACCCCGTGGTCCAAAGGTACTACCAGGCGCTGTGGGGCAAGTACTCCGGCGTCATCGACCTAATCAACTTCCAGTTCTACGGCTACGGCGCCAACACCGACGTCAAGACCTACGTGATGTTCTACGACCTGCAGGCGAGCAACTACCCCGGCTCCGGCTCCAAGCTGCTCGCCAGCCTGGAGACCGGCAACATCACCCAGCAGCTCGGGCTGCTCTCGCCGGACCAAGGCATCAGCGGTGCCCAGGAGCTGCTGCGGCAGGGCAAGCTGCCGGGATTCTTCATCTGGTCAGCGGATAGCTCCAAGATGAGCACCTACAAGTTTAAATACGAGACCATGGCGCAGCAGATCGTTGCCAATCACTGACGGATAGTCTCTGTTTACGGCCACACAATCGTCTATATACAGTTGGAGTCCACCATTTACGAAGTCCGGATTGTACGGGGGCTAATTAATAAATAATTTCCATGTACCCGTGTACGTACGCAAGTTTGAATAAGCGGCACCTAATCGGTGTGCCATATATATATACTCGCCATTTCCTTTACCGTATCTGGAAAATTGAATATATTTTGGACTCTTAGTTCGTACTATGTATCCTAGAGTATTAAATAAGAAAAATGCAAAATTTCAGCCCCTTCTAAACCTTATACCTTTTAAAAAATATCACAACAAACTAAAATGCATCACAGCATGGCATGCAATGGTCAATCAAGGGCAAAGCAATAGCGTAACCATTAATGTCAGCCAACTCATATGTAATGCAAATAAGGTGGTAAATCATTGTTTGCCACTATTCATTACCAGCAATGCACGTGTTGACTAAAAATATATTTCCAAACATGGAACAAAACACTAAATTCAAAGCATAACTTTATTTGTAGTCTTGTCATTATTATTGGTAAAAAATGAGGACGTAAACCACCAAACACATTCCCTTTCAAAGCAGTTATCGGTGCATGAAAAAATCAAGAGCATGGAACTACCTGATGCGTATTTGACGTCCATTTGTCTCAAACCAGGGTCATATACAGCTATACAAGCAACACACTGATCTGCACCACCGTCTGCACAAATGAACGGACTTGTATATTAATTTCAACAGAAACAGATATACCTAATCTATATGCACTGACAGAGCTAGCAAAAGGACGTAAGAAAAATAGGCAACCCATTTTAAAGTTTCATCATCCATAAAACAACAATGAAGCAAATAAACTCATTTTTCCATTGAAGAAAGATGACATGAAGACATCATATACTTACTATGGTCAGGACAAAGGTATGAATAGAAGATATTTGATCAGAGCGCCATAATAGCATGTACATGTGGATCAGTTGAAAAATATATATTACTTGAGCAATTTATAAATAGAAAGTTATGAACAATTACTGGGTCCTCAACGACCACTGACTTAGCTTCTGGATTAGATGCAGATGTCTCCTAATCTAGTTCATGAGATGCACACTACAGGGACTCTTAGCTGCTTGTAGCATATGTACGACCCGTGTGATTGTTCAATTCACATCTTGTTGATACAACAGTACAAATGCAGAATACGAAGGTACATTCATACAACAGTGCTTGGGATTCTATTAAGCTACTCGGTAGATCATACTTTTGGTATGTATGAGATCAAGGATGGAACACATATCTTCAGTCAAGCAGGACTGCAGGACGATGACTGATGGCAGTTTGGCCCCAGCGGCCTGTGGATATGCTATACCATAAACCTGAAACAATTAAAAGAAGTGAACAAGAACACGAAATTGTCACCTCATACATGATACATTACGTGCCATGTGAATTTTCAAGTCTGCGCCAAGAAGGCAATAGTTATATGGTAGTTTCTTATTCCATTAAATGTTTAGAATATCAACATATAGCCTACTCCAACTTGCTGGGGACAAAAGGCTTAGTTGTTGTTGTTTAGAATATCAACATAGAAACATTTGATTTAAATATGATATGGATTAGAACAGGGTTAACATATGCTTTGAGAAAATGCATAAGCATTGAATCATCTAGCTAATCCAAACAAATTTGGATGAGTTCACCCTGAATACCTAATACTGAAGTGTCCTCATATATAGTGAGCACATAATAGTACAAGCAACCTTCTGGGAGAAATTAACCTATGGAATCTCTGTTGAAAAACAGATCATCAGTGAGGTGTGGTCAAACCTTGCGCTCCGTACTTCGTCTTCTGAGCACACAACAGGACGCCTCCATATATTTTCATCAAAATAGCTGAAACCTTTCGAGCTGCAAAAGATGAAAGTTCATGGTTGTCTCATGACTATTGTTAACATAGGATGAAGTTCCTCTACGTACATCGAGTATATATAAATAACCAAGATATCAGGAATGAAACAGGGCACTTCAGCTGCCATGGCCTTGATACTGGACAAGCACAAAGCATGGAGTCCAGCAATTAACTAAAGTTGCACACTGCCATGGCCTTGAAACATAAAAGTTTGGAAATATTGTCCAAGTAATTCAGAAATGACAGTACTTCATATCCTGCATAATTTAATATATGCAAGTATCTAATTCATAAACGAATTATCGTGCTTGAATTGAACATGAAACAACGCATAAGCTCAGATCATTTTTTTTATGTACAGAGCATGACGGCGGGGAACTGGAGTACAGTACATACCCCCTGAGCCAGAAGCGGAGCGGGACGGCAGGTAGTATCATCGGAAATTGCTGCTTCAGCGGGGTGGTGCAAGGCGAGCAGGTGTGATGCCCGTTACGTCCGGATAATGTGACCGAGCTGGCGGCGTCCTCCGTGTGCGGATCATCGGCGTCGGCGTCGGGCGCGGGGATTGCGGCGGTGGGCGCGCGGAGACTGTGCCCGCCGCAACCTCTGCTGCGGGTGGGATAGTCAGGCGTGGGGATCGCCGCGGCGGCGGCTACAATCTCTGTTGTCGGTGGGTCGTCGGGCACGGGGATTTTCCCTGCGGCGGTGGCGCGCGAAGATTGCGTCCGCGACGTCTCTGCTCACCCAAGGTCAGGCGCGTGGAGTGAACGGATCAGTTTTGGGAATTTTTGCCGGTGGACAGAGTAGAGACTTTTTTTTCTTTCCCGAGCTCCAGTGCTCCCTCCAATTTAAAAACTCGAAAATCATATTTATGAGTTTCAAAAAATTATTTAAAAAAATCCAGGTGTAACTAATAGTAAATTCCATGAACGTGTAAAATATCAACTCAAAATATTTTGTACTTTGAGCTACACAAAAATGACAATTTGTGGATCTAGATATGCCTATTTTCAAATCTCTAAATTTTACAAGATTTTGTATTTTTTAGCCCATAATAAAATATATTTAAAATGAAATTTTACACATCTATGGGATACACTATTGACTACACGCCTTGTTTTTTTTCAGAATTTTTTGGAACTCACAAATATAATTTTTTGATTTTTTTAAGAGGAGGGAGCACTAGAGGTGATGCATATCCAAAAGTAACGAAATTATCACACGTAGACTTATTACTCGACAAGAAAATCACAAAAAAATTCTATATATAATGGAGATCACTAACAAATCGAATCTTGTTAAGTCGCCAAAGAATCTCGTTGTGATTCTATTTTAAGAAGCAAACACTGAAGTAGGTCTACAATGCACGGTAATTACATAGTCTTACAACAAAAGGGAAATAAAATTTGATCTCACATCTATTCCGAGCGTACCTAGACTTCTTTTTTTGAAACCTATGGTGGGGAAGTTCCCGCATTGTATTTTAGAAGAATAGAATTGGTCCAGTTAATAAGGGTAACCGAACCCAAAAATCATACGAATCGTCATTGGTCGTCAGCGATGGGACCGGGCCCTACTCTTCAAGTGGGCGTTGGTGTAGCTAGGGTAGCGATCTAAGAGTACAGCTTTAGATCTTGGCATGGTTGATAAGCCTGGCCAGCCGGCTGGCCTCCGGAAGCCGGTGAGTGAGCAAATGCTACCTAAATCCCGCTCGGTTCTTCGGGGTGTCTTGCTTCTTGCTGTCTTGTTGCCCCAAAATCCGATTAGTGATTCAGCCAGCCAGGAACTTGGTGAGCGAGGTGGCCCAAATGGAATGGATCATGTTAACGTGAAGGCCGTCATGGTTGTCGTCGATATCCATGACTGCTTTACCATATCAAGCTCTCCACAACAGCAAAACTGTTTGTGTCGTTGCCATCGGTGGCTTCATTGGAAGCCCAATGTAACCACCATGGCGTGGAGTGGCGGCCTATCGTCACCGCTCGACGCGACAAGGAATGCCATGGCCTCTCTTCTGGTCATATTCGAGGTCACGGGTGGGATAGTGACCATGAAGGTCGTGCAGAAGGAGATAACATGCCTGCCGTTGGCACCGGATGTGGAGAGGATGAACGGCATGGAGTAGAATACTCGGCCTGTTTGATTGAAGAGGTAGCAATCCGAGTTGTCAAAGGAGGTGGAGCTGATCATTGATAGATATCACATTCCCATGTAAGGCGAGGATGCGCCGGTGAATGTGAGTTCTTTGACAAGATAGGAGAGTTCATCGTCGAAGTTGCGGAATTGGATGTGGACGAGGCTGGCTTGCGTACGTTATGACAACAAGGGTATGACGCCACCGATGACATGAGCTTGTACTTCCTCGCGAGGGGGAATGGGTCACTTTTTCGTTTATAGGACAAACATTTATTGGCCTAGGGGCATCTGCCCCCCCCCCCCCCCCTGAATTTCACGTAGCTCCGCCGTTTGTCCTTAATGCGTAGGTAGGCCGACGTGGTTGTTTTCAATATCCCATGGGTACTTGACCATGTCAAGCTCCACAGCGGCAAAACCGTTCGTGGTTGCCGTCGGTGGCTTCATTGGAAAGGCCAATGTAGCCAGCATGGCTGTGGAGTGGCGGCCTATCGTCACCGCTCGACGCGACAACGAATGCCATGGCCTCAGTTCCGGTCATATTCGAGGTCACGGATGGAATAGTGACCACGAAGGTCATGGAGAAGGAGAGAACATGCCTGCCGTTGGCACCGGATGTGGAGAGGACGAACGACATGGAGTAGAATACTCGTCCTGTTTGACTGAAGAGGTAGCAATCCGAGTTGTCAAAGGAGGTGGAGTTGATCATCGATATGTATCCCATTCCTATGTAAGGCGAGGACGCGCCGGTGAATGTGAGTTCTTTGACAAGATCGAAGAGAGTTCATCGTCGAAGTTGTGGAATTGGATGTGGACGAGGCTGGCTTGCGTACGTAACATGACAACAAGGGTATGACGCCACCGATGACATGAGCTTGTACTTCCTCACGAGGGGGGATGGGTCACTTTTACGTTTATAGGCCAAATAGTTAGCCCCCCACCCCCCCCCCCCCCCCCCCCCGGATTGCACGTAGCTCGTCGCTTATCCTTAGTGAGTATACGTAATATTGATCATTTCTCATGGAAGCAAGCCTGCGTATGTTCATATGAACAATTTATACATATATGCATGCTCCCTTTCCGGTTGTCCTTGGTCAAGTCTTCATCGCTCATGACCTCACCATCGAGAACATGGTTGAAGCCGCCAAACACCAGACGGTGGTGCTCCTGTCCGAGTCGGACTGTTCCGCCGTGTACCATTACGCCATCATTGGCTACTAGGACACACTCTACGCTAAGGACAAGGCATAGTTCTACCATCAGTACCACATTGAAGGAGATAAAGGGGAAGACCAGCTCAACATTACATATAGTTTATAGATTTTTCGATCGATGGTTTTCTTTTATAATTGGTGAAAAAATATATCAATTAGAAGTTTGAACTAACGCAATGCAAAAAAAATGTCCAAACATTTCAAAGTGACAAGCAAGACTTGCGTAATCATTAAACCCATTCAACGAGTACCTTCCATCGGGTCTGAATGTATCCTTCAACTTAACAACTTTGGATAGCTATTGTACAACCATCTGAGCAACAACACTTTCATATATAATAGATTAATACCCAGCAAATCATTTGATGAACATAAGAACTTTGGATTGCCAAAAGGGCGCTTCTTTGGATTGCACGTTCTGCGTTGCCGAGAAATGAAGATGTGGTGCTCTTCCCTCGGCAATTCTCAAGCCCACAGCTCGTAGTTTGTATCATAAATCATCCAGTTAGCTCAAATATTCCAATATGTTTAGAACAAAATAATTACACCGCCGACTTGTGAAATATGATACATTAATTGCAAAGATAAAAATCCAAAAACAATGCTTACCCCTGCAAGTCACATGTGGACTACTCCCTATAACTGAAACCACGTGCACTAAAGAATGACTATGTTTTTTTGTATTGACAAATGTCAAACCCCTGAGGGTGACCACCTGGAGAATTTGGCTGGAGAGCCGAATCTTCAAACTGCGACGCTCCTGAAGATGCATAGATGTGTCCCTTTGGATCTTGTGCACGCATTGCACGAGGTCTCTTAATCGTTGCCCAAGTTTTCCATGGTATGCGCTACTTGTGTCTAGACGTTTGGTTTATGTTCCACATTGTCAAAGATTAGAAGGTACGAAAGTGGTGGCTGAAACAGTGGCGAGACACAATGACCTTGATTTACCCAGGTTTAGACAGCTCGGTGTGCCATACTTTCTATTTATATTGATAAAACGCAAGTTATGCGCAATTAAATATGTCTAAATTACGGCCTACTAAACAAAATGTAGTGACTCTGTTGAATCAATATATATTTACTATTATCATTTACAATCATGAATTCAATGTAGTTAAGTTAAGGCCACATCAGGTTGGGCCGCGGAGGGGAGATTTGCCAACCAAGGGAGCAGCTTCTCGTGCACGAGGTCTGGCCTATCATCGTGCGGGCAGTGGCCAACTCCCTCCAGCATGTAAAGGCTCACGTTTGGAAGTTGGGACGGGAGTCCAGAGAAGTACTTCCCCACGGGCCCGTCGATCGGGGTGAAAGGATCCTTGTCTCCCCATAAAATCAAGACCGGGATTTTGATCTCCGGCATCAGGGCTATTGGGCTCGGGCCTGGCGGGCCCGTCACCGTCGACACGAACGCGTCCAGAGCACCTTCCGTATCAGCTGGCCCTCTTATGATCTGCACAAGACATTTGACAAGAAGCATGAGCCATCGTGTGCCACTCAGAAGTCTGAAATGCGACAGGTTGTCAAAAAAAAGAGTAGATGCTGGGGACATTACCTCGACTAACTCATCATCCACGGCGTCTTTGTTTCCGTAGACAGAAAGTAAGATGTCCTTCAGGTTCTTCCTGTTTCAGTTTAGGAGTGAGTACATCACCATTGTCAATCGATTATACTGGGTAACTGAACAAAGTAGTGGACATGCCTTTCTTTTACACGCCCGAATAGTGCTGATGCTATGCTCTTTTGTTTTAGCAGGAAGTCAATCAGCCAAAGCAAGGCAGGAGCAGCTTGATCCTCCAGTCATCCACGATTGCTTTGTTGTTCATCCCACCTGAGCAGTTCAGTAGAACAAGACCCCGGACAAGATCCCTGGTAGAGTCTGTTGTTCAGCATTAACAAACAAAGTCATCCTTTGTACGTTAATGGCGTGTAAAGTGTAATTAAGCTTCGTGCTGCATCAGGGAGTGGATTGAAATGATTAAACAAGAATGTTGGCATCTGCCTAGTTGAAAAGGTCCCCATCTGAAGAATTTAGAAGTAGGTCATGCTGCAAGCAACTACTCTATCGTACGGGCACATAATTGCCAACTAAAATATCATTGTTCAGAACCAGCTACTTTACACAGCTAAGGTGGTTTGGAGTAAAATTCTCGTATTTTTTTTGCAATCAGAAGAGCTACACTGTCGTGTATCGATGCAACCTTACTAGAACTGTAAGCAAACGAGAAAATGTGGCAAGAAGAGATAGCCATTCTTGTCTAACCTGAAGCAGCAATGACACAAGCGAGGCTTCCCACAGAGTTGCCAACGAGCACGGTGGGCCTCTGACGACCTCATCCAGGAACTCCAGAATCAACTGCTCGGCACAAACCACATACTCAATTTCTTAAGAAAGCTTTACGACACGCCATGATCTGATGTTGTTAGCTAGTAGCAAAAGTCAGGACTCACCTCTGCCCATGTTTCCATGGTGTAAGAGAACCCGGGAGGCTTGTCCGACGCCCCAAACCCGAGCAGATCGATCGCATAAACGGTGTTGGATTCAGATAACACGCCGATGTTCCTGAAAAGAAATGTTCAGTAAGTAAACATTAACATCTGAAGAAACTCCGCTGGTTCATCGATCGAGAACACTGCGTGCACAACCGATTACATACAAGATGTGCAAAGATCGCCGGCCCTGGTCGGGCTTGCTCACCTGCGCCAGTGCGCGACGGAGGCGCCGAAGCCGTGGACGAGCAGCACGGGCGGGCCCTCCCCTCTGACCAGGTAGTTCACGCGCATCCCTCTCCATGTCCAGGTGGTGCAGCTCCGGGACAGCTCCTCTAGCGACGACGAGCTGGCGACCGGGGCCGCGCTGCCGCCACCGGCGGCGTGCCGGAGAACACGGGCTACTCTGGGGCAGCCATGGGGAGGAGGCGACGAGGAGGACGGGAAGGGGAGCGAGGAGGAGCGCAGGCGGTGAGTTCCGAGTGACGCGGAGGAGGTCGAGGAGAATACACGGTGGTGGTGGGCGGCGAGTGCGGCCATATCCACCGCGGCCTCGTCTCCTCCCGGTGGCCACTGGTTGTCGTCTCGTAATTTTTTTTGGCGCCGTCGACACAATATGCGACTTTTCGCTCGGTTTTTTTCCTTCAGGCCCCTTTTTTCTAGAGTTTTTTTTAATTGGTGGGGATTTTCCTCTAGTGTATTGGGTGAAACCCTAAATTTCACCCAATCTCATTGGGATCCAATCCACTAGGTAAGGGTAGTGTATTGGATCCCCTAGGGGATTGAGAAAAAATGAACTAGAGTTTGGGATTTGTGGGGAAATGTGGGGATAAAACCTGTCAAATACACTAGAAACAAACGATGTTTTGAAATATATGGAAATTTCGGGGTTTGACCGGGATAATCCCCACCAATCAAAAAACTCTAGAAACAAACAGGGCCTACCGTGGCAGGCAGTGGACTGACTGCTTACACCGGTGTATCATACAAAATTAACAAAATCCAGAACAAAACACAAATTTTTGTTGCACGGCCTCTATATGTAAAGATTTTGTCTGTCCTTTAATGAGGTGACTAAAGATTGCTAGGGACGATTCAAATTTGCGCAATATCTGAGTTTTTTTTAAATGAGCAAAAGACTTAGCATTTTTATTGATTAAGAAGAAGTTTTAAATATTTTCCTATGACAAATCCTAGTTCTTTATAAACGAGTATACTCTCCCGGAATTATATAACCCAAAAATTTACTCATGCGGCACTCCAAATTCTCGCCTCCTCTTTGATTATTGCAATTCTAATGGTCGCATAAGAGTATTAATTATGGAAGACCCTCACGTTATGCTCCATCTGAGATGAGCATGACCATAGAAGCCATCACTTACTTGCTTTTCCTTTTCCTAATCCAATCTTTGTCCACCATTTTCGGGCGGAGGCATTATTTGCCCGTTGCAGCAATCCCACATACTCAATGATCTTTTTCTTCTTGGGCTGGCCTTCGACATATTGAGGACGACGATACGATGTTTACGCTTTGGCCAAATCATAGGCAATATTTGTCTTGTTTGTTTTACGCTTTGGCCAAATCACGTATGTTTTGTACAAAATACTACTACCTCCGATCCTTATTATGTGTCGTGAGATTTGAACTGAGCTAGTACAACCAACATGTGTAACGTGCGACACTTAATTAGGATCGAAAGGACTAGTTTAGTATTGTGTCGAAACCATGACTCTCGGGTGTGCTTTGCTTTAACCTTATTTTGGACAAGGCAGTCGATTCTTGCCATTCCATTAGATAGAATAGAGTTGCTCTAGTTCATAAGAGAAACCGGATTCAAAAACCATACCTTGCCCTGTTTATAAGGGAAATCGGACCAAAAAAACTGCACAAACGAGGAGACCCGCTCCACACCACTCAACTCCACCAAACGCAATAAACACACACATCTGGCATGGAGGTCCACCGCCCGACTTGCACCACTCGTCACTAAATTCACACACGAGTCACAACGTCGCACGACCCAACCATCTCGTAACCCCTGCTATCAAGACGACCGCCCCATAGACCACGAAACATTTGCTCTCAATTTTTCATTTGCTTTGCAAAGTTGTAATGTTGAAGTTGTATGTTGAAAGCCAGCTCCATTTAGTTAGGTAGAAAAAATGTCTTTACCAATACAGATATTTTGAGATCATATTCTAAAATGAACACGCTGCAACTAAATTTCTATGTAAAAGTGAAACAAACATGTGTTTTTGAAAAGCCAACCCACTGGTTAGGGCTTTGAAACAATCTATGGAATAAAGTCTGTAAATTAACACATCGCAATACATCATCATAGAAAAAAGTGAAAGAAAACCAAAGCATATCGACATTCAAAAATATGGCAAAAACGTAAGAAAATACGTTAAACATAAGGGCGTGGCTAATTCTCGTTTGACCGAGAACTAACTTAACATATTTAGTCACCCAATCGCATATCCAATTCATGTGCAACTCTCACATATACAAATCACGGTGCAAATCACACGGTCGATCTAGTTTGTTGACCGGAATTAGCAAAAGGGTAAACATAAAACATCTATAAATGTTATGGGTTTAGACAAAACATGAACACATGGCCCCAAGTCTCACCCATTTCGAAAGTCACAATAGCACAAACCCTACCAAAATATTTAAAAAGTACAAAGAAAAGGTGCAGTGAAATTGACTTAACACGAGTAGATATGATGACGATAATTCCATAAAGCAAAAGATACGATGACACATGCCCCAGGCAGTGCAGCCGCTTCGTCGACCAAAAAGCGCACCCGGCCGGAAACGAAGGCGAAATCCTTCCCAAAAAATAAAAACCTCACCACTCCCTGCGACTGCGAGAGCCTGAGCCTGAGCCTGCGACCCTGTCTCTCTGCCTGTCCTCTCCACCTCCTCGTGCTCGCCTCCACCCTCTCGTTCCCGCCGCCGCCGCCGCCTCATCCTCATCCTCCTCCTCTCCTCCTCGCCGGAACCCTGAATGGACGCCGGTGCCGGCGCGCCCTACGCCTCCCGCACGGCGGAGGAGGTCTTCCGCGACTTCCGCGGCCGCCGCGCCGGCATGATCAAGGCCCTCACCCAAGGTACCCACCTCCGCCTCTCTCTCGCTTCCGCGTTCGCCCGTGCCGCCCGCCCTCACGTCGCTGACGCGCCTTCTGTGTTTGCTTGGTTGGTGTTTCTTTTTGCAGAAGTCGACAAGTTCTACCAGCTCTGCGACCCCGGTGAGTCCGCTCGATCTCTCCTGGTGTAGGGTTTCGCGGCGCCCGAGCTACCGGCCTTGCTAGGTCTCGGCCCTTTGGTTGCTCCGCTGGGAATTCCGGAGCTGATTTTGTTAAAAATTTCGCGTCTGGAGCTCTGCGACCGTCGTAGCTGCCGTCAATGCGGTGACGAACTGGGGCGTTGCGTTGGATTGGAAATATATATTGGAAGGAAATATGGTTTATTGGTTCTCGGAATCTTCGAATTGGGGATACTTTCTGGTTTTGCTTGGTTATTGGCTCTTTCAGAATTTGACGGTAGCCATCATTGCGGGTGGAGGAATTTGAAAAAGAAAACGGGTGCTAGGGAGTTTTGAATTAGTGATGTATGGGCTGTGTGTTATCTCTTTGTCGGTTTGCTCTTTTTTGTAGCTTTTAGGTGCAGTCCAGGTTCATAGCCTGTCAAGCAAGTTTTTTAGGTGCTATTGCACCATGGGGTTGGATTAGAAGTGTGAGGCTGCTTCGTTTGTG
The DNA here is from genome assembly GCA_947311845.1 of Poa pratensis. Taxonomy (NCBI): domain Eukaryota; kingdom Viridiplantae; phylum Streptophyta; class Magnoliopsida; order Poales; family Poaceae; genus Poa; species Poa pratensis. Next base: position 25,240,242 of record CAMZMU010000067.1, read on the forward strand.
CTGTCTAATAACGGAACCAATGTCATCTCCGTTTCTCTTTCTTGCTTGCATTACACTCAGTCTCTATTTGGCCCTTGCACTGAACTGAGCAGATTCTGCAAGTAGTGCCGGTACACAATTCTACGTATCTACTAATTCTGTTTATTTGAACAGAGAAGGAGAACTTGTGCCTTTATGGGTACCCTAATGAAACATGGGAAGTGACCTTGCCAGCTGAGGAAGTTCCCCCAGAGATTCCTGAACCAGCACTAGGAATCAACTTTGCAAGGGACGGCATGAACGAGAAGGATTGGTTGGCACTAGTTGCTGTTCACGGTGATTCCTGGTTATTGGCTGTTTCCTTCTACTTCGCAGCACGGTTTGGGTTTGACAAAGATGCAAGGTAATGATTCCATCAAACCTTTGTCAGTTACCTTAAACAAGAATATATGTATCCATAGCTTCATGTCCTTCATTTTTCATTCCCTTACTGATTTCATCTACAATTTCGTTTAGTCCTTGATCAAGGGATATGTAACACTCGCTAAAAATCCCCATTGCTAGCCTTTTATTCTCTTCTTAAGATGTTGTTATTCTCCTTTATTAATTATTTCTTGACTCTTAAATATCTTATCATAAAAAAACTGATTGGAGATCTTTGTTTATGGTTTCTTCCATGTGCTGGTTTTGTCATTCTGAAAAAAGGAATTGAGTGCATGCCTAGATGCTCTTAATGGTATCAAAGAGAACACGCCCTTTGGAATTATTAACACTGCACTACTTCTGGGAACACTAGAACACTTTATATGGCATATTTTCTGAGTTATGTGCCGTATCATTCTTAAGTTTTCTTGTGCAGGACTACAATTAAATCCCATTGTCTTGAGGTTATTTTGTCTTCCCGCACCTACCATCCACCGTTGCATTCAAATTTAAGATCTTTGACAATTAATAATACTGCTGCTTTTTACAACTTTGTCAAACTTTGACTACTGTTATACATCTAACTATCTAGAGCAGCCATGTAAAAGTGTTACTCATGGTTTTGCTTGAATAAGAGCCTCAAGAATAAGTATTAAAAGACCAGTCACATGCACACCCTGGGGACTTTCATGTCTAGAATATCATACATTATAAACGAAGAAAGTAGTTCAGCATATCTCTGTGAGTTCTTTTGACCTTCTTTGTGATATTATCTATATTCAGATTAACTTCTTGTCATCGAGCTGTTATTGTTGAGTAGCGCAAGGCAGTTAATCTATCCTCACAACACTTAATAAGTTAATATATGTGTCAGAATGGCAACACACTAGAAGTTTCTGTCACATTTAATCCCAGAAAACTATTGTATTGCACATTGGAAAATCACTACATTAACTACTGAAATTTGGCACTACTAAAGAGCCATTTCTGTGGCAATCTAGATTCTAGACGAAACAAGTTGCTTCGAAAAGTTTGTTTCATCTATATAATTTTGATTCATGGCCTGGCAATGTGTAACACTTTCCAGACAACTTGAGAATTAATCATTACTTGCTATTGCTAGTGAAGTTCAAAACAAAATTAAATTGAAGTCATTTAATTCTAGCACCAATTGTATGCATAAGGCAGACTGACCTGGGTTGGACTGGATTCAAATGAGTTAGTTCCTCCTCACAAGTATTTATCCAGTTTGTCCAAATGATCTATATTATCACCCCTGATATTAACTTCTGCCTCAACCTAGTTGTTCGAAGGCACCTTTAGTACAGTAATTATTTTCCTTATGTTTAGGTGGAATATCTTTGTTCCAGTGCGTGCAGTTTATTCTGGAGTCTTGCAAAAATTATGTAATAATTAGACCAACATGCTAATTGACAGCTATCTTAAAATGTATTAAACCTGCACATCATGATGAATCTTGAACTGGCTTTTCATTATATGCGAAAACAAATCAGGATAGACTTTGAATTTTTAATAATCAGTATTCAAGATGAGTGGCATAAATATAATTCAACTTTGAATGAAAAATTAAGATTAGGTGGTGTAGTTATTTTTTAAGCATAAATTAAATGCTCAGATTGATTCGGAAATGACATGAGGATGTAGTATCTGCAAATAATTTATGTGTAGATACTATCAGTATGGTAATTTTAGATACGATACATGTTATAATTGATTCCACGGCGAATCATGTTATGGTTCTCAAAGAGGATATTTCATACTATGAGTCTATGATGCAGATCTAGCTCTCCAAATTTCTCTGGTTTCCTTGGTTGAGATACATTTTGTGTCAACATGGTTTAGAACATTGGAAATTTATAGTTGAAACAAGGTTTAGTTCTAATTCTTGAAAACTAGAGTATAACGATGTAAATTAGACACAGTGAATTATAATCTGAGTTTTAGAACAAAAACATCTTGTTAGCAAATAAGATTTAAGATGCAACGATTAAGTTCAAATATCCCAAAAAAAATAACATCAAGTTAACTAAAGAGTGTAGCTCAACAGGACCTTTAACATCGGGACATCTCTAGAAAAGCCTCTTATAGTCAATACTAGGGAAGTCATGACATTAACACCAGAAAATTCTAAAGTTTACACGTGTCCGTAATGACTGGGCAGCTGCTAGGCTTTATGAGGATATGAAAGAATGCATCCAAACCTAGATAATGCTCGAGCCTAATTTAGTATTATGGACAACTAGACTAGTCAAGGGCCCTCATTGATGAGTGTGTTCATTGTTCAGATAGGTTTATACCTCTGTGATTTGTGATGGCTTGTCATATGACGAGATTAGCTGGGAAATCTTCATTGTTTTTTTAGTTCAAAAATCAAGTGTCAGAAGGCGAAAGTGGTCAAACCCAAGTCTGTCGAACTGCATTTCACATCAAAAAAATGGAGCGATTTTAATGCTATTACGGTAAATTGCCTAACTGTTATTCTTGGGCTACTTCTGTTTGATATTGGCGTATTCCGCTTCATGGGCAGAGTTATTTGGGGACAGCATGGACCCTAGCCCCCCCCCCCCCCCCCCCCCACAGCCTATAAGAAATAGTTAGTTAACAACTATTATGTAGCCCAATTGGTTACATAATTAATAAGCCTCTGCAATGTCTAAAAGCCCATGAATTGTCACTTATTGTCTTCCCTTAGTTCCCTACCAGCCAAAGAATCAACCAGTTCACATGTCCACTGTCCAACAGTCCAAACTTGAGAGAATTTCATTCCGTTACTCTATCATTTTAGTAGCCTTATGGTAGTTTGATAGCATTTCAATAGTTCGAATTGTGATTTGTCCCCCATATTTCACTCAAGCTCTGCTACTGTTCCACCTGATATCTTGTCATTATTATTGCATGGCATAGAAATCATTATTTAAAGCAGGTTACAAGAGTTAGTTCCTCCGTAGGTGCATTTTTTTATGTGTATGATAGTTACTTCTGTTGTCATGTTTCCTCGTGTGTTGGAAGATGAGCTAAAGTCTTTTTGTGAAAATATAACAAATATATGATACCAAGAAACTGAATGAACCATCTCGGGTTGGAGACTTATGTCAGCTTGTTTGAATTGGTCAGTAATGTAGATTTTTTCCATATTTGTTTATTTTTCTACTGAACTCTCTGATTATCTAGGAGTTTCTTATCTTGTTCTAGGTGAGTACGCCCATGATATCCTTTTCTTCTAGTGTTTATTAGTTTTAACCGAAATTGATCTAGTATTGTTATTTTCATATTTTTATAAGGAGAGTAGTTTTATTTTATGTTGGGTATAGAATATCCATACAACTAAACTGATTTTGGGAGAAGCTAATAATTGGCCATTCTACCAATCCTAGCTATTGCCTGGTCGGTCTGTGGCCATCATAGTTGTTTTTCCTATGAAGGCAATATCCTTGTTGTCGATGAACTAAACTTTTACTGTGATCTCTCTTGGACCAATTCTCATTACATGCATTTACAACCTCGAACAGAAAATCTTCAGCTCTTGGCTCTCAGCCATAAGCAAACTAAGCTGCATCTGCATGTAATTGTGTCCGGTTTGAGGATCCCACTTCCCACCATAAACCAGATGGTTTCATGGACCTATAGAGGGACTGGTAATCATAGAGATGACTGAAATTTGGGTGGTTTCTTGCACAGTTCAATGAAATATATCTTGGTGATGATCCAGTATCAGGAAAATGTGAACCTAAAAATGCACAACAGAAAAGAAAAACATTAAGGTGATTGGACAAGCCACAAATTTTCTGGTCATCGCTGTACACCAAGATTTCAGGTTTCAGCTAGCTTAGCCTGTTGTCTCCTTAGTTCTTGGTGATTTCGTCAAGATTGTATGGAATATATTTTTAACTTCTTCCTATTTGCATATTATGCAACACATTTTAGTATAAGTCATGAAATTGAATGTGCAAGGACTATCCATATTATTGTGCATAAAACAGTGGCAATATTTCACTATTACCGAGAGTTTGGGATACTGCGTAACTATCCATTTATGATCCGAAGGGCCCTTGAGTGTACTATAAATCTCTTACCTGCTAATAGAAGGTAGTGCTACTGCCTGTTTATCGAAAGAAGTGAAATATAGATGGTTTTACTGTTTCTGCCAGCTAACACCACTGAAGATCAAATATATATATTTTTGGGGTGGGTATCCTTTGGCGAGCATCAGCAAATTGATCTCGGTGTTTTATGTGCAATTCAGTGAGGTGGAACTAAATTCTTCATCGGAGAAACATGAGCCACACTGCACTTTACCTTTGGCATGATGTTTTATGACCATACTGTATTTAATTAGTGACAACAATGTACTGTCAGTTCAGTAAAAGTGTTCATTGCTGTCATGGGTATTTGACTACCACTGCTGTGTTTTATCTCTTGCGCAGGAGACGACTCTTCAACATGATAAATAACCTGCCTACAATATTTGAAGTTGTGACTGGGGTTGCAAAGAAACAAACCAAGGAGAAGCCCCCCAACAGTACGAACAAGAGCAATAAGCCAAGCACGAAACCAGTAAGCGAAACAGTTTTTATGGGTCCTTGCAGCATAAGACGTCACTAATAAAATTCTATTCTGTAGCCCTCAAGGCCCGAGTCCCATTCAAAGGCCCCAAAGATGGCAGCGCCCCCAAAGGATGAAGACGAGGTGGTGAGGATTACGGAGAAGAAGAGGCGGAAGAGCGCGACAACACCTTGTGCGGGACCTGCGGAACAAACGATGGCAAGGACGAGTTCTGGATTTGCTGCGACCTCTGCGAGCGGTGGTACCATGGGAAATGCGTCAAGATCACGCCTGCTCGAGCTGAGCACATCAAGCACTACAAGTGCCCAGACTGCAGCAACAAGAGGGCAAGGGCATAGAGGCAACAAGCACCAGCAGTACTCGTTATGGAACCAGTGCCTGCGCCGAATCGTCAATGTCTGCAGATATGGCCTAGCTTTCTAGCTCGTAGACTTGCTTTTCATTTCAATCGAACACTGTTAATTCACTCTTGACCCTGCAGTTCATGTTGATCTTGACTCTTGAGTCGTGTTAAACCGTTGGTTGGTGTTGTAGTTACCAGCTTCGATCTCTTCAGCGGAATATGTCAAAGACGTTCTTCAACTGAAAGGACCTGAAAGCTGACCATTTTTCTGTCGTTGTTAGCCTCGTTCCAGCGCATCCGTCTTGCTGTCCCTTGCTTACGTATTTGTTGTCATAGCTCATGACATCCTAGAGTAGTGTACGTGGTTAGGGAAAATGCCCCTCTGAACTCAGCGGCAGATGCACGCATTCTAACTAGCGCTCTCATTGGTTCGCAGCAACATACGAGGTTCTGTATTACTCGGTCCGGGAAACTAGTTGGCTTCGTATATCAGAATATAGCGGTACGAATCAGTGGGGCCGCAGCTAAATCTGACAGGAATTTATAGAGCCACAGATATGGCACCGATCAGAAACAAGGCTGCACGCCATCTCACTGTCAGGGGCAACCGGCGAGACTGCATGGCTGCATTTAACGCAAACAAAATGGGAGAAAATTATACCGGTCCTTTCCAACAACAAACGGACGTACTGGCCTACATCTTCTTCATTAATCATGTTTTAGAATCAACGGATACAACTCCACACGCTACTAGCATTTAAAAAAATAGTTAATTGGGCCCATAAATAGACGTTCTGTTTCTAGGGCATCTGCACTTTTGCCCCAAAAAAGTGCGTTTGAAATGTAATTAAAAATGTTTAAGAATTCGAATTAAAATTTCAGGTGTACATCTCTGTATTTTGTGTGCGTAGCACAAACTTTCACCAAAATAATGTTTTTTCCTGTGTAAAAGAAAAATTCCAGTTCTTGACCAAAATAAAATCATGACATTTTATTGTCTTTTTACACAAGCTAACAGAAATATTTTTTACGAAACTTTACGTGTGCATATAAAATGTGGAGATGTACCTGTGCAACTTTTTTTTTTGGATTTTTGTGACATTTTGTAACAAATACGAACCTGTTAAATCACAACGTGAAATATGTTCTATTTTTGGCTACATAAAAAATGACAAACTTTGGAGGTTTTTAAATTTGCACTGTTCAACTACTTCAGGTCCGCAATTTTGCCAGTTTTACACAACCTAGAACACATAGTTGCACATTAGTAAAATTTTCATTATCTACACCTAGACTTTTTTTGCAAAAACAAATGGAAGCTTGAATTTTTTTAATGCTCCATGTAGTCCAAGCTCCAAAACACGGAACTCTGCAATTTTCTATGCTAATATGTTTCGGTAAAAATAGCATGTGTGATTTACAATCGTGGCACTATTCTTGGTAAATTGTTACACTATTTGCATACAACAATGATTTGTAAATGCTTATTTTTAAACAGACCGAGTTTATATTTTATTGGGCCACCGCACACATTTTACCGTTGTACATATATCTCTATATATCAAAGCTGCCCGTTTCAGCCTTCCGTGGTTGTGTCCACGTCACCCAGCACTGTAGCAGCTACAGTGTACGCACTTCTACAGTGCACCGTGTACTGTAGCAGCTACAGTGCGTGCGTTATATATTTTTTTTCCCTTTTCGCGGTAATATGTATACGAAATATATGCGCGCCAACGAGTAGGTTCCATTTCCGCGATCGGTTTCGAGTTTCGTCGACTCTAGCTTCTCAATTTTGTAATCAGATTCGCAAAAATATTTGACGAATTTTTTCAAATTCCTCGCACTCAGTCGTCCGTTTGAATTTTCCTCTCACGAGTAGATGGATATCACCCTACCAAACAACTTCCACGTTCTAACCTTTTTATTTCGACGGACATATAGATATACCGCTTTTTTCAACAAAGTCCAACCGCTTTTTTGCAGTAAAGTCCTCACGTTTTCCAAAAATTGTAAATGAGTCCTCCGAAATAAATTTTTTTGCATAAAAGTCCCGTGTCCTTTTTTGCAGAAAAGTCCTCACGTTTTCCAAAAATTGTGAGTCGGTCTCCCGGAATAAAACATTTCCCCAGCAAAGTCCTCGCATTTTTCTCAAATTGCAAATCGATCCTCCGGCACAACTGAACAATTTTTCCCCCTCCTAATATATCTATCAATATATCAAAGCAGACCCAAATTTTTTGAAACTGAGTATTTGGATCCAGAAATTTGTCTTTTAGATCTAGCCCCGAGTAGCATTTTTATTACCTGCCTGTCATGTACAAATTTTTCGTGAACCAAATTATATACGCGCACTGTAAAAAAATACTTACTAATCATGGCAAAATGCAACCATATTTAAACATTTCAATTTGGTGAAAATTTGGAGAAAAAATAACCAAATGCACTTGCTCTAATTATACGGAGTTGAATTTAACAAATTTTCTAATTACGGATTTCAATTGAATAAATGTGCATTTCCACTCATTTTGTACTTAAATTAAATATTGATAAAAGAAAAACATTTTTAAACATTTCAATTTGCTTAACAAATGGGAATTTGCTAAATATTTGCAGATTCTCTAAACCATATAAAAAATGCTCCGAAAAAATCAACGCTAACTATGTATGGCAAAACACAAAACATATTTGAACAATTCAAAATGGTCAACATTTGGATGAAACATAAATGAACTTTCCCGAATTGTGGACTCGAATCCATAAAATATTCATTACCACTAACTACGTACTTACATTAAATATCATTTGGAAAATACAAGCATATTTGAACATTTCAAACTGCTGAAATATTGGAGATACTCCAAAATATTCGACATGCTCAGAAAAATAAATGGTACTTATTAATGCCAAAATACAAACGTATTTAAACAATTCAAATTGGCAAATATTTGTATACAATGTAGGTGGGCTTCATCTAACTACGGATTTAAATTTAATAAGTGCTCACAAAATACATATTTTCTAATTATAGAGTTATCTTACAAATTTACGGAAAAATACAAATATTTCCGGACGATACAATTTGCTAAGTATTTCGAAATACCCTAAACGACAAATTCGGCAAATTTCAGCACTTTGAATCCCGACGGGTGCGGCGTGTCGCCGCACCAAATTCAACTAGTAACTATATATAATAGCTCTCCCCTTCAGCCTCACATCCATGTGGCCACGTCACCCACTTTTCTGGGCCGTCCGATCGGTGGAACGGACGGTCCAGATTTAGACACGTCGCCTGGCGGTACTGTTCATGAAAAGTATCGCACTTCTACAGTGCCATGTACTGTTCATGAACATTGTCCGCGTTTTTTTTTTTGATACAAGTCGACGAGTAGATTCCATCCCCGTGATCGGTTTCGAGTTTGGTTGACCATACCACCTTAATTTTAGATCCACAATTGCAGAAACATTTGACGAAATTTGACAAATTCGTCGCACTCGGACATCTGTTTGAATTTTCCTCCCACAAATAGATGTATATCACCGTTCCAAACAACTTTCATGATTTAACTTTTCTATTTTGACGAAACGGGCCCCAGGAATAAAACATTTTTTCCGTAAGAGTCCTCGCATACCTAAAACATTTTTGCATCAAAATCTGCCGTCACTATTTACTTAGCTCTTCACACCACCGCGGCAGTGCGACTGCAAACCACTGCTGCCGTCAATACGACGTCATCGTGGGCCACAACTGTCAGCAACTCCCTCTTTTGCCAGGCATTTGCAGAAAAGAAATAAAAAATCTCCCTCCCAAATAATTCGAACTCCAGAAAACGAAAAATGTTCTAAATTCAGTAACTTCAAATCTGCACACCAAGAAAAAAATATATCAAAACAATTACGAAAAAAAAATATAAGCTAATTTTGTAATGCTAATGAACTTGAAATTTTAATATGAACAAATTTCGATTTCGAACAGCTTTCAAAACTTATCATTTTATGAATAGAAAATAATTCAGACCTCAACGGCTACCTAATATGAATAATTTTTTAAAATTTAAATTTTTTTAGACCCAAACTTTTACTCAATTCCAATAATTTTCAGACCTCAAAATTTTCATACCTCAAAATATTTTTGAACGCGTACATTGGTTATAATTTCTTCATAACCATAATATAATTTATCTGATTAGCCTGCTAAATTAGAATATTATGACAAAATACAACCACACTTAAGCACTCCAAATACGCTAACATATTTACACCTAAAATAACTTAAAACTCCCTAATAATGAAGCTAAATTTAAAAATGCCCGAGTAAAAAAAAAAAAAATTCGACAACGATTACATGTAAACGGTAATGTACCTTACAACTCTCTAATAATGAAGTTACACCTAACAATTGCCTAATCAAATACATATTTATACAAAATACAAATTCATTTTCTCCAAATACGTTTTGAATTTTAGTTGAATTCAAAAGAAACTCAAATAATGTAACATCTCCTACCATTGAGTCAAATTAAATATTTAAGACAAAACTCAAACGTATTATACCAATTTGAAAAAGTTTCAAATTACAAATACTATAACTGAACTCACTCCAATTATGCAACACAAACTAATAAATGTTCAACTTCAACTAAACTCACCTTAAATATACGAAAAAATACCAATAAACTGCAAACATATACCAAAAAATATCACAACACAAAACAAAAAATGATAACTACTTACGGCATACGGCCAAAATTCAAATATCAATATTCCAGAACTTCAAAAATTGCTAACTCTTCGCATTTAAACAGTTCTCAAATCTCCACAATTTTTAAATATCGACATTTTCAAATTTGCATTTTAACACACGGGTGCGGCGGTGCCGCCGCACCAAATTTACCTAGTACTGACAGAATAATAAACCGAGTTAGGACTAGTACTCCCTCCTTCTCGGTTTACACGGCGCACTTTTAAAACCATGCATTTCCAAATGAGAAGAGAATTAAGGCGCAATGCATTAACTTCTCACATAATTACCTGGTGAGAAACGGAAAAACAGCCGTAGACTCCTCTCCTTCCTATTCTTTCATTGGTGAAACGCGGGTGAGGAAGCAGCATGCAACGCCCTCGTCCTATAATTACGGCGCAATGCATTAACTAACTATGCTATAATTCAGCCAATTAAGATTGCCTTTTTTTTTTTTGACATAACACACTCCTTTATTGATTAGATAACATCAATACATAAAGTTCCCCGGATGCAATCCGGAACAGAATGAAAAACCTCACAAGTTTGTGAACTAAAACAAGACTTTGCAAGAACGTGTGCTGCTTCATTCAGGTGACGCTTCACATGGATGAAGGAGACCGATGTGAAAGAGGACAGCATGGTCTTCATACCACTGACTATAATACCGACGGAAGATCTGTCCATCATGGAGGAGTTGAGCCGCTGGACAAGAGAGAGGCAATCAGAAGCAAATATCACCTTGTTAAAGCCCTCCTCCAGCGCCAAAGAAATGGCACGGCGAAGAGCCAGCGCCTCCGCTTCCTCCGGGGTGGCGAGGCCTGGCGAATGTTGGCGGCATGCCACCAAGCAATTCCCGGCATGATCTCGGACGACAACGCCCGCCCCCATACTTCTATCCGCCTCAAAGACCGCAGCATCAGAGTTTATGAGAACCGTGCCCGGCGGCGGTGGATTCCATCGAGAAGAAATATTGGAGTCACACCTAGTAACCGGGGTAGGATTGGAGGTCTGCGATCGGATGAGATCAACATACGCGACAATCTTCGCACAAGTGCTCACTGGGTTTGGCTTGTCCGACGAGTTCCGAGCATTGTTTCTTGCATCCCAGATGTGCCAGAAGCTCACAGCCAACACAGTAGCCTGTATATCAGTAGCCCGATCAAGGAAGTCGAAAAGCCACTGGCCATTGGAGCCGAAGGACTTGCGGTCCAAGCGCAAATGAAACTGTTGCTTAACTGCTCTCCAAACAACCTGGGCAAACTGACAGGTAAGCATCGCATGCCCAATATTCTCCATGCGTCCACAAAACACACATGGACCAGTATCTGGGACGCGTCTCCGATGTAGTTGAACACCACTAGGGAGACAATCATGGGCAAACCGCCACAGATGGATTTTCATTTTTCCGGGCGCCTTGATGCTCCATAGCTTTTTCCACTGTTTTTCATTGTGCATCCATCCTGAGCTTAAACCAGTGCCCGTCTTGCTTCGCCACTGTAGGAACTTAGCAGAACGTGCAAGGTTGTAACCTGAACGGACCGTATAGGTACCGTGGCGATTGAAGGGCCAACAGGCAAAGTCCTCTCCCGCATGTCGAGAGATGGGAATCTGTAGGATCCGCTCAGCAATATCAGGAGCAAAGAAAGCCTGAACATTTTCCACATTCCACGAATTAGTCTCCTCATTCATGAGACAACTCACTGTTGCAATACTAGGAATCGGTGACTTGGACTTGAGCTTATCAGGAGGGAAACTAGGAACCCAATTATCCCCCATAATCTTGATTAACTTTCCATCACCCACAGCCCACCGCACCCCCTGAACAAGCAGGTCTCTCCCATGTAGCACACTTCTCCAGGTATATGAAGCCGACCGTGGTCGCGAAGCATGCCAAAAATCCGTGTCTGGGAAGTACCTTCCCTTCAACACCCGAGCACACAGAGAATCTGGAGCAGTGAGCAATCGCCACCCCTGCTTGGCCAACATGGCTTGGTTAAAGAGAGCGAGGTCACGAAACCCCATGCCTCCTAAACCCTTTGGAGTTGACAACCAGGCCCAAGACCTCCAGTGCATCTTTTTCTTGCCTTCCTCTAAGCCCCACCACCAATTAGCTATAATTGACTTGATCTTGTCACATGTGGCGATAGGTAGCTCAAAACAACTCATGACAAAGGTTGGAATAGCCTGTATTACTGCCTTTATCAATGTTTCATTACCAGCTCGAGACAGTGGTCTACCAGAGAGACCATTTAAGTACTTCCAAATCTTATCAAATAGGAAGTTGAAGGTAGCAGTGGGAGAGCGAGCCACCGAAGTTGGCATACCCAGATAGAAATCATTAAGGGCTTCACTTTGCACCTCCAACCTTGCCTTCACACGATTCTTTACTTGGTCAGGACAACGAGGACCAAAGAAAACCGATGACTTCTCAAGATTAATGCTCTGACCCGAACCATCACAATAAAGCTTGAGAGTATTTTTGAGAGAATCCACACTCTTATCATCACTTCTTGCAAAGAAAATGCTGTCATCCGCAAACAGTAAATGGGATATAGGGGGACCGAGTCTACCATTTCGAATACCATAGAGCTCACCTCGATCCTCCTTTTGTTGCAGCAAACTTGACAGACCTTCAGTGCAAAGCAGAAATAAATAAGGGCTAATTGGATCTCCTTGTCGAATACCCCTGGATGGTACAACCGGCTCAGTCAGCTCACCATTGACACGAACGGCATAGCGGACACAAGTCACACATCTCATTACTGATTGTATCCATGTGGGGTCAAAACCAAGCTTGCACAAACAGCCGTGGAGGTAATTCCACTCCACTCTGTCATAGGCCTTCATCATATCAATTTTCATAGCAAAGAAAGGCCTCTTAGCATTCTGTTGACGAATGGTGTGCAAGCATTCAAAGGCAATCAAGGCATTATCCTTGGTCATAGAGATTACGCATGCGCGCAGTGTAAACCGAGAAGGAGGGAGTACCTAGGACGCTATCTCATAGCCAGCTAGTAAAAAGGTAAAACGAATTGTTGTGAAAAGGACATCTGCCGCACACAAACATTTATTCTAGTGGTACCCCACATCATTTAATGACCTTGTATTCCTCTACTTCCTGTTGCATGGCTATTTGTTTGCTCTTTATGTGCACACATCACGAGACAAAGTTGAATGGTGAGATTGTAGGCGGCAGCTGCCGCTGCGTTCAGATCGTCCTCTCGGGTTAGGCCTTTTTCCGTGGCAGTGCTCGTGATCCTACTCCCTCCATTCCGGTTTATAAGATGCAATTCTAAAACCAGATTTTTCCAAAAATAAGCAACAATTAGCATTAATTACGAGCAGTTAATGTTGGGTTTTGGCCTTTCCCAAGAACAATATGAAAACCGATTGGGTTTGGCCTCTCCCTAATTAATGTAGGCATTAAATATGAGAGTGCTAATTGGGTGAAATATTGGTGAGGTGAATTTTAAATGGCAAATCCCCATTCACCTTGGTTATAGAGATTTGCCAAATACATCCTATAAACCGGAATAGAGGGAGTAGATTATCTTGTATTTTGGCTTTGGTCAAAGTCAACTTTGTAAAGGTTGACCATATCAACATCAACAATACTAAATGCATACAATGTGAAACTGATTCTAATAATATTTATTTGATATTGTAAATGCTAGCTACTTTTGGAAAACTCTACTCCCTCTGTAACTTGATGTAAGGTGTTTAAATTTTTGAGAAAAAATTCATGATATAGGCTCTATTGCGTTTTCTTACCCATCCAAAAATGAGTCACAATCTCGAACAGAGGGTTGACGATATTCTTTCCAATAAGTGGCTATTAGGGACTCCTCTCTTGATTTGTTTAAGAACAAAATGAGTCCACCATATGCAAAATGCCGACATCTTAATATTCAGGCCAAAACATTAGACACCTTAGAGCATCTCCACCGGCGCGGGCGCGTCGGCATGAAATCGGTCCCCAGCGGCGAGCCCAATAGCCCAAAACTTGTCGGCGCACCCCAATAGAGCGGCTGGCGACCCCGCTTCGCGCCTTGTTTCTAGGAAGTCAAGCGAGCGCGCGGCAACTGCCGCAACGCGCGCCACGTCCTATCCTGACGCGCGGGGCCGATGTGTCAGCGACACGCGACGGTCTAGTTCACTTTCCGCTCACCCCCCCCTATTTTCATTCTCCCGCCAGTTGCCTCCCCCGCCCACCTCCTTCCTGTCTTTTCCACCTAGGGCGATCCACATCCGCCGTCGATGTCTCCCCTCAAGCGCAACCATGGCACTGCTCACGACGGCGCTGGACATCGGTACGCTGCTCGAGGTGGCGCTGCCCGCGGTGGTGCCCGCGGCCGGTGGATATGTCAGACGCAGCGTGGACGGAGGAGCAACAACGTCAATCGCTGTTCACCAACGAATAGGAAGGGCGACACGTGAGTGCAACATCCAGGCAGAAGCAGATCGATCTTGTGACCACGTCGCTTGTGTTAAGCGGTGGTGGCGCGGTCGCAAGTCAAGGAACACCAACGCGTCGGGGGCGCGTCGCCGTCGAACCCAGCGTACTTCGATGGCGGTGGCGCCACTCTATAGTCAGGGCCATAGATCTCGCCCGGGTTCGGCCTCAGCGTCGACCTCAACCAGGCATTCACCGACTCGCCGGCTCTGCAGAGGGGGCGGCCACGCCCAAGCGTCGATGCAAGCGGCCGCCAATGCCTCTTTGGCGCGGCCGGCGATGGTACCGGCGTCAGCGATGGGAATGGAGCCCACATGCGGTGTCCCAGTACATCACTGCATGTTGTAGTGTACAAGTCGTTAGACACAATACCAATGGATGTCCTTATCCATAAATATCACGTCCCTCAGAGTAGTACAACAGAAACATTACCGGTCCAACTCTTACACATTATTGCACACTGCTAAACATTACAAGGCAAAAGTGGATATAAAACGCAACTTCCTCCTCAGTCAGATGAGGAAAATCAAACGTACTACGGTCAACTATGGAGAGTTATCTACATGAGGAAAATCTTGAAAGCGTGACGCCAAGCTTTGAAGAATGGAAGGCTATCTACATCACTGAACTGAACTGGTGAAATACACAATAAAGCGAAATACGCTCGGAGCTTAGAGTTTGGTTGCAAGTACAACCTTAGCAAGTTTTTGAAGCTTTTTCCTTTTTTTTTTCCCACTATGCCTGCTTCCATCTGTAAATAATCATTTAATATATAAAAATTGCAATGGGATCTTTTCCCACTCTTCCAAGCTTTAAAAAAAAACTATGGAGAGTTGACGTGCGAATTGTAAAAGTAAACTGAGAACCATTATAGTCAAACAACCTATAGTCTACGGCTGTTCGACAAGGATATCGTCTAGTACTAGACTCGTGTAATCACTCCTCGACTTCTTCTTCTTCTTCTGGTGCTCCGTAGGCGATGGTATAATCGACGCCCTCCACTCCTCCGGATAGATCATGTGCTTCTTATTAGACCTCAGAATCCTCGTAGATATGCTCTCTCTCCGGTCTCCAACATTTCACAATCTAAGCAGGGTGTCAACGGGAAAGGTTGAGTAATGAGCGTTACTCAGCAAGTTCGTTTCAGTTAAAGAAGAGATTTTCTTTCCATGCACTGCTGCCGTCATGACCCTAAAGAGTCATAGACGTAGATGCAAGTTTTTCTGAAAAAAATTGTTCAAAAGGTTGTTTTTATTTTTGAAAACTATGTTCCTCCGCCCTCACGGGTATGAGAGTCAATTAAGACCCCTTTCTCGCCGTGATCGTAGTCCCTTCCGGCAACATGGGTATAGCTGCTATAAATTTTTTACACACTGCAGAGGTGTGTCACTTTTCCCAAGAGTAGGCCTATCCATGTAGCTCTCTTCACACTTCCTTGGTGTGATTGGTCCGGTATAGGGTTCTCAAGACATTCCGAGTTCTTCTTCGCAACCCCACATGTTTGCCCAAGTCGTAAATAACACGTATCCTTATCAATTCTAAGGCCACGGATCCATCTACTTACCCCACGCAAGAAAACACTACCATCACCACTAATCGAGTGGGGTTGGCTTTAAGCTGGTACCAACAAACCCATCACCCCCAGAGAGCACGCCGTCCAATCCGGTGATCGACCCGATAAGATATCAAGGACATGCAAAAGGAAGAAGATACTTATGCCTTCTCCAGACCATTCTAGAACCCCTGGTAGACACGTAATTACGGTGCTGGACAGGCCGTGTAACATTTGTTCTTAATTCTAAAGAAATTTCTCCCCAATACAATGGAACCTCCACCACAACATCAAACCAGGGTTCCATCGCCAACCATGAGCAATCCCATTCATTCAAGAAAAACTTTTCTTTTTTATGCAAGTAATGGTAATAATAAGTAATGCTTTGCAAATACTTTGATAAAAATACTTCAACAACATGCAAGAATGAACTTGCCTAGAAACCGACAAGAAGTGCAGTCTTATAGTCTCGTGTGACTCATGAAGTTCGGGTTCTAAAAATTAGCATCATCATCTTTATAAGACAATGTTTAAAGAGCCAAATGATGCTATTATGCATTGGATGATATGCTTTTGATTTATTAACACCCAAGTTTTTAAATTAATAACTTTAAGGTATTAGTCTTTTTGATTATTTTGAATGTTTGACAACAATTTACATGCGAATACAATTCAAAGTGTTTTGAATTTAAATAGTTCAATCTCATTGAAAGTCAATACTTATTTTCCCATATTATTTTTCTTTAGGAAAATAGCTATGAAAAATATTTCCAAGTCATTTCCACTTAAGGATCCTTGAATTTTTCATCCACAAAAAACTTACAGAAAATTCCTCATAATTTACAGAGTTTGTTGTATATTCTTATTTGAATTTGTGCCTTTAGATTCTATGTGAAAATTCATTGAAGTTTGAATTAATTTAATTGGTCAAATGACCAAAATACCTCTCGCTCGAGTGGGTTGAACCAAGCCCACTGTCTTAGGGTTTTGACTCGGGCTCGGTCGGTCAAACCGCCAACCTGTTCACTCTCCCCCTCTCTCTCGTCTCCGTTCTCGCTCTCGCGAACAGAATCATCGCCACCATCGCCGCGCTCCTCCGGCAGGCTCCGGCTGCCTCCGTAGCTCGCACTCGACGCTCCTCACTCTGCTATTTCTTGCTATCCACTTCAGTCTTAATATCCACTCCTCTCTCTGCCGCACACTATTCCCCACCTAGGGTTTCGGTTGTTGCCGTCGACGATGGCTCCGCTGTGCTCTCTCGCTCGTTTTTGAACTATACGCCTCATGCAGGTTTCTGGTGGCCTCCTACGAGCTGTCCATGGGCGGTGTGACTCTGAGTTTCTCTGGTCGTGCTGCCATGGTCGAGGTGGTGTTGTGTTCATCTACTTCCCTCGATCCCTCCAGAGGTAGCGCATACACTGCTCTGCCGCCTCGGAGCTACGATCAGAGACGCGAGGTACTGCCCCCTTTTCCCTCTCTCAATTTCTTTCTGTCTTGCTCGAATTCGAGCTTCAATTGCTTCCGTTTAGTTAGGTTTAAGCAATAAATTCATTTTATGCTTAAGTCTCATGTGCTAGGCTTACTTCATAGAGCTAATGGGCTTGGATGTGGCTTTGTTGCCAGTAAAATACCTAGATTTCCTTTTTGTTTATATGCACTGTCTACTGAAGATTTTCTTCAGTTTTAACAGTTGAGTCATCTAGTGAATGGTGTAGATCTACTCATTCATGACCTTCATGGTCTTGTAGAGTGATCTATGGGCTAAATTTTTCATAATTGTGGATAATTCCCTCTCTGTGGCTTCTTTGAAGCTTTGTAAGAGCATGATTTGCTCAAACCTGTGTATCCTAGCTAGTGATGAGATTAGCTCTAAAGCCGTGCAATAAAATGTGTGTTGTGTATGCTTAGCTTGCTTTTTTAATTGTTGTGGTGCATTTTAGTGTAGAAAAGGGTGTACAAAACATGTGAAACCTCTTGAGAGTGTCACATGAGCTGTAGTATCCGTACGTCTTGTTTTCTATTATGTGCTCAGTGTGCAAAGATCATCAAGTTTTAGCTGTGGCCAGCATCACTGGTAGCTTTGCTTGGTAGAAATCTGATAAGAATAGATACAAGTGTCCCTGCCCCTCTTAATGCAGATGATGATCCAATACAGTTCTAAGCACAGATGGATACTGATGCCAAATTTCTCTGCCTCTCACTCTTGAGTGCATGAGAGCTTGATCTGTTGGATGCTAACCAAATATAGCACCCTCTAGAATCAAGATCATATACCCATGATCAGCTATAACCTGCTGCTTGGAGAGAAGTGAGTGTCTTCTGGCTCTAGTAAACCTGCTTCTTGTGGTAAGCCTCCTCCTCGCTGATTGACCTAATTCCTAGATGTTCTAAGAAAATAAAGTGCCCTAGGTGTTGTGTGTGTGTAAAGGTGGGTGGTGAATTTGTTCAGTGATAAACAAGTGTGTGTGGGTGTGTAAATCTCTGGTGCAATTGAAAGATCGATATGGTCGACTAGAGGGGTGAATAGGCGACTACCAAATTTTATCTTTTACTTTTAATTATGCTTGCACAAAGTAAATCAAGATCAACTAGATGTGCAACTAGATGTAGGCAACCTAGGTGATACAAGCAAGGTAAGTAATGCAGCAAAACAAGGTGTAAAGGATAGATGTAACTGCAAAGTAGACACGAGGAGATGTTTCCCGTAGTTCCTTCCCAATGGAAGTACGTCTACGTTGGAGGAGTGTAGAGCCACCTAGGCACTCCAATAGCATGGATATGCTCACTCTATTCTCTGGTTCCACTATGAGGTCGACTTGAAGGCGTTGACCAAACCTATACACCAAGGTCGGGGAACTCCACAATGAGTTGGAGCCTCTCAACAATGTCCCGGAGCACCCCGCAACAAGTAGAGGCCGTCGAAACCCACAAAGGCTTCCAAGGATTACAAGCAACCCAAGGAAGAACAAGATCCACAAAGGGGTAGTGAGGGGATGAAGAGGAAAACGAAATCTGGCTCGGTAGAAAGGTCGATCGGGGTCTCCTCCACCAGATCCTTGAAGGACTTTAAGTTTGGTTGGTGGGAGAGGTAGATCTGGGCGTTTGAAGATTCGAATTAATGGAGGAGAGAGAGAGTGCAGATCGAGCAAGCAAGCTGGAGGTAGGTGGAGGGGTATTTATAGCCCTCCTGAAAATCTATCTGTTGCAGCAGTTGGCGGTCCGGAACTTCTGGAATTAACACCGGAACTTCCGGTGGAGCGGGGATGGAACTTCCGGCCCCCGGAAATGTCCGGTACTTATTCCGGCCAAAGTTCTAGAGGGAGGTCAGAAGCGAAGCTCCTAAAAGACTTAAAAAAAATCCAGCTGCCCGGAACTTTCCGGAGTCCCGCACCGGAACTTCCGGCCCCCGGAATATTCAGGCACTTCTTCCGGACAAAGTTCTGGGGCATGGTCAAAAGCAAAAGTCTTTAGGGACTTAGCAAAATTCCAGTGGTCCGAAAGTTTCCGGTGTCCAGGGCGGAACTTCCAGTGCGAGCCACCAGAACTTCCGGCCATGGAAACCATAACTTCCGGACCCCCCTCCCCCCCTCCCAGACCAACTACAATAGGCACATTTTCGTTTAGCTCTCTTCCTTTTTGACTTGATGGCTCGCTAGCCGTCATGCTACGTTCATCACCTGTATCTGAAAGCACTTAGCAAACAGTTAGTACTCTAATTGTGTTCTCATTAGTCACCAAAACCAAATGGAAGATATAGCACTTTCAGCAATGCTTTGGTCAGGTATTTGTAGTGTTTTGGGCCAGTTTGTTGAAGAACTAAGGTGTTGATACCTAGATATTTGCATGATGTGACTGTGCTTCTTGAAAAAGGACCCCGTGGTTCAAGTTTCACTAATTCCGGTCGGTTTGGTGCAACTTTCACTTTTTGGAGACGGTGGCCTCCCGCCTTGACTACTTTCAGGTGTTTTTTGGCAAGTTGCTCAGGTTCACTCTACCTGGTATCCATGTGAGCTCCACCAGTACTCCATGTGTGCTCCAATGTGCTCCCTGTGAGCAGTGGACTATCCAGTCCCACTTGTTAGTTCCTTACTGGTTTTGGTTGACTCATCGACGGGCTTTAAGTGAATTAGGATCCATTTGACTATAAGTGTCAAATGAGATACATGTGGGCTTTTAGGTTTGAATTATGTGGGCTTTTGGTTTGAATTTGGTAGGCTGGAGGGCTGCTGTGAGCTTAAGTTGCTTTATGAGTTTATTTGATCATAATGGATGCTTTTAGTTGCCTTTGCCCCATTATCAAATGGCTCTACTTGGTTTTGCTCTTGTTGCAATTGTTGCCTCAATCCTATACTTGCATCTTGCAAGCATGATCTAAATCCAAATTGATCAGTTTCTTGTTGCCCTCTAGCACAAAAGGTTGATGAACAAAGTGTTGATTAGGCTACTGCCATTTTCAAAATTCAATTTGCCATCACCAAAAGGTGGTGGCAACATTTTAATCCTAAAAAAATCATCTCTCTTGTCTTTGCTTGTGTGCAGGTACCAAAACTCAAGGCTTACAAGACAAGAACAAGAAGATTTAGATAGGTTCAGTTTTTAGGGAATTTCCTTTGTAATTTGCTTTTCTTTGTGGAACTTCTTGTAATTCAAATTCCTGAATTTATGGTCATTTTTATTTGAATTTGATCGAAATTTTATTGGGAGCGACCGATGGGGTGAGCCGCTCTCAATAGGGCGGCAACATGTGCCTGCGCTCCCAATAGGATGTGTTGAAACACTTGCTGGACGCTCTATTGGATGCACCAGTGAATATGTTCTAAGATAAAATAGAGAGGCTCTTCGTTGCAACGCAAAGCAGTGGAAACTGGGGATCGAGCTAGCGGCAGTGCACAGGCGATGCTGGCTGATCCGAGTTCATCGGCTTGCCGACTGAATCGGCTACACGTTGCATCAGATATCAGAGAAGAGGCTCGGGTCATACTCTTCTCATTGTTCCTGTGAGCACTACACTTCTCATTGTTCCTGCAAGCACTACGCTTCGATCCAAATTTTCCGAAGCTGGATCGATGGAGTCATGGCGGCAGCTATGTCCTACATGCTATAAGTAAGCCTTCTCCACCTCTTGTCAAAATACACAGAAGAAACACACTCCCTTGACTCCAATACCACACCCCTTGTCGGGCAGAGCGCCAGGTGCACGCCGACGAGGTGCCACGACCACCGCTTTTGGAATTGCTGAGCTGCTCCTCCCCAAGTCTTAATCCGTCGCTCGTCTTGCCGCGAGTGCCAGAGTGGTGTCGTATCTTCGGGAGAAAACGCGAAGGAGCCCGAGGCTAAGTCGGGTCATAAAGTTCTCTCCGGGACAGCGTCTACTGACGTGCTTCACCACGCGATGAACTCGTCGTTGTCGAACTGTGATGAACCCTCTTCTCTGTTGGTTCATCCTTTCATCAACCATGAGAAATAGTATATGTGCTATGCTTTTATGATATGGTTCAACACATGGTGATACATGTGTATACTAGTTTTGGTTCGGTTTATTTCATCCTGCAATCTTTGGAGGTCTCGTGCTTAATATTTGACAGCTGTAAGTCTTGTACCTTCTCCTGTTGTTGTATCGTGACTAGCAGAACCATGTGTTTAAGTTGGTTTATATTATGCCTAGCATCTTCTTGTCAAGGTCTGATCAAAATGGAGCTTGTCTCGGTGTTCATTATTTTATTTCATCAAGAAGCATTTCTGGTTGTTTCTCCGTAAGCCCTCGTTCATGCAAGCTATAAGAGATTTTCTTCAGCTTACATCCTGATTAGGATTAGATAGTTTTATTGCTTTATCTTTTCATGTTAATTAGTATTTGATTAGCATGTTCAGCCACTGGTTTGTATATGGTCTTTGAGTATATTTTATATTCTCTAGTTAGTATTGAAGATCTCTACCTTTATTGTTAATATAAGAATACTGGTATACGTGATCATGAGTTTTTGTGATTTATATCTTTGAGTTTTACTCCTATATAGGATCATGTGTTCATGTTATTCATCTTATTGCATTGTGTATGTGTTTAAAAAAGAAGCTTAATCATCTTAATCTAATGAGTATTCGCCTTTGCTTCCAACAACACCAACCTCGAGTATTGTGACGCGCTTTGCGCCGCCAGGAAGGAGGTGGAGGTGCTCATGACCCGTGGCATGAGCCGCTCTTTCTATCTCAACAAGTTCGTCGTCAAGATGGACCCCATCACCGGGGAGCGAGCGCAGGAGCTCATCGACCCCATCAAGAGCTTCGTCGCCTATTACTACAGTGCAAAGATTATGATATAACCCACAAGTGTGCGCGCATTTGTGCTATGTGTGGTACCGTTCGTGTTAAGACTCAAGTGTGTCTGCCACTTAGAGTCGATCGATCTATAAATTGGTTTAATTACGTCCATATATCCTCCTGGTAATACGGAACAAAAACAGAACGAAAACTTTCTGACTTTCCGCAGAAAAACGAAAACAGAATGGACATACGGAAGTGGAAACAAAATTTTGCGGAACGAAAACAGAAACGGAAAATTTTATGCGGAAACGGAAATGGAACATCGTATTCCTGTGGAATGACCACGGAAACGGAAATTCTAGTACAACAAGAATAAGAGTTGTGCTTGATCTATTTGCGACACCAGGTTTTGCAATAGCTTTTAACTATCATGGTGCAAGATCTTAATGACGCTTAACAGATCGCGCAGCCGCTAGTATCCACTGAGACACAAAAACCGCCACATATGCACTTTCCAACATGCGGTTACAGTTGGTGGCTTTAGGAGACGGGTAATTAACCTCAACCGCGGCCTTTAGACGTGCGGCCCGGCGTTTACAAGCTCCCTGTAATGCTTGTGATGTTGTAGTGAGAGCCAAGAAAAAAAACAATGCTAGCACTTGTGTATGCCCCTCTATATTAACCTATTTGTTTACATCTATGATACAAATCAATCTACACTCTTGAAACCTCTATCAAGATATTGTTAACACAGTAATATATATGTTCTATTTATCCAATAAGAAAATCATATCTATGATACATATTAATCCAAAAATAAAAAAACATTTGGTCATTATTATTTTTCTTAATAGAAAGACGGAGTGTTCAACTAAACCAAAGCATGTTCTTAGCAACATCTCAAACGGAACTTTACAAAAAAGACAATCTCAGTGTTGCAAGTGTATTGGCAATGAGATAATCTAAAATTATAACATGAACCATTTAACTTAACATTTAGCTGTACTAGTATGTAGCTTATTGTACAAAGTATAATAGAAATCTGTCGATTAAGATCTTATGATGATAGAAAAACATCACAAAAAGTAAACAAGTTTAGTATAAATACTTTTGAATTAAATGTGGTTTATGTTTGTTGCCAATGTGTACCATGTTGTCATTGGAAAATAAGCAAGCCACCACTCATGGAAACATTGTACTGTAATCCAAAACGTCCAGCGACCAACGATGCCACCTCTCTCTGCAACTGAGCATATAGGAGCTAGGTGCTCTTGACCCAAACAAGTACCTCGACTCATCCAAGTATAGTCTGATAGTGATCTTGACTCTATACACATCGTGTAGCCGTGCACATAGGATTGTTATACCACCACATCTAGCAGAAAGGAGATGGCTGCAACAAGCCCATCCTTTACAAGAAATTCCTAATAGGCTATAACACGTAGTCCCGAAAAGGGCATAGGGTCTCGGGTACGAAAGTAGAGTTTGAGAAGAATACAAAATTATGTCAGGGACCGCTCTATGAGTTATGTTATTCATAGTCACTTGTACAAGCATTTTTTTTTCAAAAGTGTAATTCTTCTTGTTAAATGACGATAAGGTGTTCCTCTTGAACATTGGATCAAGTCCAGGTTGGTCTCGTTGAATGAATCTATGCTTACATATGTGAAAGTACTTGATGGAATAAAATATCGTTCTTCCGAGATTTATCCTAAAGTCTCACAGTGTACGAGCTAGCTAAGAAAATGAGATGCGACTCAATATTGCTTCATGTGGATATAGTTACTGAGGCTCAAATAAGGTGAGTTTGCATGTGTTTACGATAAAGTGCCAACATAAAATTTTATTTTATTTTGAAATATATGAACTACTGGTTTGGTATGATGATACAATTACCATATTTTATTACCGACAATTCGTTTTATTGGTGCCTCCGTGGCCAACGGTGGAAGTCAGCTTTTTGTGGGATTTGTCGATGTTGCATGCAGTAATTTTGCTACATGAGTGCATCGTTTTTGCTGTGTAAGTGTGAGCAAAGTGCTACAATGTCTTATGTGCGCATGCTATAGAGAGATAATACCAAACACGCCCTCATTTTATTGTACGAAAGAAATCACGATGGGTTTACATTTTACCAACAAAACTCCTCCTTTCGGAAAATTAATGAAAAACATATTTTTCTTGGTTTTCTCCCTTAATTTCTGCATGTTTTTTTTTTGTTGTTGAGGGAAACATAGAGCTTTATTGATTAAACTAGAAGGGAAAGGCGCGCGTTGCCGCGCCCGCTCCATTATTACCGAGAGTAAATGGAGGTTCGGATAGTGAAATACTCAATTCCAGAAACATATCAATGGGCAAGGCTTGCTAACAAAACCTTACTACATGGAACAAATGGTACCGCGTCAGGTGTTTGTTAAGCAAGAGAATCGCCATATGAAGGACAAAGCTTAGTCAAGGTGACAATGTGAAAGTACCTAGAATGCTGCATGCTGAGGAGCAAATATATGTAATTAGGTGGTAAGGAAAGCAGCATGAAAATCGTATCACACACGGCTGCTATATGCGGCTTCAGGATTTCTGATGGGTCAGCCTTTAGTTTCAGAAACACAGCCATTGGATTTCTTTGGTTCATTCTTTATCTTATGGCTTGTTGCAGGTTAAACTGTTTGCTTATGGTACACAGGCGAAATCTTCTCGATAAGGAAAGGAAAATAAAATTATGTCTGCAGAACACTTTCAACATCTGATGATTTATAGGTACAAATCGATAGACAACTATCAAATAGAAAATGGGAACTCTAAATGACCTAAGGAAACATCTCTACCATGAACTCGTGGTTGTTGGACGGCACTGGATCTGGCAATGAGGGAATTTGCTGGCATGCATCCTTTACTCTGCACTTGTAAAATAGCTAAAGGGGAAAAATAATCACATGCACATGAATATAAGTAACCCACGAGGAAAATGGTAGAAGCAAACATAACAAGATTTTTGCAAAATCAAGAAAGAAATTAGTGCAGTGTCATCAGCATCCATTGCTTCTCTATCTCTGCAAGGAGATTCACACAACACCAACCCTCTAAACATCGAAGGCAAATGTAGTGAAGCAAGGCAGCGACCAGTGAGTAAGGAAGATACATCAAGGAGCAGGTACCTGCGCGTATAGTGGACGTGCCAATTCCACCTGTGGCGCTGCAGAACCTCCAGCAAAGTGAAACACGGTCAATAGAAACACCAGAAACAACTAAGAATAAACTATCACATCAATATGCTAACATGACATGATCTATAAGTGGAGGGAAAACAGTAGCGTAGGGAATTAATCATCCAACAACGCAGAAGACACCTAATATTCAGGTAACAAATAGAATGGAGATGTTAGGAGGTAAGGACAACCACATAGTAGATACGTACATGGACATAAAATAAATAGCATCATGTCCTAAGAGGAAGTCATCATAATCTTCCACTTATTCTTTTGTAAAAATAACTATGCAGCAAGACAAAGCATATGCTTGAGAGCTGAGATAACTTGCAAAAATACAAAAAAAAGATAGTAACGAAATGCACAAGAAGGATTGATCGTCAATATAAATATGACAATGTGACGTTGGAGTATTATCCTGTTATATTCTGGTACGACTGATTTATTTACTTTTGATACAGTTCTCGAAAGATATCTTAATATCCTCAAACACGCATGGTTGTTATGACATAACCCGCGTGAATAGTGTTTATGGCACCATTACCATGATATCATGTTTTGTTTTCTAATTGAGGGGTTGATATAATGTGCATCATAATAAAATTGCAATTTCCAACAACACATTAAAAACAAAATCATGTTCATTTCGAGGTAGGAGAGAACAGAGAAAATGTTTAACTCATGTAAATGATCTACTTGGAATAATATCGCAACATACAATTTGTCTTATCTATACCTAATAATAAAGGTATTAAGGTTTCTTGTGGTACGTCATTAAAACTGTCCTCGAAGTTGGCAGCAATTACCCACCACTGCCACCGGTAAGTGAAAAAAAACGTTTCATCAGCCACGAACCTCCTGTGGTGTTTATTTCTCCCGATCGACAGCCGGGTGTGGGCCGGTCTCAAGAGCCTCCGTTTCCTACGTCGTATCCATTGGAAACACCGATAAAAAAAAGAACTACGACTATCTTTACTATTAAAGGAGAGTCCGTGGTATGGTGTCACACTTTAAATGGTGTCACACTTCCATCAAATTACAATCCATATGCCACCCCACCGTTTCCACGCCAAACTATCCAAATAAAACGGCACGTGCAGCAATCCTAGCAATCGTCTCCTCTAATCTCGTCCAGCTGACAAGATAAAAAAGAGTGTATCATTATCCGATCCAACTAGACTGAGCAATAAAATCGGGAGGCTAAACGGCTTGCAGGCCCCTGCCCCCATGCCCGCACCCACCACGGCGGGAGTCGTTCGAGCACGAGCTCCTACTGATCCCAAGCTGGTCTTCCCTGAGGGTATGCTCATGCAGACCATAGCGCGAGGCAAGCTCGTGGCGCTGGGGGGCAGGCGCGAGGGCGCCGCAGATGCCCGCCGAGCATGCCAAGCTGGCGCACAGGACGCTCGCCGCGGTGCTTCCCGGACTCTACGATCCCGCGCTCGCCGCGGACAAGTCCGGCCTCCGCGACGTGCTCCTGTTCCTCTACATCAGTCCTACAAGCGCCTCATGCCGTGCGGGCACATGGAAGTCAGATTCTACCTCCGCGTTACCTTTAGGTGATGTCGAGCGTCTTGACGCTCTCCCCGACAAAGTCAGGTTCGGGTAAATCCCCGCCTGATGCTACTAGCTATGTGCCATCTTTCTTGCATGATCGCGTCTCCTTTCCGTGTCACGAAACATTTATTTTCCTTGCTACTTAATTGCACTCCAAACGTGAAGGATAAAAGAGATACAAGGGAGAATCAGAGATCGCATCAAATAAGCCCCTTCTGAGAACTTGCCTGTGGCAAGATGGTTAGGTGGGTGGTTGTACCCCCAACCCACCAGAGTTCAAACCCCAGGTTTGACGCTGGTGTTTCTCATTTAAGGCGGAATATTCTTCAGTGGGAGGCGACGTTCCCGTCGACAGCGAGGCGCCCGTGGTGACTTCGTCAATCTCAAGACTCGACCCGCCGACTCAGTCTTTCGGAGGTGCTCATAGGGGTAGGGTGTGCGTGCGTGCGTTCATAGGGGTGAGTGTGTGCGCGTGTATATGAGCGCTTGCGTTGTACTGTGTTTCGCAAAAAAAAAGATCGCATCAAATAACAAGAACGATCTGATCTTAATCTTAAGTACTCCGTATATGTTTTCTGATGGTTTCCATATGCAGAACCAGTATAGCTCGTTTTTATTGAATATACTTGTGCGTAGTACTAGCTTGTGGCCTGAGCACAAAATGATTTTTGTTTTGAGGCAAGGACCATAGAACAATTCTTCTACGGTATATTTTCATTGATTAATCTGTACGGGAAAAAAACACATAAAGGTACACCTATCCAACTCCTGTTTTCTTTAACATGGATGATAAAAAGGGATTTGTTTTAAGTACCAGCTGAATCAATCCAGCTCTTCAGTTCTTCTGCAAACTTGGCCTGGATTCTATATTCCGGTCGCGCACGGAAGACAAACAAGAAGGAGGAACCATATTCTCCACTCACGCAGGAAATATACCCAATCTGTAGCGCCGACTCCCAACCGCTCGAGATGTTAAGAAGTTGGCAACAATTTTTCACGGATGCCCGGGATTGGCAATAATATCTCGTCGTGTCATACGGTAAGTTGCTTTTCCTCTTGTCAATCAATGTTATGGTTTATGTTTTTCTAATGCTTTCCACTTGATTTTGTTGCCATATTCATTTCTAGGCCACTTTATGTTGTTCTTCATCGATAAACACAAATGGCGTGTATCCATTTTGGACCCTATTATTGAACCGCTATCAAAAGAGAGGTACCAATTGAAATTTCAGAGGTTTGCAATCTACCTAAACGAAGCACTAGCAATAGCACAACCTGGCTGGAATTCCGATATCTATTACTGGCCACGTAATTATCTAGATGGTAAGCCATGACATGTGATTTATTTTAAAATCATCATAATAATTTATTTGTTTTCGTCCTGGTGTTCAGGATAATAAAAGTGCATTGATCTGCACGAACTCGTCGGGTTACTTAGTTTTTAATTTAATGCTCTCTTGGGATGGTGTGAAGTTCGTCCATCCTGTTTGTATCGTGTGTATTCTCTATTGCGCATTCTTATAACTTAAACATGAAATGTTTGAGGTAATTAACAATCTATATTTATATTCCTCGTGCAGGATGGTTATGAGATGAGGAAAAAGTTTTTGTTATATCTGCTCAAGTATCACGCAAATGAAGTCGAAGACAACATTCCAGATGTTGTACGAGAATATCTTAAGCGTGTCAAGAGATATCAGATTTGGCAGCATAGGAGTTGATTCAAACCGTTGCTTCTTTTGTACACATGATGTTTAAATTATAAGTCCGGATTAAGTTTGTTGGATTACAATGTACTATCTTATCTATGTATATTTACATATATTCAATGTTAAATTGTGCAACAAAAACATAACCCGTTGCAACGCACGGGCATTCAACTAGTATATATAAAGCATCGGCCGATCGATTTACAAACCATCGCAGCCGCCGCCGCCGCGCAGCAACGCCAGCCCTGCCTAGAACTTCGGACAGAGAGGAGGAGGGCGCGGATCAAGGGATCCGCCGCCATCTTCCTCACGAACGGCGCGGTGCGCAGGTCGGTGGCGATCCTATGGTCCACCAGAAGGAGGTCCCTGCCCTTGAGCAGGTTCTTGTGGTACATGTTGTCGATCACAATGGGCGTGTTCCTGTCGTTCCGCGCGTACGCCACGTCGCGCGTGTCCTCCTTGGCGTCCGCCGTCGGGCACTGCTCCCGGAGGTACGCGCCGTACGCCGGCTTGATGGTGCCGTCCACTGCTGGGTAGAGCCGGCCGACGAGGTTGAAGCAGTGGACGCGGCCGACGGAGTGCGCGCCAAGAAGCGCCACCTCGCCCTCGGCGTCCACTCCCATGGACGCGAACCGGGACAGCACCGCCGACACGGTGTCGTTGTGGGTGGGGAGGTAACGCTCCACATCGCCGTAGTAACTCTCCGTGGCGTCCCACCGCCCCGTCCGCATCGGGATGCCGGCGGGCCCGACGAGCAGGTCGGCGCAGGAGACGGTGCCCGGGCACGCGTGCTCCAGGGTGGACTTGATGTCGTCGATGTCCAGCGCGGATGCAGGAGACCGGCTCGGCGGATAGGAGCTCGGCGACAAGCGGCGTCGTCCTCGCCGGCCGAGCGGTGCGCGGATGCAGGAGACCGGCTAGGCGGATAGGAGCTCGGCGACGATCAGCCGCTTCCTTGCCGGCAAGCAACACGCGGGTGCTGTAGCTGACTCGGTGTCCGGTGCTGAGGCGTGAGGTGTTCCACGGGCGAGCACAGCTATGGCTGTCGGGACACGCGAACATAACGGCGATGCAGGGGATTTTGCCGGTGGTGGAGACGGGATCGTAGATACGTACGTCGGTGCTATATGCCCAATTTTTAGACGGACTCTCAACTCTGGCAATGGCTCTGAACGCTGAGGTCAATATTTCTCCCAACTGGTGACATTGATGGATGGCTAGCATCTCAATAAGGTATCATCACTGCTAAAAACTGCACGTTGTTTTCTTAGCACAATTCCTCATTCATCTACAATATGGTTTGGCCACCTCATGAATTTTCTGTTCCGTGTTTATGGCTTGCTTCGGTGTCATGCAGTCAGATGCAAACATATGGGCAAAGTATAGCCATTTGCTATAAATAAATGTCCATTGCTTAATCAACAGCAAAGATCATTGACAAACTACTAAGATATATCTTTTGACAATCGGCAGAGAAAAGTTGATATGCTTTGAGAAAAATTTTGGGTCGTGTTAACGTTTTTCATTAAGAAGTTGACTTTCTCACTCGTTGCAACGCACGGGTATTTCTGCTAGTAAATAATTACATCGCAAAAAATCATTTGGGTTTTGGGCAAACAGGAGCGAAAGCACCCACAAGATGTTAGCTAAATTGTGTCGTAACTGCACATATCTCGCTAACGAAAGAGAAATGCACAGAAACTGAGAAGCGAAATCTAAACACATAAGGAAACTAAAACATCCAATTGATGCCTCCCCATTCTATCTTATAGCATGTTTCTACCGAACAGGCAGAGCAAAACAGCTAACAAGTCTGTCACCTCCGCAAAAAATGCAGTAAACTGACAAGCTAAATTTGAATCGAAGTAAAAGTTAGAACTAATCAAGATAAATGATGTGGTGATTACTAGTGCCAAAATTAACAGCCAACATCCACTAAAGGGAAAGAAAGGAATACTCATGAACCTGAAGGGAACCATGGAAGAGATGAGACAATGGAATCGGAAAGAATAAATATACCAAAAAACATACCCACAAACGGTGAAATTTGCGTAACAACATACATAGCAGACAAATGCAAAAGGTAGAAAATAATGCAAAGGATGTTAGAACATAAAAAATGAACTAATTGAGAAAATAGCTGCTGTTATAATTGCATATGAACAAGCATCATGCCACTTCTGAAGTATATTTCCATACTATGCATCAACACATTCTGCATAAAGACCCATGGTAGCATCAAAACACACATACTATATGGAGTATTGCATAATTAAGGATACATGATTGTTTCTCGCAAAAAAAAAAGGATAGATGATAATTGCATCAGTAATGCACCTAGGGATATTTGGTCATCAAACCTGCTTTGTATATTATAGTAATGCAACAGGAATAAGCACTAAAGACCACAACAAAATATAAGTAGTTAAAAAGCTAGGAACACATTATGAATCAAACAGAAGTTCAATTTTCAATTCCACAAAAGTAACCATCGAGAAATGAGCTCCAACTAATTTAAACAATTACATGGTAACTAATAGGTGAGGAGCAAATAAAGTTTCTCTAACCACTGGCTTGTCTTGGAGGATGAAAAGACAATTTTTCTTTAGGTGGGCAAACCCCAACACCATCTTAAAACATTGTCTCTTGCAAGATTCAGACAAGGATGCTTAGAGAGGAAAAAAAATCAAATGCTCTTATTTATATGTTAATGCCGAGAACAAACCAAGGCATCACTGCATTTTCGTCATTTTGGTCAATACATTATGTGGTAAGAGAAAACTGAGTGAGATCACCAACAATAAGCTAGTGCCCGCTTTAAGCATTGGCATCCTATACCTAACTGAGGTGGCAAATCAGAAGCATCAGGGGGAGAAATCAAGAAACTGGCATATACTGATAGCATGCCGTCGGCGCTGAACATCATATGCGAATAGTGGCAACCTATCTGAGAGAAGCACACAATTTTCATTTTTGATGCAAAAATCATACAAGAAATGAGAGAACACTACAGGTTCCCGTGGAGGCGCTTAAGGCTTAAACTACGTATATCTGTTTTGCGACACAACTATTGCAATAATACGAAAGACCACTAATTAAGAAGTAAGACCACACTATACTAAATATTTTCATCAGCAAAGGCTTAAGCTAGGGCATTTGACATAGTACAAACTACAAAGGGTTTGTAATTTATAGCGACGCTTCAGAAGAAATCGTCAACTTTAACTGGTCCGTGAACTAAACAAGTAACTATTTGTAGATCATACTAACTGAAGCTTTAGTCACGCGCGAACACTTTGTATTTCACACTAAACGATTTCTAACCAAACAATTGCTGCACAAACAAGGACTTGAGATTATGTGAGGCTAGCCCTTCAACCAACGTAGAATATGTTCTTTCAGAAACAGGACCGCTGACTTTCCTCCATGTGGTCAATGGAACTGAATAAAACAAATAGATATGAGATCAGAAGTAGCAAGTATACATACATCCTTTTCCACTACTTACCCAACAGAATAGCAGGCGTTGTTTCATATATTTTATAAGATATTTACAGCCCACGTTTGACCTGGAGAATTATAAAATTACAGTTAGCACCACATAGTAAAAATCACAGCAGTAAAAAAAATGTCGAAGAAACAATCAGTACTTCCAAGGAAAGTGTGTGTGCTTCCCGTGGAGGACTGCATGTTTAGACTGCATTGTGATGAACGACTCCCCACTATTTGAGTCCTAGGAAATTCCCCCAAGCCTACTAAGAAAAATAAATGTTTGTGTTGCTGATTGTGGCAAGCAGAGATAATCAAACAAACAACTAATTGAGGAGATGATGATCCCATCGATTTCAGAAATCATATTTCACAAAAATGTCACAACCTCATGAAGGCACATCAGTGCGTACAAGCATACCTTGAGGTGGTGCTCCTCCTTCCTACTTGGTGAATGACAAACGAGCTGGAATACAAGAGAAGGCAGGTGAGAAGAAAGGAGATCCAAGACTTAATCCGAGCTGAAAATCATGCTGAACCACCCGAAGAGGGAGCTTCTCTTTCTTCAGGTGGTAAACAGGTTCACCAACAAAACAATTAACCAAATCAAAGACACAATCCAAAGAAAAAAAAGCCTGAAAATCCTGCTGAACCACCGGAAGAAAACGAAGCTCCCTCATAAATGGAAAGAACTAAATCTGTCAGAGAGCAAACTTAACGGAAGCACTCCACAAAATCACCTGGATAGCATGGACCTGATACTCCAAATGGATTCAAATCATGCATACGCAATTCAAAGGAAAAAAGCCTAGAAATCATGATGAATCAAACAATGAACATGAGGACAAAATCGACGACCCTTCCCTCTGACCTAACCCTAGCGGTCGGACCACCAGCGACCACCACCTGGGGGATTTCGTGGAGGATTCACGCTGCAAGAGTATAAGGCGGCGTCGACCAGAAGGAATACCTGGATGCTAGGGACCTAGGGTTTGTCATGGGACAGGGGATGGGCAGTCCCACGACATGGAATCGAGAGACGAGGAGGAGGATATGGTGCTGGGGTTGTGTCAGCAGCGTGAGGAGTCGCCGGAACCGGCTGGCGTTGGAGGCGGCGGCAATGGAGATTGGGAGGGAGGAGGCGATGGTGGTGGTGTCGATGGAGTTTGGAGGGGCTGGACGGCTGGTGCGTTCCTACACGCGTATACGGCGCAGTGTGTGTATGCCATGTGGGCCCAATCCGATCGAACCGACGTTCGCTGCGCCAACGAATCGTTCTTGGGCAGGTGGACGCACGGGAGTGCATAGAATCCACGAGTCGCTGAACTGCGGGCCCCCATCACGGACGCACGAGAGGGCAGGGATTCTAGCCCGATTGTATGTTGTAGAGATAACAAGAGTGTTTTTACAATCTTCGAGAGTAGCCTCGACAGGCAGGTCGGGACAGCCCCATCTAAGGGCATCTCCACTCGCCCCCCCCCCCCCCCCCCCCAAGGCCCAAAATAGCGCCGTTTGGGCCAAATAGCGTCGTTTTCTCCCCGTCGACCCCCCCCAGGAGCCCAAATAGCGCCGTTTAGCGCCGTTTTAGCGCCGGCGCACCCAGGCGGAACCCAGCCCATTGGGTTGCACCTGGGGGGGCGAAATGGCGCGAAAACAAGGCGGGCCAGCGCTGTCAGCGAGTTGGGAGAAAATGGTGGGGAAACGAAGCGAAAACGCGGCGTCGTTATCTCCTCGGCTCCCGCGCTGGTCAAAAGCCTGCCGGAGTTATGGTGTGTGGACTGCCGCGCCGTCCGCGCCACCGCCGTCGCGTCCAATCCCTTGCCACGCGCCGGAGTTATGGCGCGCCACCGTTCGTCTCCCTGCGCCTATAAAGATCCCCCATCTCGGCCGTGGCATCGCACACCGCTCACTCTCTCGCCCTCTCTTCTCCCCAACGAGCACACCGACGACCAGCAGCAATGGCCGAGCGTTTCCCCGGTGACGACACCGCCGCAAACGGCTTCGGCCGCCGCCACCTCCACAAGCACGAGGCGCGGATGCTATATGAGGCGGGCTACCCCACGCCGCCTGATATGCGTGTCCCTGGCGCCTCCGGCGGCCAGGCCTCGTGGCATCTGAGCGCGGGCGGCGTGCCCGTGCCTCCGCCGCCAGAAGGGGCGGAACGCGAGCACGCGATCTAGGAGGTGATCACCGGCCTCTCCGAGGCGCAGGCGGCGGATCCCCGCTGGCAGCCGGACAACGACGCGTTCTGGACGCAGTACTTCGTCCGGCGCCACGAGCAGGAGCTCGCGTACGAAGGCCGCAACGACCCGGTGGAAGGCCGTTGCAACTCCAAGGGCCGTAAGCGGTGGTGGGGTGCCCGAGGACGCACTCTGGCGTTCGTCCTCGACTACATCGCCGCCGGCAACCAGCCGTGGCTCACCATGCCGTCGCGCACGGCGTCGTGGCTGCCGCGGCGGATGGGCGCCGCGTCCTCCTCCTTCGGCGCGTGCTCGGCACCTTCCGCTGCTCGGCAGGCCGTCACGCCGTCGCCCATCCTCAACTCGGGCCGGCGTGCTCCCAGCCGCAGCGGCACGCTCCGCATCAACGAGGCGCGCCGCCCCGCATCGCCGCCCCGCGGACTTCTCGGCCGCCTCGTCAAGCCCAAGACGGAGGGCAAGAAGAAGGCGCCGGTGTGGCAGGCGCCGCCCGACTACGTCAGGGCGGTGGCCAACATGGAGGCGCCGGAGGACTCGGAGGAGTTCCCTGGCGAGAGGCTCGCCATTGAAGCCTCCCTCAACGACGTCCTCCCGGCGCCAGACGACGTCGCCGATGCCTGGTCGGCGAGGATGCACGAGCAGGAAGAGGTCGAGCGCCAGCGCTGCATCCTCGAGGAGGTCGAGCGCGAGCGCGCGGCCCCTCGGCGTCGCATTCCACCTCCGCCGCCGCCCCCGGAGTACTACATCCTCGACCCGAGCGACGAGGAGGACGCCCCCAGCGCGCCCGGGCCGAGCAGGTGGCACGGCGGGGACGGCGGCGCAGGCCCTAGCGACGCCGCTGGGAGCGGCTCCGACGACGGCGGCGACTACACCGTGTTCTACAGCCAGCTGGGCATGTAGAACGGCGTAGATCGCCTAAATAAATCTATTTTCAGTTTTGTACTCCCTCCGTTCACAAAAGGATGTCTCAACTAATCATGTGTAGATGGTTGAGACATCCTTTTGTGGACGGAGGGAGGAGTTTTTATTTCCAGTTTTTACTATGTAATCGGCGAATTTTCGCCCATATATGAATGAAATTCGCCAAATTAGCTACTTTTCGCCTAGATTTGTTTTTTCAAAATTTGTGGGCTTCTTCCTGGGCTTGGGCACTGCTGGGAATCGGCCTCCCCAGGACCCAAAATAGCGCCGTTGCCCCCCAAGCGGCCCAAAATAGCGCCGTTTTTCGGCCCGGGCACAACGAGTGGAGATGCCCTAACACACATGGTAAACAGTACACATACGTGCTACTAGAAGTTGCGGCACATAAATATCCACCACCACACGAATTAATTCATGGAAATCCGGGTGAACCGAGGCCCCAACAGGTATCTTAGCCACGAAAACTCCAAAAAGAAACAATAAAGTAATTCACGGAGCCACGCAAATATTTCCCTTTCGTGCAGATCCCGCGGGATCGTGAGGGCGAGC
Organism: Poa pratensis; assembly: GCA_947311845.1. Lineage (NCBI taxonomy): Eukaryota > Viridiplantae > Streptophyta > Magnoliopsida > Poales > Poaceae > Poa > Poa pratensis. The sequence goes on from CAMZMU010000067.1 coordinate 25,276,207, forward strand.
GTTCCGAAATCGACCGGCCGTGGCTGGTTTCCTGGTTGGTGGGCGCCGCCACCGCCCCCGGCGCGTGTGAGCCGAGCGAGCGACGACGTCCGGATCCACGAGAGAGATTCTCGTCGTCGGCGGCACGGCATGCGCGTATGCGGGCCTAGGACGACCGGCAACGACTCGGAATTAATGCTGTCGATCGACGACCCTTTCTTTCTCCCCGTCCAGATCACGTCTTCCCTTATTACGTGCGGACGCAGCACCTCGGTTCACCGTCCATCTGCTATCTCTCCGGTCGCCGTGTGTCGCTGTCGGGCTCCGTAAATTTTATGGCCGCACGTCTGGCTCGTCGCATTTGCTGCTACTTGCCGCCGGCCTCGTGGACGCACGTTCTCGCCGGTGCGTTGTACCCGGCCGGCGTCTTCTTCCTTCTTCCTCGTCTTCTCGAAGGACGCCTGCCTAAGTGCAGTTTTTTCTCCTAAATCACGTCCAGATCGCTGAGAAAGAACTACCAGAAATTTGGGGAGAGATCCCACTTGATCTCCGAGCTCAGACCGGCGAAACACAGAGAAAGAGACGCGGATCGGCCTCACGACGACCGGAGAGGATCAAGATGGCACTGTCACTCGCACCGGCCGGTGACTGACGGCAATCGGAACCAACCGTATTACGCGCTCGGATTGATGTTTCATTACTTCGATCTCCGACGTCGGCCGACGCCGCTGCGCATTCTTGGTGTGACTTGAAGACTCGGCTTCCTCCTACTACCCGCCCGCTAAGATAAATAGGAACACAATAATAAAATGAAAATAAAACAAATTAGAATCGCGTCAGATTTGTAAGAAGCTTACTCAGTATTCACACGGCAAAGACTCTTTTTACAGTTATAAATTGGGGTCATTTTTCTTCACCGCGAGGTGCGTCAGTTTACACCCGCAGCTCGTTAAAAAACATCCATGTCATGTGATCATGTCACATAGACAGTTCCTTGCAAATTATAATCTGTTCAATGTGGCCTGCAGTATACTTGTCTCGCCGTATAATCGCCGCCACTGAAGACTGAAGCTGCTGGTACGTGTCGTATTTGCACTTGCTGATCTCAGCTTTTCTTGACCGCTTACCGTCGATCACGAATCAACAAAACCACTCTGCTCAGAGATTGAAGAGGTCCATCCATACAGCCCACGAACTTTGCCTTCAGCAAAAATGGCAGTGCTTGCGATACTGCTATGGCTGGCAGTACCACTTGCAGCAGCGCAGCGAACGCCGGGCTGCCGGCGGCAGTGCGGCAACGTGACCGTCCCGTACCCCTTCGGAATCGGGGCGCGTTGCCACCACGGCGGCGAGGACCGCGGGTTCCGGCTCGAGTGCGACGACACCCGCCACCCGCCGCGTCTGACCGTTGCCGGCTACGGCCACGAGGTCGTCGACATCTCGCTCGCCGCCGCAGAGGCCACCGTGCTGCTCAACGCCAGCCGCGCCTGCTACGACCGCACCTCCGGCCGTGTTCTCAACCGTCGGGAGTACCCAATGGCCCTCAACGGCAGCGCCTTCCTCTTCTCCTCCATGAAGAGCAAGTTCGTGGCGATCGGCTGCCCGGACCAGGCCTACTTCGTCGACGACGGAGGGTACTACGTCACCGGGTGCATGTCGGTGTGCCGGCCGTCCGCGCGCGCGCTTCCCGGGTCGTGCCGGGGAGACGACGGGTGCTGCCAGAGCACCATCCCGCTGGGGCTGGGCTCGTACCGGCCGTACATCCGAAGCTTCGGCCGGCGCCAGCAGCAGCAGCAGCAAGGGACGTTCATGGAAAACTCCACGGGCTGCGCCTACGCGTTCATGGTGGACGCGTGGTGGTTCTGGTACGCCGGCTCCCACTTCAACAGGACGGGCGACTTCGCGGTGCCCGTGGTGCTGGACTGGGCCATCAGGGCCGCCGGTAGCTCCTGCGCCACCGCGAGTGAAAACGCCACCGCCTACGCGTGCCGGAGCGAGCACAGCGTCTGCCTCGACTCGAGCAACGGCCCGGGGTACATCTGCAACTGCACCAGCGGGTACGAGGGAAACCCCTATGTCCTCGGCGGCTGCAAAGGTACTTCTCCCCCCAAATTTCAATTGTTTCATCGCCTCTCTCGTCTCAGTTATTGACATCAATCTCTTGATATTTATATATCTCTACTCAAATGGAAGATGTGGACGAATGCGCGCGCAATGATTTGTACCCGTGTTACGGTGTATGTATCAACACACCAGGCGCCTACCTCTGCACATGTCCCAAGGGATCCAGTGGAAACTCCACAGTGCTGGATGGTTGTCACCAGAAAGACAAATTCACATTAGCGCTGAAGGCCGTTACAGGTATGTAATGGTACAACATAATGATGATAATAGCAGTAACAAATCAGTTTCTACTAAGATGCAATTCATTTGTGTGCCTCTGTTCAGGTGTAAGCATAGGCGTGTTCCTGCTGATCGTCGTCTGCTTCTCGGCACACCTGAGTGTTCAGAAGAGGAGGATGCTCAGAGCAAAGCAGAGGTTCTTCGAGCAGAACGGCGGCCTCATCCTTCAGCAGCAGCTGGGTTCCCTGGCCAGCTCCGGCGTGGCATTCAAGATCTTCTCCGAGGAGGAGATCAAGAAGGCCACCGGCAACTTCGACGAGGCGCGGGTCCTTGGCCGAGGAGGCAACGGCGTTGTCTACAGAGGCGTCACCGCCGACGGCTCCACCGTCGCCATCAAAAAGTCCAGGGTGGCGGATGAGAAGCAGCTCAAGGAGTTCTCCAAGGAGATGCTCATACTCTCGCAGATCAACCACAGGAACGTCGTGAAGCTGCTCGGGTGCTGCCTCGAGGTCGAGGTGCCCATGCTGGTCTACGAGTACGTCCCCAACGGCAGCCTCCACCGCTACATCCACGGCGACGGCAAGCCCATGCCGCCGGGGGAGCGCCTTCGCGTCGCCGCGGAGTCGGCGCACGCGCTCGCGTACATGCACTCGTCCGCCTCGCCCCCGATCCTGCACGGCGACGTCAAGTCCGCGAACATCCTGCTCGACGGCGAGCTCACGGCCAAGGTGTCTGACTTCGGCGCCTCGAGGCTCGCGCCCGCCGACGAGGCCCAGATGGCGACGCTTGTCCAGGGAACCTGCGGGTACCTCGACCCGGAGTATCTGCTGACGTGCCAGCTCACCTGCAAGAGCGACGTGTACAGCTTCGCGGTGGTGCTGCTGGAGCTCCTCACGGGGAGGAAGGCGTTCTGCCCGGACGGCCCCGATGAGGATGACACCAGCCTCGCGTTCTGCTTCGTCAATGCTGTGGAGGGGGACGGCACCGGGAGATCATGGACGGATGTGTCAGGGAGGAACTCGGGGTAGAGGTGCTAGACGGTGCTGCGGAGCTGGTTATACGGTGCCTGAGCTTGGCCGGCGAGGAGCGACCGACCATGATGGAGGTTGCCGACAAGATCGAGAGATTGAGATGCTGTGCATGCCCAAATGCAACCGTATAGTAGAAAACAGCAGTAGCTCAACAGATAGTTCGTGTCCAGTGGTCATGAAGTACAAGTATTATTGACCTTTTACATTATGTAACGGAGCAGTTGCCTTTAACTCGAGCAAACCTTCAGGTCCTGTTTGGAACCTAGGAACTCAAAACATAGTAATGAAAACATTTGCAGAATTGAGATGTCATGTATACTAAATTCCTAGAGGAAACTGGAAAAACATAGGGATCATGGACACACAGAGATGAAAACATGAGGTCTCACCTCGTGTTAGTTTTCCTCCAAAAAATTATGGAATAGCCATTCCATAGGAACTTTAAAGGAATCTTGCATTTCTATTCATTTGTTTCAAACGACACCATAGAAATTTTATCTTCCAACATTTCTACAATATTCCTTTACACCAAATGGGCCCCCAGTCTGGGCATGCGCAGAGTGGTTAGCATAAAACCACCACTTTGACGCCAAATGTCCGAAAAACCACTATTTTGTGTTTTGATAGCAAAAAAAACCACCACATTTTGCTCGAACGTTTGCAAAATGCACTGATTGCAAATTGAACGCGAATTGACACTCGTGCTGACATGGGGGACCCACCCAAAGGCTGACGTGGCATGGAGAGTCCCACTTGTCAGGACCAATTTGCATATTTGGACTGGGTGCCACTTGTCAGCCAATTAAAAATAAAAAATGTCTAAAAAAAGAAAATAAAGAAAACGAAGTGGGCAGGAGCCAGACGCGGACGCTCGTACGGGACCAACGCCTTCGCCCGCGTCGAGGCCGCCGTCTATGCCGTCATGTGGAACCCCTGCACTGCATCGAGCCATCAACCTCCTCCTCGGCATCGCCCATCCGGTGTCCGTCGGCACGGGCGAGTCCTCCCATGACGCCCTCCCGGGCCCCGTTCCCGCAGCCACCGAGCACCTCGCCAAGATCTGCCTCTCGGTCGACCTGATTTTGAAACCTCCGTGCCCGAGAACACGGAGAAGATTGGAAACAAATCAGTAACTAGCGGAACCTAGAGATGCAAGTGAGTCACCATTATACCACCTTTCGACCCTACTTAGTTAAAACAAATGAACTAGTATTTTAAAAAGTGATGTGATTTTGAAATTTAGATCATTTGATACCCTAATGCTGGGCCACTTGCATCTATATGTAAACACGTTGGGATTAGCTCAGATATCGTCTCTTAATACAACTGTCTCACCACAAATTTAGAAATAAGTAGTTGATAGAGATAAGCCAAAAAAATGGAACCTTGTACACCATGTTTTATTGACGTATCTATATCATGTGATGGATATAACATAAAACTGTCTTATCAAAATATTGTACATGCCCTAAGATTGTTACCTCAAACAAACCAGAAACCTAAATTGGAGCCCGAGCTACATTTTAAAGTTTCAAAAAAATCTGAAAACAATTCTAGATGTGGCTAATGATGCATTCTACCAATGGGGGAAATCTCAAGGTGAATTTTTTTTGGGCCACACAAAAATGGAAAATTTTGACAAATGTTAGAGGTTTTAAAGTCTGCAATGCTCAATTTTTCAGATCCATGATCATTTCAATTTTGCACAGTCCAAAATACAGAGTTTTCCGATATGAATTTTTGCACATTGTTAGAATACATCATCATCAACATCTACATTTTTGAGAATTTTCTGAAACTCTAAAATGACGTTTTCGAATTTTGAAAAATCCAGGCTCTATATAGCCTGGGCTCTAAAAAATCCACTCTCCAAACAAACCGTATATCTTTATATTTATGGTTGTGCTTCCGATCATTGCACAAGTGTGAGAGGGGTGTAGGCCCACCACACCCCATGTTTTGTCTCTGTTGTTAGCCGTGATCAGTTCTAAGGGCATCTCCACTCGTCCCCCAGCGCCCCCAGGAGCCCTTTTTAGCACCGGCGCGAAGGATTTTTTATCAGTCGCCCCCCAGCACCTCATTTAGCGCCGTTTTGCGCCGTTTTTAGCGCCGTTTCGCGCCGGCGCACCCAAGCCAAACCCAGCGCGCCGGGGTTCGCCTGGGGGGCAAAAGGCGTGCGTGGGCCAGACGTGTCGGCGAGGCAAGGCGATTTTCCTCCATAATTTGGCCCTTCCCTCCATAGTTTTGCTCTTTCCCTCCATTTCGCCCCACATATACCCTCCCCACCGGCCGATCCCGCCATATCCCTCAGATCTGGCCGCCATGGCTCCCAGCAAATTCACCGGCCCCCGCAACGTCACCGCCGCCGCTGCCGCGCCCTCCGCCGCCGTGGAGGTGAAGAAGCCGAGGAAGCCAAGGGCGCCGACGAAGAGGCCGGCGGGCTGGACCAACGCCAAGTGGATCGCCGACCAGGCGCGCCAGAAGTCGGAGAACGCGCACTGCCAGGAGAGGGAGAGGGTGCTGCGGGCCAAGCGCTTGGCCGAGGGCCTGGCCGAGGCGGCTGAGGCTGCCGGCGATGAAGAGGAGGAAGAGGAGGTTGAGGAGCCAACTCCGGCTGCGTCTGCGGCTCCGCCGGCCAAGGTGAGGGTCGGCTTCCCTCCTCATCCCCACTTCGCCGGATGGGCCAGCCAAGCTAGTGTCACCTCGCCGACCGGCTACTCTCCATCCCCGTCGCCGCGCTGGAGCGCGTCCCTGCACCGCTACTCCCCTGGGTACGCCGATGCTGACCCCCATGGTGGCTTCAACCCCAACGTCGCCTTTCCCCACTGCGCTCCTCCGGCGATGATGTACGCCGGCTCGCCGGGCTACTCAACCTCGCCGTCGCTTCGCCGTGCCCTCCCTTCGCCCCTCAGCAGGACGCCCGCAGCCTGTTAGCGGAATGCACGCCGACACCTTCATGGAGGAGATCATCACCACCGGCTCGATGGCGACGGCGGCATGCCGACTGTGGCCATTTGAAAGGGCATTTATGATCTCTCTATGTTTTGTGTGTTAGATAACAACACCGGTAAAGGATTAATATGTTGCTAAGTGTTTTCAGAAAGCGTCCGGTTCCACCCCATAATCAAAAAGTAGAAAGTTGTCGGGAAATCGGAGTGGAGCGCGTCGCCCTGGGTGGCCGGCTCCCAGGCCGGCCAAACCGGGCTCCAGGCCGGGCGGCTCGGCTGGGTAGCCGGTCCCCAGGCCGGCACAAACCGGGCTGCTGGCCGGGTGGCTCGGCAGGGCTGCCGGTTCCCAGGCCGGCTGGAGCCGGGCCACAGGCCGGCTGGTTCTGGCAGCTAACCGGCTCCCAGGCCGGTTCAGCCGGGCCCCATGCCGGCCTCCCTGCAGGCAAGCATCAGCACGCCAGGCCGGCCCCAGGCCGGCCAAACCGGCCTGCAGACCGGGCTAACAGTGTGCAACGGCCATTTTTCGTCAAGTGCTATAAAAGCCCCTCCACCTACCTTGGGACAAGTAGCTCGCCCACAACTGAAGAAACACCATTGTTGCAAGCTCAAGAAACACAAGGATCACTAGATCTCCCAATCCCTCCACCCAAACTCGTCGATCTTTGGAGGATTGAAGGAGAAGGCCCCGATCTACATCTTCACCAAGCCGTTTGTCATTTCCCCCTCATTCACTTGAGGGACCATTTGCTAGGGTTTCCACTAGGAAAACCTAGCCCCCTATTGTACTCACTTGATTGTCTTTGTGACAGATTGTAGCTGTTTGGGAGCCCCCAATCCTTTGTGGGTTGTGCCCCAAATCGTTGTTGTAAAGGCTCCGGACTCCGCCTCGAAGGTTTCCGATAGTTGAAGTGAACCAAACCTTTGTGGTGCGGTTCACCGGAGAAGAGGGTGAGGCCTTTGTGGCCGTTGAACCATTGTGTTGGTTCACACCTCTCCAACGAGACGTACTCCCCTAAAAAGGAGGAACTCGGGATTACATCCGTGTCTCCGCGTGCTTTGACTTCGGTTACCTCTATCCTTGTTTACCGCCTTATTATCGTGCTTAGTTGCTAGCTTGTCATATAGGTAAATTCACCGTAGTTGCATATCTAGAGAATTTACCTTTTGTGTCAAGCCTAAATTGAAAAAGACTAAAATTGGAGTAGCACCTATTCACCCCCCCCCCTCTAGGTGTCATACCGATCCTTTCAATTGGTATCAGAGCTAGGCTCTCTTGTTTTGGGTTTAACCGCCTAAGAGAAGTATGACACAAAGTGAGGATGAGGCCGATCTTGCCAAGGCCAAGAGACCATGGCATCCATGGCCGATATCAAATCGTTGGAAACAACATTGACATCGTCCATGAATGACATGAATGTCAAATTTGATGAGTTGCGTGACATGCTCATGAAACTCACAAATGCCAAGGTTTCGGAAACCATCCCACTAGAGGGCATCTCTAACTCCGATGAAGGTGATTCCGAGGAGGGTAAAAAGAAAAATGAGAAGGGGTGGAAACCACCTCCGATCTAAACCAACTCCTCCTACCAAGCATGAAGATGGGAAGGAAGAGTACCATAACGTTCCGGGATGGTACCCTATCGACCCACCTATCACCACCCGCATAAACCCCATTGGTCCTCCACCTAAGCTTAATGCATTAGCCTTTGCTAGTTGGCAACGCTCAATGAAATCTCATATTAACAGTGCCTCTATCGAGCTTTGGAGGATCATTGAAGATGGGTACAAGGTTGCGGATCCAAGCAATGTGACAAGAAGAGAATTTGCCGAAAAGCAACTCAATGCCTCCGCACTCCATATGATTGAACTTTCAGTGGTGAAAGTGACAAGCATTATGTTCTCAATGCCTCCACCGCCAAAGAAGCTTGGAATTGTCTTGAGGTTGCATTTCTTGGGAATGAAAGCATGAAGAGAAACCGATATGAGTCTTTGAGCAATGATGCCGAAGGCTTCTACATGTTTGACAATGAGACTCATGAAGACATGTATGGAAGACTCAAGACTCTTGCAAAGGCCTTCTTTGATGTGGGGGCAACCTATGTGGATGATGCTTATGTCAAGAGGAAGTATGTGAATGCTCTCTTGCCTTCCGAGCCCATCGAGGTGAAGGCCATTCAAGGAAGACACAACTACAACGAAATGACATCCAATGAAGTTATGCAAGAAGTGCAAGCCTCCAAGGTTGCCACCAAGAATGCCGAAGATAGCCGTGCTAGGGCCATGGGGATGAAACAAGGCCCCTCACTTGCTTTGAAGGCCAAGGTGGTATGTCTTGATGAGGTTGAAGCGTGCCCAAGCAACATTGCTCCAAATGATCTTGAACCGGCTCTAAATGGTCATATAGCTCTTGCCACAAGAGAGTTTTGGCAAGACCCGGCAAAAGCTAAAGCCAAGGTTGATAAAGAGAACAACTCAAGTGGGAAGAAAGAGCTAGCCTCAAAGTGGAAGACGTGCTACAATTGTCATGACAAGAACCACTACATAAGAGAGTGTCCTTATGAGAACCGAGAGCAAAATGGTGGGAAGCTCATCCCCAAGGACCATTCAAAGTTGATCCAAAAGAAGCCCGCAAGACCAAGGAAGCCTTTCTTCAAGAAGGCACCAAGAATTGTGTTGGTGGCACAAGAAGAATATGCCACAAGTGATTCCGAAGATGAAGATGCACCTACTAAAGAGGTAGCCGCATTGGCTATTGTATCAACTTCATCATCTTCTCTCTTTGAATCCCCCAATGAGAACTTCTCCACCAACAACGCTCGTTGCCTCATGGCTAATGTCACCGAGGTATCATCTCCTTCTCCCAAGACTATGCATGAAATGAGTGATCAATCTAGTCTTGTGATTAAGAAAGAACTTGTTGCTTTCGATACGTTCATGACTAACTTGCAAGGTGAAGCTAAGGAACATGTTGAGTCTCTCATGAGACAACTATGTGCGGCCGAAGAACTTCTTCAAGAAAAGAGTAAGATTGAGAGAGAGGATTCTCTCACCATTGCCTCTTTGAATGCTTCCGTAGCATCCTTGAATGCCTCTCTTGATGAAGAGAGTGAAGAAAGATGTTCTCTTGAGGAAAGACTTGAGTCTCTTGATGCTAAAAATGATGATATCATTAATAAAATCATTAAGGATAGAGATCATGTTGTTGCTAAATATAAAGTGCTTAAAAAGGAGAAAGTTGAACTTGGGGTTGCTAATGCTAGACTTCTTGAGGATATGGAGAAGCTTGACAAGGCTCACAAGGCCTTGGAAACAACTCACTCCCTTTTAGTCAAGTCTCATGAGCAACTTCAAACTCAACTTTCTAAATCTAGCTCAACTAGCATATCTATTCTTCCTCGTGTTCATGAAAATGTTATTGAAGAAAATGTTAGTGCCAAGACCTCTATTCCCAAAGTAAAGATAAGGGTATTGCTTACTTATTTGAGCAAAAACCACACAAAGGGAAGGAGGGTCTTGGTTATGTAGCCGAGCCCAAGAAGAAAGTGGGCAACAACAAGAAGATCAAGACCAAGCCCGCACAAGCCGAGACTTCCATTGCGGGTGGTAGTGCCACAAGGGGCAAGACCACTCGTAGTGACTTTGCGGGGCATAACAACCCCAACTATATTCTTTATGTTGATTATTATGGGGATGTTTATGCTCAATATGTTGGTCCATATGATGGTTACATTGATTACTCTATTTGGGTTCCTAAGACCCTTGTTGCTAACCAAAGAGGACCCATTGAGAAATGGGTACCTAAATCCAAGCAATGATTTCTTGTAGGACTATGCTTCCGGTGGATCGAAATGGGTGGTTGATAGTGGATGCACTAGTCATATGACCGGAAGCAAGGAGATTATGACGGACTTGAGACCAAATCTAGATTATACAATAACCGTCTCTTATGGTGATAATTCAAAAGCTGAGGTAAAGAGTCTCGGCAAGGTGGTAGTTGCAAGGATATCACCCTTGTAAATGTCATGCTTGTTGAGTCTCTAGGTTACAATCTTATGTCCGTTCGTGCTCTTAATAAGATGAACTTTGATGTCCATTTTACTATTGATATGGTGGTACTCTTGAGGAGCAAGACTCTAAAGGTCATGTTCGTTGGGTATGTTGAAAATGAGTTGTTTGTGGTAGACTTTTCGGGGTCTACCAACACTCAAGCAATATGCCTATTCGGAAAGGCCGACGTGGGGTGGTTGTGGCATCGCCGCTTGTCCCATGTCAACATGAGAACTTTGCAAAGTCTTCACAAGGGTGGCCACATTCTTGGACTAAAAGACAATGTTTCTTTTTCCAGAGATCGTCTTTGTAGGGCTTGTGTTGAAGGAAAGATGCATGATTCTCCCCATCCGGGCAAGACCATTATTTCATCAACGAGGATTTTGGAACTTCTTCATGTTGATCTCTTTGGTGCCGTGCCTCAACCTAGTCTTGGTGGGAAGAAATATTGTTTGGTGATTGTTGATGACTATTCAAGATTTACTTGGGTTTATTTCTTCAAGACGAAGGATGAAACCCAACAAACCATCATCGACTTTTCCAATATTGTTCAACGCCAATACAATGTCCCTATTTTGGTCATTAGGAGTGATAATGGCTCCGAGTTCAAGAACTACACCTTAAATGAGTTTCTTAGTGAAGAGGGGATTCGTCATCAATATTCCGCTGCATATACCCCTCAACAAAATGGTGTAGCCGAAAGGAAGAACCGGACTCTCATGGATATGGCAAGGTCTATGTTGGCGGAGTTTAAGTCTCCGCTATTCTTATGGGCCGAGGCTATCTCCACGGCGTGTCACTCATCTAACCGGTTATTCTTTCGTGTTGGCAAGAAGTTTACATCTTATGAGATGCTCACCGGCAACAAGCCCAATGTCTCCTACTACCGAGTTTTTGGTTGTAAGTGTTTCTATAAGAACAAAAGTGTTCGTTTGTCTAAATTTGAATCTAAAGCTTTAGAGGGTGTTTTTGTTGGTTACGGTGCCGAATCTCACACCTATAGAGTCTATGACAAGACCGTTGGGAAAGTCATAGAATCTTGTGATGTGAGGTTCGATGAGAATGACGGCTCCCAAGTGGCGCAATTTCATGTTTGTGATGTAGATAATGAGGAACCTCAAGAAGCAATAAGAAGAATGGGGGTTGGTTTCCATCGCCCCATTGAAATCCATCATGAGCCTCCTCAAGCAAGTCCTAGCTCCACTCATGTGGAGAATCCATCATCACAAGTTGAAGTTGCACCTTCTATGGAAGCAAATGATGCACCTATCCAAGAACAAGTTCAAGGCCCTCCTCAAGTTGACCAAGAGGCTATTCAAGAACCAAGTTCTCCTATTGTCAACACTAGCCAAGGTCAAGACCAAGATCAACCCTCTCCTTCCTTTGTTGAAGATGAGCTTCAAGATGATCAAGGTCAACTCCGGTCAAGACGGGGACTCAAATGATCAAGATGATCAAGCCGAAATTCCTCGCATCAATGAGGATATCGAAACCCGTCGTATAGCAAGAGTCAAAAAGGATTGGAGAAGAAAGAGTCTTCATCTAGAAAATATCATTGTTAATGTCAAGAACAAGGTCACCACAAGAAAACAATTGGCAAATTTCAATGAACATCAAGCTCACATCTCTATGGTGGAACCAAAGAAAGTCTTTGAAGCTCTTGAAGATCCGGATTGGTTGGAAGCCATGCATGAAGAACTCAATAACTTCAAGCGCAACAAAGTGTGGAATCTAGTGGAGAAGCCAAAAGATTGCCTCAATGTTATAGGCACCAAGTGGATATTCAAGAATAAGCAAGATGAGCATGGAATGGTTGTGAGGAACAAGGCAAGATTGGTAGCACAAGGGTTCTCTCAAGTTGAAGGCATTGATTTTGGAGAGACCTATGCTCCCGTGGCTCGCCTTGAGTCCATCCGTATCCTTCTTGCATATGCATCACATCATAATTTCAAGTTGCAACAAATGGATGTGAAAAGTGCCTTTCTTAATGGTCCTTTAAAGGAGTTGGTATATGTTAAGCAACCTCCGGGATTTGAGGATCCACACTTCCCTAACCATGTCTACAAACTTGATAAGGCGCTCTATGGTCTCAAACAAGCACCTCGTGCTTGGTATGAGCACCTAAGAGAGCTATTGTAGACCGTGGCTTTGAAGTGGGGCAAATCGATCCCACTCTTTTTACCAAGAGGGTTAAAGGGGAGCTTTTCATATGCCAACTTTATGTTGATGATATCATATTTGGCTCTTCTAACAAAGCTTTTAATGATGAATTTTCAAAGCTTATGACCGATAGGTTCGAGATGTCCATGATGGGAGAGTTGAAGTACTTCCTTGGTTTTGAGATCAAGCAATTGAGTGGAGGGACCTTCATCTCTCAAGCCAAATATATCCAAGACATGCTCAAGAGGTTCAAGATGCAAAATGCTAAAGAGAAGAAGTTTCCTATGGACACCAAGTGTCATCTTGAACTTAATCCAAAGGGTGATAAGGATGTTGATCAAAAGCTCTATCGTTCTATGATTGGTTCTTTGCTTTATCTTTGTGCATCTAGACCCGATATTGTGTTGAGTGTAGGAGTGTGTGCAAGGTACCAAGCGGCTCCCAAAGAAAGCCACCAAACGGCGGTTCTTCGAATCTTTCGATATTTGGTTCATACCCCAAGGTTTGGTTTGTGGTATCCTAAAGGCTCAACTTCTCTCTTGCCGGTTACACGGATTCGGATTGGGCCGGTTGCAAGGATGATAGGAAATCAACTTCCGGGGCTTGCCAATTCCTTGGTAGGTCCTTGGTGAGTTGGTCTTCTAAGAAGCAAAATTGCATATCTCTCTCCACCACCGAAGCCGAGTATGTGGCGGCCGCTAGTTGTTGCACTCAATTGTTGTGGATGAGGCAAACTTTAAAGGAATACGGTGTCCATTGTGACAAAGTGCCTCTTTTATGTGACAATGAAAGTGCTATCAAGATTGGCACAACCCGGTGGAGCACTCAAGAACGAAGCATATTGAGATTCGCTATCACTTCATCCGTGATCACATCATCCGGGGTGACATTGAGCTTGGCTATATTCCCACGAAGATCCAACTTGCCGATATGTTCACGAAGCCACTTGATGAAGCAAGGTTCACTTATTTGAGGCATGAGCTAAATATCATCGATTCGGGGAGCGTCGCTTGAATATCTTGCATACACACCTATTTCTTAGCTATATGTTTGGTTTAGGTGTAGGCATGGACATAGGGGGAGTGCGGTCCTAATCCATTGGACTATCCCTCCCCCCATTATGCCGATAGTAAGAACTCATTATGCCTCTATTTTCGTTCTATGAATTGTGAGCTTAAATGACGAGTAGTGGCGGTGAACCCAAGATATATCTTCGCGGTGTCACACCACGTACACACTTACATGGTGGCCTAGGCCATCGCCCTCTTCTTTTGAAGAGTTGAGTCTTGTTCGAGAATTCATTGCATATTTGTTGCTTTCCATGTCTCATCACTTCCAATGTTGCTATTTGGTGTTTGTGGTTTGTTTTATCCATTGGAAGTGTGAAGATTTCATTGTGTCTCATGTTTGCATCTCCCCATGTCACTCTATTGCTCCATGGCTCCTCTTGAAGTTGATTATCCGAAGCAGCTAGCAGTTATCAATTGTATGGTAGATTCAAGGTTTCTCAAGTGAATATGTTTTGCTATGGTTGGTTGTGGGAAGATTTTGCAGAGAAAAGGAAAAAGGAAGTGCAAAAACTGCTTGGCCGGTTTGCTGGCCGGTCCAGCCGGCTCCCGTGCCGGGCGCCTCGGGTACCAGCCCGGCTCCCTGCCCGGTTGGAACCGGCCCCCGTGCCGGGCGCCTCGGGTGCCAGCCCGGCTCCCAGGCCGGACCAGCCGGCCCCCGTGCCGGGCAGCCTGTGTGCTTATGAAATCGATTTTTGGGGCAGTTTTTGGATCATTGTCTCACTTCCACCCGTGCCCCCCACCCCACCCGTGCTCCTCCTCCTCCATGGCCGCCCCCCCATGCTCCTCCACCACCACCTCCTCCATTCGAGCTGCTCCCCCAACCCTACTGCCACAGATCTGATAGATCCCCTCCAGATCTTCAATCCCATCCACGAGTTTCATCCCTTGGTGAAGATTTGGGGGAGTTCTCCTCCATTGTTGGTGTGGTTGCGGATTTCTTGAAGAAGCTCGGATTTCTTGGCAATGGCTGACGATCCGGTGTATGATGAGCTTGAGGACCTTGAGGAATCTTCCTCCCCGCTCTCCAAGTACCAAGGCAAGGCCAACCTTAGGGCATCCACATCAACCCCAACTCCAAGAAGATCAAGAAACTGTCATCAAGAAGGGTCCTCCTCCTCCCAATCCAGATGAACCGGTACGTACATCTTGGGGCAAAGTACCTAGTGATGAATTTGAGCATGATAGGTTGGAGTTCAACCCCTATACTTGGCCCCATAGCACTTGCACCAATGATAAGAGGTTCTATTGCAAGATGCATCAACGAGTGTATGATCAAATCATTACCAATAGGAAGAACTCTCATGTCACCACTCATTGCTATAATGTGGATAGTGCAAGGGACATATGGCCGGAGGTGATGGCGGTTATGGATTATCATGGTATCTCTAATCTCATGGCAGTGAATACACCTTATTCTCCTGATTTGCTCCAAGAGTTCTATGCCACAGTGTATTTCTCGCGGGAAGGACCAAGAACTATGACTTGGATGAGTGCCGGAGTCAAGTGTGAAGCTTCTCTTGCTGAGTTTGGTGCTCTCTTTGGCATCGAGGAGCTACCTCATTGCCCCATGGCTTATGTTCGTATTCATCAGCAAACCCTCATGAAAGCCGATCCCGCAATCCATCATTGCTATCCCCGCGGGCAGGGCCTTGTTGGTAAGGTTCCCAAGTGCACTTATATGACTCCGTTTTGGCAAGCCACTTATGCAATTCTCCGGAACACTATTGCTATCAAGTTTGGGGAGAAGACTGAGGCTCGTGCATACATGATCAACCTCCTTTATCACATTATGCCCAGCTTTTGGAGGGAGAAGAAAATTGATGTTCTTGACTATATGTGGGAAGAGATGCACACCGTGATTCTTGACAAAAGGGTTCCCATCTATGGCCCTTATCTTCAGCAGCTCTTTGACAGAAAGGTGCCTCAGATTGCTCTCAATGCCTATCTCCCAACTTGTACACTCCTGTTTTGCACTCCTTGCCATCTCGTCCTCCGGATGCGGTCATTCCTACTCAAGAGCAGCGTGCTAGCACAGCAGTCCCTGAAACTCAAGCTGAGCCCGCCAAGAAGCACGGCATATTGGATGTTTTCAAGAGAATGAATTGCTTCTTTGCGGAAAAGCAAGATAAGGATTACAAGATATATCACAAGCAAAAGTCGTATAACCGCAATCAAAGGGAGATTATGAAGCAGCTGAACTTCCCCGAGCCTTCTTGCCCAAGCTCCGACGAGGTTTCGGAGAACACTTACAAGTCCAAGAACACTTTTTGGTTTGGCGACGATGCTTCCTCTCTTGCTCCCCATTGGCCGGGCACCCAAGGTGAATCAAGTTCCGGTCAAGCTGTTGGTGGCGGCAATGAAGATGATATTGTTGATTGGTTTGCCGACGAGTGATCCATGGACTTTCATGTTTTTTCTCCTTTTTGGTGTCTTGATGCCAAAGGGGGAGAGACTTCCGGGGATTTGCATTCATGCATCCTTTTGCCTTTCGTTTTATTGCATCGCACTTGTTTTAGTTGAACCTTGAACTTTATGTGTCTTATGCTCGTGGAACTCTCTATGTTGTGGAACTTTGGTATCACTATTGTATGAGATGGATAAATTATTGTATGACTATGGTTTTCGGTATTCGGATTTATCTAGTTGAGATCTCATGATATTGTGCATTGATATGAAATTGTCTACATCTCTTGGCACAAGGTATGATCATCTCCAATTCTCAACTTAGTTGGTTATGTGCGATTATATTGTTCCTATATCATGCCGATTACCTTGTTGAGGAATGTTTCCCTCCTTATGTGTGAATTTGCATTCCAAGGCAAACAAAACTATATGCACACAAGTAGGGGGAGCCACTTCTTTGTTTTAAAAGCATGATATAGTGTGGTCTATATTGCAAATCCGTGTGTTGTCATCTAACACCAAAAAGGGGGAGATTGAAAGGGCATTTATGATCTCTCTATGTTTTGTGTGTTAGATAACAACACCGGTAAAGGATTAATATGTTGCTAAGTGTTTTCAGAAAGCGTCCGGTTCCACCCCATAATCAAAAAGTAGAAAGTTGTCGGGAAATCGGAGTGGAGCGCGTCGCCCTGGGTGGCCGGCTCCCAGGCCGGCCAAACCGGGCTCCAGGCCGGGCGGCTCGGCTGGGTAGCCGGTCCCCAGGCCGGCACAAACCGGGCTGCTGGCCGGGTGGCTCGGCAGGGCTGCCGGTTCCCAGGCCGGCTGGAGCCGGGCCACAGGCCGGCTGGTTCTGGCAGCTAACCGGCTCCCAGGCCGGTTCAGCCGGGCCCCATGCCGGCCTCCCTGCAGGCAAGCATCAGCACGCCAGGCCGGCCCCCAGGCCGGCCAAACCGGCCTGCAGACCGGGCTAACAGTGTGCAACGGCCATTTTTCGTCAAGTGCTATAAAAGCCCCTCCACCTACCTTGGGACAAGTAGCTCGCCCACAACTGAAGAAACACCATTGTTGCAAGCTCAAGAAACACAAGATCACTAGATCTCCCAATCCCTCCACCCAAACTGTCGATCTTTGGAGGATTGAAGGAGAAGGCCCGATCTACATCTTCACCAAGCCGTTTGTCATTTCCCCCTCATTCACTTGAGGGACCATTTGCTAGGGTTTCCACTAGGAAAACCTAGCCCCCTATTGTACTCACTTGATTGTCTTTGTGACAGATTGTAGCTATTTGGGAGCCCCCAATCCTTTGTGGGTTGTGCCCCAAATCGTTGTTGTAAAGGCTCCGGACTCCGCCTCGAAGGTTTCCGATAGTTGAAGTGAACCAAACCTTTGTGGTGCGGTTCACCGGAGAAGAGGGTGAGGCCTTTGTGGCCGTTGAACCATTGTGTTGGTTCACACCTCTCCAACGAGACGTACTCCCCTAAAAGGAGGAACTCGGGATTACATCCGTGTCTCCGCGTGCTTTGACTTCGGTTACCTCTATCCTTGTTTATCGTCTTATTATCGTGCTTAGTTGCTAGCTTGTCATATAGGTAAATTCACCGTAGTTGCATATCTAGAGAATTTACCTTTTGTGTCAAGCCTAAATTGAAAAAGACTAAAATTGGAGTAGCACCTATTCACCCCCCCCCCCTCTAGGTGTCATACCGATCCTTTCACCATTTCACCAGATCGCCGAACTGCGGCTTGATCCATTCGCCGAACTATGGCTTTTTTGTATGATCGCCCAACTGTGCCTGTTTTGATCGCCGAACTCGGGCTGTTTTTTGGGGGCGGGAATATGAACTTTCAAATTATGTTGATGTGTGTTTTTGCGGGGGCCGAAACGACTGGTAACTTCGCCCCCCCCCCCCCCCCCCCCTCAAGCCCAAGTTTGCGCCGACGCAAACGCAAAAAGGCGCCGCACCAAAACCTGGGGGGAGCCGAACGAGTGGAGGTGCCCTAACAATGTTAGCACTTCAAAAGGGTCCACGACAAGAATATGATTCCATAGGTACAGTACACACAGTAGTCCGCCAACCTAACGCATATTTCTGGAACTCAAACTGAAGCAAAAAAAAAATGTGGTGTTCATATATAGTTCATGGATTGCCGTGGAGCAAAGATTCTTATTCCAACTCTAACAACCTTTCCTTTCACATTAAGGTACACCAGCACAATAGGTAACTACTTCCTCCGTTTCAAATTATAAGATGTTTCGGATATTTCAATGTGGACTACATAAAGACTGAAACAAGTGAACCAATATAATAAAACACGTCTAGATACATGTGATTTATATAAAGCTAAAATATCTTATATTTTGAATCAGAGGTAGTACTTGGTAAAATTACATTCATCTATCATCAAAGTCACTGCTGCATAAAACAGATAACTGGTTCTTAGACCACGAACATGCTCTATTTGCTAATAGCACTAAGTAAAAGGACTACATACACTTGAATATTTATCTTTACTCTTATCCGATTTGAGTTGATAGCAGTCCGCTCGCTCGATTGATGCATACTAGGCAAAATGGCGCGTCGACACGCCGCGCCCGTGTGTAACAATTTATATTTGGAATTATTCACATTAAAAATTGTTCAGATTTTAAAACTATTGGAATTCAAAAAAAATTACATTTATTTATTGTTTAGATTTCAAAATTTTAGTAAAATTGAGAAGCTAGTTATCTTTGAATTCTTCCACGTTTACAAAATGTTTAGATTTGAAAGGCATTTGTAATTTTGAAATATACATCATTTAGTAGTTTTTGAAAATTGTTTAAATAATTTGAAATAATATCTATAAAGTGTTTAAATTATTCTGTCGGACTTATCATATTGAGTGATATTACTGATATTGTTTTACTCGATTTTATTTGAATTTAAAAGGAAATAACCGCGTCCGTGTGCTTAAAGGAAATGACCGCATCCGTGTGGATATAAAGTAGTAACAAAATTTTACATGGGGTGTGGAGAGGAGAAAAAAAATTCCGTAAGCTTCATAATTAATATAAAGAAGTTATAGTACTTATTGAAATTAAAATTATGGTATATTCTGTGCGTGAGCAACAACTTAAATATGGTCTAAATACAACTAAGAGTAATCTCTGTGATGAAAGTAGTAATGGAAGAAAGTAGTACTTTGTTAGTTGTAGTAATGTATTAATCTAAATTGTTTGGTGTCACATGAATTTGAGACAAATAATTGGGATTTATTTTTAGCATGTTTTTTTTTCGTATTTTTCCGCTTAATTATGCATGAAAGAGTGGTATATTTTATGTATGAACAACACATTTTTTTTCTTTTCCCCTAGCGAGAAAATAGTAAAATTTTCTGGAGAACTAATCCAACAAATATTCAACAAAATGAGTATTTATTAGTTTGTGTGAAAAGTTTGAGAATTTATTAAATTTTAAGTTTTCTTAATTTTTGAAATGTGAATAATTTTTTTTGTTGTAATTTTTATGTGGAGTGTATAGAATTTTGGTAGTCTCGGAAACTTTCGAACTATTGTTTGCATTATTTTGTGTGCATCGTTTTTTTGTGTGCAACTTTTGTGTGTGAAGTTTAAAATTTTGCTAAATCTGGAGTTGTTTGACATTTTTTTTGGTTTTTTTTTGTGTGTGAAGTTTAAAAATTTGCTGAATCTGGAGTTGTTAGACATTTTTTTTGGTTTTTTTTTTTTGAATTATAGTCTACAAGTTATGAATTTAACAATTTTTTCCATCATTTTGTCGTAATCAATAAATTTATTATGGAAATTTGCTAAATTTAGAAATTTTTGATATATTACTTGTATTATTTTGAACTGTAGATTGGAAGGTATGGATTTTTTGAATTTTAGCATTGTTTTATAATTTTTTTTTGAATTGTAGGTTGAAAGATATTAATTTTTCGAATTTTAGAATTTTTACGTAATTGTTGATATATTGTTTGTATTATTTTGAATTGTAGTTTGGAAGCTATGATTTTTTGAATTTTAACATTTTTTATAATTGTTATTTTGAATTGTAATTTGAAGATATGAATTTTTTAAATTTAGTAATTTTTTTTGAATTCTAGCATTTTTTTATAATTATTATTGTTGAATTGTAAATTGAAAGATATGAATTTTTGAATTTTAACATTTTTTATAATTGTTATTTTGAATTGTATTTTGAAGATATGAATTTTCTAATTTTAGGATTTTTTTTTGAATTTTAGCATTTTTTTATAATTGTTATTTTTGAATTGTAGGTTGAAAGATATGAACTTTTTGAATTTTACCATTTTTATGTAATTGTTGATATATTGTTTGTATTATTATGAATTGTAGTTTGGAAGGTATGTTTTTTTGAATTTTAACATTTTGTATAATTGTTATTT
This sequence comes from Poa pratensis, assembly GCA_947311845.1. Classification (NCBI taxonomy): domain Eukaryota; kingdom Viridiplantae; phylum Streptophyta; class Magnoliopsida; order Poales; family Poaceae; genus Poa; species Poa pratensis. The sequence goes on from CAMZMU010000067.1 coordinate 25,296,595, forward strand.
CGAATTGTAAATTGAAGATATGAATTTTTTAAATTTTAGCTTTTTTTCTTGTAATTTTAGCATTTTTATAATTGTTATTTTGAATTGTAGGTTGAAAGATATGAATTTTTTGAATTTTAGCATTTTTATGTAATTGTTGATATATTGTTTGTATACTTTTGAATTGTAGATTGAAAAATATGATTTTTTTAATTTTAACATTTTTTATAATTGTTATTTTGAATTGTAAATTGAAGATATGAATTTTTTGAATTTTAGCATTTTTTTCTGTAATTGTGAAAGTTCCTGACAGATGGGTCCCACATGTCAGGGTTTTCTTTTTTTTGTAAATCATTTAAAAAATAGGGAAAACTGACAGGTGGGGTCGCACGTGACGTCAGTGACGACGTCACTCGCCGGCGGACACGGCCGCGCTGCCGAGCGTGGCGCTCGAGCAGCTGCGCGCGCGTGCGCGGCTGAGATGGTGCGGATCCGCGCGAGGAGAGGCGGAGGGGCGGCGCGGTGGACCGTTTGGTCGCCGGAGGCGAGGAAATCTGGGGCGGCGAATGGCGAGCGCGGCGGCGTCGATTCCGTCGCACGCCGATTGTCCCAGCAAGCGAGATTCGGCGAGGGTGAAGAGGAAAGAACGGCGCAGCTCCCCGTGTTCGTAGATTCATCGGAGGAGCAGCAGAGCGGCGACTGCGCGCGTCGGTGGCGGCGGAGACTTCGGACCGCCGCGGGAGAAGGAGGGAGGGGGGATGTGGCGCACTTTTACACGGAGATCCTTGTCGTTTCCGAAATTTACATTTCAGTCCTTTGTGGGGGGTTATGTGTAAAAGTGCACGCCAAAAATTGTGCGAGAGGGGTGACCGGGTGGAAACCGGTTCCTCCGGCGGTGACTGGGTGACGTGGCATACTGTGATTGGTGCGGGTGTGGTTTTACTGTTGCTAGGAACAATGTCGCTTGCTGGGGATGTCGTGGCCCGATCCCGGCCGTTCGTTGCTTCGATCCGACGGCCAGAGTAAAAGCGGTGACGTGGCAAGCTGGAGAGGCCGTGGTCATGTCGAGCCTTTATATATAAGGTTATTTTGAGTTTATTTCTATTTGCACAAACTTGGGACTATGATCACGCAAGCGCTCGAATCACTGAACTCGGGCGATAAGGGAAATCATCGGTAATGCACACGCATTTAACTTTTTGAGCAATGCACGAGTTTTAGCTAGTGATAGATAAAACAACATCGTAATTATGATACACTTAAATGATTCCCTACCCCGCGCATCGTTAACTACTCCCTCCATATCATAACATAAGATGTTTTAGGTATTCCAATAAGGAATATTGTCCACACGGGAATAGCTAAAACATCTACTCCCCCGTTCCTAAATATAAGATGTTTTATCTTTTGTCCATATTCACATGTATCTATATGTACTAGACATGTTTTAGTGTGTATGTTGACTCATTTGGATCCGCACCTAGTTAACATGTAAATGAGCTAAAATATTTTATATTTAGAAATGGAGGGAGTATATTTTATGGTGTAGAGGGATTACCTCTGTGTTTTACCTGCTGACCACCTCCACTCTCTTTCACCTCCGGTTATCACGGAGGCAACACTGCTGCTCGTCTCTGAATCAAGGTTTTGGATACCGGTTTTATTTTTTTCTCAGAGGGGGCCGGGCGGTTACCAGAAATTACCGGCCGGTTACCGGACAAAATTCCCGGACAGAGTTCGAAATTCAAACATAAATCGTCGAAAAGAAATCAAATAAAGATTTTGGGAGGACAAATTCAGCACAAATTCAAACATCCCGAGAATTTTCATCCGATAAACTCATTTACCGGAGGGGGCCGAGATTTCCGGTTACCGGCCGGTTACCGCGGTATTTCAGCCGGTAACCGAAACCTTGCTCTGAATCGGCCCTGGGCATCCCTGGCGGACTCACCGGGCAAGCAGGTCAGCACTGATTCGGCCACAATAAGCAATATGACCTATTGTACCGATGGGACAAAATAATACAATGTTCTCACTATTAGGACTAACTTATAAACCCAAGTAAACTACTTCCTCCAATCCAAAATAAGGATCACAGTTTTGAACTAAACAACGTTTAAAACTCCAATGCACTTTATTCTTTGTACTAGTAACTTTCTCCTTTCTTCCTTATAGAACATTTTTTTAATGTTTTACTCCATTTGCTCACGTATGCAGAGTTGCAGACTACCTTAATAAAACTTATCAATATCAGTTCTAGATTGGAGTGCAAGGTCCAAATGATATACAGTACAAGCTAGTTACTAGATGTACACGCTTAGATAATTTAAAACCCAGATAAATGATTTAGTTACCAGGCGGGCTAAAGTACCAACACGGAATCCCGTTCCTAGCAAATACTGTGACTTTGTTTTCTAACATAACGGGAGGAGCCGCTGTTCGAGGTCCAATCACAAGAAATGAAACGTAACCACTTAACAACAGAGTGAAGACGCCCGAGATACAAATTTCTAACTGAGCTCTTCTTTAGGTAAAAACTGGCATTTACAGCAACCGGGGTCACGGAAACCGCGAGAAACCTCAGCACCGCAAAGTTACCGGGAAAAGAACTAGTCATACTCGATACAATAACTGAACCGACGGACACCTAGACCGGCTACAAATAGGTCGGATATCTGTCTTCCTTATACACCACAAACGCATATACAACTTCTTGTTAGTCAGTTTTTTCAGTCAGTTTACAGGTTCCCTCACCGGTCCTTCCATGAGCCAGCAAACCCCTCTGAGTTGAGATGTTGTCAAGCTGCAAACCGAGTACTGGTCCTTCCAGTCTCACCACTGTTTGGTAAGCCTGTTCACAGTTTGGTCCCAAACCGCTGAAACCGTCAAACCAAACCGTGATAAACTGTGCATCCGGTTTCGGTGGGTCACGGTTTCTGGACGGTGTCAAACCGTCGAAACCAGTCAGCGTCAGGTGATGGAGAAGACGAGCCGCTCCGGCGAGATCCGCGCGGCGGCGAGCAGCACTGAAGAAGACGGGACGCTCCAGCGAGATCCGCGCGGCGGCCAGGGCCGCCCCGGCGAAGACGCTTTGCCGGGACGTGTTCTTCAGGTCGTCCCGGAACACCGCCGACATGGCCGCGTCCGTGCGGATGGATGCGGAGCTGCGCCGACCACTGCGTGAGAACTCCGCGCGCCAGGCGGTGCCGGGACGCGCCCATCACGCCACCGGAGCCAATGTGGAAGGCGGAGCGCCGCCGCTCTCCCACGCCGCCGCCGACGCCCGCGGTGTGGACGCCTCGTACAACAACTGCTCTTCGCGTCCTCGTCCTCGTCGCCGAGACGGCCCTCGTCGGCGCAGCAATCTCTGTCATGACGCTCAAGGCGGTGGTGGTCTCCTAGCGCGACGCGGCCGCCTAGGCGTTCATGAGGCACGACCAACGCCCGGCAGCGCGCGCGGTCCTGGACATCGCCCGCGCGCTCGGCTTCTCCAACCGGTCCCTCCGGTCCAGCAACGGCATCGTGGCATCATGGCCTGGCAGCACAGCGGGTGTGCGAGCTTGTCGATCCTGCGCGGCATCATGGCCTGGCAGCACAGCGGGTGTGCGAGCTTGTCGATCCTGCGCGACATCATGGCCATCAACGTCTTCTCCCCCGGCGGCCTCGCCGCAGCGCGCGTCTCCCGCGAGCGCAAGGTGCGGGATCTCGTGGCTACTTCCGCGGCCGCGCCGGGAGCGGCGCAGGTGGTGCGTGAGCCTGTCGAAGACCTCGTCACGGCGGTCGCGAAGCCCAACTCTCCGACGTTGTTCCGGTCCTCGGGCTGCTCGACCTGCAAGGTGGCGTCACTGGACGACCATACGCTTCGAGAAAGTCTTACCGGTTTGAAACCGTCAAAACCACCTAACCCGTCTAAACCAAACCGCGTCAAACCGCTAATTTCTTGCTGGTCCCGTGAAACCGCATAGGACCAGCTAAACCGTGTTTGCACAGGCTTACTGTTTGGTGCATGACGAGTACTTGAACGGAATGTATGAATTTGACTTGTGTTAAGAACTTGCCGACTCATGTAGGGCACGGACTCAAATGTATGAAAGAATTATCTCATCCTGTTGGTATTACTCATATGGTGGTATTACTCAGCACAGCCGAGCTCGGCCTGGGTTGAGCAGCGATTCTGACATTATCCATCCCTGTGACACCGAAAAAAATAGAGTTGTTAATAATCCGCATGACATTACAATAATGTGGTGGATTTGATCAGGCTATTTGCTCATTATTAGAATATAAGCAGTCAAGACGCATAATGTTGATCATGAAGGCAGTAACGTCACCTGTTCCCTTGCTTTCCTCTTGAATATTCCATACGACGATGTAACGATCTTGCAAGATTCTTCAATGTGTGGTAGGAAGTCCATGTTCAGTGGGTTCGGGTTAACATACTGGTGTGACCCTCCATTAGAGTTCATGCGCTTCCGTGCTTTCAGATTAGCATGTGATGCATTAATAAAATGCAGCAAGACATGTGCCTGTGAGCCAAATCACATTTGAAGAAGGATAAATAACTGCAATCAACCCTAGACCATGCAATACTTACGAAACTAGTTAACAATCATTGCTTACATGGAAGGCAGCTTTGAGAATGTCATCTTGCTTTGCTTGGTCCTTGAGCAAAGCATAAACCCTGTCCTTCGTAGGGTTATATGTAACGATGTATCTTTCATCCTGTAATCATATACATCACAACTTCACATGCTAATCTCTGAAACAGAAGGAACGGAAACACCATCTTTGAAACAGAAGCACTCAATGGAGGGAACAGGATAGTACCTCGAATAAAGACCTTGTAGCAACAAATGAAGCAGGTTCTTGAAATGCCTCACCAAATCTTGAACCTATCGCAACTGGTTGATGCCTCCAAGGCGGATTAAATACTGTCTCCTCTGAGTTTCCTTCCTTCAAAGAAGGAACATGCCCTGCATTGGGAAAATCAGAGACTGAGATGTTAGATTGAATACTCGAAGCTTGGATGGATTTTTAAAATTACTCCACATTTAAATATAATCGTTATATTGTATTATTCAAGAAGTTCCACACTAATTCTGCCCATTAGCACTCAACAATTCAGTTTGTGTATTAGTGAAATATCTTCAATATACATTTGGCATTTCTCAAAGGTATATGCTGCATCTAAAACATGATGTTATATCTGATGTGATGCTTGCACTATATTTGAGGAAAACTGCTATGTCCTTTTTTTCTTTGACAAATCATGAAAAAGTCTGACCAGGACGATGAGTTTCTAACACACAATGCTCACTTACCAGTCTTTACGAAGGAATCCACTGCCACGGTAAATCTTGCTGTATTTAGCGTATTCAGCACAACAGATCTCACCTGGTAACAGAAATGATATTTATATCATTAACTGATATTTATCGGAAAGATATGACCATAATAGCAGCAAACGAAAAATCAGAAGCAAACCTCTTGATATGAACTAAGGAGATATCCACAAGACAAGACCGCAAATGAAGCCACCAATGATGGATTCCTCTTGGAGATTAGAATGCTCATGCCTGTTCCCAACTTCACAAAAGAAGTGATAAATAAAAAATTAGATTGCTAGCATATGCATATTTACATTTTAGATCAGTAACATTCAGAACAATGCAAAAGCACGCACAAAATTTAGTAGTTCAGTCAGCACTTAACACATCAACAGCAGATCCAAAAAACAGGAGCATCAAATGTAAAACACAAATGGTTACCAGATCAGCGATGTTCCCAACACTTTCTCCTTTAGCAGTAACATCTCCAATATTTTCTCCTTTTGCATACGCCTTGTAGATCGGTGTGCGGGTTGAGGTTGATGTAACAGCAGCAACATTCTGAATAGAAAAAATTATTCTATCAGCCCTTTTGCAAGTAATGATGTAATAGGTTGTATTACTGCCATAACTTGTTGCAGTAAGGCACAAAGTCAAACCTTGACAACATTTGCCATGCAAGCCAATGGCAGGAAAAGATGAGGGAACGCTGCAGTAGCTAACTCTATCCCAGCTCCAAGTTCCATCATGAGATCACCAGAAAAGCGGAGCTGTGGTAAATATTGATTTGAATGAGTCTACCGCAGAACAAAAACTAAAGGAATTAGAAGGAACCATTGGTTTCAAATATTACACCTGCTTTAGGTCACAGCATGGTTTTCAAGTCGCGACTCATGCGAGTCGCTCAGGGGTAGCGATTCGGAAAGAGTCGAGCCTGTAGTTGCGACTAGTCGCGACTCGCGACTCGAGTCGACACTAAGTTGAGTCGACCTTTTTGTTGCGACTCATCGACTAGTCGACGACTAGTCGCGACTAGTCGCGCGACTCGAAAACCATGGGTCACAGTCGAATTTCTTCCCTTGACGTGCAAAAAGCATTTTTCCGACACGCCCGGCACCATCCTGTAATAATGGAAAACAATATAACTGTCAGTCAATACTTACATTACTAATAGTTCAGGATGACCACACCAAGATTGGAAAAACATTTTACCTTGAGTATCCAGTTAATAGCCACAGCGCCGGATGTAGCCCTGCTCTGTGAGACTCCCACCGAGTTTAACAAGGCTCTTGTTGTAAATACACTCATTGCTCCCCCAAAGAAATGCTGAGAAGTGGAGAGCGAGATTTAACAGGATATATTCAAATCCAGTAAACAATGCAACTGAACATAAATCTGGAAAGCATACCTTCAGTGCTCTCCATGTCATGTATGGAACATATGAAGGAGTCACACTATCGGGAAAACCTTCAGGCACAACATATGACCTTATGAAGGCCATAATTTCCTACAATAGCATAGTTTCATAGCATCATTATTGTGTTTCATCATTCTTAGTCATTGTCAGTCAACAAGAACTCAACATTAATTCCTTTCACACAAAAAAAAAAACTCGATATTCATGGTGTAGCTAGCAGCACTAATGAAAACAAAAGAAAAAACATCTCAAGGAGTTTAGCACCCATCTAACAAGCAACTACTACTCCCTCCGTTCCAAATTAGATGACTTCCATTTGTCCACATGCGGATGTATCTAGACAAATGGAAGTCATCTAATTTGGAACGGAGGGAGTAGATTCCAAGAGACATGGGCATCACTTTTTGTCAGACTTTCGCAACCTTGTTCCTGAGCAAAGGCCCTAGACTAGATAGCCTCAAAACAAATGTAGCGTAACACAAACCAACAACACTTGTAATTCCATCAACAGGAAGCTAAACAGATGGAGACAAAAGTGGTCACTAGGTGATGAACTTTAAATTGTGCATTACACCCGATTTGGGGGTGGGGTGGTGGGTCACAAATGAACCACTACTGAATCAGTCGTCACCAAATCCACCAACATAACTCTCCAATTGAACTAATTAAAACAACTGTCAAAACGAGACAGAATCAACCAACAAAAAGACCACAAACTCCATTTTTGCACGAATGATCACCGCATAGTGTATGATTCCGGATCCAACATAGTAGCATTCGGGAACAATAAATTAGAAAAAATTGCCACAAAAGCCGTCGCACCAGTACAATTAAGTAATTAACCACGCCTTGACACATCCTGAACAAAATTCGCATCTCATCAAATCCAGCAATTACTCACATGTAAGCCTCCGAAACAATCAATTGCGCCACGAAGAAATGAAGCCACCGCCCACACACGAACATGTCGGGACAAAAAAAACCTAAAAACGTTCACCTCTTCCATCTATACCGGATCTAGGCATCTAGCGACGGTCACACGCATGCACATGGCAATCTCCAATCAATCCCATCTCAAATCAACAGTTATGCTAAGAAATTCACCTCGGCGGGCGGGAGCGGGGACTGGAGCGGCACGGCCCTGAAGGTGGCGCCCACGGGCGCGGCCCTGGCCCTGGCGCTGACCCTCCCGGGCTTCACCGCCTGCGCGGAGGACGCGGAGCCCTCGACGACGTAGCTCCACCGCCTGCCGTCCACCTCCTCGAGGCAGAGGACCCCGTCGACCGCGGCCGCCGGCGCCGACGACATCGCCGGCGCCCTCGCGGCGGGGCGTCCGGCACGGCGACGCGCACCACGTCCCGCACGGCCGGCGCGGGCAGCGTGATGGTCTGCGTGGCCGTCGCCGCCGCCGCCGCCGGCCGCTTGAGCCCCATCGCCGGAGCCATGCGGGCGGTGGTGGGGGGTGGGTGGCTAGGGGGTGAGATTTAGATGGGTTTGCAGTGGTGCGCGATACAGCCAGGCAGGTCCGCCAGACGAACGATTTTATACCCGAGCCAATCGGCCACATGGACATGCGCTACGATGCGTTACTCTCCTTGTCTCACTGAGGTGTGGGGTCACACTCCGGTGGGGCCCGGATGTCAGTGAGCTGAGAAGTAAAGAGGCGATGGGATGGAGATGGGTGGTCGGCTGCTGGTGCCAGCTTGCGCGAGTTTTTTTTTCAGGGAAGCTTTGAGCAAGTTGCTACGCGTACCGCTGTGATCTTCTGTCAGGGAAGAGCTGTGGGACCAGAGAGAGCATGGGCCATATGTCATTGGGTAACGGATCTTTGTGGGGTCGGGAGGGCGGTTGGCTGGTGGACCGTTGGAAACTTGGAATAGAGGGGAGGGAGAAGATGGTGGAGCCGTGGAGGCGGAGGGGCTTTATTTGGCTTCTGGATTTTTAGTGGCGTCGAGGGCTCAAGGCGATATGATTTTTTGGGATGCATACTCAACAACAAACGAACAGGCCATGTGTGGTCACTGTGTGGCTGTTTTAAGTCAAAAATATTTTGCAGGGACACACCATGTGCCTTGTTTGGGATTTTTCGCTCTCGTGAAACGCGGATCTCAAAGTGTGTTGTGCGGCCGAGATAACGCGAGGATCTAACCTTCTCACATGCAATAAATTGGTAAGTTAGCATTTTGTTGCAGAGAGAACCTATCTGTGGTAGGATGGTTAGTAAGGTGGTTGTACGCTCGGCCCACTAGATTTCAAACCCAGATTTGACATTGATGTTTCTCATTTAGGTGAAATATTATTTAGTGGGAGGCGACGTTTCCGTCGACAGCGAGGAGCCCATGGTGACTTCGTCAATCTCAAGACTCAAGCGCCGCTCAGTCTCTCAAAGATGCTGTGTGTGCATGAGTATGTGCACGTGCATGTGAGCGTCTGCATTTTTCGCAATTTTTGTTGTTGTGGATTACGTCACGATCTTTTATAAAATTAAAATTTGGGGATTTGATTTACCTTTGGAAGCACGAACATGGCATGCTCACGGTATGGCACGACAATGACATACATTTTTTTATACATCGGTTGCTTTAGGAAGATTTCTGATATATGATTTCTTGTTTTCCTTTCCACACAGGGGTAAACATGTGTGGTTATTGGATTTGTATTGTATGAAGAGTCCAAAGCACGTCATGGGACTGAGATAGCACAAGAATCCAACCTTATCGATGCAACATTTTGATACACATAACATTTTTTGACGTGGATCGTGTCATGACTCATGATTCACCCTTTTTTCTAGAATGTGCAATTCGGAGTTGTTTTACTTTTCCATGCACAAACACCGCACACTAAATGTATGACGCGTCACTCACAAAGACTTTCTTGATACATCGACCCCTTTAGGAAAATTTACGAAACATGTTTTCTTGTGTTTCCTTTACAGAGGGGCATAACATGCATGATAAGTTTTTATTGTTGTATTTAATACACATCACAAAGCATGTCGTGGTGTTGAAATAACACGAGGATCTAACCTTGGTGATGTGGCATGTTGATATAGATAGCTTGTTGCACGGATTATGTCATTATTCAGCCTTTTTCTAGAAACTATCCGATTTTTTTTATTTCTTGATACACAAACACAGTAAGCGCGCGATATGACATGGCACTAACATACATTTTGTCGATACATGGACCAATTGTGTGTTTTCCTTTATTACACGGAGACATAACATGTGTAATTCTAGGATATTTTGGTATATTGGATACATAGCCCAAAGTAGTGTCGTCGCGTGACTAAGATGACACGATGGTCTAACCTTGCATGTGCAACATTTTGATACAGGTAGCTTTTTTGCATTGATCATTTCATAGTCACCCTTATCTTAATCTGCATTCCCCTAGTTTGACTGGGTTTTTATGCGCAAACATGGCGCACTCACGTTATTACATGTCGCTGACACGCATTTTGTCGCTCGATGTAACATCGAACGTTTTGAAAAATTGGCTAATTTTGTTTTCTTAGTTTCTTTATGGAGAGGCCTTTTTTTTTTACATCATGGAGAGGCCTTTTTTTTGCTATACAGGTTTGGTAAAGCTGCAAGTTTGAAACTAAACTACACCGATTATACAACACAAACTACGCATGATATTTACTACAGTCTAGGCCAAATTTCCCGCGACCACACGAATTGATTCATGGAAACCCGGGTCGAACCGAGGGCCCCACAGGTATCTTAGCCACGAAAAAAAGAAACAAGAAAGTAATTCACGGAGCCACGCAAATATTTCCCTTTCGTGCAGATCCCGCGGGATCGTGAGGGCGAGCGTTCCGAAATCGAACGGGTGGTGGCCGACGGTTGGTGGGCGCCGCCACCGCCCTAGGCGCGTGTGAGCCGCGCGAGCGACGACGCCGCCCGGGCCCGCGAGAGAGATTCTCGTCGTCGGCGAGGGGCCACCATGCCGCGCCGCCCGCCCGCCCGCCGGCATGTGCGGCGGACGCCGACCGGCCACGTGTACGTCGGCCGGCAACCACTCGGAGTTAACGCTGTTGATCGACGACCCTTTCTTCTTCCCGTCGAGATCACGTCTTCCCTTTTTACGTTTGTGCGGACGCAGCAACTTTTCGCTCGCTTCACCGTCCATCTGCTATCCCTCCGGTCGCCGTGTGTCGCTGTCGAGCTCCGTAATTTTTATGGCCGCGGGTTTGGCTACTTGCCGCCGGCCTCGTGGACGCACGCACGTACTCGCAGCCAGGTGCGTCGTTCCTTCCCGGCGGCCGGCGTCGTGGTACCGCGTCTTCTTCCTTTTTCCTCGTCTTCTCGAAGGACGCCTGCCTAGCGATGCGTTTTTCCCCTAAATTAGGTCAGGATCGCTGAGAAAGAACTACTCCGTAGTAGAAATTTTGGGAGAGATCCCACTTGATCTCCGGCTCAGACCGGCGAAGCACAGAGAAAGAGACGCGGATCGACCTCGCGACGACCGGAGAGGATGAGGATGTCACTGTCACTCGCACCGGTGACTGACGGCAATCCGAACCAACCGTACGTATTACGCGCTCGGATTGATGTTTCATTACTTCGATCGCCGACGTCGGCCGATGCCGCTGCTGCACATTTTCGGTGTGACTTGAAGGCTCGGCTTCCTCCTCCTACTACCCGCCCGCTACGATTCCACGGTTCATTCGACCGCGACGATCGGGTGGCCATGCTGACAACGACGACGGAGTCACTAGCACTGACCGGCGTACTAATAAAGCCGGTCTTTCTCTTTCCGGCCACAGGAAACACGTTGATTCTCATTTCAGTGAGCATAGCGCAAACCAGATCAATTAAGTGATTCGATTAGCTCACTAGGTTGCGATTTTTTCTTGGTGACTTTCGTTGCCCATCTATTTCTTTTGACCTTGCGTGCCTAGCATTAGCATGGACAGCTTCATATTTTGTCTTTTTTTTCGAGAACCCCGCAGAAAGCTGCGTGTTATTATATTAAGCTGAAAGGCAACGGCACTAATTAGGGATTAGTCACCACCCACACAACGCCATTAAGCCATGCCCAACATGAACACTGAGACCGCGTCTCGACCCACACCAAGCACCTCCGAAGAAACCATTGCACCTAGACTAACCGCGCCAACAGAAACCTCCGCCCTTGAATGCCAGAGAGAGTCGGCAGGCGAGAGGCAGGGTTTGACCAGTCTTGAGGAAGTGGCCATCTTGGAGACACCGGCGAAAGCGTACATAGCGTCCTCGATGCTCAAGGTCTGAGCAGACACCGCCGCGGCACCAAGGAACGAGCGCAGCACCAGGTCTTGTCTCCAATGCGACGCTTTCAACAAAGAAACAACGTTGAGACGCCGGCATCGCCAACCCGGGAGGCCGGATCATGGTTTTCACCCGGAGACAAACTCCACGAGGATGCGGGCAGGGCCGGGCCCACTATGGTGCCAAGTGTGCCGACGGCACAGGGCCCATGAATTTTGGGGCCCCAAATTGTTATACTCCATATGTCTATGTATATTTGTTTAGCATATGATGATCTGAAACGAATTGGGCTGCATCTTGGCGCTTCGCCGTCTCCGCGCGAGAAAGGAAATGAAGAAAGCAGGGCCCAATCCGCTGGCATCTGGCCGTGCGTCTCTCGCGTCGCTGAGTCTTTCGCGTGGGCCGTGGCCCATGGGGTCTCGTATTCGTGTGCGAGTCGTCCTCCATGAAACGTAGCGATCGACAACGACAAGACGGCAATCGATCTACTCCCAGCGTCGCATGGTGGCGCCTAGCAGTGCTCATGATTCGTTTTCCCGCCGTCGCCGACGCACGCACGCATCGCGCCATCGCCCACGGCCCATCGGTCGATCGATCCGATCGCATACTCGCATCCACAGCGCCGCTGTGCGGGCGACAGACAACGCTGTGACCGGCTGACCGCGCGTCCACGCGACAGTTTCTCTTCCTCGGCTGATCGCAATACTCCGGTTAATCTTTTGTATCCACACTTCTAATACTTTAATTTTATTGTATTCATCTATTATATCTTGTGTTTCAATACCACAGATTTGAGTCATCATGGGGAAATATCAGTCCGGTTCCAGAAGCCTAAGAGAAAAGGAAAAGAACATGATTTGGTTAAATCTCAAGAATGTGCTATGGACAAATTTATTAGAAAAGAATTATCACAAGGGCCATCCGGTAACCACTCTGTTGATCCTTCTACCCTTGCACTTGCAATTGTTCTTTATAATCATTTTAGAGATAGCCAGACATAGATAGATGATATTGAGGTAGAGGAAGATCATATTGATGTTAACTTCAAAAATTCACCTGGTGCCGATGTTGATGATTCTTTTGGTCTGATATATTTGAACCAAGAAATTGGGATTCTCTTGATTCTAAATAGATTGATATTTTAACACAAAAGGGTCGAAGAAGAGACTTATCAAGTAAGAAAGGTCCTAAGAATATATATCGTAAAAGGTTTAATACAAAGTTCAATTGTTACGTAAAATGTTCTGTTATATACATTAGAATTATTTATTAGTTTAAATCTTTTCTATGAGATAGGGCCCCGTTTTAGAATTTCGCATAGGGCCCCGGATTTTACCGACTCGGCCCTGGATGGGGGGGGGGGGGGGGCGTGTCGGCGTTTCACGGTGACGCCTCCATGGAGGAAAATGACGCCCGAAGGCGCCGTCCTCGCCGGCACCAACACAAGTTGGGCAGGACTTTCGTCCGATATGCCGCACACCCAAGCCACCACCCGTAGCTACACAAAATCCACAAGAAGGTCACCGGACTCGCCGGAGAGCACGGCCGCCCACCCAGCCAAAGCCCCGCCACAGAAGCTAGCTCCATATCGTCATTGGCGTTGTTCGAACCACTCCACCAACGCAGCTCGCCGAGTAACCGTAGTGCCGAAGACGGGCGCGACCCGCGACAGCCCAGATCGGGCCCGCGCGGCCTAGGTCAAACCCGCTCGGCACCGGCAGCTCGCCAGGCTGCGCACCTCCACCTCGACCTGACGCCAAGCTCCCCACAGCTTTGCGCTCCCCACCGTGCTGTCGAGAGCCGGAGCCACGCCGATGGCGGATCTGGGCGGGATCCCAGATCCACGGCCCGTCGTCTTCTCCCACCACCCGCAGGACGACGAGGAGGAAACGGTTGCCGCCTCACGGCTGGGGGCGCCGCCCCAACCGCCGCGCGCAGGCGAGCCCACCGGAGCCGCCCCAGCCGCCCGAAGGAGCTCCCTGCCACGCACCACCCATCCCCTCCGCCTTTGGCTTCGGGCCCGCCGCCACCGTGGTCCACGCCAGCGGCAGCGGCGGCAGGGGAGCCGCGGGTGGCTGAGCTTGTGGCGGCGCTAGGGTTCCGCCCCGGTGCCGCCCTGGGGGACGACACGAGAGCGCGTAGAAACATTGATTACAACATTCACAAGTATACACACATGTGTGATGTGTGTCACTACGTGCTCTAACTTATACAGATCTACATAAGACTAGATGCATAGCTTCACAATTGACGAAGTAACCACACACATATCGGTGTCAACGTGAAGATGGGTTTGTTTGGTAAACCCATCTTCTTTTTATCCCGTGGCTATTTTTCACCGGAAGAATTCAACACAACACAGCTCACCCAAAGTAAACCGAGTCTTGGCGCCAAACATAGAGTTTAATCTCTGGTGAGGTAGAAGTACAGCTACCCACCTCGAAGAAAAACAATGGTTGCTCCGGTCATCGGCGTATTATTAGAGCATCCCAACAAATTATTACTCGCTCCGTTCACAAAATGATGTCTCAACCTAGCTCAAACGGAGGGAGTACTAGTAGACCTCTGTGGACTTCTAGGTTCATGAATCTAGTCAGCGTTTTGTCATCCAGTTGATAAACAAACCGTTGTTGAGGAGCTTCCTGGCATGCGATGACTAGGCAGTTCCTTTTCTTTGACAGACATGACTAGGCAGTCGTGCCTAAACAGAGCATACCACGTGGCAAAACAAAATTCAGTGGTAGAAAGAAATGCAAGACGAGTATGACCCAAGCTATGAATATGGAAAAATGGAGTAAGACCAAGAAGATCAAATGCTTTGCGACTTCCACTGTCCGAGATAAGCTAGCGCAATTTTTACTCTGTTTCTGCGTTAGCTCTAGCCGGCCGAGCCCCTGGCTCCCTTTCTCTGCACAAACAGTCAAACACGCTAGCTTAATCTGGCGTATCTCCTTGGCTCCTCCTCCTCCTCCTCACCTGGCACAAATATTGGACACTGATTTTGATTCAGTATTTGAGTAGTTGGAGAGAAAATCAGCTGCCGGTAGGAGATTATATAGGTCAAATTCTTGGGTTGGCTGAACAAACATTTTCTTTTGTTTCTTTAGAAAGGGACCAAAACAAACGCTTTCAATGAAAGAAGGTGTTGTGTCAGTGTTGGAGTGATTTGCTCCTTTTCTTGCGCGTTTAGCACGCCACTAGCTAAACTCTATTGGTTTATGGTCAGACCTTAGTCAAACAGTCCATTTCTGATGGCTAGTATATGATCGTTATAATACATAACCTTTGCAAGAAGAAGAAGACGTAAGGAGGAGGAGGAGGTTCAGTGCAAACGATAGTAAACTGCCCTCACACCACCGGTATGAAGTATTGAAGTTTGATATTTTGGTAATTTAAACCATCAATATTATGTATTGAAGTGCCCCCATACTACCGGCAATCCACTTTGTCTCATTGGAGAATATACTCTCATCACTTTAAAAAATTAAAAAATGTAAAATAAATTGATATCTTTTGGGTTTATATCCACACATTCTATGTCCGCACATAAAATTTTACCCAAAAAGGATATTTGTTTGTGAACTGTGTAGGAAAGACAAAAAAAGGTCACGTGACAAGTCATTTTGGAGTACCGAAAAATTTGTCTTTTACGCGTGCCACAACTTTTTTTCCCGCGAAACATTGTGTGCGAGTATAAAATGTTTGGATGTATACTCGATTTTTTTCCGGATTTTTTATATACGAAATGTTCTTAAAATACAGTTTTTATAATAGAATCACCTGCTCCTATGAGCGAAAACATAACCTCTCTATACTATTATGTAATTAATAAAGTACAATATGGTCACGAGGGAATTTCTTGTAATGGATTGATATACAACTGATAGTGATTACCAATTTTTTCATTAACAACTGAAAGCTCAGCATGAGCAAAACCGAACAACAACAAAATATCCGACAATGCAGAAACTATCAAATTAGTTCGTATCTAAATTTCTGCGTTAGAACTACATTTTTTTTGCAGGGACACAAAATTTACTTAACCTAACCATAACCAGTCAAAAAAAAACTTCGAATTTTAACAAAATGCTCTTGGCATTAATGGACATATGTACATAGCTACATTCTTTCGTTGTCAATAATTTAAAGATGTGTCCCCTTTCAACATTAATCGGGAGGCAAACATATATACACAACCAACAATATCGTAGCCGTCATTTTGGTTCACCTATGGAGATGCCTCGTTTGCTTCTTTTTCCATTTAAAAGATTCAGTAAGAAATCATACAAGGACACTTTTTTAAAAATATAAGCAGTGCCATGCCAACAATGTCGCTACATAACTACAGTAGAATTTGTCAGTGTGTCACTTGCGGTAGGGACATTTCGCACTCCATGTCTCCACGTCTTGCTCCCTTGTCATGTTGTACACGTTAAAAATTGGTCATCAAACCGAAACAAAATTTAATGGCCGAATTTTCAGGCACCACCCAATCTTTATGCGGGTCGTCGTCAGTGAAATTCAGTGAGAGTGAAATAAATTTGGGATTCCAGGTTCGTTTTCTCTTTGAATTTTCAAGGGCATTTGCTCGTCGAGTCGCCCATGTTCCCAAGCGTGGTCGGCAGTGGGGCGATGCTGACCTGGCAGAGGATGAGATGGACCAAGCCGCTGACCAATGCCATGCCAGGGTGCAATGCCCAGCTGTCCAGTTTTGGATATCCTAAGACGTAGTGGACTATTCAAAAGAAAATTTGGAGCAAGTATTTTTTTCCGTTCTTGTGATCGAGCAGGTACAGCTTACACTGATTTTGTGTAAAAGCTGGTGGAGAAGTGGATACTGAGCTGCATAACAAGCTTTTTTTTACAGCCTTTGGTTTGATCAGTGAGCTATCTAGGCCTCGGCTATAGCTACCAATGTTAGGTTCATTATTTTCCAAAGTGTTTGGTAATATTTTCTTCTTGTGAAACAAGACTGAAGTCAGTGCAATGTTTTGCGGCAGTTCTATATTATTTCGTGTCACAAAGTTTTCTTGTACACGACACCGAAGTGACCGAACCAATGTTCGTACGGGCTGGCTGGCTGATGTGAAAGTCTGACCTCTCATGTGACCATATATGTGCTATATGTGGAATGCATCGTGACAACAATCTCTTGTACCGTTTCATTTACCTTTGGCATTAGAAGTCAATTAAATTTAGTTGAAACCCGAGTGAATGTATTTCAATTACAACAGAAATAAGAGCCAAAAAAAAAAACTTATCTAACAAAGAAGGCCGCTGGCCCAGCCCTTCTGAACTAGAGCTGAAAACTTAAGCCCAGT
Source organism: Poa pratensis (assembly GCA_947311845.1). Lineage (NCBI taxonomy): Eukaryota > Viridiplantae > Streptophyta > Magnoliopsida > Poales > Poaceae > Poa > Poa pratensis. The sequence continues at coordinate 25,313,897 of CAMZMU010000067.1, forward strand.
CGGTCCAAGTTACTGCCAAGTTGTTGTTGTGCCGGAATATTAGGCAATCCCTATTCTCGGCTCCTTTCCAGGCATTTTCTATAGCCCCTTTTTATCGGGCCTGGCCCATTGACGTGTTTTTCTATTTTTTAATGTTATTTCAGCTGCCTTTAAAATTTACAGTTTATTTTTCTTTTTGTATGTATGTTTTCCTTCTTATTTTATGAGCATGTTTATTTGGGCTGGGGATTGAGCCTCTACTGCTTCTAGATCCTTAGAAGCACATGTCCAACCAAACACCTAACTTGTATGTTTGGGTTTCTATAAGGGCTTCTCATATTTGTACTGGGAGCTGACAAGCACGTCCAGAGGCGCTTCACGCAACTAGTAACTTAAAAATTGAATGGGTATACAATATTGTCCTTGGAGTTGAGTTCTCTACACCCAAATGCCACCGAGTACATATAAGAAAAAACCCAAATGGGTCGCACACACAAGACACAAAGAGTTATACAAGTTTGAGCCTCCAGATCACGGTTTGGGTTACCGAGCGAGAAATCCGGTTACCGCGCGGTAACCGGGAATCTCGAGCACCCACGGTAAAAGGGCTTACCGAGCAAAAAAATTCGGGCTTTTTTGAATTTAGCCCGGCCCAAATAAGGATTACCCAATTTATGAAAAATCCCAGAAATTTGAATTCAAAATTTCGGTATTTCTCCGGTTACCGAGCGGTTACCCAATTTATGAAAAATCCCATAAATTTGAATTCAAAATTCAGAATTTGAATTCGTCCGGTAACCCGTCGAGATTTCTCGGTTACCGCGGTAACCGCAAATCTTGAGCACCCACGAGATTTTTTCCCAGTTTGGTAACCAAAACCTTGCTCCAGATGCATAGGGGTAACAACCCTAGTCGTAGCACTGATGAAGTAGATGATAAGATGATGAATGTCGATTGGGTAGGCCCCTACCTCAGCTTATATAACCATACAAGGGTAGCACGATCGTCATGCATCTATGTACATATAGGGTAGGAATATCGGATATCCCACACAATCTACTCGTCGTCTTGTGCTCCAAGTCGGGCCGACGCCACTAGGTAGCAGTCAGGCTCCATGTGTGGGTAAGGTCCATCCATAATACGTGGTGCCTCATTCATGTTGTACATGTGGTTGTATTTACTCCTCAGAGGTAAACCGTGAATTCAGGCCTAGTGTCAAGTTTGGATCCAAACCAGGCCACAACATTCCGAAACCACGACAAACGGCTCAAGGACCAAATATATCTAATTTTGTGAGCCGAGGGACGATAGTTTCCTTGATTTAGAGTTTTATCCCATTTATATGCTTCCGCAACAACCCAGAGACAAAAATATATACCTTTTTCTTACCATTACATACTCCCATTTATATGTGACCTCAACAATTATTTTGAGTGATTCCTGAGATGCTGCACATATTTAACCACATAATTAAGAAACGCCTGATTTGCTCCACCACGTGTTATGATCCGAAATAATGCTATCAGAAGTTGACTGCTCCATGTCCGCAGGATCGTGGTTCCAAATCTTTTATAGCATGTTTGTTTAGGATGGCCATGTCCATTTTTATACTCCTACTATATATGCTTGTGTAACTGGCGCCCTGCATTGGTCGTCTGACTCTTCTGTTTGCAGTTATACTCTTGCCAACATATGCCACTTACTCCAATGCTGGCTTGAAAAATGTAACTTTGCTTGATGAATATGCTTTCTTGCTAAGCAAGGCTTAATGATTCTCTGCCATATTAGAAGGCAAATTCTGCTGTCAACCCCTCCCATTTCGTCGGCATGTCATGATAAGCTTAATCTGAATTTAGCAGTTGGTTACTTAAGAGAGAAGTCATTTGCCTTGCTAATTAAGACTAGATCACTAAAAGCTCCACTGGAGCCGAGTGGGAAAAAAGGTGTTTTATCACAAATGCCGTAGACATTAAGCACACCTGCAGAGGCTGGGATTTCCCCTTTTCGAAAAAAAAAGACATTAAGCACACCAAGAATACATTTAAAAACCCAAAATTCGGATCTCCGTGCAACTGGACTACCAAATTTGAGTATTTATACATTTCCAACTTCGCTTTCTCATACTACTAACTTTCTACAGAAATTTTACATTGACTCCCACGTGAATCCGTGGTATGGAGTGAGTTTCGGAGCAAGATCTGTTTTCTTTTTTTAGCATTTCGTAGTAAAGGAAAGGGGCTATGAAATGATGGCAGGCAGTTATCATGGATCCGTGGAGGAGCAACTTTGTCATAGGGCACGGTTCATGAGACCTGCCAATAAAGGCATGTACGATGAAATGATTTGCTTCCGTGTTGCTTCATGAGCATACAGTGATCATGATTAGAACCTAGAGGACCGGCTTACTAGTTGGAAGCAAGTGAGCGATATTCATGGTATTGCAGTTTGTACCTTTTCTGGAAGGAGCAGTTCAGCCCATTCGGTAAACGTGGCGCCATTTAAACCTCTCAGCTCCACTTATCCAAATATTTCAACTTGCAGCAAGCAACCAAATATCTAAATTTGCGTTGAACATATTTTTACCAGACCGTGATAGATGAACGTATCCACCGATGCAAATAATTCTTATCGAGAACCATGGTTGTCCACAAGAACATCAACCCTGGGCATGTTACAACTATTTCTTGTACAGACAAAAACCTTATTATTGTCTAGAACTAATCAAGACTATTTCTTCAAACCATCCATCATCCGCTTTAACTAATTAGAACCAATATGTTAAACAGCAATCACGACTCCACGAGTGGACAAAATTTCTTCCACAGCGACCATTCATCCAAGGATATATCTGCAGTATAGCACATATCACGACACGACAAGCCTGATGGCAGCCGTGTTGGTCCATCATATGCATCAGGACTCAGGTTTGCAATCCGTTCAAATCATGGTCACCTCAGGCAAATCGATATTCAGAAGTACGATCACTGGCCCGTTTTCACACGTTTCATCCCGGTGGAGTTGAAGGGTGATACACCGGGACTGAGGTGGGGGCTTGGGCTTTCCTCCCTTAGAGTGCCATTCAGGACTGCCAATTCTCTCAGCTGTTGCTTCTTGAAGTAGTCCATGGATTCCTCCTGATTATTATACAGTTAGCGAGAGAGGTAATGCCGACTTCAAAGAAAAATGATGATCATAGATAATATAGAAGGGGGCATACTACTGGTTTGAGAAGATCCTCCAGTATGGCCACAGCTTGGTTTAATCGGGCATCAACGATACCCGCCGGGAACTCAGCTTCGACAAGTAAATGGAGTGGTTCATTTAAGTGCTCATAGCCAGGCTTATCTCCAAGCTTGTTTTCCTAATCAGTAAAAAAAAATCAGTTTTTTCAGAACCTTTTCAATGATTTTAGTAGTCAGGATACAACAGAAATTGTTAAACACAAGAGGTAATTCTGTTAAACATTGCTTACAAGTTCATCTTAAAGGCCAGAGATTGAAGCTTACGACGCTAGAACATAACAAGTAACTGAGCAGAACTGGAACAGTACCTTTGAACTTCAATTAATATTAATACTGCCCATTACTGATTCAACTTCTATCAGCATTTCATTCCCACAAAAAACTTCTATCAGCATTTTACAGGCATAATGTCATTTTGAAACACAGGTATTTTCAATATAACCAGAACAATTCAGGATCCTCCTTGGGTTTTATATACATAGCTTATTTAATTAAGAGTTAAACGCCTGTGCAGTCCACCAAGTTGCAACGTTGGAGCGGATTGGTCCCCAACTGGGAGAATGCAAACTATCGGTCCCTAAGTTGCGGTGATGGAGCGGATTGGTCCGACCGTCACGGCCGCCGTCAAATTGCTGACGTGGCACCTGTTTTTTTGCAGAAAACCCCACGATTCTTAGTGATTTCTCAGAAGGTCATCCTTGCCCACTCTCGTACGAACAGAGCGCTGCCCATGGCGACGAACCCTAGCTAGCTCGGACTACCCCGAACAGCGACGCCACCGCGCGCGGGCGAGGGCGGCGGAGCATGCGAATCGAGCGCTCTATCCGAATCCCACCCCCACCCCGGGTTGATCGCGTCGATTGGGACTCTGCACGGCGGCGATGATGGAGGGATCCGCCGGCGCAGGCCCAGGCTCCCGCCGTGCCGAATTGCGCATCGGCTCGGTGGCCCCTCGGGGCTGCCGCCGGTGCGGATGGCGTCAGCGGCGGTGCGGGCTTGGGGACCGAGCTGCGGGGCCCGTGGCGGATTCCGGTCGAGGGTTTGGTCAGCAGGCGCGGGATCTGAGCCGCCGTCCATGGATTTTTCTCAGTTGGTCTTGATGCGTTTCGTTTTGATCTCGGTGCGTTCCCCATCTCCGTCTCATCCCACCTCTCTGTTCGTACGAGAGTGGGCAAGGATGACCTTCTGAGAAATCACTAAGAATCGGGGGGGTTTTCTGCGAAAAAACAGGTGCCACGTCAGCAATTTGACGGCGGCCGTGACGGTCAGACCAATCCGCTCCATCGCCGCAACTTAGGGACCGATAGTTTGCATTCTCCCAGTTGGGGACCAATCCGCTCCAACGTTGCAACTTGGTGGACTGCACAGGCGTTTAACTCTTTAATTAACAGACATACATATTTTTATCAATAGTAATGTGCATAACAAGTATCATAATGGAACACGGGTGGTTCCAAAATGCCTCTACAAAATGGGTCCTAAAGTGTTTCAAGCATGATGGTAAGTATTAGGTAACTACAAAAATGATGGTTCCAATATGTGTCAATTACCTTAACAGTATCTTTCACCGAACCACGTCCACGAATATAGACTCTACACTGAGTTGTAGCTTCAACTCTTTTCAGGGAGTTTCCTCGTGGCCCCAACAAACGGCCAACAAAGTTGAACTAATTATAACAAAAGATCGTGGATGATTTGGATTCAGCATAACACATAAAAATAAAGTTAAAATAGTGTATCCCACCAAATTGAGGTAAGAAAGTCGTATATACATTTGGATACTTGTCTGCAGGAATATCTATCCTGACAAGTTTCTTCACAACAGGGCTGCCTACAACTCCAGGAGCACCATTCCAGCCCATGGATGGTGATTGCTGCACCCCCATATGCTGAAGAAAGGCATTTTAAATAAGCAAAGAAATAATATTAGGCACTGAGAGATGGCTAGTATTGCATTAACTACATGATAAGAACAAATTATACAGAGTGTTAGTGATTATATTTAGAAATCAATGTGAAGAGTCCATATATGCAGGTCACTTCTTTGACAAAACGCAAGTTGTTTCTGTACTGTGCATTCTTGAATTACTGTTTTCATGGGCAGGAGAAATTGCTGACAGGTCATAAACATTGGTTCCAAGAATGACTGAATGAGATTTTATCCTGTATGAAGCTGCTATCATTTAAATATTACCTTTATGGGTAGAACCACTGATTTCCACTCATTTAAATCGCATAGGAACTATTTCAGATCCAAGAATTGGATGAAAATCACCAGTGAACTAGCAAAAAGACTTGCCAGTTTCACAAAAGGGAAAAAAGTTGAAACATGCCATTCCTGAATTATTTAGAGCTATTAATATATGTAATAACGACTGTAACCTGATTAGTGTTTTGAAACCATTCCTGTCAGTATCACTCTGTACCGCTAGTCTTTTTTATTCATGTTAACGAACTGGACTGCTGTCGAGACTTGGTCCTGGATTAGTTCACTCGTTTGTGCTAGTTTCTGAACAGCGAGATGGATAGGACACACTAGTTAGCAGCACTGGTAGAGATTATGCAAATATGAAGAGACAGTATTAGAAAGAAAAAAAATAGCAAAAGATAACATCAAGCTAGCATTTCCCTAGCAGCAATATAAACCTTAGGAAGTTTGAGCTTGTAAAACCAATAAACAGAAGAATACATGAATATGCACAACCTCTTCTTGCATTTCTGTCCATCCCTCCAGATCCACTGGTTGGCCATTCATAGGATGGCCAGCTAATCTTAATGGGCTACCGTAGTCAATTCTCTCATGTTCAACAAAATTTGGGTTAGGTGGCAAAGAAGATGCCCGCAAAATTTCTGCATTGAAGAAAACAACAGTATGAGATCTGCTAGTTCTTTATGTGCTACTTTAAATAGTGAGAAAAAGTTTATGCTAGAAATTTATGTCTACAACCTGGAATCACTTAGATGTTAGTGTAGGAATCGCCACTCAAGTTATGTAATAGTTAAATTATGATATGGAAGTGAAAAATAAGCATGTTAACTGAAAGATATGACTGAAGAACTTCTGGGTGTTTGACTCTATGTTCGCATTATCGATTCTTAACGGGTTAGTTTCTGTCCATCCTTCAATCCCCCTGGCAAGCAAATCCACGAATGCCATCCATTAGGGATTTGGAAGTAACGGGTATGGTGGAAATCCTAAATGTATAGGACGAATGAGTCGACATATCCTTAAAGTGAACTAATTCACTAACCCTAACAAGACTCGGGACAAACAACTTGACAACACTAACAAAAATCCTCATCGGTGTCTTTTCAGATAAAAAAAGGACAGACATGATTGTCCCAAGAAGAACAACAATTTCTTCTGACAAGTGGCAAGGATAGCTAAAAATAGCACTTTGGTAAATTTAACACTCTAGTAGCAACTCGTATAAAAACTATTAATAACTACACAAGTAAATAATATCGGTGTAATACTCAAGAAACAAAAAATATAAAGCAAAGGAAACAAACCTTGGTTTAAAAGCCTGTTACAAAATGGAAGAACTTGCAAGAACGGTACTAATTTTTGTCTTTCAGCAAGTAACTCCGCAATATATCTGCAAAGGAAGCAATCTCATTACTAAGATCAACTGTAAATTCATAAGCACATGATTAAACCAAAACTACTAATGACTCCGGAGAATACCACAAAACAAAACTACAAAATTCCCTCAAAATAATGATGACATATACACCAAGCTGAATAGCATCAATAATTCGTTACCGAATCAAAAGTCAAATAGTGGCGCTCTGCCAATGACCTTCGCATCTAACAGAGTTCCAATCAAGGTTATCATGGTCATTTCATTCGTAATAGCAAGCACAAATCGACCATTAGCAGGCAATCCTCAACTTGGTAGATCACCACAGCGTCGGGACATGATTTGATCAACGGCAAAACCACACCAAGATGGTTCAGATTAACAACAAATCTCACACGACCAAAATCAAATCTCACACTCTCGTGACGATTAGAAGCTAAAAGGATCGACACAAAGATAAAAATGAAAACTTCAGAGCAGTTCACATCAGGAGGGGGAGGGCAGAGCATGCACAGACCTCTCCTTCTCGGAGGCAGGCGACCTCATGTGATTGTGGTGGCGAGGGGAAGAATGGACGCCAGATGGAGATGGTGGGTACTGGAAGAAAGGGGGCGGCGGGATCCTCTCATCCATGGCTCCCAACAGAAAAATGAATTCAGAGAAGAACTCTACAAGATTGCAATCTTTGGTGGCATGGAAGAACCCAGTGAGCCAAGAGACTAAGAAAACAGAGGAAGAGCAAACAGCTGGGTAGCTATCAAAGCAAATGAATGTGGTGGAGGCCTATATGGAATCCAGTGAAATCTAGAAAAGACAGAAAGGTGCCAAGAACCAAGAAATGAGTATAGGGATGGGTGGGATTACGTATGCTATAAATTAAATAAAAAGGGAAGGTAATAGCTGGGTCTGTATCAATCAATAATCAGAGCCCAGGCTGTGCAGGGTTGGCAGCTCTTTGTGGCTGCCTGTCTGCCTGCCCGCTGTTGATGTTCTTGCTCGCTCTGCCACCCCTCTCTACTACAACGACACACCCTCTGGAGAAGGGGGTGGGTGGGAGGCGAGAGAGAGAGAGGAAGAGACAAGCCCAAACGAGAACCTTGGATGCTCTCTCACTTGTCTACTCTATGCAGCTGAATTTGTCTTGACAGTCCGATTTCGGCTCTCTTTTTTTAGATTCCCCAGAAACGGTTCAAAATTTTCTATTCACAGAAACAGCAGTGAAAAAGTCCCTAAAAACTCTCAAACTACCCTTGAAGCTCTAGAACTTGTTTTTTTCTCGAAATGGAACATTGCCCCTGCATCATATGGTGATTTTTTTTTAGATAAAGGGAATTTTATTACTTAAAATTTTTAAGTATTACACCCGGCCTCTGCATAGGTAGGATGCACACAGCCACAAGTTCACAAGTACCCCATGCTGAAAAAAATAAAAAAGACGAATTACATATCATAATGAGAAATTGTAAAGCCGCCTAAGATGATGGTAGGTCGATCCGGAGTCTATGTTGCCATCCATGCCGGGAGAATAATTCCCTGGCCGCAGCCTCCAAACGGACGCCACCTCTAAAACCACATCTCGGTGCTCCACACGCTGCAGGGCCGACCATGCTCGTAGCGTCGCTGTACACCGATAGATAACCTGCATAAAAGAAGTATTTTTATCGTTAAAAACCTTGTCATTTCTACACAGCCACAGCGACCAAATAACGGCAATCGCTCCCATCCTACTGAATAGTTTAAACCTAGAATCCAGCCCGTTTAACCAGTTGCCAAAAATGTTTGCAACATTACTCGGGGATGTAAGGTAGAACCTATCTGGTCGGCTGACCATATAGACCTGGCGAAATCGCACTGAAAGAATAAGTGTGTAATGGTCTCGTCGTGATGACAGAAGACACACTTTTTTGCTTCCGTGCCAATTGCGTTTGGCAAGGTTATCTTTTCTAAGAATTACACCTCGACGGAGATACCACACAAACACTTTAGTTTTAAGTGGGATCTTCATCTTCCAAATTTTATTATTATCCTTAATATCGACTGGTACTTCGGATAAAATTAATGCTCTATACATAGAATCCACCGAGAATTGACCATTCTTTGTAAGATTCCATTGAAATTTATCTGGACCTTCTGATAGATGGATGGACTCCAAACGGGCACGCAAAGCATTCCAGGATGCTTGTCTTATTCCAAGTAAACTTCTCCTGAACGAAACATTTGGTGGGGATGTACCCAGCACTGTAGCGATCGTGTCGCTCTTGTTTCGTACAATATCATATGGTGATGCAAGCAGCTTCTTATATTGCAAAAAGATAAAAGTATCACAACAGAAGCATCATAATTTTACAATTCCCAAACTGGCCACATGGATCACCCAGCAAAAAAGGGCAATAATCTAGGCAATAAACTTGCTTATATGGCTTCATACGGTCTAAAACGCGGGACCTGTACGTATTCTACAGAAGTCTACCATATCTCACAATTGGGTCTCATTAGCCGAAGGGACCGGACAAGTCAACTGCAATTTTGAGTCTATATGTTTCTGCAATTTTGCTTAAACACTTCTATTCTCTTGGTTTGACAAAAAAAATCACACATACTCGTAACTCTTCTTCATCAAAAAAAATATTCATCACTCCTCACCCTCCCCCGCCTCGAGTCAGTCAAAACCATAGGTGATCAACGACCTACATGGATCGAATTGATAGACGACGCTAGGGTGACGATCCACACCATCCATGAGAGGACGTCATGGAGGAGGGCAGCTGGTGGTGTCGATCATCTTGGCCGCAAATCGTGGATGAAATCCTGGCGATTAGCGAGCCGGTGAGTCCAACATTGACCATAACGCGTGGTACACAAGTTGATTTTAGGTACTTTGATGATGTTTGGGTCGATCCTTGGCTATGATTGGGTGAAAAGTTAGGATTTAATCTTGGTTTTGAATTTGTGTTCCGGCAACAAGAGCAAAACCTCTTGTGTTGATCTTGGTGGAGAGGAGTAGAGGCAGTGGCGGAGGACAGAAAAAAAATGTAAGGTGGGTAATCACTCAAAAATTTACGCAAAGATTGAATAATGTCAAGAAATTAAATTCATAATCACTTCGTACAATATTTATATAAACATATTTGAATAAAAAACCTAAAAACATACCAATACCAGTGATTGAATAACCCTCGTTGGTGTAGCACATCATCAAGTCATCAATAAGCCATCGCGAACATCTTTTATGCAACTCGGTCTTGATGATCTTTGTCGCGCATAAGTGTCTTTCAAGCTAGTGTTTTGTCGCCACCGGTAAAATTAATGTCAGTTAAATGAGACGGTAAACCGCAGTAAACATGATATGTCTTTCAAATCTCAAGAAAAGTTCTAAGATCTTCACTTATTTATGTACGAGTAATGAATATCTCAAGATTATCGTGTTTATGCTTATGCTCATAATTAGACAAATCTATATGATAAATATATGTAAGATGAGTAACTTTATTCACATTGAACCTAAAAATGAGTTTATTGAGTCATGAGAGAATTCTCAAAACAATGAAGATTGCCCATTTAAGTGATGATCAAAATTGGTGGTAATAGAATGTATAGCAATATAAAAGGTTTACACACTGTAAAATAATTTTCAGCGACTTGCTGTCTTCACCATTTCATGATTTTCCATAATATTTTACCAATTTATCGATACTTAGAATTCTGATGTTATTTTCTGCGCAAATCGACATCAAGGGCTATGAACTATCATTTATCCAATTCAGCAAATATGTCGTCATATCATTAAACGGACATATTGACTTATCTAATACAATTAGAATTTAATTAGTCAATAAAATAGAATATCTATCCGCATTGGATTAGAATAGATGTAGTTCTTGTTTTTGGTTATCGATTTTGTGCAGATTTCACTAAAACCAACATAAGTTTCTCATACGGAGTCCAGTTTTTTATGTATAACCACACAAATTGTTTAGAAAAAACAAGGGTATCTAAATTTTTTCGCAAAAAATCAATGTAGGGTGGCTGCCCTACCTTACCTTAAAGGGAGCTTCGCCCCTGAATAGACCAGGGACCCCGATGGCCGCCCACCAACGATCAGCCACACTCAACCATCGAGTCTCCCTTCGCATCACCTTCGCAGTAAGAGCCAACCCCAACGGCCTCTTTTTAACGTTAGGCACTGGAGAATCCTTGCGTTTGCATTATCAACTTGCATAAAAAATCTACGTTTTACACCTTATTTGGTTGTTTTACCGAGGTTGCCACACTTTTTGCCATCCATATCTAAGGTTAGGCGACCAAAATGATTGCCACACTCGAAAATGCCACAGTTTTATGATTCAGTGACATGGGGAACCTAGGTACATAAGAAGAAAGTCAAACATGCCTAACCCATGGTGTGGCAACTCTAGTATCCTTCAAAGTATTAAGCTCCCAGAAATAGAGTTCCCTTGTTTCTCCATGTGTCAACTTTCTATTGGTTTAGACCAAGGTGAAAATAATATTATTAGTCCGTTCAGGTTAATACAAAACTTATTTTTCTATCTACTACATACAATACAAAACTACGATGTTGTCCCTATCTTAGAGCATCTTCAATAGCTGCCCTAGGCATAACTCTTTTTAGGTCATTTGAGGTCAAAATCTTGCTCCAAGAGCTGCCCTTGATGTGAATTTTGTCATTTTTTGTCAAATTAAAAAACACCAAGTGCTACAAGTATAAAATATTTGGGCCGATGCTATATAATAGAAAGGCCAGCACACACGCTAACTGCCAACCGAAGTTTCATGTGGCCCTCACGCTACTCCTACGGTGACCACCGCCGTCTCTTCTCACATCAATTTGGCCTCGAATCCGACAGTTCCACCTTAACTCTGACCGATTCGGATGCGAGTCCACCATCACTGTACAGGGGCACCGCAGATCGAAAGGGAGTCGGCCTTGAGGGATGCTAGTCATCGCCCTTCACCCGCACGCAACACCATCGACTCTCGTCCGTATTAGATCACTTGGAAAAAATATTGCTCCAGCTGTTGTCTTGATGTAAATTTTCACATTTTTTTGTCAAAAAAAATCAGGTGTAAATTAAACACTTGGGCTATTGCTATAGAAAGAAAGGCCAACGCGCGCACCACAACTGCCAATCGTAATTTTCGCGTTGCCAAAGCCTCTTATCCGGTGACCACCAGCGCCTCTTTCCCATCGATCCAACCTCAAACCCGGCAGTTCCGCCACAACTCTGCTGATGTGACCACGAATTAACCACCACTGCTCAAGGGCACCATGGATCGGGAGGGATTCGGCCACGAGTGTTGTCCTCGCTCTACTGCCGTGCGCGGCCACCAATGACTTCCTTTTGTATATCTGGCTAACGGGCCACCCGAGCTGCCCTCCTCCCATCCCCTTTCTCATTTTTCCTCCTCCTTCACTGCAAGCACGCGCATGAGTAGCACACAACAGCTCGGCCTTCGGTTGCACCTCGACTAGCCCCGCTATGCATGGAGCCTCCGCCTCTACACACCAATTGTCGAGCTCGCCTCATTAAGAGTAACAAATCTAAAGTTGTTAATTTTTCTCTTATATAGTTTCTATTGCAGGTGTTAGACTAATACGTACAATATTTTCTTAAAAAAGGTATGAATTTGTAAGTGGTCATGTATAAGACACTAATCTTTACTCCGACAGAATACCTTCGAGCGCAGCAAAGCGCGCCAACCCCTTCTAGTATGAACCAAACATATGGAAATCCACATTGGCTTGTAGGAGTGCATACTCCTCCAGCTCAAAAACGCATTTCAAAATGTCAAAAATCTGAAAAATAGGTGAACATTGAGACATTATATTCCCAAATTTTACGAAAAATATATTTTTATGGCCTATGTAAAAAAAGACAGTAGCCGTCTTTAGATTCGAAGAAGTAGCAGTCTGCCCTTAGATTGCAGTAGATGTTTGTGCAGCCCAAGTATTTTTTAACAGAGTCAGCCCAAATTGTTTTTTCACAGAGTCCAGCCCAAATTGAGACGTTGAACCGCTGCACCCCTCCTTGTCTAGCAAAGCAGCCGCGATGCCGCTCTCACTCGCGTTACTCTGCCAGATCTCACACTTGATTCCCGTCAAATCTTGCAAGGGAAGGCGATTGAACATTTCCACGCGACACTAGTGTTGAACTGCTATGTTTAAATATCTCAGACCAAGCTCCACCACCACCGTACCACGCCACTGAAAAAGAAACGCTCTAAACGAGGCCATGGGAGCATCATCCAGCCAAAAGAAGCGCGCCAAGGCCATGGGAGCATCGTCCGTGGAGGACTGGCTGAGCGGCCTACCCGACGACGTCCTCCATTCCATCCTCGGCAGGCTCTCCCTCAAGCACGCTGTCCGCACCAGCGGTCTCTCCACGAGGTGGGCGCGCCTGTGGGTCCACGCGGTCGCCGCCTCCGCCGCCCTCGACTTCACCGACCGCGACTTCGTCCGCAGCCAGTCGTCGCCGGCACAGATCGCGGCCACGGTATCCCGCTGTATCGGGATCCATGTCGCCGCGCCCATCGACGTGCTTCGCGTTGCGCTGTCCCCGGTCAACACGCTCGGGCAGGACGTGGTCGACTGTGTCGCGGCCGCCCTGGGGAGGGGCGCCAGGGAGGTCGGGGTGGACCTGGCGTGTCGGCGCGTCTTGGACAACGACCACTGCCGCGCGTCGTCCCTTCTGCAGCTTCCCGCGGACTTATTCCAGCTCGAGAACTCGCTGGCGGTGCTGAGCCTGGGCTGGTGCAGCCTCCGTGACGTCCCGGCCGGCGCTGCGGGGCTCGCCGGCCTGACATCGCTCTCCCTCGACCGCGTCGACGTCACCGACGATGCGATCCGGGACGTGGTATCGGAGTGCCGCCTGCACGAGTTCCTGAGCCTGAGGAGCTGCCCCCTCCTCGCGTCGGTGAGGGTCACCGACGATGCGATCCGGGACGTGGTATCGGAGTGCCGCCTGCTCGAGTTCCTGAGCCTGAGGAGCTGCCCCCTCCTCGCGTCGGTGAGGGTCGCCGGCGAGAGGCTGCGGGGCTTGGAGATCGTGGGCTGCCTGGCCATGCGCGACCTGCGCGTGGGCGCGCCGGCGCTCGAGTCCTTCGCATTCCACGGCGACATCCTCTAGGCTAGAGACGAAAATGCACTAGTAGGAAAAGGCCTACCGCTGGCGGACGGAAATGGCCTACCGCTGCCGGGCGGGCGCCCGCCAGCGGTCATTACGCCAGTGGTATCTACAGTACAGTAAATTCAAATACAGGCGTCAAACAAACAACAGAAATATAGACGACCACATACAAATGATCAAAGTGCTATACATAGATACCTTAATTAGTTCATCACACATATATGCATCACAAATTAACCTAACACGACATAGTACTTAATTAAGCTAAAGTTCGATAAGGTAAACAACATGCATTAGTTCATCCCTTAACCTAACTTGAAATTTAACCTAAAACTACTCATCGAGATGACCCCAGCATGAACTGATGTCGGATGAGTCGTCCGACCCATCGAGATCATCCCAGAAGCTCGAGTCCATGCTCGACGACGAATCGTCGCCGGTCTTCTTGCACGGCGGCGCTGCACTGGAGGGTCCGGCGACGTCGGAGCTCGCCTGCCTCTTCTTGTTCCTCGAGGCGTAGAAGTCCAGCTCCGCCTGCACCAGATCGGGGCGGTTCTGGCGCAGCGTGTCCATCCGCCACTCGTTGATCTCGGCAATGCGGCGAGCTCTCCCCTCGCGACGGTTACGCCTCACCTCGTCTACGTCGACGATCTCCTTGGGCGGCGCGAGGAACTCAGCCTCCACCCGGTTCGAAACGTCGGGGAAGTTGAGCTCGGAACGCGGCCGTCCAAACCTCCAGGCTGCCGCGTCGAATGCGCGCGCGGCGAGCTCCGCCGTGTTGAAAGTCCCCATGTACCAACGGTGGCCGTCCACGGTGATCTCCGCGGACCAGCGGCCAGATGGGCGGCCACGGACGCCAATGAACCCGCTCATAGAGCGGCGGCGCGGCGGCATTCTCTGCATACAAGGTAAATAAAAATGTTAAACAACAAATTACAGTACAGAAATTGTAATGAGATGAAACATAATGACATTTTAATCATCGACAACCTAATAAGAATACAAAACAGAACAACATTTCGGCCAAAGTCATGCCAAAATTCACGATGGCTAAAAATATGACATATGAGTACCCGAATTTGCCGGAATGGAAGTTAATCAACATTCCGACAATCTCGAGGGTCTCTAAAGGTACCTGCAAACATTTGATTCCACAAAGTTGACTTCGGTGGTTCCACGTCCATCTATAATAGCTCCGCTACTGAAAGTCGATCTATAACTAGATATACTGGTACCCAATGGTGACAGCAAGTTGATTATAGTATAACACTCAGAAGATGAAAGTAGATTATACAAAGTCTTACGTTGAACCAGCAAGAGTCGTTGTACTTCTAGTATTGTACAGTGGTATTTAATCATCTCTAACATATTTTGGATAAACTCATCCCGCAATCTTAATTTCAGGTGACCCCGAAAACTAGTTTGTAGCATGGCGTAGCCTCAGATAGAACAGATGCACGAAATTCATACTCAAAATTTAAATAAACGCTTCAGAAGGGAGAGGAGGGAGACGAGCAGCACCTCGGGACGGCGCGGCTGCGGAGACGGCGCGGGCGTGGACGGCGCGGGCGGAGACGGCGTGTGGACGACGCGGGCGTGGACGGCGCGGGCGGAGACGGCGCGGGCGCGTGGACGGCGCGACGGCGGCGGCGAGACGTGCGGGGGAGCGGCCGCGCGCGAGGAACGGCGGCGTCGGTGGTCCGGAGCGGTCGGTGGTCCGGAGGCAGGGAGGGGGCGGCGCGGTTGGTGGGGGGCAGGGGGTGGATCGATGGGATGGGTGGGGGGGCGAATGGATAGGGTTAGGTGGGTGGGGGGCAGCGGCGGGTGGATAGGGATGGTGCGCGGTGGGCCCGTGCGACTAGGAGAGGGTTACCGCTGGCGGACAGCGTCTGCCGTCCGCCAGCGGTAACTTCTAGGGTTTTTTTCCCTTATATAAAGGGCCAGGGGCAGACCCCAGATTTGCTATCAGTACCGCTTCACCACCGCGCCGCCACCGCCCTTGTCCGCGCCTCTCGACGACCTCTCCGCGCCCGTGGCCTCCGCCGGCGCCCCTCCACGCCTCCGTGGACCTCCCTAGTCCGTCCCCATGCCAGTGTACGCTACCCTTTCTCCCTGATCCCCTCCTCCCCTCCGTATATAGGTTGCATGTACCTTAGGTGTTTGATCAAATTCCCCACTATTGTTTTTAGATCTCGGGCATATACGTCGGCGATGGCCGCGGCCGGACACCCGTTGGACAATAACGGCTCTGTGCGGGATTGGGCTCCGCCGGGCTAGCACTGGGAGTTATCTTCCGGAACGCGTAGATTGGTGAGAAATCCGGGCGAAGTCGCCGACCCGGATCTTGTTTGGTGGAGGTCGCGTGGGCCAGGGAGCTTCCAGAGGGAGCCGGCCCCCGAGGAGGTGGTACGTCGCCGTATAAGGGAGGAGGATGCGCACGTCCGTCGCTACATGCATCTGTTGGATACGAGGTATACTAATACATGGCAGGCAATGCAAAGGAATCCTTATCATGCGAGTATTGACCCTGTGATGGTTCCTACTCTTTGGGTGATCAGCGCTCCCCGTGATGCACCCCGCGGCCTAGTACGAGGCAGAAGTTAGTTAAATAAAAATGGCATGAGGACGATCGATCCAGCTGCAACCGGAGATTAAATAAAGATGTAACCGTGATACTTTTTGCATATTAATTTGATCTATGTTGCTTTTTGCATAGAGTCTTTTTATGTGTACTAGTTGCTATGTGAACTGATAAACTTTATTTTCGACGAAAGTTTCACAAAAATTCTTCACAAAAAGCACTATCATGTAGAAACATCTACAAGTTTCAGTTCGGTCAAAATGACCAAGTTATGTCAATTCTCAACGCATAGTTTGTGATAAAGTGCTCGTATTCGACACATAGATCTGTCTTGATATAGGAAGCAATGGTTCCTAAGGAAATTTATAGATTGTTTTCATAAATATAATTTTCCTACTTATTTGTATTACAGGCTAACTTAGCGCTGGCGGACGCTCTAGTGTGCCCGCCAGCGGTACGGAACCGATCGCTGGCCTACGGTGCACTCTGCCCGCCAGCGATACTGTCTCCATTTTTTTCCCCGGATGAGCTCATCCGCTGCCACTACCGCTGGCGGGCACTGTCTTGCGTCCGCCAGTGGTACGTTAAGTACCGCTGGTGGGCATGTGTTGTGCCCGCCAGCGGTAGTTTGCGCCGCCTCCTCCCAGATTTCTACTCCTACCGCTGGCGGGCGTTCCTAGTGTCCGTCAGCGATACGTCCAGAACCAGTGGCGGACACGAAAACCCGCCCGCCCGCGGTCGTAGTGCTGGCGTACGAAACTGTTGTCCGCCAGCGGTACGCTGGTAGCTATAAGCCTTTTCCTACTGGTGACGAGAGCGAGCCCCTCGTGTTCATGGGCAGGACGACGGGGGATCCCGACACGCCAGAGCTGCGGGACGCGTACCTGTCCCACCTAGGCTTCGGCGGATACGATCCGCGGATTCACGACTTCGCGTACTCATCTGCCTTGCTCAACGTCGCGCATGCTAGGATTTTGACACTTTGCTCCAAGGGCTTGCTGGTACGATGCTCAAACTTGTTCTTGCAAGTACCGGTTAATGATGTTTTTTTTTGGATTAACGACCAGAAGTATTGATTGCTCGTCAGCACATCTTTGAAGAGCGAAATTGTCTTGAGTTCTCTGTGGAAACCCCGAACCTAGAAGAGCTGCAGCTGCTCATGGGTTCCATGGGCGACGACGATGTCAATTTTGTCTACTCTTTCTTCGAGCTCACCGATCCACCGCTTCTCGAGCGACTCTTCGTCCGGGTAAACATCCTGCAGATATATTATCCTTTTCCATATCACGCAGAACCGCGCACCAATGCAGTGCCATTGATCGCCGCCTCACCACCGAATTCTCGAATCGAGCTTGCAGCTCCCAGACTCTTGGGACGACATATCTGAAGACGTTTGCAGCGGCGGGGCGACCGACGATATCATTCTCGATGAAGAGATCACTCTCGACCACCTGATGTTCGTCAAGATGGTGAACTTCCGGGGAACGACGCACGAGCTGAGGCTGCTCAGGTTCGTCCTGCGCAGGGCTCCTGTCCTCGAGCAGCTGGTGCTCGTCACCCCAGAAGAAGAGGGAACTCCGGGAGACCATGACCAGCAGCAGAGCGTCAGCCGGCTCCTTAAGATCGTCCAGGAACACTTGTCGGAGACCCGGAAGGCGTGGCCGGACGCCCAGGTCACCGTGTGCCGGCCGAGGGAGGACGACAGCCGGAGCCCTGTGCACACGAAGTACTACCACGATATCGAGGCATTGGAGCGTTAATTCCACCTCTCGCTAAGCTCGTTTACTACTACTCCCTCCATTAACGAAAGAATGTCTCAACCTAACCAAAATTTATATATATATACACACTAAATCATATACATACAAATTTAGGATAGGTTGAGACATCATTTTGTGAACGGAGGGAGTACAACAAAAGAGGATACGCCAATAGGATACTGAATATAATACTAATATGTCTATATATGTCTTGGTTGACCCAGAAAATTTCATCTCTCAATCGATTTAAAAAGTTTGTTTGTGCTGACCTAAGAAAACCATTTTAAACAGAGAGCCTAATTTAGTAAGGTAAGAAAACAGCCATATCCACCATATGCAGAGTTGATTGCATAGAACTACCACTTTATGCTCTAAATTCCAGAAAACTACCACTTTACGTTTAAATCGCACAGAACTACCACCATTCGCCTGATTTTTTGCAATGTGCGCAAATCGTTGTCTAAACAATAATTGACAGCGTTTCTGACGTCCGGACCCCACCTGACAGTGCTGACGTGGCACGCGGCCAACTTCAATTTGCTGAGGTGGACATGGCCCCACCTTTCATACCATAAAAAATATCTCAAAATAAAAGTCAAAGGAGGCAGACGTCTTCTTCCTACTGCCTGGTGGCGCTGCCCGCCCGGCCACTTCCCATCCGCGGCGGTCGCCGCCTGGCCGCTCGCCATCGTCGCCGACCTAAGCACTCTCGCTCCATCCGCGTCCGTCACGGCGAGCCCACGCGTGGTGAGCTGAACCCGGCCCAACGAACCCGTCGGCGCGTCATGGTTGGGGGACCAGACCGGCATGCCGGTCACCTCGTGCAGAACGGCGAGGTAGAAGCTACGCCGTTGGTGGACTCCAGGAACGCGCGGCCGGGGCGATGGGCGGAGGGGCAGGCGCACGGCGGCGTACTCCCGGCCTTCCTCTCCTCGCGCCGGCGCGGTGGCGCTGCGGGCGGCGGCCAGACGAGGCGGAGGGGCAGGCGCACGGCCGGGTCGATGGGCGGGTGGGGGCGAAGCGGAGGGGCAGGCGCGTGGCGGCGTGCTCCGGCCTTCCTCTCCTCGTGCCGGCGCGGCGGCGCTGTGGGCGGTGGCCGGGCGAGGCGAAGGGGCAGGCGCGCGGCCGGGCAATGGGCGGGCGGCCGGGCGAGGCGGAGGGGCAGGCGCGCGCCGGCGTGCTCCCGGCCTTCCTCTCCTCGCGCCGGCGCGTCAGCACTGCGGGCGGCGGCGACGCTGCTTATTCCGGCCACACTACTGGACGTGTCAGCTCGTGCTGCGCCTCGTGCGCGGTTCCCGCAAGGGCGGCGGCGCCGGCGCCTGCGCGATGGTGGCCAGGCTCGTCGGCGGTGGTGCGCGAGAGGAGGCGAATGCCGGCGACGGCGAGCTGCGAGGAGGGCGGTGGCGCGCGCAGATGGCAGGAGTCCTCGTTTGACTTTTTTTATTTTTCTTGAGATTTTTTATTTTTGTTATTGTCTGACAGGTAGGCCCATGCTGCTACATGAGCAAACAGTCCACGCGTGCTGCCACCTCAGTACTCACTGTTGGGTCCCACCTGTCATATTCGCTGTCAATTATTGTTTAGACAGCGATTTGCGCACATTGCAAAAAATCAGGCGAATGGTGGTAGTTCTGTGCGATTGAAACGTAAAGTGCTAGTTTTCCAGAATTTAGAGCGTAAAGTGGTAGTTCTGTGCAGTCAACTCCCATATGCATCACTTTGATGCGGAGGATGGGCTATCCCCATTTGGAAAGAAAAAAAGGCCTAATCCAGCTTTAATTATAAATAAAATTACAAATAGCGAGTGTTCAAACAGGCATATCCCCACATCATCTTACAAAGATCCATGAAAGTCATCCTCGCGCGGGAGGGAAAAGGGTTGGCTTCCTGAAGATTTTCTTCTAAGAGAGATTAGGACATCCATACTTTTATTTTTGAGAGCACATCCATACTATTCAGCAAGGGTACAATTAGCAAGATATGGGTGGACACAAATCCCGTACACAAACCTTATATTTGCAACCATTAAACCTCCCAGGATAGGAGAGCGACTCCAAAAATTCAACTTTTCTTGCATGTGTTTCCACCCCAGAATATCCTTTGGAAATTACATTGTGGTGGCGCTGACACACTTACCTTCTTGGAGGCATCACTTTGGAGAACATTTCTAGCACTCTACGTGTCGCAAATGGTTGTGATTTGTTATTTCTGCTGCATGCTTTTTATCATGTCGGTCGGGATTTTTTTTCTTTTTCCTATTTGGTTGTGTGTCCTTAATGTCTAAAATGACTCTTAACATTATGTTGTTGCGGAGATCAGGTGTAATAGGTATTGGCCAAAAATTAATACATTCGATTTATCGGCAAAATATCACCATAATATCCGGTTCACCTCGAAATATACAGGGTACAAAACTATGTATTATCTAGTGTCAAATATCCAGACGATCCAGAAGGTTGTACATATGCCGCGCAACCCTAGAGACTCTGAATATTAGCCTGGATATTACCCGGGGTTATCCGGGCCCCAAACATCCGATGGCGGCATTCGGACGATTGCACAACCCTATGACACCCCAGATGTAACAATGAATGTTACTCCAAATTAGCCGGATCATCCGGACCCTTCATATGGCTATGTCCGATGCGTCTAGAAGGTTGTCCCCGATTAAATTTGAGGTGCACAACTCGTCTGAATCTTAGCCCGGAGGTGACCATATTAACCCGCCCTGGATAATTCGGCACCACCCCAGAATATCGGGGATCACGGAAAGTGTCCATAACAGTTGGTTTTTAGGGGTTGCTATATAAGACCCCTCCTCCCCTCACATAGGAAAAGATAGAGGAGATCATGATCTAAGTTCAGTTGTTCCAGTTGTCCAAACCTTGAGGATCTCCCTCCATAGCGCTTATATCTTGTTGATCATATGGAAAAGATAGAGGAGATCTGATCTAAGTTTTCACCAGCAGAAAATCTCATCCCCCCTTGTCATCCATTGTGGATCTTGTTACTCTTGGTTGTTCGACCATCCTAGGAGCACGAAGTTGTCGTGGCGATTCACCTTTCTCAAGAAAAGCTCAAGGGCAAGTTTATAGAGTCTCCAGTTGAGTTGTGGAGATATCTCCAAATAAGTTTGTAAAGGTTCAGTTGCCTCTTTCAAGTGCATCACTTATGCATTCGAGGCACTTTCATTTTGAAAAGTTTTGGGGAGTGAGCAATTGTGGCTATTAGTGGGCATTGTACCATACTGCTCCAACGGAGACTAGCACCCTCGTCTCTATTGTAGGGTTCTCTCTCAACCTTCTTACTTACTTTATAGTAGGTTATTATCTTGTGAAGCTTGTTGTACCTTGTTATATATGTTGCTCTTAACTAATTGTACATGTAGATAAAATTTGTAGTCGCATATCCCCTCCTCCACCCCCTCCCTCCAGTCGACCTCTTCGACTATTTTACCTTATTGCATGCATTGCTTTGTTTGGAGGATTCGGTCTGTATGATTGTTGTAAATATATTTGCCAATCTTTGGTGAATAAATGGAATAAAGTTGGCAGTATGCATCGTAAAGTCCGGGGTATCTCCCTATTTCGAAAAACTATAATAACCCGCACATGGGTATTATGCTAGCATATATAAAAACAGCCAGATCACTCTTGGTACTCCCTAGGTGCCTTACTGCAGCATAATCACACACACGCATGCAGTACGTACATGCATAATTATTTAGGTATAGCATATGTAGATACTTAGTCTAGAACCGATCGCTCACAGTAGTAGTAGAGTACTCTAGCATGCATGTAGACTGTAGAGGTTATATGGATCCAACAATCCATGGAACTTCATGAGGAGATGTCGATCGATCGACGACGGTCCGCCGCCTGAGCCGCCGAGTGGAGCGATCGATCAGTTCAGTTGGGCCCTCTCATCTCGTAGCCGAGGTGGAGAGCGGTGGGCGGCGCGGCCGCCGCCTGGTCCTGGCGTGGCGGCGCCTGGGTCTGGGGCTGGGAGTAGCGCGAGGAGGAAGCCGCCGCGGCCTCCTGCAGCATGTTCACCTGATGGTGGTAGTAGCTCCTCGCGTCAAATGTCGGGAGCGCCTCCAGCTCCGCCCCGCCTGACGCCGCCGCCGCCGGGGCGCGAGGGCCAGCCTCTCCACGTCCGCCACCTGCATTCATACATAGACGTGCGATATATAACTAGGAGATCGAGACCAAGAGATCTTCTTGATTAGAGTACTGCGAAGCATATGCGGGCCGGAATGCGCGTACGGTGCGTAAAGTACGTACCTTGGCTCTGAGATACATGTTCTCGCTCTGCAGATCCGCCTCCTGCATGGATCGACAAGAAGAGGAACGAACGATCAGCCAAAACGCACGAGCAAATTGTTTGATTATACTACTGGGAATCAAATCGATGGGAATGTATGTTCATTACCAGTTTCTGCATGTACTCGATCTCTGCGAACAGCAGCTCATGCTGGCAACCAAAGTGCATAAACATGTGGAGCGCTCAGATGATAGTTTTATGCAGTGAAACCTGGAAAACTAACTAGTTACGAGCAATTCACCTTCTTCGATCGGATACGGCCGATGCCCTTCTCGAGCCTGTTCTCGAGGTTCTTGAGCTCCTTGAGGCTCAAATTGCCAACGGACTCGCCCATCAGGTGCCTGAAGAAAATCAATTTAAGCATATTTAGGTAAGCATAGTAGATTTAGAATCGAGTCGATTGAGAAAATTGCCTCGGAGATCAACTGAGGGTGTGTACCTGTTTGAACTTTGCAGGGACTGTATCTGATGGCGCATTTTTGCCGATTCTTGCTGAAAGTATTGCTGGTGCAAAATAAAGTAGAACGGCTGATTCTGTTCAGTCCAATACATGGGAGCATGGATGCAGCGTAAACATGCATACTGCTTAGAGGGAAACGAAGAAGGTTGGCATCAGAAACAGTTTATATTTACCTGGGAATTGACGTCTATAGCCGGAGCAGAGCCAGATGCGCTAGCGCAGGCCTTCTTGTACCTGTCGATCGTTGATCTCGTGCTAAAGAAAATGTTCAGAAACAGAACAGGAGTTAGCTAGTAGCCTCATACAGTTCGTCCTTCTGAATTAGCTCATTACATCTACAAAGCTGTAGCCGAAAGATTTCAAGGTCGGTTCATCCTACTTAACTGTGTGCATGCGATGGGGAATATATTTCCAGACCTTAATCGGAAGAGAGAGAGAGAGAGAGAGAGAGAGAGAGAGAGAGAGAGAGACGCAAATGCATATGCATTTGAGTGATCATACACTCATGCATCCTCGTCTCTCGACTTCTCGATCGAGTGGAAAAGCTGGGGAGTGGTAGCTCTTTAACACCCTTAGCACGGCAGCGGAAAGGGAGCAGGGAGAACCTGGGCTTCCCTTCACCGTGCAACGATCCACCACACGTACGCGCGCAAGCATTTACTTGAGAAAGCACACATCCACTTCGATCTCACTCTGCCCGGTGCACATGCATGAATGAATGAAAGAAAGATGGAACCACCTTGGGCGTGCCATGCCCTGCTGCATGTAGTAGTCGACGACGCATGCACATACGCGGTGACAGTCGACTGAAGTCGAAGCTACCGCGAGACAACATCTCGTAGTCGGGGAATTTAACACCAAGAAGAAGCAGATAAATTTTTAGCTCATATATATTAACTGTGGGCGAATTTTCCTAGTTGTGTCTACAAAATTTGGGCCTGCTAGCTTGCATTGTCATGTTCCATGCATGCATCATGCATGACAAGTCAGCTAGTGTGGTCATCTTTGTATTCTTGGTTTCGACCGGTTGATCTTACCTTCCTTCCGAAAATTATACAGTGTAACAATCTTCTTATATGGGAAGTTAGTAGATCTGTACAGTTCTTTACATTTGCGCATATGGAATGTATGTATATACGTTTCGTTTCTTCTAAAACCATGTAGATCGAGCAATTATGTGTTGCACATTTTTGTCGTGATTGCAATATAGGATCATTCCCCATGCACATCATCTAAGTTTAGGAAAAGAAAAACAAAAACCCAATAATGATCATGATTCATGAACTAACACGTTACTTTCCTGCAAAACGAAAAGGACTGCATGATAGGTAGACGGAGCAAACACATGCATACACAACAGTATTCCAACTCAGAAGTCAAGGAAGAAGTCCTCGTGCATGGTTTGATCAGATATGCTATATATGAACTGAAAGTCAGGTTTAAAAGGATAACTAATCATGCACAGATACCTGTTACTAGCATACTCGTAGAGACGGCCACGGCTGGAGAAGACGATCAAGGCGATCTCGGCTTCACAGAGAACCGAAAGCTCATAGGCCTTCTTCAGCAACCCGTTCCTGCGCTTGCAGAAGGTCACCTGACGGCTCGTCGTGTTCTCGATCCTCTTGATCTCAATCTTCCCCCTCCCCATGGTAGCAAGCAATCCCAACCTTGAAACAAAATGAAATTAATCGAGTAAATACGTATCAGCATGTAAACTATTAGATACTAATTACAAGAGATCTAAATTCAGGAAGAAATTAGTTAAGATTTGAATGCAAGGTGTGTACATCTATCATGTATGCATGACCTAGAAAAAGGCAGCCGTTAGCCTGAACTTTTAGATCAGAGGCTATCTAAATCAAGAGTGTAAAATTAAGGTTAGCGGTAACTAGATGCCTAGATCTAGTAGCCGGGCTAGCCGCAAAAGGAGTGTAAATTAAGAAAAGAAGACCGTGCAAAGAAATGAACAAGATAAATGAAGAGGTTCAAGTAAAGTGGATAGATCTGAAACATCTTCAGAAACTCTTGTCGTGCGCATAGGTTGTAAAAGGAAAATAGATAGAACGTTATCATAAAGCCAAGTCGATCGAGAGAGGGAGGCATGCTTCACAGAGTTCGAAGGCGCGCGACATCATTTCAAGAAAGAGAAACAGGAATTAAACCCAAAGGAGGCAAGCTCTCCCTGCAGCAAAAATCACCGGAACACGGTTGAGAAGCACGACAAGGGCAGGAAGATCTGTGCCTGCCGGACTCTATTCCAGCCTCAAAGCAAGCCCTAAGTTAGACTGATAAAATTACCCCAAAATATCTACACATGCATGCACGTAGCGAGCGTTAGAACAGACTGAAACTAATTAAGCAGGCTTTGCAGAGGTTGCAGCTCGTTCTCTCATGGCTCCCTTTCCAGGCATGGAAGCAAGAAATGAACCAGGAGTAGAAGAAGCCCAACAAATTAAGAAGCTGTAGCTAGCCACAGCTACGAGGAAGGAAGCACGGATCGTTTCTCGAACAAGCATACCGGAAAAAACACTGGGATGAAGTGGAGATCTCTCTCGTGACCCGAAATCCAATCCCGAAGCGGAGGTGATGGACAGGAGGAGGGGTGAAATCAGGAAGCTGCAGCGGGAAGAGCAAGTGGAATGGGTTGCTGCAGCTAGCTAGGTTTCCTTTTAAAGAAGGAAGGAAGGAGAGTGGTACGCTACGGTGTGTGCCTGCGGACTAGGCTAACATTGACTTTTCTTGATGAACTCTGTTACGGCAGTCACATAACTAATATGAATATCAGTTTTGCAAATTAGAAGTCGTCTGATAATTTACTAAATCGCTTCTTAGCCGTTTGATCGCGTCGTGAACTCGTGATTCATGCGATTGTGAGTTGCAAATGTGTTGTACTTCTAACTGAGATTTTATCCAGTTGCACACATGTATTGCAATTGGAACTGAGAAAAAAATGTGCACGCAGTACAATATATTGATTCACGAGATTTAAAAATGTTCATGCATCATAAATCGTAGGATGACGTAAGCCGACTGAGATTTAGTTAAACTAGAGATGAATATGTGTGTCGATAGAAATATATACGAGAGATGAGTCCGACCGGAATATTTACAAAAGATGTTTCTGTTCTCGCAGGCAGGCTTTAACCGTGCATTCACGGGCAAACTCTCCTAACCATATTAGGCTAATGTTGTTTATCGCTAGTTTACACAATCTAATGAAAGCTTTGAAACGAAGATACTACATTCATAATTGGGCAAACATCACATTTTTAGATAATGAAAGCTTTAGTTGATTCTTTGCAACCACACCCACACAAGAGTGTTCGTCTATGAATGTAGAATCCTCATAGCCATTACTATATGAAAACAATATATACCACCGGATGAAAAGCCACCTGGCAACAAATAAAAAAAAAACATGTCTCAAGGCACCGCAATTCTTAGATTAGAGCATCACCCGTGACCCATGTTGGGTAATGAACTCCCTAAGTAGTAACCACTCCGCCGAGCACACCCACCAGCACCACCTCTCCTTCCCTCAATTTCTCAAGCATATCTATCTAAATGAGAGATGGTTTTTTTTTTACTCCCATGCTTGTGCACCTTCTATCTACCCTCCGAGTTTGCATCAAGACATGTGCTCTCTTACTATAAAATTTTCTCTTTTTCAATTCTTCCAAACGACAACATTTGGGCTCCTTTGATTCAAAGGATTTTTATAAGATTTGTGTGGGATTGAAATCCTATGAAAATTTTCCTTTGGGAGCCGTTTGATTTATAGGATCATATCCCATAGAAAATAACCCCATAGGAATCTCGTAGTGCAAATTTCATAGGAAAATAACATGAGGTCTAACCTCATAGAAAAAATCCTACACCACAATCAAAGGCAGTTGATCTTGCCATATGATAAGTAGACATGACATCCCAATCCTATAGGCTTCCTATTCCTATATTTTCCTACACTATGAATCAAAGGATCCCTTAATGTTGAAAATTTGCAGCTCAATGTTTTTAGTGTGCAAAAAAAATCAGAACGAGAAATATCTAAAATGGTACTACCTCTATCTCAAAATTTAAGACGTTTTGGTAGGCTATTTTGACCTACTCAAACGTCTTATTATTAATTGGGACAGAGGTAGACAGGTAGTAGAGTTTAGGTTAAACTTTAGTATTTTAGATATTTCTTTGCACCAAAGTTTTTGAAACAACTTCTGCAAATTCATAATTACCAACACAAGACGTCTACCTCGACCAAGCCCGGGATTAGAGCCATCAACGTTTTATGTAGTCTCTATAGCCTAATGTCAAACATATTAGCGACAATATGAGATCAGGGTATAAATTTGTATTCATCTGGACAGTGAGACACACAAACCGAGCGAAATGACAACTGAAAAATAAACAATGCTGAAACTGCAAGCATCATGATTTTGATTTACATCTAGAGAAACAAAGAAACCAATATATCTTTATCTTAGGAAGTCAACCATATGAACTAACACAACTAACATTCGTGAAAGGTACCTAGCCTACATATAGGTCATCTCACCTTGACATATCGAGCTAGAAACCTCCAAGGGTGCATGCAGGATCGATGTGATCGCCAATTTACTTATAGTAGTGATTCACTCGTAAGTTCATCACCTTAAGCGACCTACCACCATAAGTAAGCCAGTTTTAGTTCCATGTCTCGACAGGACAAGGCTAGTCACTACTAATCATCCTAACCCAGGATCACAGCTTAACATGCATGCATGGCCGGTAGCAAGCTCGCCTGTTCCGGCTACCGGCGCTGCAAGAACGACGAAAGCACGATCCAAAGTGAAAGGCTAGTAGCAAAGCCAGCCAGCACGCGTAGTAGGTTGTGTCACTCTCACGGTTTCTATTCTCAGGGGCAATGGCCACCGGGTGACACCTTAGAATTAGATTCACGTTGCCCGTCTCGGCAGAAAGCAGCTGGAGGGCGCGTGCATGCACGGTCGACGCACGAACTAAATTGCCAATCTCTCCCTCAACAGGGAGCCTTGCTTGTGTGGTAAGGCCGCTCCGTTTCGGGAGCCCGTATCCAGGCTTGGAAATGTTGGGACCAACCATTGGTGCTCCCTTCAAGACCTCGACAACGACTCGCACTGACCACCTGCCTGCCCGGGTGGTGTGGTGGTGCCGTGGTGGCCATTCCGGCAGTGCCACTACGCAAAGATGAGGAGGCAAAAGAGGGAAACAAAGTAGTTAAACACCCTCCACCAGCTACGTACCGAGATACTATCTCCGTCATGAAATATAAAATGTTTTATTCTTTTCTGATTCAGAGTCCCTAGACGTGTTCACTCATTTCAATCTAAAACATCTTATAATTTAGAATGGATGGAGTAGTATCGAGTTGGGAACACTCTACCGGTGGAGTTTGATGCATGTTTTTCATTGTCGAAACAAACACAGCTTCGGGAAGCAGCAATTTAGCTGCTGCGAGTGGATTCACAGGGCACATGCAAGACTGATGAGAAATTCATAGTAGGACGCACTGTTCCAGTACCTGATATAGGTTTCGAAAAACCATCGGCTAACGGAGAGATGCACCTAGATAAAGAAAATGTGATTGGAATCATGGTGATTCTTTTTTGTTGGGGGCACTCCAGCAGTAGAGATGAAGAAAATGTGATTGGAAACATGGTGATTCTTACCGCTCCTTTGTTCATCTTTCTCTTGGTGCCAGCATGCAGGCAATGATGGACCACACACGTTGTGGTCTTTTATATATGGAGGCCCCCATTTGCATTTACCCACTCGTTGCCTCTCTTGAGAGACGAGGTTTGCTAGTTGGCTTGCAGAGAGGCCATGGCTCAGAACGAGCATCTGGCCAATTTCAGGCAAGGAGATATATCTATCATGATTCGCGAATCATTGCTTGCTTGCTTGCTTGCAAGTGATGAAAGGAAAGAAGCAATACGTGGTCGCATGAAGTTTCGTGGATCTATACGGGCGTTTCATTTATCATCAAGGCATCCGAATCTTGTATTTTGGGGAGATGACAACACACCATCAATTTCTGGTTACAAATCTTCCTGTAACAGAGCAGAAGAAATAGAAAGCCTGTAAAATTACAAAGTGCATTTCGCTCCATGGGTGACATTTTTCTTTGTTTGTAGGTTTACATCGGGCAAGAACAAACCAAGTGTGAAACGCTATGCAAGTTTACCTTACCATGCACTCGAGGTACGTCCCTTTCAATCAGGGAATTTATTAGTATTGGTCTCTCTTGATGGCGCTGACTACGAAAACTAAGGCCATGTTGACTGATTCTGCAAGACTCTGGTGCTGACTGCGAAAAGCTTTGACATGTTGAAGACTATCAAGACGACAGACAAACAGACCATAACACCACACCCATTGATGATCATCATTTCCCTTGCTAATGGCATAATTACAAATTCACAGCAACACTCTGATATACTCTAAAAAAAAGTGATATAAGAGCAGAAAAGCATCAGCAGAAGAGAAGCATAAATACAAGCCAGAGTTCGAGCTCGACACCAACTGCAGATTTGCGTTGATCCAATACAGCCACGAGGCACAGCACAGTAGAGGTGTATATATGCAGAATTCTTGTGACAAAAGAATGTTTCAAAAAACCTTGACACTTGCTAGAAGCTATTATCATGCATCGTGAATGCCAAGATATCCACCATATATAATACTACAGTACATTAGACCTTCCTCGGGAGGTCTGTCTAAGTTTAAATACAACAAATTCTTTACATTAACATGAAAACGATGTGATGATCTGCCAGTAAAACCTGTGAACAAAGAGAATTTTCGTATTAAAACCAGTCAAGAAAAGATTCCATAGTGCTCAGGAGATATGTGTTGTCTAAGCTTTGTCTTGTACCATAAAAAAATTAAATGACCAAAACCATGATGCATTGATAAGATGACAATAATTCAAGTTTATGTGCCTAAGTATACCATCTATTTTATAATTTCACATGTATTCGTGCACTAGAAGGAAGTTCGCTTGGTATTAGAATAGGTTATCTGTGAAACATAAGATTCTATAGTTTCATAACATGTTCTCATCCACTCAAACCTTCCTCAAGTAACCTAATATACTGTACAAGGCTACAAGCAGTACCTAATCTCTCAGTATTTAACCAAGATCTTACGAAGTCATCATACGAGTCAATATAGCAAAATTATTGCAACGATTGTGTAGACTGAACACCCAACCACCATATACAGTTAAAAAGAACCACCCGGGATCATGATCAAATGCCATACTACAAATTTTGGTTAGCAACAGCAAGAATCAAGAGTTGCATCAATTTGATTAATAAGCAACCTCAATTTAAGCCTATACTTCATTCTTCAGCTGTGTTTTTTGCTAGTCATTGATATAGTGTGATCAATAATTACGTAAAGAAAGAAAAGGCAGTTACTAAAAATCTGAGTTCCAGAAGATCATGTATGCGGATAAAGTAACGAAATGAGAAAGGTCCAAGTACAAATTTCAATTGGCTACTTCACATACAATTTGTAACAAAAATTCACAGAGATGACATTGCATCGGATCTATGTCCAATGTAAAATGTATGCTCAAGCTACCATAGGAAATTGTAAATATACATTATCAATCCTCTATGCTACCATGGATGATAGATATTACCTTGTCAGCCAAGATACTCTTGCTGTACAAATAAGACTTTTTCAATCTCTAAGACCAAGCTCCATCTCGATGTCATCATCCTCTTCAAATAGCTTCAACAGCCGTGCATGTTGTTCCTCTCTTTTCTTCTTCTGCCAATACTTGAAAAGGAAGAATGATAACACAACGGCTGCCCCAATTCCTAGAAGTACAAACAAAACTGTTTGGCCAGTATGACTTTTTGACTGAACTTCAGTTTTGTTATCATCCTTGGATGGATCAGCAGCTAGTCCTGCAAACACCGTATGCATGTTTCATTGATCCAAATTCATGATTACGAATTGGAGCATAACTGAAGTGTTTTGTACAATCAAAATAATAAAGGCAACCGCATTGTCATATTGATGAATCTGCTACGATAGTTGCATATCATTTCACACTTGGTTTGTTCTTGCCCGATACTAATTTGCAGTATAATGTTACTTGGTCATTTGTTATGCTATAATGCTAGTTCAGCTGTTTATATACCATATGGTATGTATAAACTCAGCCAGGACAAGAATTTCCAGCAACTAGATGCTTACGACCAGTTTAGTTTCTTTGTCTTTTGGGGAACTAAAATAACAAACTAGAAAGAAAGACCTTGGTGATCCAGTGAAAGGAGTAAGAGATGGGGGCATCTGGCCATAAGAATAACAACTCCAGAATCACAGTTTCAAGCTACTAGGAATTAATGGCAAGAATGTATTTCCGTTAAGAAATTAATTGAAAGGGGGTAGCCCGGTTGGAGGAATTAATGGCAAGAAGCATGAATATGGAACACATCAGCGTAACTGATTTGCCTAAGTTTATGCGCATTAAAATAAATTAATATGCAACACGTCAGCGTAACTGATTTTCCTTAGTTTATGCACATTAAAATAAAATGATAAAAAAAAGCTAGGCCAAAACATCACTCCTAACAAAGGCTTCTACGTTAATTATTTGCTTTATATTGTGAATGGGTGTGTGCACCTATTATAGACTAGAAAACTAGATATCATATACGAACGCGGCTTCTAGCATAAAAGAAGGAAGGTTTGTAAAAGTGTGTCGCAAGGAAATGAATGTCTGACTGAGTAACATTCCTACAATATAAGGCAAACATTTGGCAGGTTGAGGCTACAGAAACTTAGTGCAAGTGAAACATTATAGCGCAATGCTTCAAAACTATGAGCTTCTTTAACCATTTTGCAAGTTTTTGGACATCACCTCACCTAAGCTGGTGAGTTCAGAACTTCAGACACCTAAAAAAGGAATGCGAATATTTAGCGAACATCTCGTACTTTGCAAATCCCAAAAAAGTTTCAACGCTTAGTCTAGCAGATTTGCATATTCGTCACGAGGAGTAGTTCCTTATTTCGACTTCCACGAGAAACAATACAACAAATCAATCCGCCTGTTCCAAGAAGATGGAAAGTACAAGCGGTGACTGCTACGAATTCTGGAGCGGGATCCTGAAACTACCGCGGGATCTCGCAAACTCCTCGGCTCAAATCCCAATCTTCCTAATTTAACCAGAATCGCAAGCCATAGTAATTGCGGCACCGGATATGAATAACCGGAGCCCCTGATCCGCAAGCCCAAGACGGGCGGTGACGCTTGGCCAATCCGACGCCACGCCACCCCTCAACCAGATCCCCACGTACCACTCGCAGATCTTGCCGGCTTATACTAGATCGAGCAGGGCCAGAAGGAGCGCGCACCTGTCGCGAACTGGGCGCAGATCGCGGCGGCGACCAGGAAGAAAGCGGCGGCCGGGGTGGATCTGCTGCCGCATGCGCCGTGCGGCCGTCTCATCTCCCCTGTCCCTCGCGGCAAGGGCCCGTGCCTACGGCTCCCTGACGGCGACGAAGCTGCCGCCTCCTCCGACGACGCCGAGGAGTGCGCGTGGGGTGTTGGAGGTGGATCGGAGGTCGGAAGCTTCCGCGTTCGGTGCGGTGTTCTCGCTTTATGATTCTGGTGTTGGTGGGTGGGCATCGACCGGACGGACGCGCTGTGCTTACCCTCGAAGGCTCCGTACCATTGCAATTTGCAAAGAACAATTGGCCGGTCGTTCTCGGCGTCGCTGGCAGTGGGCCTAGGATGTCAATTGGTGTCTATATGACCTGGCAGGCAAAAAAAAAATTTACATGGGGTAAAAACTTTTGTTTTTTGACAATCAATATCGTGATAGTAGATTATAGTGGCGAACAATACATGTAGAGATACATGAACTGATTACAACAATTACAAAATAAAGTCTAAAAAACAAGCAAATTTTGAGATATTCAAACTCTTTCTTTTTCCATGACACAATCTTCTACTTTTCTGAAGACAACCACAGAACGACAAAGATAACAAACCACGAACCTGTAACCAACGAGGGTTCTTTCATTATTCTTCTGAGTCGCAGTGTACCAACACCAATATTTATGGGAAGAACAACCAGACAGTTTGCTCGACGTCGCTGGGAGCCGAGGGTACAAATCACCATTATCGAAGTCATAGCAGTCGGGACAAATATTGCGAGGACAATACTCCTCGCGGCTACCAAGAGAAAAAAAAAAACAAAATCGATCTAGCAATACCCTTCATATTAGTGTTAGAGCAATGTCAACAACAAGATTGAATCATATGCAAACACAATAGTATATTTGGTTAACATGAGCACTTCAAGAAATACTAAACTTTGTTTCTAAACACGCATTGAAATGCATGTGGTTTTGTATAAGAGTTTTAGGCATTTTTTATGAGTTTTGATAATGATTTTTAATTTACTTTGATTTAAGTCTACAAAATCACAGTAAGTTAATCAAATTTTGACGAACCCTAAGTGAAGCAACATCTGAAGGACCAAACCTACACAAATTAATCTTTCAACACCACCTTTGGCGCCAGGAAGGGGATCTCATCGTCGAACGAAGAGCCAAAGATTACTTATTGTATACGATTCCATTCATCAAGAAGATGGATACCAAAACCCTAAACTAAACTGTGGAAAACACTACTTTTATTAAAAACTCCACTCATAGATCGGGTTCCCCACCCCTCCCGACTCCGGCGAGGCAGGCCGAAGGAGGGGAACCGACCTATGGTGGCGACGGAAGTGGTGGCGGCGGCTGTGGCTAGGTTTCCAAGAGCGCTTGCGGAAAAGACGTCTAGATCCCTTTTGGTTGTGAGGAATGTCGCCCTTCTAATAGGTATACACATGGGGTATAAACTTATTAGTGCAGTGGTATGGGATAAATTTACCCATAAATACCTAAATTGAAAAATATTGTACCCAGTGGGTAAAGGTACGAAATCGTATAACCTATATGATGTATCGTGTATCCATCTCAACTTATTAAAATGTTCATATAAAAATCTTATTATAATTCTGAAACTTTATTGTAATTCTTTGGGTTGTATCACCTATAATCAACTTACTTGGAAATCCACTCTGGTCCGCGGTAGCATATGTTCCCACTAATTGTCAGAAAATTGTGGAAAAAAAAGGTGTACATCCGGATATTTATGTGCGCACATAATATTGCACCCAAAAAAATCTTTTTACGGCATGTGTAAGAAGCCAAAAAAAGGTCTCGTGTAAAGTCACTTGGAAGCACAAAAAATTGTGATTTTTTGCATAGGCAAAAAAAAGTCTTTTTCATGAAACCTTTTATGCACACGTAGAGTAGAATGTCCGGATGTACACTCATTTTTTTGGGAACTTTTTTAAATTTAAAAATGCATTTAAAGTATATTTTCTAAAATGGGGTGTTTACCCCTATGAGACAAAACAACGCCTTCCAGATCACTTCTATGTTTTGTCATGATTTTGTGAATTTAAAGCTTATGACTATGTGTTGATGTTTATGACTATGTGAATGTTATTTATAATGTGTTGTTGTTTATGGCAAGTGTTGCTTTTATGAGAATGTTTAATCTACACTATGTTGTCGTTCATAAGTATGTGTTGATTTTTATGATGTGTTGTTTTTTATAAATTATGATTATAAGTTCTTGCTTACGACTATTTTTTACTCAATTGATGTGTTGTAAAAGGGTGTATTTTTACTCGTGGGTACTGGGTACCCATTTACCCTGTCGGATATGAAAAAAAGTTGTACCCATTGACGGATATAGCTACGTTGACGAGTAAACTCGACTGTTTTGGGGAGCTCTTCTACAGTGGTGTTTCACATGAGTTGTTCATAGGGTTTGTCCATTTAACTCCCTCTGATTATTTTGTAAGAGAATCAAACAGCCCCATATTATAACTTCCACAAGTTTGCAGTGTCTAAATTTGATTAATTAGAATCAGCATGAATATACACGTATGGTGACGTAAAGAGAGTTCCCCAACTGAAGCGAAGAGATTGAATTGAGCATAAGCAATACTAGCTATCATTCACAATAGAGCTGGAATATACTCACAAGCAGCACTAATGTTTTTTTAACAGGAGCAACAATGGTTTTGCAGACCACTTTCCATCACATGGGCACAAATTTGGTAGAAGGACCTCACTAAGCGTATATTTAAATCAATTTTCGTTCAACAACTCACTCAACGAGGGGGAAATGAAAAGAACAAAAAGAGCATCGATTTCTGACAATCAGACATGGCATCGTCATTATCTCACCTACAACAAGAATCCCCTTTACCTCAGTGGACAAAACTATCTGAACCAGACAAACTGTAAACTGCAGTTTTCAGTTCTGGAATATGTGTTTCCTTACTCCTGAATATCGATACATAAACTTTATTCTTCTACTAACCACTAGATAGCAAGCTAATATTTCGTGGCATGTGCTTCCCATGCATGACTGATCACGAAACCTGATGAGAATATGTTACTAGTTTGGATCATGTGCGTTGATTGATGAGCAAACCTAGCAAAGTTCTGCCAAACCATGGCTAGCATGCTAATTAGTTGTTGTGTCCTATGTGTTGCCCGTTGAACCAAGCTAAAGCTATAAATCTGAAACAATAAACAAAGGAAAAACACGTCTTAATTTCTCATATTGCATATATCTATATACCTAAGTGTCACGGAAGCATTGTTTCCAAGATATACGATAGACAACCAGGGGCCGAGGGGCCGATCTAGCAGGGTGCCATGGCACCCTTGGCACCCTCACCAAAAATGCAAAACAATTTGTCTTGTATACTTAACATTAGTCCTATTAAAGCCCAAAGACTATTTTAAACTATTTGACAGAATAATGATGATATTTAAATTATATTATGCAATTTGTAGTGTACTTAAAAAAAAATCAATCTATGTATTGAAGTGTTGTTCTTTACTGATCGTGGCACCCCAGTTTTAGGGTCTTAGATCCGCCACTGTAGACAACAATGACGACCGCGGGTACGGAGGGACATCAGTGCATTAATCCCAGTGAATTAAGTAGACAGCAACCACGACAAGACTGAAAAACCAGGGAGGTAAACACATATTTATGTTCTGAAGTACAGAACCTTCTGCCCTTTGTACACGCTTGATGCAGATGAAGCTATGGGATAGCCTGTAGAGCGGATACTTGGCCATTACATAAGTGTAGAACTTATCCAGTTTTTTTTAGAACAAGAACATATCCAGCTGATGAGTGCAGATTGTGTTAATCTTACGATCTTCCGCGGCCACTTGCCTCCAAGACCCATCCAAGATGCCGATGGTTCTCCATAATTCTGAACTGGTTGCGCAAATGCGGCCCAACCAAAGATGAACGGTAAGAACCAATATTGAAATAGCAGATAAACCAAAATAAAGCTCTCTAGAAAAAGATCAACCAAAATAAAGTGTTGAGCGGAGTTCAATAAAAAAAGTTCTGAATGTGGCAATGTCCAGATTAGCCCCATTCTTTTGCATAACGGTGGAAGAATAAGACGTCTTATTATAATTTCCACTCTTCCATATAGCAGTATGAGAGAAGTGAGGACACATGTTGCAAGTGCAGTCTTATGAACAATTGTGGGCCAGTACTAGAACAGTGATATCCATCACACAGAAAATGAAGGAAAAAAGGTGTTCGGCATATTAAATCCATCAAAATCATACCTTGGAGCAAATATTGGTGTGCCTCCACTATTGTGATCATCATCTATATAACCTCCAAACATGACCAAAGTAGGGCCCAAATGTTGCGGATTGTATTAGCACTGAGAAGACACACAAAATTTGTGTCCAAATTTCAGCACCTCCGTACTTCCATCATCTATTATTCCAACTATTTCTCATCTTCGAAGTGATCCATGCGACGAATGAGACCATTCCCATCATCTATTATTCCAAGTATCTCTCTTCTTGTGACGGCGGTTTTAGAGCATCTACAACGCAACGCTTATTTACATGCGCTAGGGTTATTATATAGGCCGATCGGGTGGTTGTGACGGGAAATATGAGAGCGCTTATTTACAAGAGTTGACGCAAAACATTACGCTAGAGGCTCTGTGATTTTTTGTCTCAGATGCAGGAAAAGTGGATAGAGTTAGTTAGAGAAATATGCGCCCGATTTTAGAGGCGAGCATTGGAGCTCTACGGACGCTAGGATAGAGTAATCATTGATAGAGTAATCATTTTTTTCTGATCAAGCGTCTAAGCAAGCGCCT
This sequence comes from Poa pratensis, assembly GCA_947311845.1. Classification (NCBI taxonomy): domain Eukaryota; kingdom Viridiplantae; phylum Streptophyta; class Magnoliopsida; order Poales; family Poaceae; genus Poa; species Poa pratensis. The sequence goes on from CAMZMU010000067.1 coordinate 25,351,232, forward strand.
AACATTGAACTTGCCCCTTAGTAGGTTTTTTCCTAGGCTATTGTTGTGTAGTTGTGTGTCGATTGTAACCTGTAACATCGGTTGGCTGTGGCTATGTCTTAAGTGTCTATGCATCAAGAGGCGAACTTTACATTTTCTCATAAAAATGTTTTCCCTTTTTCTTCAAAATACTATTTCCTCCTGGCAATACGAAACAAAATTGCACTGGCAATATCTGCCATTGGTTTACCCACACACAAAATATATTTCCTCGTGAACATTCTTTGATCTGGGTTTCTGGTTTTGGCCCATAACTTCAAGGGTCCAAACTGTGGCCCATATTAGTCGTAAGCCCTACTAATCACGGACCGGGCCTTTTGGTTTCGGCCCATATACCCACAGAACCGCAGGACCATGCTCCAATTGAGAAATCACAGGCACAGTGTGCTGCACTCGCCACTTCGCCAGGCTGCGGTCGGCCATTGTTTGTTGCCGTCACCACCATCCCTCGCGTAGTCGCGAGCACGCGCCCCAACAGAGCCCCATTACTCCTCGTCTCCATGGCAGCAAGCAATGGCAGGAGCCGCATTTACTCTTTCCCTCATCCACCCACCAACCGTCCCCCAAAAGGCTGCCCCCCCCCAAAACCCTCTCCCCCTCACTCTACCTCTATATACAGAGTGCCACGCTCCACACTCTAGAGTCATCTCCTGCCATACCTAGCTAGCTAGGCAAGCTCTCCAAGCAGCCATGGCCTCATCCACGGCGACGACGGTGCTCCTTCTCGTGCTCCTCGCCTGCAGCGGCGCCACGGCGCAGGTGTTCCCCCTGCCCCGGCCGCTGTTCCCGCGCGCGCCGTGGAACTTCACGCTCCCGACGGGACCCGGCGACACAAGCGGCGGGAGCGGGGCGACGACCACGGGCGGGGGCCCGTCGGTGCTGGCGATGTTCGTCTTCGGGGACTCCCTGACGGACAACGGCAACAACAACGACCTTACCTCGCTCGCCAAGGCCAACTACCTCCCCTACGGCATCGACTTCGCCGGCGGACCCACCGGCCGCTTCTCCAACGGCTACACCATGGTCGACACCATAGGTACGTGGGTTAGCTTAGCTACGCCCCGCGAGCTCATGCCTTGCTGCATGCACGCTTGCTTCCTTCTGCTGCATGCAGCATGCTCCCCTCTGCATTTTTCTGGAGCTTCTTGGGTGCTTCAGATGTAGTAGCTACAAGTGGTTTCTTCTCACCAGAGAATCAAGTCACAAAATCCCTGCTGGTAGTATATGATATGATGTGTATTTCGCATACAAATGGAACTATTCAGTTGCTTGCAGAAGTAGCAAATCAGCTGTCCAAGTACCGTGCTTCTTTTGAGTAGAATTGCTAATTTTAGTACATCCTAAGAGGAGCTTGTCATATGGCAAATAATGCAATGAATCTAGAGCATCAGGAAACCCGTGACTATCGTCTGGTACTGCCATACTGGTACACCATAAGCTAGGTTGTGGCTCGGTCTTTCCCATGTTCGACTTAGAAATGAATATTGATGTATTTTAGTCTTTTTATATACATAACATTATCAGGTCTTTTAGTCTATCTTTTCATGGAAGAATGTTCTTCAAATCATAACGAGGTCGTTATCGCCTAGCTAGATTTGTAGTATATGTTGACCATACTATTGAATAAAAATCATTATTGCTTGTTTTAGATTCTATGCATGCAAGTTAATAACCAACTTAACAATGAATGCAAGATCCTTAGAAACAATTAATTAACTTTTGCATGCAGCTGGTTTGATGGAACTGGATATAAGTATACTCAGGGTTTCTATATAGATCTATATAGATCTATATATACTGTCAATAATTATTGACTAGCAAGGAATTCATTTTGTCCAACGTTAGCCTAGCTAGCTTCTCCTGTTTTCTTAGAAGAAGCAATGCAATTATTGTTATAGATGCATGTACTGTTGTCCCCTTCTCCCATCTTTCATTTCGGAATCCAAGCAAAAGCTTGCATAGTGCATACTCCACACAAACAAATCGATTAATTGATTAGATCACTCTACCTAAGCGCTGAGATACTACTAGAATAGTATCATAGCTTGTACTAGCCTAGGACCAGTACTGTGGTAATAACTATTGACCGGCCTCCTCCATGTGCACATTCAAGTGGATGTGAAAGAGTGAGAACCACACCAGTACTAGCAATTGTGTAGCACGGCGGTACTCAATTTTCTCCGGGGATCATTCATCAACACACACAGTGCACATGATGCGATGAATTCAGCTAGTCAAAACGTTGTGTATATGGTAGGCGTACCACTATGGTAGCGTCAATTTTTCCATGTGATCCTAGCCAGGGCTATGTATGACTCTTTAAATATGTACGGTGGTAATATTAAATGCCTGCCTGCATGCAGTCCAGGTTTGTCCCCGCCAATAATTCACCACAAAACAGGGTTTACAACTGTGTTAAATCTCAGTTTACAGTGCACTTAGATCTGTGTTAAATCTCACTTAGTACGTGTTCAAGTTAGCTACTGTAAATGTCAAAAAAAAAGTTAGCTACTGTAGTTAGTTGTTTTTTGATAGATAGCTACTGTCGTTAGTTGACAGAACAGCTTCTTTGGTTAATTCAAACCTCTCATGTTGTGCACAATGCAGCTGAGCTTCTTGGGCTGCCCCTGCTGCCTTCCAACCCGGAGGCCTCCAGCCCCGACAGCGACGGCGGCGCCCTCCACGGCGTGAACTACGCCTCTGCCGCCGCCGGGATCCTGGACAACACCGGCCAGAACTTTGTACGCTCCCTGAATTAATGCTCATGAATCCATGATCACTCCGGTCCTTGTACTACTATTCTGTAGAGCAGCAGATCTAGCAGAGTGTTTGTACTACGTGGTAGCAAAAACAAATTCATGGTGTGTACTGGTGCATGCAGGTGGGTCGCATCCCGTTCAACCAGCAGATCAAGAACTTCCAGACGACGCTGAACCAGATCCGAGGGAAGCTGGGCGCCGGCAACCTGGCGTCCTCGCTCGGCCGCAGCATCTTCTACGTGGGCATGGGCAGCAACGACTACCTCAACAACTACCTGATGCCCAACTACAACACCCGGAACGAGTACAACGGCGATCAGTACTCCACGCTCCTCGTCCAGCACTACACCAAGCAGCTCACCGTAAGCCAGCAGCGATCAATGGCGTACACCGAGTTCACTGCAAAGCTTCTGATTAATTCTCTGCGTCTTCTCTGAACAAAATGCAGAGCCTGTACAACCTGGGTGCCCGGAGGTTCGTGATCGCGGGGGTGGGGTCGATGGCGTGCATCCCCAACATGCGCGCCCGGAACCCGACGAACATGTGCTCGCCGGACGTGGACGAGCTCATCGTCCCCTTCAACAGCAAGGTGAAGGGCATGGTGAACACGCTCAACGTCAACCTCCCACGCGCCAGGTTCATCTACGTCGACACCTTCGAGATGATCTCCGAGGTGCTCAGGAACCCCTTCAACTACGGGTTCAGCGTGGTGGACCGCGGCTGCTGCGGGATCGGGAGGAACCGGGGCGTCATCACCTGCCTGCCCTTCCTGCGGCCATGCCCCAACCGGAACACCTACATCTTCTGGACGCCTTCCACCCCACCGAGAGGTCAACGTCCTCCTCGGCAAGGCCGCCTACTCCGGCGGCCAAGACCTCGCCTACCCCATGAACATCCAGCAGCTCGCCGCCTGGCAGCCGTAGGACGTACCACCGGAGTTTCTTTAATTTTCGAGAGGAACTTGCTTTTAGCTAGCTGGCTGCGTGATGGTGTTCTGTGTGAGTTTTTCAGCTTGGATCGTGAGGAGTACTGTGTTTCAGCCGTAGGACGTACCACCGGAGTTTCTTTAATTTTCGAGAGGAACTTGCTTTTAGCTAGCTGGCTGCGTGATGGTGTTCTGTGTGAGTTTTTCAGCTTGGATCGTGAGGAGTACTGTGTTTCAGTGTTTGTCTCTGATCGATCGATGAGTGGGTAGTAGTGGATCCGTAGTACTTGTAAGAGAGATCGATCGATCGTTATGGCTTTCTTCGTTCTAATGTAGTTTAATTATGAGCGCGTGCTGGATTGGTTATGCGATGATCCATCATCTGGTCATTATCTATGGTGCTGCAAAATTAGCTGGGAAAGAAGCCTTTCTAAGAGAATTTGCTCAGCTTTGCCATAGGATTAAGATCCCTACTATTTTTGGTGGTGATTTTAATCTTATTAGAAACATCAGTGAGAAGAGCACGGGTGGGGTGCTTGGGAAATGGTCTGTTATCTTCAATATTTATTAAACTTAACAGCCTGATGGAATTGCAACTAAGTAATAGAAAGTATACTTGGTGTAATGATCACATTAATCCCACTTATGAGAAATTAGACAGGTTTTGGTTACATCTTATTGGTTGGATCATTATCCTTTAACGTTGGTTTCAGCGCTAACTAGGGATATGGCAGATCATACGACCCTTGTCTTGGATACAGGGGGGATTGCTAGTAATAGGTATCATTTTGTTGCGCTCGAAACGCGTCACACGAACACGTCCTTGTGTACCCGCGGTGCCGGGGGAGATATTCCGCAACTCGCCCCGCGGGAGAACTACTTCCAACGCGATACGCAAGACAGCAAGCAGGCGCTTTTTAAACCAGACGCCTTAGCCCCTCGGGAAGCCCCGTTGGAAGAAGCCGGCGACGATTGGTTGAACCCGGCCGGACTTGGCCGCTCCGGGGTTCGGTTGTCGGTATTCGATGAACTTCAAAAGGAGTCACCGAATAACGGAAGCATGAATAAGGAAAAAGGAGTAAAAAGTAGGGTTGTATTTATATGTCGATTGTTTGCTTAATTTCAATCGGCCATCACCTCTCACATATATATGAGGCGGCTGGACTTCCCGTACAAGCAAAGGACTTCTATAAGAATTACAATTCACAGTCTAAGTCGGACTCTATCTCCCAAAATAGGCAAGTTTCAGTCGGTTTCGTACCAAACCCGGACCCAAGCGTCCTTTTCCGGCTCCTTTTAGGAAATCGCCTTTTGTCCTTCCGCGTTGACCTCAAACTTGCCTTCCCTTTACGCTTGAGTCGACTTGATTTCTAGCCTTGGGGTCTCGCGAGTCCCGAATTCAGATAGCTGCCAAGTCCTTCTTGATCCGCCATCTCTCAGATTTCTGGGTAATCAGTTTTGCCTAGTCCTTTCAATGCCGACTCCTTTTGAGTCGACTCCTTTATTGACGACTCCTTTTCTGTCAGAAGAAATGGAGCTGATATCTGGCACAAGAATAGGTGGTCCATCAAACGAGATAACTCCTTTAGTGATGACTCCTTTAGTGAGGTCTCCTTCAGTGATGACTCCTAGTTTTGCCGGGTTCCCTGTCCAGTTTCACAGCATCATGTCCTACTTCTTGTCGTGGCCATAGAATTTGCATAACAACTCGGATGAAAATGAGCCAAACATCAAACTTGTTTGTCTCGACGAGACAAGCAACTCAACGTGGGCCAATTCTCAAAACAAATCGCCCTTGATGATTTTTCCGGGTCCTTTTCTCTGAGGTGCTTCTCCGGGTCGCCAATCCTTCCCGGGGCGAGTCCTGAACCTGGAGCTGACGACCTGCAAAAAACAGGTGCTAACACATTTTAAATTTGAGCTCTGTTGGTTGTTGAGGGAAGACATCAAAGATGGAAGCTTTCGGCTACCAGGAGAGTTTTAAAAGGATGGAATAGGAATGTCGATGCGGTGTATAGAAAGGAAAAAAACGTCTATCTATGGAGATAGATGCTCTGGATAGAAAAGCTGAGGAGGGTGGCATATCTATCTCTGATAGAGATATGCAAATTCAGCTAAGGAAACAGTTGAATGAGTTGGTCAAGGAGGATAACATCAAGAGTTTCCAGAGGGCGAAAAGTGTTGACCTAAAACTAGGTCAGTCTTGCACTAAGTACTTCATGAATAAGGCTAGTAGCAGAAGAATGAAATAAAATCGTCCTCCAACATTTTGATGGTGATAACTTAATTGAAGGGGATGCGAATTTATTATCTCATGCTGCTGACTTTTACAAAAGTCTGTTTGGACAATCTGATAGAACTCTTGTGAGCTTAAATTTAGATTTTCCTACGCATGTGACAACTCAGGAGAATGACAATCTGACCAAAAAAATCTTTTAAGGAAATCAAAGAAATTGTTTTCTCCTTGGCTCATAATAAAAGTCTCGGACCTGATGGATTCCCTGGTGAATTTTATCAGTTCTTTTGGGATGATATTAAACAACTTTTAAAACGACTTTTTGATGATTTTATAAGGGGGTCTTGGACATTGGCCGACTCGATTTTGGAACCATCACCTTGGTTCTGAAATGTGAGGATGCTATGACAATGCAAAAGTTTAGACCAATTTTTCTAATGAAGACTAGTCTGAAGATTATCACAAAAGCATCAATAATAGATTAGCACCGGTAGCTGAGGAAATTATGGATAAAACACAAACGGCTTTCATGAAAAATAGATTTATCATGGAAGGGGTTGCTGTGTTACATGAGGTGCTACACGAGGTAAAAAGAAAGAAAATGTTTGGGGTTCTTTTCGAAGTTGATTTTAAAAAGGCCTATGACAATGTGAATTGGGCGTTTTTGTACAATGTGATGCTTAAAAAGGGCTTTTTAATCAAATGGAATGACCTAATCTTTAGCATCATGACAAGTGGAAAAGTCAATGTGAAACTTAATGATCAACTAGGCCACTATTTCACCACTTCTAGAGGGGTGAGATAGGGAGATCCCCTGTCTCCAATCCTTTTCAATATGGCAGTTGATTCCATGAGTGTTATGGTTCATAATGCGTAGGAAAATGGTGTTCTGACAGGTTTGGTGCCACATTTACAGGAGAATGGAATCGCCATTCTCCAATATGGATGACACCATTTTTTGCTGGATGAAGGGTTTGAAAATGCTAGGAATCTTAGTTTTTTTTTTACTTCGCTTGTTTGAACAAATTTCTGGTCTTAAAATTAATTTCTTAAAAAGTGAGGTGTACTGTCTTGGGAAGTGCAGAGAGCAGTCTCTTGCTTATGAGGAAATCTTTACATGCAAATTTGGGTTCTACCTCTTAAGTACTTGGTGTTCCGATTGATAAGAAAAAACTTCTTAACTCTCATTGGAAACCTGCTGAGGATATAGTGGAAAAAAAGGAGGATGCTGGTGCTAGCGCTAAGTTGACGAGGGAATATCTCCCCGGCAACAGCACCAGAAACTATGCTTGTACGTCACACGTCAGTTGGGAACCCCAAGAGGAAGGTATGATGAGTGCAGCAGCAAGTTTTCCCTCAGTATGAAACCAAGGTTTATCGAACCAGTAGGAAAACGAGGTTGCTTCGAAGGTGTTGGTGAAGGAGTGTAGTGCGGCGCAACACCAGGGATTCCGGTGCCAACGTGGAACCTGCACAACACAATCAAATTACTTTGCCCCAACTTAACAGTGAGGTTGTCAATCTCACCGGCTTGCTGAAAACAAAGGGTTAAACGTATCGAATGGAAATGATGTTTGTTTGCATAAAACAGTAGAGAACAATGATTGCAGTAGATTGTATTTCAGATGTAAAAGAATGGACCGGGGTCCACAGTTCACTAGTGGTGTCTCTCCAATAAGATAACTAACATGCTGGGTAAACAAATTACAGCTGGGCAATTGACAATTGATAAGTGCATATAACATGCATGTGTGAGTTGTGGTGTCTACTATGAGATTCATTTGGGCATTACGACAAAGTACATAGACCGCTATCCAGCATGCATCTATGCCTAAATAGTCCACTTTCCGGTTAACATCCGTACCCCTTCCAGTATTAAGTTGCAAGCAACAGACAATTGCATTAAGTAATGTGCGTAATGTAAACAATACATTCATCCTTGAATAAAGCATTGCTGTTTTACCCCTAGTGGCAACAACACATCTACAACCTTAGAACTTGCTGTCACTATCCCAGGTTAAATAGAGGTTGAACCCAACTATCATGCATAAATACCCCCTCTTGGAGTCACAAGTATTCACTTGGCCAAGGCTTCAACAAGTAACGGAGAGCATGCAAGATCACAAATGACATAGACATGATAATATAATATTCAGCTCCACATAGGTATCAATATAAGTCAGATCCCAGCAAACACAACATGTAGCATTACAATAAGATGATCTTGATCATGATAGGCAGCTCACAAGATCTAAACATGATGGCACAAGTGGAGAAGACAACCATCTAGCTACTGCTATGGACCCATAGTCCAAGGATGAACTACTCACGCATCACTCCGGAGGCGGGCATGGCGATGTAGAGCCCTCCGGTGATGATTCCCCTCTCCGGCAGGGTGCCGGGAAGAGCTTCAGAACCCCCCGAGTTAGGGTTGACGACGGCGGCGGCAGCGAATATGTTCTGGATGAAAGGCTCGGTGTTTTAGGGTTTTCACGTCTCGGGGAATAAATAGGCGAAGGGGCGATGTCGGCGGACCCCCGAGGGGCCCAAACCACAGGCTGGCGCGGCCAGGTGGTTTGGCCACCTCGTGGCTCTTCGTCTCTCCTTCGGACTCCGTGTACGTGTTGGAAAAATAGGGACTTGGCCTTTTGTTTCGTGCAATTCCGAGAATATTTCCAGAAGTAACTTTCTGAAACCAAAAACAGCAGAAAACAGGGAACTGGCACTGTGGCATCTTGTTAATAGGTTAGTCCCAGAAAATGCATAAAAGTGATATGAAGTGTATATAAAACATGTAGCAAATGGTATAATATAAGCATGGAACAGCAGAAATTATGGATACGTTGGAGACGTATCAAGCATCCCCAAGCTTAGTTCTACTCGTCCTCGAGTAGGTAAAACGATAACAACAAATAATTTCTGAGGAGACATGCTTTCACACAATCTTGATCAATATATTGCAAGGCTCATGTCATGAATGAAGTGACTCAAAGCAATGATCTATAGTTTGCTAACAAATAGATAAAGAGTAAACAATGAATCATATAAGCAAAAACTTTTCATGAATAGTACTTTCAAGACAAGCATCAAAAAGTTTTGCATAAGAGGTAACTCATAAAGCAATAGATTCAAAGTAAAAGGCATTGAAGCAACACAAAGGATGATTAAGTTTCAGCATTTGCTTTCAACTTGTAACATGTATATCTCATGGATAGTTGTCAACATAAAGCAATATAACAAGTGCAATAAGTAAACATGTAAGAATCAATGCACACAAAGTTGACACAAGTGTTTGCTTCTAAGATAGAAAGGAGTAGGTAAACTGACTCAACATAAAGTAAAAGATAGGCCCTTCGCAGAGGGAAGCAGGGATTAAATCATGTGCTAGAGCTTTTTAAGTTTTCGAAAGCATATAGAGAGCACAAAATAAGTATTTGAGAGGTGTTTGTTGTTGTCAACGAATGGTAGTGGGCACTCTAACCCCCTTGTCAACCAGACTTTCAAGAGCGGCTCCCATGAAGGACGTTATCTCTACCAGCAAGGTAGATCATCCCTCTTCTCTTTTGTTTACACATGTATTTTAGTTTCTTTATAGATGACACTCCTCCCAACCTTTTGCTTACACAAGCCATGGCTAACCGAATCCTCGGGTGCCTTCCAACATTCACATACCATGGAGGAGTGTCTATTTGCAAATTAAGTTGCTTACTGATAAATCAGGGCAAAACATGTGAAGAGAATTATTAATGAAAGTTGTAATTAATTGGGGCTGGGCACCCCGTTGCCAGCTCTTTTTGCAAATTATTGGATAAGCGGATGTATATGCCACTAGTCCATTGGTGAAAGTCTGTCAGAAGTAAATGACAAGATTGAAAGATAAAACACCACATACTTCCTCATGAGCTATAAAACATTGACACAAATAAGGAGTAATAAAGTTTTGAATAGTTTAAAGGTAGCACATGAAATATTTACTTGGAATGGCAGGAAATACCACATAGTAGGTAGGTATGGTGGACACAAATGGCATGGGTTTTGGCTCAAGTTTTGGATGCACGAGAAGCATTCCCTCTCAGTACAGAGTTTAGGCTAGCAAGGTTGTTTGAAGCAAACACAAGTATAAACCGGTACAGCAAGAATCACATAAAAACATATTGCAAGTATTATAAGACTCTACACTGTCTTCCTTGTTGCTCAAACATTTTACCAGAAAATATCTAGACCTTAGAGAGAACAAATATGCATCCCAAGTCTCAACAAGCTCTACGGTAGTTCTCCACTACTAGGCTTTAACTACATGATGCAAGAGCTTAAACATGATCTACTTGAGAGCTCAAAACAATTGCAAAGCATCAAATCGAAACAAGACAATGATCTACAAGAATGCATATGTCTTTTCCAATACCAACTACTACATGTAGCATTTTCTTTCTTCCAAACAAACACCAATCAATTTATTTAAACATAAACTCTCCAAATGATAATATAATGCAGCAAGAGAGTATTTATAAACAAGTGCTAACAGCTCGAAGAGATGCATGAAAAACAGGAGCTAAAAGCACTGCAGTAGCTAGTTAAGAATACTCAACAAATATAAGTGAAGAACATGAGTATTCACATGAAAAAGCGGAGCGTGTCTCTCTCCCACACAAGGATTGCTAGGATCCGAATTTATTCAAACAAAAACAAAAATAAAAACACACAGACGCTCCAAGTAAAGCGCATAAGATGTGAAAGAATTAAAATATAGTTTCACTAGAGATGACCTGATAAGTTTGTTGATGAAGAAGGGGATGCCTTGGGCATCCCCAAGCTTAGACGCTTGAGTCTCTCTGAATATGGTTGGGATGAACCACGGGGGCATCCCCAAGCTTAGGCTTTTCACTCTTCTTGATCACATAATATCACCCTTCTCGCTTGATCCTTGAAAACTTCCTTCACACCAAACTCAAGACAGTTCTCATTAGAGGGTTAGTGCATAATCAAAAATTCTCATATTCTGTAATGATACAATCAATCCCAAAGCTTCTGGACATTAGCTACAGCCACCAATGCTTTGTGGAGCAAAGAAATCCACACAAACACAGTAAAAGAGCGAATGCAAAACAAAAGGCAGAATCTGTCAAAAACAGAACAGTCTGGAATGACGAATTTTTTCGAGGCACTTAAGTTGCTCAGATGGATCTGGCCTAAAATAATGAAAGTTGCGTACATATCTCAGGAATATGCGTGATTTTTTCAGAATTTTTTGAATTTTCTACAGGGAGATAAGCTCAAATCCGTGACAGCTAAAAATCTGTCACTGCGCAGAAATCCAAATCTTGCATCAACTTTCAATATAGAACTTTACTTGGCACAACATTGCGATAAAATAAAGATACAAAGGAGTTGCTACAGAAGTAACAAAACTCCTTGACTCAAAGAAAACAAAAATAACAGCAAATAAAAACGATGGGTTGTCTCCCATAAGCGCTTTTCTTTAACGCCTTTCAGCTAGGCGCAGAAAGTGAAAATCAAGTGTTGTCAAGAGAAGAAGCATCAACATCATAACTTGCTCTAACAATAGAGTCAAAAGGTAACTTCATTCTCTTCCTAGGGAAGTGTTCCATACCTTTCTTGAGAGGAAATTGGTACCTTATATTACCTTCTTTCATATCAATGATGGCACCAACAGTTCGAAGAAAAGGTCTTCCCAAAACAATAGGACAAGATGCATTGCATTCAATATCCATAACAATAAAATCAACGGGGACAAGGTTATTGTTTACTGTAATAAAAACATCATTAACTCGCCCCAAAGGTTTCTTCATAGCATTATCAGCGAGAAAAACATCCAAATAACAATGTTCCAAAGGTGGCAAATCAAGAATATCATAAAGCTTCTTGGGCAAAACGAAATACTTGCACCAAGATCACACAAGGCATTGCAATCAAAATCATTCACCTTTACCTTAATGATGGGTTCCCAACCATCTTCTAATTTCCTAGGAATAGAAGCTTTAAGTTTCAACTTCTCCTCCCTAGCTTGCAAAAGAGCATTTGTAATATGCTTTGTAAAAGCCAAATTAATAGTGCTAGCATTGGGACTTCTAGCTAATTTTTGCAAGAACATAATAACTTCAGAGATGTTACAATCATCAAAATCAAAATCATTATTGTCAATGGTGGTGGAACCATTGTCTCCAATAGTTTGAAAAATTTCAGCACTTTTATCAGAAAAAGTTTCAGCAGTTTTAGGCAATTTCAAACGCTTTGCAGAAGTAGTAGAGACATTACCAACACCAATAACATATGAAATCATTGTTGTTTGTGCTAGTGAAGTCACACAACTTAGTGTTCTCAGGAGTACTCATTTTGAAAAACAAAATCAAACTGAATTAAACAAGTAACTAATTTTTTTGTGTTTTTGATAAAGAGAGCAAACAAGACTAAATAAAAAAAACTAAGCAAGACAAATAACAAAGTAAAGAGATTGGGTGTGAGAGACTCCCCTTGCAGAAGCAATTCGGTTTTCCCTGGCAACGGCGCCAGAAAACGTGTTGCTAGCGCTAAGTTGACGAGGGAATATCTCCCCGGCAACAGCACCAGAAACTATGCTTGTACGTCACACGTCAGTTGGGAACCCCAAGAGGAAGGTATGATGAGTGCAGCAGCAAGTTTTCCCACAGTATGAAACCAAGGTTTATCGAACCAGTAAGAAAACGAGGTTGATTCGAAGGTGTTGGTGAAGGAGTGTAGTGCGGCGCAACACCAGGGATTCCGGTGACAACGTGGAACCTGCACAACACAATCAAATTACTTTGCCCCAACTTAACGGTGAGGTTGTCAATCTCACCGGCTTGCTGAAAACAAAGGGTTAAACGTATCGTATGGAAAATGATGTTTGTTTGCATAAAACAGTAGAGAACAATGTTTTCCTTGTGGTGCGTAATGTAAACAATACATTCATCCTTGAATAAAGCATTGCTGTTTTACCCCTAGTGGCAACAACACATCTACAACCTTAGAACTTGCTGTCACTATCCCAGGTTAAATAGAGGTTGAACCCAACTATCATGCATAAATACCCCCCTCTTGGAGTCACAAGTATTCACTTGGCCAAGGCTTCAACAAGTAACGGAGAGCATGCAAGATCACAAATGACATAGACATGATAATATATATTCAGCTCCACATAGGTATCAATATAAGTCAGATCCCAGCAAACACAACATGTAGCATTACAATAAGATGATCTTGATCATGATAGGCAGCTCACGAGATCTAAACATGATGGCACAAGTGGAGAAGACAACCATCTAGCTACTGCTATGGACCCATAGTCCAAAGATGAACTACTCACGCATCACTCCGGAGGCGGGCATGGCGATGTAGAGCCCTCCGGTGATGATTTCCCTCTCCGGCAGGGTGCCGGGAAGAGCTTCAGAACCCCCCGAGTTAGGGTTGACGACGGCGGCGGCAGCGAATATGTTCTGGATGAAAGGCTCGGTGTTTTAGGGTTTTCACGTCTCGGGGAATAAATAGGCGAAGGGGCGATGTCGGCGGACCCCCGAGGGGCCCAAACCACAGGCTGGCGCGGCAGAAGGTGGGGCCGCGCCGCCAGGTGGTTTGGCCACCTCGTGGCGAGTCTTCGTCTCTCCTTCGGACTCCTTGTACGTGTTGGAAAAATAGGGACTTGGCCTTTTGTTTCGTGCAATTCCGAGAATATTTCCAGAAGTAACTTTCTGAAACCAAAAACAGCAGAAAACAGGGAACTGGCATGTGGCATCTTGTTAATAGGTTAGTCCCAGAAAATGCATAAAAGTGATATGAAGTGTATATAAAACATGTAGCAAATGGTATAATATAAGCATGGAACAGCAGAAATTATGGATACGTTGGAGACGTATCAGCTGGCAAGGGAAGTTATTAGATATATGATCCAGAACCTTGCTTCTGAATGTTTGTCTTACTTCTGTCCCTTTGTTTATGTTGTCCTTTTATAGAGTACCAGTTGGTCTGAGGAAGAGAATGGATGTTTTTAGAAGTAGACTTTTGTGGAATGAGGAGCATGGCATTAGAAAATATCACCTTTTAAAATGGGAAACCGTGTGTTCCCTAAGGATTTAGGGGGGCTAGGTGTACTTGATTTAAGTCTCATGAATATCAGTCTTTTATGCAAATGGTTGTGGAGGTTGGAAAATGAAGATGGCATGTGGCAGCGGCTTCTGAGGAAAAAATATCTTCAGAAAGAGACGTTGTCACTGGCTGGGGAGAGAGTTGGTGTGTCACAGTTCTGTTCGGGGTTAATGAAAGTTAAACCCATTTTCATGAACTTTTGTGAGAGGGCTTTGGTTTCTGGAAACAAAACCAGATTTTGGGAAGATGTTTTGCACGGGAAAAGACCTTTGGCAGCTGTGTTCCCTAGACTTTGCGATTTGTCTTTCAATAGAAATATAATTGTTGATGGAGTTGTAGTTCTAACGGTTCCTGCCTAATTTTTAGGCGAAGTCTGTGGGGGTGATCTTGCAAGAGAATGGCATAGTCTGTTGCTGGTCATCTTCTCAGTGGAACTTCGTCCTGGTGATGACAAAGTAACATGGAAATTGGGATAGAAAGGGTTTGCTGTTAAATCTTTCTACAATGCTTTGCATCTGAAACCTCCAGCGAAAGTTTTCAAGCAATTGTGGTGTATGAACATAGCTGCAAAAATTAAGACTTTTCCGTGGGCTGTGATGTGGGGACGTACTTTGACTAAGGATAACTTGAAAAAAAGGGGCTGGGTGGGTTCGGAACAATGTATGTTTTGTGCTTCAGACGAGAGCATTGACCATATGTTCTTTTCTTGCCCAGTTGCTAGGTTTATTTGGGATGTGTTTCAATGCGCTTTTGGCACACATGTCCAACCATCATCGATGGCTGACTTGAGCAGGTGGACTGATTTCTTTACTGGTCAGGAAAAAGCGACCGTTAAAGTGTGTTTAGCTGCTATTTCTGAACCATTTGGAAGGCCAGAAATAAAGCATGCTTTGAAAATATCATGCCTAGTGATCCTTGTGATCTCATATACTCTATCTGTCATGGGCTTGACTATTGGAGTAAATTGCAGAAACAAAAGGGTCACGAGGCGCTTCAGCGAGGAACTGAAGTCCTGAAGATGGTGATCCGAGAAATCTTCAGCAGATCGAAAGGGTGGGCGCCGACATGTCGAAGAATCGCCAGTGGATAGGTTTCGTTCGTAACGCCTGCGTCTGGTCCTTGGTGAAGCTGGGAAAGGGCATTGGACTTCGTAGACTTTTTAGTTTCCCTGTTGTTTTTAGTACGCACTGGTTCTTTGGAACTGTTGAACACAAAGGTCTCATGTTTGCGTGCGCGCTTATATGGTCCTTCTGAGATGTAACCGAAAGCCCTATAGAACATTAAGTTTCTTTATATGAAGCTGAGGGGAAACCCCTTTGATCTAAAAAAAATCATCCATGTGTTTGATTCAGGCAACTTAACTGCACCTGCATGCACGTAGACGCGCGTACTCTGCATGCGTACAGACTCAATCAAGCCGAACGGTGCTCATGCATTTATCTGGCTTAACTGGCTACACGCCGCGGCATACGGATCTGACTCCCGTGCATGGCTTGGATTATATCGCTACAGTAAAACAGCCCGGAGCTTGTTTTAATGCCGCGATATGCACAGTAGTAGCTGCTGGAATCTCGCCATATAAATTTCTACGTGCTCGTGGTTTTTTATGGCTCGTTTCTGCGTGCTGTTGCTTGACCTCTGCATGGACAATAGAATAGAGATCAATGGATGCTGGATCCTTGGAAATCGGTGGAACCTGGGTCGTGTGTAACTCGCATGCGTGAAATTTGTTCCGATTTTGTTTATAAGGAATCGAATAATCGAATGGAAACTTGAAGTTACAACTATATATAAAGTCCGTACGGTTATATTCCAAACTCGCCCCCGTAGCTCAGTTGGTTAGATCGTTGCTCTTATGTGCCGAAGGTCGCGGGTTCGAGCCCCGCCGGGAGCATCATTTTAAATTTATTACTATCATTATTTATAGCTTTCCTGAGTTATTTGTACAAGATCTCCCGTAGCTCAGTTGGTTAGAGCGTTGGTCTTATGAGCCGAAGGTCGCGGGTTCGAGCCCCGCCGGGAGAATTATTTTTTTAAGTTTTTCTTTATTTTTTCCTTTGTATTTTCTTTTTCCATGTACAAAACTTTTCAATTTCTTTTAAGACTTGCCTGTACAAAACGTTTCCTCTAAAATTTCTCTTCGAGCCTTCATATACAAAACGTGGATAATGTTAGGGTTTTATGATTGGCATTTTTAAAACTTATTTTCTATCTTTCATGCATTTTATACATACAAACAACTATTATAGAAAAACAAGAGCGCATTGTTGATAAAATAATATTCAGGCAATTATCTCTTATAACCTCACAAATAGAAATAAGTGCAGTCGAGCGTCATCCGAGCCAATGGTTCGTACTTTTGTATTTTCTTTTGTTCACATAGTGTAAAACTGCTACTCCCGTTTTACGTTTTGTTTCACAGTGTAATGGTTCCCAATGGAGTACATTTTAGGTTAGCTTAACCAAATTCCACCGTTTTACGTTTGCGATGTCTACCGGCCCACACTATTTTTTATGGAAAACCTTATTTAGCTTGAATTGGCGTTGTTTCTTCCCGCTGTGGCCTACTGTCGAGACTACGGGCATTGTGACATACAACTCTAAATTTTGGATATTTTGCAATTTTTTGGGAACACATGTCACCTCCTCTCAATCTCTTCCTCTATCTACAAATCTAGCGATCAATTTGAGGCGGAGGCATGACGCGACTATGACCTCGAGCAGCATGTGAGAACCAACCCCACAAATAGTCGTTGTTGTCGTTTATGAGCTTGCTCGCGATTGTTCTCTATGGTCGTCGCGCGACAAAGGACATGCACAACAAGGTGGACAGTCGTGGGCAGCAGATATAGATGTTGGTGATGTGCGCGTTGCAGGTATTCCAGCTGCCATCGTCGCCGAGACCGTCCCTACCGACTTCTACTCCCACAATGCCTCCCTCTTAATCGGGTCATTCTCTCATGTCGCGCCCTTCTCGCACCACCACCTACCGTAGCACGACGTCGCTGCCTCGGGGAGACTTCCATGTCTCGATGATGACTTGGTCTCTGCGCAGCCAGGTTGTGAGCCTGCTCTATGCTCTAGTGTCATATCAACACAGGGAACATCCTGGTCTTGGTAGCTTAGATCCATGGTGATGAGAAGCATCATGTTAGTCTCCTGCATAATTTTGCGTTGCTAAGCCGACGGGATCGTCTGAACATGTCGCCTCCACGGTTCCACCACACCTTCAGGGCGCGGGGGTGGTCGTCCAAGGCAGAAACGTCCCCGTTAGGGGCAGCGCGGAGTAGGGAGTGTTGGAAATATGCCCTAAAACAATCAGATGATGATATTTCCCGATGTATTCATAAGTTATTTATATTATCCTTGAACATCATCAATGATATATATCATCGAATACAACATTCGGTTATGGAATTGTATATTGTATGATGATTGTTTTAATGGTGCCCAGTCGATAAGATTATGAGGTCACATATCATTGACTTTGTATGAATCGTTTTATGCCTATGTTTCTCGAATCATAGGCATGGTGATGCCGATCCGATTGTACTTATTCAGGTAAAGGAGTTCATGATAGACCCATTTTGATACACATGGAGTTATTGTCATTTGTTAGTCACAAACAATGGATATCTCATACCCTTATACCCAAAATATTTGCAAGACCCTAGTTGTTAATCGACTGACTTAGGATCTAGCAAACACTACTCTGTAACTAGATAGTCATACAAATAGATTTCGGGTAAGTTGGGAAAAAGGCTACCAGGTGTGGTTGTCCAAGATGAAATTGACCCTTGCGCTCAGAGAGATATTCTTACATTCAAATAATTCGGCATGTTGAAAGGAATTATTATGACAAACCTTTTTTTTTTTTTTTTTTGCGGGAAAGACGAAGTAGTATTAATCCAGTATCCTTACAGGACAGTCCTCAGAAAATACGAAAATTACAAACAAGTCCCTATGGATAACGAAGTCGACGTCGCCGAGGAAGACATGCCGCTGGCGCGCCGCCGCCGCTCCGCCCTTGCAACCTTGGATCGGCTGGAGTCCCATGGCTGGCGGGAAGTCAACGAACCTCGAATCCCACGAAGGACCTCCATCTTGCGTCGTCTTCGTCGCCTTCCGACTGGATCTGACCACCTGCGTCTTCTTGAAGCTCATCCGCCGGATCCGCCGCACACGGACTCCGGCCCGGGAAGACGGCGCACGGCAGCTCCACCGAGCTGCGAGCACCGGACTGGAAGCAGAGAAGCAGCCGGCCTCCACCGAGACCAACCACCAGAGGAGAGCTCCGCCGCCGCAAACCACCACGCCCGCAACACCTTCTCCTCCCACGCGTCGCCGGCGAGGAACCCACTCACACCTAGCTATGTACAGGCGAGATCCGGGGTTCCCCCACTCTCCCGCCGCCGGAGCGGCCGGCGGAGAGAGGGGGAACCAACGAAACGTCGCCGGCGAGCTGGAGCGAACGAGAGGTTTCAGAAATCGCCCTACCCTACTGTAGCGGGGGGAGGGAGACGACCAAGGTTTCGTCTAACATTATTTTTTTTTTTTTTTTTTTTTTTTTTTTTTTTTTTTTTTTTTTTTTCTCCTTGTGTACAGAGCTGAAAATTAAGGGATGGAATTTTCCACAGCAGTAGGAGAAATAGAATTGTTATATGGTTACATGAAAATTGAAAGCTTTTTTGGATAAAGATAATGTAATGTCATGTCTACCTTTTACTTGTAGCCTTGCATCCAGACACAGGACAGATAAGATCCTTTGGAAAGATGAAATACGCTTTCTTCCTCAAAAATCCGCCTTCTGACGGAAAGAAACATCCACATCCCCCACTCGGTCAGCCTCCTGCTCGTGCGGTTCCACACTTCTCCGTTTCCACTCCGACCCGGCGGAGCGGAGGCACCACGGACATGTGGGCCCTCAACATGAAGGCCGGCGGGCCCTGCCTCGCGCCGATTCGCCCCGGCGCCGGGAAGCCCCTCGCCGCCGCCGGCAAGACGGGCCCGTGGTCCGCGTGGCGGGGGCGTGGTCCCGCGGTAAGGCCGCTCGTGGCGGTGCGCGCGTCGGGGAGGAGCGGCAAGGACAGGGCCGCCGCCGGCGACGACGAGGAAGCCAAGAGCAAGGCATCCTCGTCAGGTGAGGCCCTCTCTGCTAAGTATCTGATGTTCTCGATGCGAACTGGTGCAGCCTTAGCTAGAGCCGGAATTGTGTGGTCTTTGCGCGGTTCGGATGTGGACCATTTTCGTAGATTTTTTGCGAGCGGTGGGGGTTTGAAGGCGATTATTCCATAGGTGCCAATTTTGCAGGGTGATGAGGGTTTTTCTGAATTTGATCGACAAGAGAAAGGTGGGGATTTGGGTCTAGTACTAGACAGAATTGGAAGAGTAGTCACTAGCTATTCAGATAGAAATTTGGAGAACCGGTGTTAATTTTGGTGTAACTAGTGGATGAACGTTGAAATCATTGTGCGTCCTTAAGGGTGGTTTCGTCATTATAGTTGTATAGAGTTGACCTACGTGTTGAGTTGTGTGGTGGGGTGCTATTGTTTGGATGGATATCCCCCAATTGCAATGTTATATTGTCCATATACTTCTCTAGTTGGGCTAACTTTAGTATACATGATGGGAAAACATCATCAGGTGCTATGTTTCGAGTGAAACCAGTGGATAGAGAAACTTCAGGTTCTCTAGTATTGCCTATATAAAGCAGAGTTCATTCATGGTGTGGTACTTCTATGTATTGTGGCGAAAAGCGTGAACCAGAGTGATGGCTGGGCCTCAGTTGCGTGACTTCTTCATGCAGGAAGCGGTGATGCAGCTGTTCCAACAGGAGATAGCTCTGATGGATTGAACGAACCACCTGCTGAATCAGAATCCAATGAGCCAATTAATATTTCGAACAGCGGTTACTGGAGAGATGTCAGAGCAAACCTTGTGCGACGGGAACAGGTGAGAGCAGCTTGTTTGTATTGACAATCTGTAGAGCTCGTAGCTTTTCCTTAGGTTCTAATTATCTACAATTCAACATGCATTTAGTCATTTAGGTCACCTAGACATTTGTGATCACTCCCTGACATTACTCATTGTCTGCCAAGAAAATTAGGACCGGTGTGTTGATCTTGGCTAGTTTCACTGGTTGTGTATAATAATAATGTATAATGAGTCTAACTTGTGTTGATTCTAATACCAATATCTATCGTGACATCGGCTAATGCTGTTGTGCTATACTAGTATATTCTAAAGAAGATATAAATGCACAATGTCTTCAATTGGGCATTTTATTAGAACATGTTGAAATTTATGCTTTATGTTATTACTTGGTATATTTGTGTTCAAATGTTCAATGTAAAGTCCAAAAAAAGAAACTTCATATGAAAAGTTTAGAAAGCATTCTGCAAATGGATCCTATCTGGCACCTTATACAGTTCTTACTATATGAAGATTTTCATCTAATAAGCTACGGTTTCTCAAAGCTTGTTACATTTACTAAATATTCCTTTTCAGGAGAGTTTTGAATTGTTATTAGCACAGAGCTAAAGTTTTTGAAAAGAAAAGAGAAGCAAAGCAAATACTTTCTAACCAACTTGGGTTATATCATAGTATCTGTCTATCTCTTTTCTGCTTTACTAATTAAATCCTTGGATCAGGAGCTACTGGTAGATCCAGGTGTTCCTGAAGAGTCAAAGGCGTCCTCCGGAGAACCAGTACAGAATCTTCCTCGAAAGTGGGCTCACCCTATCACAATGCCGGAGGCAGGGTGTGTCTTGGTAGCTACTGAGGTGCTCGATGACGACAGCATCTTCGAAAGAACTGTTATTCTCCTGCTCAGACTTGGGTCGAGAGGTACCTTTGATGGCCCATTTGGAGTCATCCTGAACCGTCCGCTTTATACAAAGATCAAGAATGTAAATCCATCTTCATTCCGAGACCAAACAACCCCTTTTGGTGACTGCGCCCTCTTCTTCGGAGGCCCCGTTGACATGAGCATGTTCTTGGTACGTACTAAAGAAAGCGCCCGTCTCAAGGGGTTTGAGGAGGTGATACCCGGCATCTGCTTCGGCTTTCGAACTGAGCTGGAGAAGGCCGGTCTTCTGATGAAGAGCGGTGCGGTCAGGACCGACGACCTGAGATTCTTTGTGGGGCACGCAGCCTGGGATTACGAGCAGCTGTTAAGCGAGATCAGGGCGGGATACTGGGCTGTTGCTTCCTGTAGCACAGAGCTGATCAGTGACGCGGTGTCGACCGATCCTTCTCACCTCTGGACCGAGATATTGCAGCTGATGGGAGGGCAATACTCGGCGCTCAGCCAGAAACCGAAGCAAGACAGTGCGTAGATGTTGCTCCGTACATAATTGCAACAGGTAGTGTTGTTGCCAATCTGTACATAATTGGAACCAGTGTACATCTCACATGGAACTTGTTTATGGTGTAAATGTATGGTCTGGTGATCTGGTCGTACTCGAATAACCTCTATGTTGTGGGTTTATATGTTTCATTCACAACCAAGAATCTGCCGATCGTGGTTCTGTATAGGCAGCTCTAAAAGCAAATTTTCGATACAGTTGAAGCTGGAGTACTAGTTTCTGAATTCTTATGCATGCGCTCTTGGACCAACAGAGCTTAAGCATGCTTGCATTTGCCAGATCCTGTGGACTTACTGTGTACTCACTCGTGCTCTGCCTTTTCCCCCTAGCCACTATCAGACGGTCAAAATCCATGAGCATTTCGTGGACTAGAAAGAACCCTGTTTTCTGGAACCTTCTGTAGTGTCAAACAGAAGGTCAAAGGCAGTGTCATTTCTGGCTGCCAAGTCAAACATTCAACAGAGCGTAAAAGGGGTTAACAGCTCTGGTTATCTTAGGGTTGGCTGACAAATTAACTAATCCACTGAGTCCAGTGATTCTACATCTGGTTCATGAACTTGCTGACCATGGGCTTCAGAACTTGGAGTTGCAATAATTGTGTAGTAATTTTCCACCAGAGTCCTCATGACCCCTTCAACCGAGCAGGTTATCAAGGTACCAGAGAATAGAAGCTCCACACCTTTTCTTTTCTAGTGCATGTCTCTGTAGGATATTGGGCATGTTGGAGGAGCACTGAACTCTTCGTTCTCCCTGTTTTCCTTTGTTTGCTGTCATTTCAAGTTACTATAACGAAAGCAAGTGCAGACACGCATTCACGTGCACATCACATGGACACACCCACGCTCTCTAGCCCCTAATCACGCACTAAAAGTTTTGACGCCATTGACCATGTGTTACATGCATATCGCGGGATCTTCCTCGGGCACACCTCCGGTCAAGTAGTCAAAAACGCAGGTGCACTTCATCCCACTGCTTTCTCTATACCTCTTTTCGTAAAGTAACATCACTTCTTCTAGGATTAAGGAGGAGGTTTCGGCAAGGGCTCTGGACTTTGACAGGGTTAACAGTGATGATGGTGATTGATTTTTCTCTTTTGTGCTTTCTGCTATAAGAGTTTCTACAACATATTTTTGCCGAGTTGAAGTAGAGAGAAGAGAAGCATGGTGTACATTAAGAGTTAACCACAGCACATGTTTCAACACACTTAGTGAGAGTGTGATGTGGGTCATGTATTATTAGTGGTACATCTTTATAACTAACTATTATACATGTTGCCTATTAAATTGACTGTTGATGATATGGATATAAGATATAGCTAGCAGTTAGCTCTACTATTATCTTTAGTCTTAGGCGACTACGCTGATGATCCCAAATCGAGAAAATGTTCAATGAAAAACAAATCTTCACTAGAAACATGAAATTTAAGTTATGGAACGTAGGATCCAAATATGTTCAGATCACCCCCTAAGAGCATCTCCACCGGGGGGCCTCCAAATCGGTGTCCGGCACCCCCCAATTGAGCCCCAATTAGAGCATCTCCGCCGGGGGCCTCCAAATCGGTGTCCGACACCCCCAATTGAGGCCCAATTGGGGGTGCCAGACATGTGTCCACCCGAATGGAGGGTGCAGCCCACAGCGGCGCACCCCAAAGGTCCACCCCCCAAACGGCCCTAATTTTGAGCATTAAATCGAACACCTTGCGGGCACAAGAACCGCCACCGGTTCACCTTCGCGTCGCGTCGGAACACGGCGGTTGGTGTGGACGTGCAACCGCCGCCGTGTCGCTTCGGGGTGGCGTTCGCACCGCTTCGCAGCATTATAATCGTCCTCGCCGGCCGCACGATGCTCACATTCTCTCCGCGAACCACCGCCCACAACTCGCTCGCCATGTCGTCGCCTCAGAAGGAGGCCGTGGTGGCCGATCAGGAGGAGGAGAAGGAGTTTGTGGTGGCCGCCGATCAGGAGCAGCAGCAGGAGGCCATGGTTGCCGCCGATCAGGAGCAGGACGCTGAGGCCGATCAGGAGCAGGACGCCGAGCCCGCAACTCCATCACCAGCACGCCCTGCTTTCTCACCGTGGGAACCTTGGTCCCCGTGGCCGTCCCGTGTGGCTGGTGCACATGCAGCACCGGCCGTCCCCCAGGCAGCGGCACCCGAGTGGAAGCCGGGTACTCCAGACGCGGTGCCGGCGGACGACGGGCCTGGAACACCGCCACCCAACGCTGACTCCGATGACGACGAGTAGTGTTTCCTAGTTTCTAGTTGTAATCATATGTAATAATTGGATGCATGCATTAATAAAAGTCTCCAATAGATGCGGCTACCAAATTGTTCAACCGCGTCGGATATGAAATCCTGGCCATGACATAGTTTCGACCGCGCCGGAGAGCAAGTCTCCAATGCCGGCCATCAAAATAGGTTCGACCGCGTCGAAGAACTAGTCTCCAATGCCAGCCATAAAAAAGGTGCCCCCGACGCAATGGTGCATGCCGATCACGCATTGGTTTCCTCGTCCTCGACCTCCTCACCTTCTTCTTCGGATTCCTCGAGCGCCGCCGCTTCGGCCGCCGCCTTCTCAGCCTGAATGCGCCTTCGTTCGGACACGAAGTAGGCCTTCTGGTTGGGGCTCATGTCGCTCGTGTTGGTGGCCATGAACAGACGCTCATCCTTCTTCTCATGGGCCTTGAGCTTGGTCTTTTGCATCTTGAAATAGATTTCCCACTTTTTTTCGGCCGCGGCTTGTATCTTCTTCTTCTCGGCACTCGACGTGGCCAACTCGGTGACGTAGAGCTTCACCGACTCTTGGATGCTGCACGACGAGGCCGTCGTCTTCTTGCCAGCCCTGGCGGCCGCCTTGCACGCCTTGACTCCCATCTCTAGACTATCGGCGCTGGCGGCCGGCAGCTTCCTATCATCTCCCTCGGCCACATCCTTGACATGGCGCTTTCATTTCGGGCAGTCACGAAGCGCCTCCGAGCAATGCATCAACTTGTATGCCTTCTTACGATCCATCGCCAAGTCGACGTACATGTAGCCGACATCGTTCAACTGCGCAAACAAACACAAGTCAAATATGTTTGTAAACATAGCCGGTTACAAGTAAGACGCAAGTTAAGATGACCGGATAACCTTATCGGTGTCATTCTTGCCACTCTCTTCTCTATTCATGATTTGCTCATGGCAACCATGAAACTTGCTAGTGAGCGTCGAGATGACGCCCCACGGGCCTTCAACCGATTTGGCATTGCGATTGGCCAACACATCATGAGGTGGATACGCCCTTCTTTTGGTGTAGTCCTTATGTATGCGTGCCCAATAGGCATCCCTCTTTTGGTTGGCGCCGGTCGTGCCGCTCATGCTCACGGCCATCCACGACTCGCACAACAACACGTCCTCCTTGTCGCTCCAAGTCCGGCCTATGTAACCTGCCTTCCTGCCGCCATCCTCTTCCTCTTCGCCTTCCTCTTCTTCGCCCTGGCCATGGTCGCCCGCTCCTTCTTCGCCCTGGCCGTGGTCGCCATCCCCTTCGTCGCCCTGGCCTAACTGATCTGCGTCGGCGCCTCCGTAGCCACCATCGGCGATCAGTTCAGCCATCACATCGGCGCCAGCATCCTAAGCCACAAAACGGCGACATGGATTGCAATAAGTGTACACAACAATTTGCATCCGGTCTCCGGCAGTAAATACACACAATAACAATTTGCATCCGGCCGCCGGCAATAAATACGCACAACAACAATCGGTCGGGCAACACAATAAATGTGAGCGGATCAGCAAGATAAATAGCATGCACCTGGCCGAGTGGGTCGGCCGCGTTGCCGCCTTCATGCCCGAGAAGGTGGCCGCGGGAAGCAGTCGCGTCACCGCTTGTGGATGCCGTCCGCCGCAGCGCCGGCGAGTTGGCGAATAACGACACCTCGTTCAGATCGATGGCCTCGTCGGGGGAAAGCCGCGACTGCTGCGTCTGGTAGCCGGAGGTGTCCTCGAAGAAGGCCGGGGCAGACGGCGACCCACAAAAGACGCCAGCGCTGGCTGGGCTAGAGCTACTTTGGCTCATGGCGATCAACATCTCGGCGGTATCTTTTGGCGAGGGCTCATTCGCCGCCTTGTCCTTCGCCTTCAGTCGCCTGAGTTGCCGAAGGTGGGAAGCGATTGTGAGCAGGTCGGCCTGGCTCAGCGGCGCCTTGACCACCGGCACCGAAAGCTCTTGCGGCTCCCGCTTCATCGCCTTCTTCTTCGGCTGCGACGACGCCGGCGGCTTGCGAACCCCCTTGGGTTTCGAGAGGCCGACGGCCTTTGGCGGCATGGTGGCGGAAGGCGAGGAGGTCGCGGCGGCGGCGCAAGGGTTTGGGAAATGGAGGGAAGATTGAGAATTTTGGCGAAGAGGGCGGTGGGCGCGGCGCGCTGTGTGTATGACGGGCGGGTCACCCCAGTCGGAGGACATGTCCGCCCATGTCCGGCACCCCCGAGAGGGCCTCCAAACTTGGAGGCCCTCTCGGGGGTGCCGGACACGATTTCGCTCGGGGCGACCTTTGGGGAGCACCGCTGGTGGCCGATTTTGGCGTCTGGACCCCCAATGGGCCTTTGGGGGGTCATTTGGAGGCCCCGGTGGAGATGCGCAGCCCACAACGGCGCACCCCAAACAAGCACGCCAATTTTTTTTTTCAACATTCATTCATAAACAATTCCGACAAAATTTAAATGAGATTTAACTAACTTACAATTTCAAATCTAAACGAGATTTAACAAACTAAACCTAAACTACGCCGTTACCGGCTACACGCTACAGCGTCTAGCCAATCACAACATGCCCCGGCGTCGTTGAAGATGCCTCTTCCACATGCCCTCGCCGGCGAACAAGATGTGAACCAGCGCCGGAATCATCAACAGACTTGCATGCCTCGATGATCCAGCGCCGGAAATTTCATCCGCTATTGCCACCGGCTACGGCCTTTAGAAACGTAGCCTCGGCTGAGGCTTCTGGTTTCGCGGCCGGCGCATGGTGGGATTTGATCTACCGCTGTTGGGAGCCGCGGCGCGCCTGATGGGAAGCCTCGCCTACTTCATCTGGCGCCCCCTTCTCCGGTGACGGCGACGCTGCTGACCAAGATGCTCCTGCCGGTGGTAAGGGGAGATCGGGCAGCTCGGGGTCATCGTCGTTGTCGTCCTCACCGTCAGAGTGGGCACGCTCCTCGTCCGATGCAGACAACTCCGGCGTTGTCTCCCGCTCACCGGTAGGGAGGAAGACGCCGCTACGACGCTCCTCGTACTCCGCGTCCACCACGGCGTGCCAGTAGGGCGCCGAGATGGAGTACTTGGGATCGAGCTTCTGTTCGTACGACATCTCCATCAACTTCCGCTAGATGACGTCGATGCGCTCCTGCCCGCTAAGCCGCGGCGCCACCGGCACGTTGACGGCATTCCTCGTCCACCCTTCGGGTAGGTTGGCGTCGTCCTCCACCGGCACGTTGTGGCGGCTGCACAACCACGCGGTCTCCAGCGACACCACGTACGGAGGCGCGTTGGCTGCCTCCTCGCGCCACATCTCGCGCTGAAATGACTTGGCCATCTCCGCCTCCTCGTTGCGGCGGCAGCATTCCTCCAGCTGCTCACGGCGTTGCTGGCCGCGGCGCTCGTTGCAGCGGCGAGCACGTTCCGCTGAGAGGAAGTCGCGATGACGCCGAAGCGCGCGCTTCTCCGGCGTCTCACGGCTGCCCGCCATGCTTGGCGGCCGCGGACCTGCTTCGGGTGGCCAGATGGACTTGGGAGTGGGAGGGAGAAGTGGTGTGGGGAAGGAGAGGCGCGACGCGCCGCATTTTAAAGGCGGCCGAAGGAGCGGGGTTGGGTGGCCTGCATTAACGGCGAGCACCGGTTCGCCTGGCCACGCATTGACGCCGACAACGCGTGTGCAGGGCACAGCCGCTGGAAGCCGCAGCGACGTCAACACGTGGACGGTGCTCGAGGCGTCGCTTCCGTCTGCGCCATGGGAACGGGCGCGGCATTATTGCGACGCGTCGCTTCGCTCTGCGCCCGCCAGGGGAACGGGCGCGACATTATTGCGACGCGTGCTGACAGGCGTGCCGCCGTCTCGTCGCCTCACCATTAACGCGGGCGGAACAGCCTCCTGCACAGCCCTAATTACCAATGGCGCCCGAGCTGTGTGTGTGACGGGCGGGCCACCCCTGTCGGAGGCCATGTACACCCCATGTCCGGCACCCCTGAGGGGGCTTCCAAACTTGGGGGCCCTTTCGGGGGTGCCGGACATGATTTCGCTCGGCCCGACCCTTTGGGGGGGTGCCGCTGGTGGCGTGTTTTCGCGTCCGGACCCCCAATGGGCCTTTAGAGCATCTCCAACCATGGTTGCCAAATTCGGCCCCAAAAGTGTCCGCGGACACGTCCGGGCGTGTCTGCGGACACCGACCGGACAACCCCCAAAACTCTTGTCCTACAACCGTAACCCCCAAATCATTCACCTCAAAACCATATTGGCATGCAACGTAGATCATATGGATAGATAGTTCAAAGATCATATGAATAAACATAGTTCAAACATCCACGGATATAGTTAACACACAGAAATAAATCGGACACAGTTCATCGGAGACACCGGAGCGGAGACACACGGATGCAAATTCGTCGGAGAGACAGGAGCTCACGGCCTGTGAAGAACCTGGCCATCCTCCGCTGCCGCGCGTTCTCTTTGGCGAAGACGCCGTGCCCGCCGAACCCTCGCTACACGTTCCAGTTACCGTGCTCGAGCGGCCCCCGCTTCACGTTCAGCTTCCACCGCTCTCGCGATAGCTTCGCATTCCCTTTGCCGAGCACGGCGTGCCTGTCGAGCCTGGGTCTCCGCTTGGCGCACCCTGTCCCTCTTCTCTGCATCCGGCGTGTAGTCGACGAACGGACTATCCTTTAGTCTGTCCCAACAATGGCTGAAGTTCCACTCCCTCGTCGTCGGCCTCCCCCCAAGTGTGCTGTACAGTGGGATGGCATCCTTCATCTATGAAAATTGAATAGGTACTCAATAAATCCAAGCTAATGGATCCGACATTGTACAAAATTAAACACAAGAAAATTACACAACCCATTTGTGCATAGCATCCGGCGAACTTGTTAATCTCCGCGACGATGCATTGACATCTATGGCGGAGAGAGGCCTCATTGCGGAGAACTTCCGAGTTGGCATTGAACACTTGACAGATCCGGCCCCAAAATGAAGCACGGTGGTAGCTTCCGGCCTGAGCATCATCCGGGGTGGACAACCACGCATTGCACAACACCTTATCATCATGGACCGAGTACATAGGCCCTCTCGAAACGGCCTACGGGTTCATCAAGTTCCTATATTACGCATCCTACTTGTTCCTAAATTGTACAATGGTGGAAGGGAGGAACAAACCTGTGGAGGAGCCACCACTGTTTCGTTGGACGCGGCGGCGGCGGAACTGCCCGCACAGCCGGAGCAAAGAGCCGCCGCCACCGACCGAGATGAGGGAGGCGCGGCTTCCATCTCCGCCCCGGGGCAGCTGCCCACTCCTCCTCCGCGAACGCATCCCAGTACAGCTCGGTCCCGGAGAACGCAGATCCGCTGCCGGAGCCGGCCATTGGCGAAGCTACGGACGGAGAAGAGTGAGAGTGGAGTGGAGTGGAAAGGGGATCAGAGGAGAGTGAGAGCTAGGGTTCCATCCGGGGTGGGGATTGAGTGGATATATGTGGGGTCGTAGTGGGCTGCGTCCGACGTGGCGGCCTGTCCGGACGCGTCCGAACCGCCCCAAACCCTCCACACATATGGGATGGGTTTGGGGTGTGCCGGACAGCCCGAACGTTTGGGCTGAGTTTGGGGGGAGCCGTTTGGTGCTGGTTTTCAGCCCAAACCCTGTCCAGGCTGTCCGCCCGGATGCATAGGGCGGCTTTGGGGGAGCCGGTTGGAGATGCTCTTAGAGAGTCAATTGGAGCCCCTGATGGAGATGCTCTAAGACCTTCATTCCCATTTCGTTTTGCATTTAGAGCCTGCTCTCCGAGGTGAATCTATTACCCGGCCTTCATACGACAATTGCCTGCCATTCCCGTCTTGGATGTGTTGTTTTCAGGGTGGTAGATGGTGACCTTGGCTGAGTTTAGGTGTTACTAGCTTAATGTAAATATGTGCTTTCTTGTGTATCAACTTTATTCCTTCAAACAGAAATAGCAGAGCTTCTGTCGATATTTGAAACAAGAAAAAGAAAATGCATTCCAGTATAGCACGTCATCAGATTTCGAACAGGAGAAGCACTGCACTGTTAACAGGCGTATAGCCGTATACTTGCTGAATCTTTACACGAGGGACGAACTACTTTTCGCAACCCTATTGATCTGCAAATTTTGTCGATCTGCAATGACTAGAACATCACGATCTCCATGTCGTCTACACTCAGCTCGCCGTAGACAAGCTGCTCGCTGCCAGTGCTGGTGCAGTTCCTCCCTGCCCCATATGACACTTGCTCTCCCGCACCTGCACCAGCAGCACCACCTCGCGGCGCGCCAATGTCGGCCACCGCCTCCTGGCCTGGAAGCGCAGGGACGCGCTCGCGCAGCTCGTGGAGCTGCGCATCGGCGGCCATGCCAGCGTCGGAGGCCACGCGCTGCACTGAGCGTGGCGACAGCTGCTGGCCCGCGCCCCGGGGCGCCAGACGGAGGACGTTGCCGTAGGCTGCCGCGCGGCCCGGGAAGTTGAGGCCACCGGCGCCGCCGCGGAGGAGGCAGACGGCGGCGTCGTGCGCGACGGCGGCCGCCTCGGCGGTGGCGTAGGAGCCGAGCCACAGCCGCTCCCGCGTCCCGGGCACCCGGATCTCCGACACCCACTTCCCCCACTGCCGCCGCCTCACGCCCTTGTACCGGCACGGCCGCTGGCCCAGGGGTCGCAGCGTATGCATCTCTACTCTCCGGCGCGGCTTCGAGTTCTCGCCTTGGACTCCGTCGATCTCTCGAGACCACTAGGCGCGCGCGCTTCGAGTTCTTGAACCGTTCGTGCACATGCCTGCGCGTATTTATAGGTGCCGATCGATCGGACGTCAGCGCCACTGAGGGGTTGACATTTTTTAGGTGTGAGTAAAATATCGAGGGACGAGAGAACAACCGTGCTTGTTCGGTCAAAATCCACGTATGCTTTAATTTGCACGTGTGGTCTATACGTACGTGGCCGGTGCGATTAACTGGTAATCTCGCCTACTTCGTTCTTGCCTCGTTGGTCATGGTCAAAATATTCAATGGTCAAATTCGAAGACACGATGAGGCGTTCGTGAGTGACTGAGTGTGCTACTGTGCTTCCTTGATCTTTTCTCGCGGTGGCTTTGTCTTCGTGGCTGAACTGTTCTTGGCCAAAGGTGGAATATTTGCTGATGTCGGCTATGAGGTGTGTCTCCACTACCGGAATATGACTGCTTACCGAGTGCTCCACCTCTTTGTTTACGTTTTACTCGTCAGGTTGCATGAGAAAATATAGGTTTTACTATAATAAATACCAGAAGATAGGACAGTATAATTTATATGCAAGTTTTTTTTTTCCTTCTGGGAGCATGTGAGCTGATTTGCTTTTTAGCCCTCCTTTGATTCACAGGGTAGGAAAACTAAATGAATAGCGATTGTGTACGATTGTGAAATCCTATGGGCATAGGAACAAGACGTAGGATTTTTCCGTGAGGTCTGAGCTCATGTTAGTTTTCCTGTAAAACACACTACACAGTTCCTACGGTAATGGTTCCTGCAAGTTACAATCATCTGAATCAAATACATTCGAATGGAAAAAATCCACAGGGTCCAAATCCTATAAAGTTTCTTTGGAAATCATGTGAATGAAATGAGGCCATAGAATTTGGGCTGGCCCGACGCGACAAGACTCTAGCCCAGACCATAAGAGGAGTGATCTAGGCTGCCCCGAGCCAGTCCAGCTTGGGTTATTGGGCTAAGCTGCTTATATAAAGAGCATAAATAATAAAGGATTAAAGGCGCGACCGCGCGAAGAGCTGGAGATTTTCGATTTCTTCGGTGCGCATTCTCGACGATCGATCGGCTTAGCTCTGACATGCACCTCGCCGGCCGGCCTTAATTTGCCCGCCTAATCAGTTAGACGTCCCGCGAAAGATCGATCATGGCGCCGTTGCTGTCACTGATCTAACAGCAGATACAATGATCAGCTGAAAGCGAAAGAGAACCTAAACTAAGTGGGGGAAGAGGAGAGCGCTAGCTACTATAGTTACGTACACCGGTACGTACGTGGTTGGTGCTCGGATGATTGCATTGATCCCTCAATGATACGGCACTCGTGTGCAACGCTAACCCCGGCCCTCTTTAATTTGACCAAAGTTGGACTTCCTAACTTTGAGTCTCCGGCCGACATGCATGCTTTTGCAGTTGGGAGGCTCTGTCCGATCGACATAATTAGAATGTACTATTGTTCGGCTGTTCAAATTAACTTCAAACCAATATGCCCCTTAAAAAAAACTTCAAATTTACGACCTAGGGATACGTAGAGGACTTATAAATCTAAACGAAGGGAGTAGGCTAAACAAGTTGTACATTTAATCGAATCTGTTGACAGTAATTTCCTATTGAAGTTTGCATGAATCTATGATCGGTGGGACTAATCCTGCCCCAGCTGAAGGAAGGTAGAGCGGGCGAGCCTTCGCCGATGTCACATTAGCAAGACGCGATCATCACTCGCTTCTGAAATCCACTTAACTTTCTCCTAGACTGACACTTAACCAGCTTTTGGTCATATATGGACATGGCGATGTCTCCTTACTGTGCCATGCCATCATGACTCATGTGCTTCTCCTCCTTAATTGTTCTTTCTCGAAAGATTCCAACGTTAAGCTCCACGTATAGCTCTAACTAATCATCATGCCGAGCATCTATAATTGGCAAACCATGTGGCTCTCATGTGGCGCGCGGGGTTACGGTCCTGAGGAACGTACCCCACGCAGCATGTACGGTCCCCAGTCCCCTAATCACTTTCTCAGATAGCTCTCCCTTGCATGTGGGCCCAATTAATTGCTAGAGATCAATCTATCCGATGCTTGATCAAAGACTACGCTGCATCCACCACCGTAATGATTTGCTAAGCATGCATGCATCATGGTTCGATGCCCCACTATCATGTACGCTAACCTAACAATGGGGTCAAGTAATATAAGAATCTGATGCATCAACAGCTAGTACGTGCTTAGCAGGTCATATATATAGCCGTTGCATATACACTGAGTGCTCCGGTCCGACTAAGAATTTTTCACAGAAAAATATTACAAATTGTGCCGTTCACCAACAAATCATTGCCAAACTCCACTAAAGCTTATACGTTCACTAGACTAGCGCACCACACCGTACACTAGGTTGGATCAATGGATCTACAGTCCAACACGGTAGATCCATCGGGTCATTTCTTTTCTTCGAAAATGGGAACAAAGCCCTGACCTGACCTCTATATGCATCGAAACAATACACACCACACCGTTTTAAACTTTATTGCAAAAGTGAAGAAATAGTATAAAGTGTACACCTTAGCGCTCACCTAAAGGTGGCAACAAGCATCAGCTAGTATAAGAGAAGAAGACAAGTACTTGTAGTCTTCTAAAATGCCGCCCCCCACACTAATTGAAAATAGCCCGAACGACCGCCATCGGTCGAGTTCAACCATGTCTTACGAAAAACAATAGGGTCATGTAATTGCTTTAGACTCTTGAGTTGCATGGTCTTTTTGACTTAAAAGTTACTGAAAAGTGTATTTATAGAATTTCCAAAACATTCACACAAAAACAGATGCGTGAATACATGAAAAGGCATTAGAACCACTTATGTATGTCATGTTCTCCGGAATTCTAGTGGTTAAAAACATAGGGAAAAGTAAAAAATCTCTCGGATATCATGCATGTATTACTTTAACTCCATTGTCGGTTTCATTTAGGTGGTACAAAAAGAACAAGTCAACAATGAAATAGTCACATATATAGTGCAACATAACTATTCATGCATAATTAGCTCCTTCTTACCTTCAAATTGAATATGAGTTTGAGCTTAAATTTTTACCAGTTAAAAAGAACATCATCTTCAAATTACTCCTTTTAAAACCGTTCCCCCGCGTGTCCCTCCCTCTACAGTAGAGACAGGCGACACCGAGGCGACCAGAGGTTTCGAGAGTTCGCCGGCGCTTTCCGCCGCTCCCCTCCGCCTCCGGCCGCCGTTCGGCGCTGCGAGGTGGGGGGGAGCCTCGGCTCCGTCGTGCGATGTGTACAGTACCTAGTCTAGGTGTGTGTTCCCAGTTGGTGCTGCTGTTGGCGGAGGTGGCGGCGCCGGTGTGTGGGGTTTCGTCCTCCCCCTCCTTCCGTTCCGGCCTTGCTGCCGGGGAGGCCGTGGAGGTGCTTCGTCCGGTGAGTTCTTCCTTCTCCGCTTCTCTGGCCGGCCTCGGTGGCGAGGAGAGAAGGAGGTGGTGGAGCTCGTTCCGGTTTTGTCTCTGGTTCGCGTGGTGGTCTTCCTTGCTTGATCTGCTCCGGCCGGCCGTGGCGGCGAGGGGAGTGGCCTGCGGGAAGTTGCTGGGCGTGGTGGTTGGCGGATCTGGGCAGCGGCGTGCCGGCGGGATGAAGGGTGGTTCAGGGGAGCTGGTGCTGCGGCCGAGCGCGTTCATCGGCTTCGGTCCCGTCGCCGGGCGGCGGGCGGCTCAAGCGGTCTTCTACAGTGCGTGGAGGTGCTGGCTCTCCTTCGGCAGGTGGTACGGCGGCTCCGGCGAGGCCTAGGTGCTCCGGCGAGCGGCGCAGGGATCCGATCGTGTTCCTCATCGGTGGCTTCGGGGGGCTCTTTGCAAATTCCTGGGTCCTGTTGTTTTTTTCTTTTCCTTTGTGGACCTTTCTGTAATTTGCTCGAGCTGCCTGTATACTGTGGTCGGATTCTGTTCAAAAAAAAAAAAAAAAAAATTACTCCTTTTAAAGTCGCGGGACTACCCAGCCAGCCAGAGCATCCTGCTCAATCATTCCATGCAACCAACGGTTTGCTTTTCTACCTTCACAATTGACAGCGCACCGTTGGATTTACTTTTCTCTCTTGCTCACTTCTGAAATAAGTGCAACTGCCAATGCCAGTTGGGACTGTGTGCGTGTGGGACCACAGGTTTGAGACTACGAGTTGTCTCCCTCGCGTGATTTATATCTACCGAGCGGTGAAAACCCTAGATCTTGTTTGGGAAAAAATACCAGCCTCGTATATCTCTCTTAGTTCCTAGCCCAACACTCTCTATCTCTCCCACCCTGGTCTCGCGAAGATGAGGCCCCAAGTCAGTCTAGTGAAGCGACAATATTAGCGCCCTCGTCTCCACCCTCCCCATCTGCTTGTCCTTGAAAATCGCCACTCCGCTCCACAAGCAAAGGCAGAGCTTAGTGCATGTTAGGGGGGGCATTGCCCCCCTCCCCCCCCCCCCCCCCGCCCCGCCCCCCAAGATTGGCATATGCATGAAGGAATTTTTATAGAGGTTAGATTGAGGTTTTTTGTATATTTCGCACCCCCCCCCCCCCTCCCGCGCGAAATCAGAGATGGAGCACGACGTGCGGCTCGAGCCGTTGCTGGAGTATATCCAAAAGGAGGGCAGTGACGCGGAAGGTCAGCCGTGAGCGGACGGGGCAACCATGGTGGCAGGCAGGAGTACACCTTATGGTCGACTGTAGCTCTTGAATTTTGGACCGAGGTCCGCACTATTTTTTATTTTTATTTTTTTTGTTCAATTCATCGCACTTGGTCGATCAATGTTGCAGTTTCTTACAACTTTACCTTTTCCGTTTTGGTGGACACATACACGTATATAGATCTTGTACTGGTCCTAGACGAGGAAGAGCTTGGAGGCGTGAGGTAAGTTCACCATTTGTATTAGGAGTTAAGACTAAGTGACTACGCACATGATGCAATCAATGCAGCTCTTTAGAAAATAAAATGAAAATAGGATTGGTGGGGATAATCCTTTAGTGGATTGGGTGATTGGGGATCCAATACACTAGGTAACAATACACAGGTAAGGGTAGTGTTTTGGTTATTGAGAAAAATACACTAGAGTTTAGAGATTTGTGGGGAAAGGTGGGATAAAACCTGTCCAATACATTAGAAACAAGCAATGTTTTGGGATATGTGTGGAGGGTCCAAACGGCGGCCCCAAGGGTCAGGCTCGTCCTCCTGCATGCGCCCGTCCCTTCTGACACGACAGTTTATGTGCTTAGTTACGCTATGACCCAGCAACCGAGGTTTCCTTGACGTTCCGGCCGGTGATCCGATCCGATCCGATCCGATGTGAGCTCTCTCGTGCACACATGCACTTGCCAAGCAAGCAACGAATTAGCAGATGCCTCCCTAATCTGCAGTCCCAAAACACACACATTCTGCCTGCGGAGACGGGCAGACGAATCTATTCTATCAATATATCAAAGCGAACCCGTAAGGGCTTCCCTCGCCGCGGCAACGTCACCCGCTTTTCTGGGCCGTTCGATCGGCGGAATGGACGGCCCAGATTAAGCCACGTCTCTCAGCACTGCTCCAGCAACAGTTTTGTACTTCTACAGTGCGTGATGCCCTCCGCGCCGTCCGATCTTGATCCAACAGCCCGCACAGCTCCTTCGTGATGCTTTTCTAAAAACAACCCTCGCAAATCCAGTGCGCACTCCGCGGTCCACAACATTACGAAGTGTTGGACCTATTTGTAAATGCTGCAAAACATAAGGACCTCACCGCAAAACCGTCGCCACTTCCCCCCCTCCCCTCTCCCTCGCGCGCGCGGCCGAGGTCGCCGCCGGCCGCCGACGCCAGGCGCCGCCGCCACAGCCCTCCCCCCACAAATCGAAGCACACGGATCGCTCCGCCGCCGCGCCCTCCACCTCCTCGACGCGGATCGGCCGCCGGCACGCCGCCCGCGCGCCGGAATCGCCGCCGACGCGCCCGCTACCCTCCACGCCGTCCGCACGCCGTCGCGGCTGCTCCGGCGACCCAAAATGGGCGGCGCCGCCGTCTGCGGGTTGCCCACGACCAGGCGCCTCCGTCGCGGCCACGCGCGCGTCCTGGCTCGCCGTGGCGCGCCGCCGGCGAGCTCGACGCCGCCGCGGGAGCCTGCGGCCAACGACGTCACAGTGGGCCCCACACGCCAGATTTTTCCTTTTTCCCCATTTTTTTTAAAAAGGCAAATTGCTGGAAAAAAAGTAAATTTAAATTTATATATATCCAAAAGTAAAACACAATAAAAATATCAAAGTGGCCACAAAAAAAAAATGCTGAATATTTATGTCGCCCGATAAAAATTCAAATTTAAATATTTGAAAATTTTAAGTGGCTTTAAAATTGGTCCATTTTCGTAAGCGTTTAATAATTCAAATCCAAATAATCTAAAATTGGTCCATTTCCGTAAGCGTTTAATAATTCAAATCCAAATAATCTAATATGCATAGCTTCCAAATTTGACCAACTCTGAAATTTAAATAAATTTTAAGTGCAAACTTTTCTCGAATTTCAGTATATTCAAAAACTAGCAAAAATTTTGCGTACATTTCCAAACCTGAATTTTTCAGACCACCGTGTTCGCACTGAAATTTAAAAAGAATTAAAATTACACAAAGTGTAAACATTTTCTAAATTCGAGTACAATGAAACCTAAACAGGTTTTAATGCGAAGATTACTAAATTCGAATTTTTCACACGACGGTTCTCACAAATATTACAAATATATGAACTCACACTGAAATTTAAACGGAATTAAAATTACACAAAGTGTAAACATTTTCTAAATTCCAGTACAATGAAACCCAAACAGGTTTTAATGCAGGTATTACCAAATTCGAATTTTTCACACGACGTTTTTCACAAATATTACAAATATATGAACATGCCTACAAAATCTGGGCATTTACTAAACGTGCAAACAATTCAAACATAAATGACTCCCCAATTTGACCACTTCAACAAATTCAAAAGACTTCTCAACACACAAATTTCCTGAATTTCAAATTTTTTGCAATCTAAACAACTTCCGAAAGCACACAATTCAAATTTTAAATATTTCAAATTTCCAACTGCCTTTCAATCCTACCTATTTTACTAACGTGAAAATATTTCAAATCTACATAACTTTCCAATTCGACAAATTTTCGCAATCTAGACAATTTCCAAACACAAACACTCTTTGCATTCGAACGATTCTCAAATATACGTAATTTTTAAACATCGCCGATTTCAAATTCGAATTCTACCACACGGGTGCGGCCGCCGCACCAAATTTACCTAGTATTACCAATGAGCAAACGGCGACGTCGCGTGATGCCGATGCGTCTTCTTCTCCCTGTCGGAGATCTGCCCGATCTGAAGTATAGCACGCTGCACGCAGATGCAGATCCAAGAGGGTGCGTGCGCGCATGTGGCCATGGCCATACGACGACATGTCAACGTGCAGCAGCTTTTCTCTCCCACCCCTCTTTTTTCCTTTTTTTTTTTTTGAGGAGTATACGTATTCATTGAGTCAAAGACAAACCGAGTACAGAATACGTACACACAGGAACGCCAGCCCAGACGGACACGTAGGCCCGTACAAATTGCAGAAAATTCCCTCGACAAAGAGAAAAATACAACCTAGTCCCTCGAGAGCTCTGCACCACCAAGAACGATCCACCACTCGCCTCCGGCGCCGACGAGCACCGCAGGAGGAAAGGATGAACGCCAAACCACCGCAGAGGTTGAAGAAGCTCCATCGCCATGATGGCTTTATGAACCCGATAAGGAGCATCAGAGATGCCCACATCTCGCTGTGGCGTGCGGGTCGGGGAACAGCCCCGAGCCCAGCTTCAACCTCCAGATCTCGCCCTTCCCGTCGACATCGTCGAGGAACGGCAGTAGATCCGCCTGCCTCCGACCGCGGTCCCCGCACGGACCGCCGCATCGTCCGGCCCACCGCCAATCCCAGAAGATCAGCGGCCGCAGCTCCTGCAAAATTTCCCCCATCTTCCCGACGACGCTGGAGCCGACGTCGCCAAGTCGCAGATGAAGCAGGGGAACAAAAGTCCCTAGCCAGCTCGCCGCCGCGCCGACGAGCTCGCCTGGACACACCGGCTCCACATCTCGCTCGCATCACGGCACGGCGACGCGACGAAGATCCAGAGCACCTTATTTGCCTGGGCAGCGACGGCATCGACACCACCACCCAGCAAAACCTAAACAACTAGCTACCCTAGACTAGCTATACACCGATCCGACCGGCGATTCAACCCTCCACCCCCCTCCGACGGCGCCGAGGCCGACGGGAGAGAGGGGACGGCGGAATCGCCGGCGGAAAACTGGGATCGCCCTTTTTTCGCCTTTGCCTGAACTGTAGCAAGGGGAAGGGGAAGGGGATAAGGTCGTCCAGCTGTTGCGTCATCCCACCCCTCTTTTTTCCGGTCTCCGATCGATCCGTCGTCGATCGTCCACGCATGTGGCTATATTTACTGCGCGGCGCGGTTGTACCGGCCGGGAACCCGTGGTGTTGGCACCGGCAGAGTCTCGGTGAGGCGCCGCCGATCCGGCCATGGGAACCTTGCAGAATTTAGCATCTCCTGGATATCCTTTGTACACGTGGCACCTACACCACGTAAGATCGAGTCTTTTTTACTCAGGTAATCCGTGTATCACACCCAACTGACTGGAAGGAAAGGATAGAAAAAAACTTAGGTTTCACAAAAATGATCAACAGTTAAACAAAGAAAATTAGTACAATCAAGGCAAAAAAAAAAGAGAGTCTGACTGTGGTATGATGGTTAGGAGGCTGGTTGTACCCTCAGCCCATCAGAATTCAAATCACATATTTGAAATTGATGTTTCTCATTTAGGCGGAATATTCTTCAGTGAGAGGCGACGTTCCCGTCGACATCGAGACGCCTGTGATGACTTTGTCAGTCTCAAAACCCAATCGCCGGCTCTGTCTTCATCGCCACAGAGTAAAACACTTTTATTCATCGCTATCATCGACTTCTTTGGGACAAGACTGTTTGGCAGAAAACCTAAACAACCCCGAGGAGCTAAAACCCCGAGGTCATCAGCGGATAAGAGCCATCGGAAGTCGGCGTAAAAAAGCTGGCGCAATAGATCGCTTTTTCTCTGGCGGCTATGCGGACGAAACTTGTGTCGATTTTATGATTAAATTGCTGGTGTGCAACTTGAGCATAAGACGCGTGGAACGGTAACAATAACTAGCCAGCTACTCGTGCCGTGTCGCGCGTACAGCTACAGCTTTACGTACGTGGTCCATGGCCATCTACACGGGCACTCCCCTGCACGGAGGATGGGCCATCCATCGCGGCCTTTATTTCGGTTCAGGAGAAGAAGAAGGACAAAAGGAAGGAAACACCTCACCGGAAAATAGCATGTCCCCGAATGATTATCGATCGGGGAAAACACTATTTATTTTCTGAACGAAAAAAAGGAATACAAATGATGATCGGGGGAGGATGCATGATTGGATATAGATTAGATCCATATATAAAAGCTGATAGGATTCAGCCCCTATTTTAGCATCCACGTCGTCGCCTTTTCCTGGCCGTCCGATGCGCACGATCCAACGATCAGGAGTAGTCCACGTTTGCCGCGCGCGTGGAACTGTAGCTGTCTACAGTGCTCGGCAATATCTACCAACCAGACGGCGCCACGTGGCCCGGTCAGCAGCCCGTCCGCGCCGGTCGCAGCCGGTTACCCAGCGCACGATTTTTGGCGCGCTTTTTTTTTTCAAAAAAGCGCCCGCAGAGGACCTATTTGTAAATTTGCGAAAACCCAAGGGCCTCTGTGTAAATCGACCGCCACATCTCCCCCGCGCCCTCCCTCTCCCACGCGCGACTGGGGGGCGCCGCCGCCGCCGCTGCTCGCCTCCCCTCACAGATCGACGACCACGGGGAGGTGCGCCGTCGCCTCCCCTCCCTCCTCGCCGCGGATCGCGTCCGGGGACGCCGGATTCGCCGCCGCCGTGCGACTGCTTCCGCCGCCGTATTTGGTCTCCGCCGGCGAACTCCGGTGACCATTTGGTCCACCTCCGCCGTCAGTCGCCTCCCCGCGGTGTCCTCTCGCGGATCCACGCGGATTCAGCCTCGCGCGCGCCTTCCCCTGCTCGAGCGCCTGCCGGTGGAGCTCGGCCGTGCGCCCGCCGCCACCGGCTAACGTCACACGATGACGCCAGCCGGACCCCACCTGTCAGCTGCACAGTAAACGTAAAAACATGATAAAAATTATAAAATTCACCCCTTCCAAACCATAATTAAAAAAAGCAAAACAAATACCAAAATTTGTGGAAAAGAAAGATCTTTACAACTATCACATCTTGCGTACTTACACAATTTTAACAATAAATCATTACAAGAACCAACATAATTTCGAAAATATTAATTGTGCATCCTCTCGGAAAAAACAGATACAAAATATCACAAAAAAGTCACAAATATCAAAAATATCACAAATATCAAAAGTATCACAAAAAATATATAATTGCCAAACCACCATTATGGCATAAGATATAGATTCAGATTTAAATATTTCCAAATTTTGAACGACTTTATCTAGCCACAATTTTGCAAAGTAGAAAAAAACAAATCTAAATAGCTTCCCACTCCGAACAATTTTAAAAATCTGAACAATTCTAAAACATAACTTTTTTGAATTCCAATAAATTTCAAACCGAAGCGAGTTTTTCACAAGCACATTATCAGATTTAAATTGTACCACACATCCGCGACATATAAATTTCCATATTTTTAAAATTTGAATACCTTCAAACCCTGCCCATTTGAGAAACGTGAAAATAATTCCAACCCAAATAACTCCCCTGCTTGACCAGTTTTAAAAATCTAGACAATCTTTTAGGCATAAACTTTCTTTTAATTTCATTAATTTCCAAACATTGAAACAATCTAAGTGCACAGATTCCAAAATTTGAATGTTCCCCACACGCACGGCGTTTCCGATAATTTTCAAACCTAGACAATTTTTCAATATGTACACTATCAAATGTGAATTATACCACGCATCCACGACATACAAATTTGTTTATTTTTAGAATTTAAATGTCTCTTAAACCTATCCATTTTGTAGACATCAAAACAATACGAATCCAAATAACTTTCCAATTCGACCAATTTCTAACCAACTATACAATCTTTTAGACGTAAACTTTATTCCAACTTCATTAATTTCCAAATATTAAAAAAATACCCAAATTTTCAAATTCGAATTTCCCCACCCGCGCGCGGCGTGGCCGCGCTAAGTTACCGGGAGGAGTTTCTGAACATTTCAATTTGTTAAATATTTGTCTACCATCCGCTCCCATTTCACCATCACTGCCAATTTACCATCCCTACCATTTTACCATTTTACCATGCATATAAAATATTACTAACTCTGCGAGCCTACCATCCCTACCATTTTACCATCCCTACCATTTTACCATTTTATCATTTTACCATTTCACCATGCATATAGAATATTACTAACTCTGCGATTCTACCATCCCTACCATCTCTACCATTTTACCATCCCTACCATTTTACCATCCGTATAGAATATTACTACCTCTGCGGTTTTACCATCTCTACGAGCCTACCATCCCTCCCAATTCAATAAATGTGGACCAAACATGTTTGAATATTTTGAATTGTGAATATTTGGATGGGAAAAACAGAAAAGTGAAGTATTTCTGCAAATACCTATCGGAAAAATGTAAAAAATCCATCAAAATGCTCAGAAAAATAAATGCTAACCAATTATGGCAAAAAGCAAACATGCTTAGTTTTTTTGAGTAGGCGAATATTTAGGCCAAAAATAAATGCACTTCCTCTAATTATGTGGAGTTTAAACTTATTAAACGCCCACATAATGCACTTCTTCTAATTATGGACTTAAATTGAACATTTCAATTTAAGTCCATATTTGGACGCATTTCCACTCATTATGGTCTTCAATTAAATATTACTGAAAAAATAAAAAACATGTTTGAAATTTCAATCTGCCAAAAAAAATGGAGACACTCCAAAATATATCAACATGCTCAAAAAAATATATGCTAACTATATTTGGCATAATGCAAACACATTTGAACATTCCAATTTGGTTAATATTTGGATACAAGCTAAATAAATTTCATATAAATATGGAGTTAAAATTACTAAATGCTTACATCATGCATTCTTTAACTACGGAGCTAAATTAAAAATATATGTCACAGTACAAGAATATTTGGGCATCTTAATTCACTAAGTATTTTGGTATACTCTGGACGACAAATTCCAACGATTTCAACATTTTTAATTGCAACGGGTGCGACGTACCGCCGCGCCAAATTGACTAGTACTGTATATAGGGAGAAAACTCCATCCAGTTTCCCGCCCCACAACCATTGGAATGCAACTCAATAATTCCAAGGCAATGGCAATCGTTGGCTCCTGGCACGTGCTCCTGCTGAATTCTAATTATCCCCTGGAAAACCATCTCTCTTTTCTCCACGTAATTTGAAAACCATCTCGTCTACCAAACCCAGCCGTCGATGAAAGTTGTTTGTTTGTTATTCTAGCTTGAAAGGAAGTGGAACGATGGCAGTGGCAAATCTTAAAACATGTTCCCGCTAAGCTCCGTAAAGGCAGACAGCGAGCCGCACAAGATCTTAAACAAAGAAGAAAAATTAGAAAAGGCAAGATGAGCAAACTGTTGGCCGTGTCGCACTACGATAATTCCATCTTAGTTTATTTCTATATTTTCTTCACAGTTTATTTCAC
Source organism: Poa pratensis (assembly GCA_947311845.1). Classification (NCBI taxonomy): domain Eukaryota; kingdom Viridiplantae; phylum Streptophyta; class Magnoliopsida; order Poales; family Poaceae; genus Poa; species Poa pratensis. Next base: position 25,394,445 of record CAMZMU010000067.1, read on the forward strand.
AATGTATCCATTAATTTATTTATTTGTGAAAATGTACAGTTCACAATACCTGGATTCAAAATAGCGTTGAAAAAAAAAGGAAATAGCCTCGTCGGCCGCAAACACTCACACTCTCCGCTCTCGCTAACCCGCACCTAATCCGGCCTGAAGTACGCAAGGAAAGAATCCCTCCTTCCATACCCCCGCTCGCAGACTAAGGCATGGCTTAGTGGTGGGGAGGGGCCGATGTCTTCCCATCTACCTGAGTTCAAGTCCTCATGCTTACAATTTCGGTGATGTTGCACCCTTCTCTATCAAAAATCACGTGGCTCCGTCGCAATAAACGCTATCACCAGCAGCGGAAGCCTAGAAGAAACAAATCAAATCCAGGACAGCTACCTCTCTCTCTCTCGCTCGCTCTCCTAACCGCAGTTGGCAAAGACAGTCCAGGGAGCACGGGGGTCTCGCACTCTCGCCTCGCCACCAGAACAAGGGAGGCCACAGTGCGCGAGCGAGCGAGCAGCAGTTCCTCCCCGGATCTGAGCCGCCGCGCCGCCGGATCGCCGGCAGGGCCGGAGTTCTGGCCCGTGCTACACGGTGGGGCTGCCTATCTGAACCGCCATCTCGTTCCACCACCCTGCACCTTTCCTCTTGCTCTGGCCTACCCAAGCTCCAATCCGGCCCAATGCGGGTCTAGAACCTCGCCCGGAGCGTGCCGCCGCCGTGCCCTAGAGCAGCCGCCGTCCTGGCGTCCCTGCTGCGTTGCTGTCTCCACCCCCTCCGCAGTCTTTCTTGGGCGCTGGTTTTCGAGGTACGAGCTTTTACTCCTCCCGTGATTTATTACTACTTACTTGAAACCAAGCCGAATTCCGCAAATTTTGCGTGCGTACCCGGCACGCCGTCTAGATCCGCTCTTGGACTTGGCAAGGGCGTAATCTAGGGCGTGGTTTCCGCAAGATTTCCCTTCAAAAGTTTCTAGATTTAGTCTTGGTTTTCCTTCTATAAGCCCATACCATACCGGGGGACAACGTTTGGGGTTTCCAGTAGTTGAAGCGACCATTATTCTTGCGTCTCGCTTGAGGTGTTTTAGCGAGTTCTTTGCGCATTTTCTTTTCGAAAATTTCACCCGGAAGCTCCAGTTTCAGGATCCTATTTTTGTCAGGAAAAATTATGCAATCTTCTTCCGTGGGGTTACGTTTACTTTGTTTGACTAGTTGTCGAATGCATTATATTTCAGAAATTTCGTGTTGGTGACATGTTGTCTTCCGAGGGTAGGTGCAGTGAGACAGATGTTAAGGGCCCAACGCTGCAGTTGGAAGTGACCACGATTCGTGAATTAATTTGCGGCGGTGGGAAATTATTGATTCCATGATGATAGTGGACTTTGGGGGAATTTGTACCACTTCCTGTACAGGATGAATGGTGATATTGTTTTTGAGTTCTTAGCCTTTTACTCAGTTTTGGTCCAATTAAAGTTGCTACTCAAGTCAAGATGCCAATCTTCCTTGCTAGATAGCAACTTGTTCTTATCAGAGACGCCACTAGTTGGATCAAAACCATGGTGTAAGTTGGTTTATAGATTTTCTAATGGACCTAGCTCCAGATTGACTCCTGAATTTGCCCAAAAAACACTAGATATTTCTAAAAAAACATGAAAATAATTTTGTTAGTAATCTTGTGCTTGACTGTCTAAATAAATCTTCATGTATGGTTTCTACTTATGATTATGTCTGATTTGATTTTACAGGGTTTGGTAGTAGAAATTATACAACGGTAATGAATTAGACTTGCAATATACTATGGCGACAGAAGTCAATCAAAACTGTTTTGCATGGCCGCATGAGGAATCATCCGTGCAGGATAGTTCTCAGGTAATGTATCTCTCATGGTATATTTAATTTTAGACAAATATTGACCTGATATAATAAATGGCCAATCATTGCATGGTAATTACTATGTTATATTATGTATGTCTGTGTGTTAAGGAACCATTTATTTCTTTATTAGCATATACGATGTTCAGTCAAAGTAAAGATTGATGATAGACTAAGATTGCCTGTCTACCAGATGAAACTGAAATTGCTAGAAGTCCATGCTAACTTCTGTCAGACATCTCTGTATTAGTTAGTAATCTGAACTAGGCTTCTTTAGGAGCTAATTGCCTTCAAGTGAAGAATCCCGCCTTTGGTAATAATCTCACTCTTTTTCCTTATCTATGTTATTTCTTTCACAGGCAACAACGCAGGTTTTTGACCATGGTTCCATATCTTTTGGAAGATTTGACTTGGAATCGCTAGCATGGGAGAAGTGGTCTGTTTTTACCAATGACAGGCGTACTGAGGAGTTCGTTAAATTCAACGGATTAGTTGCTAAGAAGAAGGCGTACTTTGAAGAATACTTTAAGAGGATTAGGGAGCTAAAGGCTTTACAACAACAAAACCAACAAACCGAACTTAATCTAGAGTACAGTGGCGATGGTAGTGATTCTAGTCAACAGGAAGACGAACCAGTTGCAAAGCATGCTTCTCCTGCTGGATCTGGAACACATAATGATACCATGGAACAAATAGCAGCTGAGGCCATCTGAGCATGGACTGGGATGCTACAATGATCATAAGGAGAGGTTAAGTACTGGAATTTCCTCAACGACTCATTCCTCGTCAGTTGGAGGCTTACAGATAATTGGTGAAGAAACCGGAGAAAATGCAAGCGGTGAAAATAGTTCTGTCATGATGGATATGTTACAGCAAAATGCTAAATGTAGTCAAGATGATCTGGTGATGCCTCATGAGACTAAGGTTAATCTTAAGAGAACTATTGACAAATGCTCCCAAATTAGTCAAGCTTCAAAAATTATTCCAAGACGGTTAAGACGACTTCTAGTTGTATTCCTGATCACGCATTTGTCAATAAGGTAATGGCACACTTAATCTGATGCTTTATTGACTTTTTCATTCAGCTTGCTAGAATGCTGCTATCTACATTGCCTTATTTTCTGATAACAATCATTATGGCCTGGACCCCATAATGATGAGTTGATGACCAACTGTTCTGCAAGGCACAAAATAAATACTTGCACTTATGATAGAACTTTTTCCGTAACTAATAATATAGTTTTCATGTACAATTTTCAGGGGCCTCAATCAGGCAACCCCATTGCGATAAACCAGAAAACCAAGCCTGGAAATATTCAATCATTGCGAATGCCAAAAGCAGCAACCAGCTATGTGATTGCACCACAGGAAGAAGCAAACTTGTGGCAAAAGAAGATCCTGGTGTTCTAGCTCTTCGAAGACCTTCCTCAGCAGCTTCGCAACGGCCGTCCACTAGGGAGCGACGACCTGTCACCAGAGAGGTTCACGGGACTGCTGGTATGGCTAGTCCATGTCGCCCTTCGCTGCTGAACGACGCCCTGTGACCAGAAATCTGGCAGCAAATCAAACAAATATTGCTAGCCCACATCGACCATCGACTGCTCATAGGCGCCCTATAACCAAAGAGCTGACGCCAAAGAATGCCAACATTGCTACCCCACGTCGGCCATCTACTGCCGATAGGCGCCCTATCACCAAAGAGTCGTCACCAAAGCATGCCAACATTTCTACACCCCGTCGACCATCTACTCCTGATAGGCGCCTTGCCACCAGAGAACCAACACCAAAGCTTGCCAATGTTGCTACCCCACAGCGACCTTCTACTTCTGAAAGGCGCCCTACAACCAGAGAGATTGCACCAAAGCTTGTTGGTATTGCCAATCCATGTTGGCCATCTAGTGCTGGAGGGATTGCACAGAAGCATGCTGAAGTTGTCAGCCTGCGGCGACCTTCTACTGCTGAGAGACGCCCTGTTGCCAGAGAAACTGCACCAAAGCATGCCGATGTTGTTCCTCTTCGCAGGCCTTCTACTGCCGAGAGACGCCCCGTTGCCAGAGAAACTAAACCAAAGCTTGCCGAGGTTATTCCTCTTCGCAGGCCTTCTACTGCCGAGAGACGCCCTGTTGCCAGAGAAACTACACCAAAGCTTGCCGATGTTATTCCTCTCCGCAGGCCTTCTACTGCGAGAGACGCCCTGTTGCCAAAGACTCTGTGCTTAAGCATGCTAAGGCTGGCATCCCCTGCCACCCTTTGACTCCTGAACGGTGCCTCAGCAAGGGAAGTGCACCAAGGCATGCTGATGTTGCCATCACCCCTTGTCGCCCTTCAACGGGAGAAAGACGCCCTACTGCAAAAGAGGTACCATAAAGTTGGATCCAAAAACACCTATAAGGTTGAGAGGAATGCCGGGTAATTCAGATGGTAGTATGGCCACAGCAGTACGTTCCAATCCCTTCTCTTAGCATAACATGTCATTAATTGTAATTTCCTAGGCATGCTGAAAGGGGTTAGCTCTTTGTTGCAGTCAACCATGGAAAATATATTTCTGACTATTTCTTCTCTCTGTTCCTCATGCAGGCTACTCCCAAAAAGGCAGTTACTCCAAATCATGTTAAGACTAGCAAGCCAGAAATGAAAAGGTACTTTTACAAACTTATTCAAACATGCTTAATTAATTGTTCTGTGCCATATTTTGATCGGTTCGTTTTGCATTATTTGGCAGCTATGTTCAGGAAAGGTTGGAACTTCATGTTGGTGAGAAACAAAAATCAAGGTGCTGATTTTGTTATGGAGTTGTAATGCTTTGTATTTTCAGAATTGGTTTAATCATAATGCTATAACAACTACTCTTTATTGTGTAGTTCTGTTAATTTTCCTCCAAGGAAAATCTTGACTTCAAATGTTAGAGCTAATCGAATCACAGAGAACACCAGAAAGCCAAATAAGCAGGTAACGAACTGTGAACTTGTTTTTGTTTGGTGCTATTGATCCAATATACATGCATGTATTATGGCATCATTGTGCTTAATTTTCTAGCTAAGATGATTGCATGGTGTGTTTTTCCCGTGTCCTGAATGCTTCTCTCTTGACTCACTATATGCTGATTCTTCTTTGAGTGGATATTAGTTGTCTGTTGCTGCAAGGAAGTCGGAAATGTATTTGCTATTAATTTTTTTTTGAGAAATTTATGCTATTAAATTATGTAAACTGCTTACACCTCATTTTGAGACTTTGAATAGGCTTTACAATCTCCCATGGTACATCATAATCTTATAACAGACAAATTAGTTGTAATGTAATGAGCGAATGGAAGTTCATGAATAAACACCAGAGATCTAATCGTTATTATGATTTTTTTGTAGGGCATCCAGGAGACAGTTGGATCTCGCGTATCTGCATCAAAGAATGCAACTCCTGCGCAGACTGGAAGCGTAAAGACAAGGGCACCAAATGTATGTGCTTTTATTTTGTTAAGTATAGTAGCCGTTAGAATTTGAAAAATGATGCATGATTAAATGCATAATTTAAGGTGTATATCTTGACATTGATGTGGACCTTTTGCTCACTTGATCTGCAGCCACCACCACCTCCCCCGCCACCACGCCGGCCATCTCAGACACCTAGCAAGCCAGAGCCCAACAAGCTGTCGACTGGTGGAAGAAAGCCGAAGTAAGGAATTTATAATGAGCACACAAATTTTTTACCTTACCGAAACGCTGAATATTGTCATGTCACAGTATTTCTTGTGTGTGTATGACTTCTGCATACGAGTTATAAGATACGAATCGTGTGTCAATGCAGGGCTTCTACTCCACACTGGCACTAACCCGACGTCAAGTCTCGTCTCTAGGATCGTGCAGAACAAGATAGCTTTGAACCTGAAGGATTTCAGTGCACTCCGCGCAGCTAAAGCATCATCCGTGCTATTCCCCGTGTCCACGGTTGATGTTATGCTGTGTTCGCTACCACCACTTTTTGTCGCCTCTTAACCGTAGTAGCAGTGTATGTACCTACGTGTATCATATCCACTAATGCCGTAGTTCAACTGCCTAAGAATTTACTTAGGACATTGTATATACCTGAAATAATCGAAGCTTTAGCTGAAGAACACTGACCCCTTCGGAGGTTCGGAAGTTAAGGGTGTGTGTGATCCTTCACCTTTTATCAATGTTCATCTGGAACAGTTGTTTGATTCAGATATAATTCTCCTGTTTCCTTTTTTCTTGCCTCTATTTGGAACTGATTGTATCAGGAACTAGTGGCTGTCTGGATCTGTCACCATGCATCAAGCTGATCCAGCGGGAACTGGTGCACTGAATCTTGTGTTCCAGCTATCATAGGCCATTTCTCCAGAGGAACCATGTTGTACGCCATGATGCAAGGGCCCCTCATGGTTTCTATTGGAAAAATTAGCACAGTAAAGTTGTACTAAATCGTAAAACCTTACTCAGGATGCAAGCATTCCTCTTTTTATCTTCCATGTAGCCATAGGCCAATTTACCACATTTGTAAAATTCGACTATATATAGTTCAGCACAAACATCGTCTCCTACAAGTATTGGAGAGAAAAGTAACCTAACCGCTATGCCTAGATCCCATGTCCAAACACCTAGCCATCATGCCTCACGCCGGTGCAGCCTCCTGACCGCCTCACCCCCGGTGGCCCTATGGGCGTTGGAGGTGCGGGTGCGGTGGATTCCGGACCCTCGCCGACGAGGTAGGAGCTATGCCTTGGGAGTTGGAATAAGGTCCTTCCCGCTCTGGTGGTGCGTCTAGCGACACTCGAGAGCGTGTGAAGGTTATGCTCCTGGATCTTGCGGTATATGTTGGTGTAGTCAGCGTCGGTGTGCCGAGGTTCGTGAAGTTGTCGTGACGAAAGATGGACGTTTCTTCCACTCCAACGAGGTTATTTGTGCTCCTCCACCTCTTTGTACGGTGGAGGTGGTGGGGTGGCCTGCTGTGCACTGGGAGATCCCCGTTGTTCTTACTGTCGTATCCAGATCCTTGGGACGGGTGTCTCTTGTGGTATTCAAAGTTCCATGATGGCGTCGATTTGCGTAGGCTTGGTGGTGAAGCTACTGAGTTTATGTCTTCCTTAGTATGGTCACATCTATGGAGTTGGGCGGAGGTCGCGCGGTGGAGAAGACGACGAAGTTGAAGACTGTGCTTTGCGTGGACTTCTATGTATTTTCCTTTTTATGCAGGAGCCTCTTTATAATGTTCGGGACAACGGTTCTACCACCGCTTGTTTTGTGTTCCTTAAAATGCCCTAGGGTGTTGTTGTTAGAAAAAAGAGAGTTTATATTTGGAAGCATGATTTATGTTACTTCAACTTGGACCATGGCAAACGGAGCTTGGCTCTGATGGTTGGGTTCCCTGTGGTGGAACCAGCCCACCCAGGTTCAAGTCCTAGACTTGGCATGGGCGTTTGCATTTACCTGGATTTATTCCAGGATTATCCGGCGCTATTCTTTCAGTGGTAGGTGACGTGCCCGTCAACAGCGAGGCGCCTGTGGTGACTTCGTCAACCTCAAGATCTGCCGGCTCAGTCCTTCAGAGGTGCTCATAGGGGTAGGGTGTGCGTGCGTGCGTTCATAGGGGTGAGTGTATGTGCGTATTTGTGAGCGTCTGTGTTGTACTGTGTTCTCAAAAAAACTTGGACCATGAATATGCCACCAACGGACACGATTATCCTTTCCTCATTTGACGACACGAGTGCAGCATCGCAAAAGGCAAAAGAAAGACCCGGCCCACGGAAAGCCCAAGTGGGTGGGTAGGGCACCCTACACCGAGCGAAGCGTTGGGTGTCCACGCTTTGACGCCTACCATCCACGCGCCGCCGACGTCTTTCCTTTTCCTCCAAGACACGGAAACCTTCTCGAACCTCCCGTATCCCCAAAACACCCCTCTCCCATGTGCCTAACGTGCGCGAGACAGCAGGGGCAGCATCGTACTTCCATCTCCGCCGGTAGACCGGTCTATAGAACACAGCCCCCACGAAATCGCCAGCAGCCAGAAAGGCGAGCAAAAGTTTCTCTTGGCCTCTTCTTCGAATCCCCCCTCTCCGGCGAGTCTCTGCGTGCGTGCGGCGGCGGCGGCGATGGCTTCGTTCTCGGAGGCTCCCCCGGCAACCCGGATGCGGGCGCCAAGATCTTCAAGATGAAGTGCGCGCAGTGCCACACCGTCGAGCAGGGCGCCGGCCACAAGCAAGGTACGAAGAGAACCGTCCCCGACTCGTTATGCCGGTGCTGGGGTGCAGGGGATCTGCATGATTCCTTGGATCTGCTTGTTTAGAGAGGTGGTTCAGATCAGATCGGGAGTAGCACCGATAGATCTGTGTGTGCTCTTCTTGCTGTGAGGAATATTGCTTAGATCTGTTGCGGTTGCTGGTTGTGGGGTTGTCGATTGACCACAGGATTTGGCGTTCGATGGCTAGATGCACTTCTGGTGCTTTCTGTTAGTACTATGATTCCGTATCTGCCTAGAGCTTGCTGCTTTGTTGCTCAATTCACGGCCTATTAAGTACATACAGTAGGGCATGCTGCCTCCACGGCAGTTCGTTGTTTTGAAATGCTTAGTTAGGTCGATTAGATTACTGCTGGTGCGGTGTCTGCTTGAGATTGATCTCCTGATGTTGTTGGTTCTGCCTCTGGCTGTTTTGTTGCGATTATCTTATACATGATGTTAGGGATCTGCTTATTCTGGGATTGGTCTGAAGACGTGTATACATTTTCATGGTCTTGCAAATATGCCAGATGCGCTGCCAGAAATGGATTAGTTTAGTTATTTTTATGGTTATTTACAAGATTGTTAAGTAGCACGGTGTCTCCTGTCAATGAATATTAGTGACGTGTGAAATTTATTGCCTGCTTAGGATGCAACGTCGTTAGTATCCTATCTTACTATGGATACATGAGCATATGCTGGTAGATTGGTGTAGTTGATTATGAGAGTTGTTTGTTCTCTGCAGGTCCTAACTTGCATGGTCTGTTTGGGAGGCAGTCGGGTACCACCGCTGGTTACTCCTACTCTGCAGCAAACAAGAACAAGGCTGTGGACTGGGAGGAGGGCACTCTGTACGACTACTTGCTTAACCCTAAGAAGGTATGGTTAATAATCACTTGGTTACTTAAGAAGTTCCATTTGCTGTGCTTGTGTTTACTCTGGAATGCTTGTGATGGGATTTTCTGTTATCCACTGTGTGATCTCATATGTGGCGGTGCACTCCTGTTTGAGGTTTATACTTGGAAGTATTCTTGAACTCTGATCTATACTTGCTTGTAAAACTGCATAGAATCTCAGGGAATCATGTGATTTTGTTAAATACGTTATGGTGTTGCTGTTTGTATGATTGCCCACTTCATCCTCTGAAAATATGTACCTGAGAGAGTTATATTACGCATGATTGTTTGTGTTACTACTGTATGCATAAGACAGGGACTTTTGTTATCTAATTTGTGATTTTATATGTTGAGATGTGTGGCCTGTTGTTTACTTCTCCTAAAAAGCTGTAGAGAACTTTATCGAAGTAGTTGAAGATACTTGCCTTTGGCAACTCTTGAAAATATAGTTTTAATATGAGAGAATAGATGGTGTTTGCTTAATTGGAGGAAGCTACGAGTTGCTATCAACAGATTACAGATGTTATTGGTGTCTATTTAAGCTGTGTTGAAAGGTTGGTTTCTCGCATACTGCAGTATCTACACATCACTTCCCAGTTGGTTGTTGTTAGTTATGCGCAAGCAGTCCAATACAAGTCTGAAGCTAGTCCTCTGCCATATTACCTGATTTCGTTTGATCCATGTTGTTATTGTTGGCTATGTTTTCTCCTTGATGATAATTTATATGCAGTACGATTGTTATCTTCATAGATGACAGTTTAACTTTGGACCTATTGGGAGCATTAAGCTTGTTTACATTTTCTATGGAATCCTGATTCATCTTCTGCTCAGTCCTAGCATCTCACCTTCACATTTTCCTTCTCTTCAATGGTTTCCTAACACAAACCTTGTTGTTCCCTTGCAGTACATTCCTGGAACCAAGATGGTCTTCCCTGGACTGAAGAAGCCGCAGGACCGTGCTGATCTCATTGCATACCTGAAGAAAGCCACCTCCGAATGAAAGGATATGCTGCTATGATCTTGTCGTGATGAGCGGATTCGTTTTACAGTTAATAAAAAGGACTAGATGTTACTTGTCACTCTGGTTTAACGGGGTGCAGTTCACGAGACAATTATCTTTCGGTTATCATTTTTGTGGTATGGTTTCCATATCACTAGGTTTAGCTGCAAAAATCTTTGACAATCTTTTGATTGAGTTGCTGGAAATGCCAGTATGCACATTTTGACCACCAGGTGGCAGTGGGACTGGAATGCACCCATGTTGATGAACATGAGATCTTTATTAGTTGTGATATTAAAGCTTTCTGCCTATGTTACCGAGTCATTGAAGTCTCCTGTTTTGATGTTGTGTCATGTGTGTCTTTCTAGTTGTGATTTTCATGTTTCTGCTTGTCCTGGATCGTCCGTGTGTTAAATCTTTTCTGAAGTGTTCTTGCATCTGCCTGTTCTGGAATCGATTTAGTCATACTAATGATTGTTGGGCTCGCCGTGCTAAAGTGCCACTGTTGTTTCAGCCATTGCTTGACTTCATCGAAGTCGTAGCAATACTTCAAACAAGTTGATTGTGTGCATAGCCAGGACTTTGCTGGAATTGCGCGCCACCATGTTTGGGTTTGGGATCGATCATTCAGAAAAGATTTATATCAAACATTTCTGCAGTAATCAGTACATGCTGAAAAGCTCACTGTAGAGTCTAGAATACTACATCTTTTAAATAAACTCCCAAAATGTTTTATATTTAGGAACAGATGGAGAGTATATGTTTACTGTTTTTATAAATAGGGCAAACTTAAGAATGAAGTCAAACTTAAGGCAGCCGATAAATGAAAACTATATCAGTGGGTTTGGTTTAAATGAAACGGCCAAAGCTGAACACTGGGAGCATCTCAAAGGTCGTCAAATATTATACATCTCGATGTCACTCATTAGATTATGTCTGAAAGTTGATTAACATACACACTGGTCGTGCCGGAGTGGTTATCGGGCATGACTAGAAATCATGTGGGCTTTGCCCGCGCAGGTTCGAATCCTGCCGACCACGTTTTTTATTGCATGAGCATTTATAAGTCAGGCATTGCAGGGTGGGGCATCTTGTTCTTTTCTTTTGAGCAGATCATCTTGTTAATTTTTCTTTTCGGCCGAGTATCATCTTTTCGTCTTAGGTTCACGCCTTTGCTCACAGGAGCTAGACTGCTGATATTGTTCTACTAACCTCTAAAGCGGTATGTTCACATAATCCCATACAAAGGTTGACAAACAAGGGAAGAATCCATTCTTGCAGAAATTCTCAATGACTCCCGAGGTCATATACTCCCACCCAAATAAAGCAATCGAAATGACATTTGTGGTGCTCTACATATGTACCAAGTCTATTTGTGGTGCTTTGTGGAAAAAAAAAACAGTAACCAAATGGGATTTAAAACATATCTTTTAGAGCACTGATTTTTGTTCTTTCTGCATATAGCACCGCACATGTCACTTCATCATGACAGTTTGATAAATATTTAGAATCCTTGCATACGTTCGTCACCATTTTTTCAAGATTTTTTGAAATGTTTATTATTTTTCTCGGATTTTTCATTCGACAGGAGCATGTGAGCCTCGAGTCAAAACAGACTCTCCGATTCTTGGCTATACATTGTTGCACTCCTTCTATGTCAATATAGTGTATCTTAGTTTTTTCAAAAGTCAAACGATATAAGTTTTGACCAAATATGTAGAAAAATATAAATACATCCACAATGTCAAATATATGAATCTCAATCAAGTTGAAGAAATCACCTTTCCAAACCGGCAGTTGAAAGAGAGTTTATTTGTTCAGTGAGGGCTCAAGCCAACAGGTAATGGATCGATGATGATGATGATGATGATGAACAAGTATACAGACACCGATGTACTCAGGTTTGGACCCCCTGACGCCTACTGCCACCTTCTCTATATTATATGATGTATACAAAGGGATTACAATGTGGAGATGGGAGAGCTCGGCGGGATTTATATGTTCATCCTAACGAGGATTTGGTGAGTGACCTGAGGTGTGTAGAAACCTAGATCGGTTTTGTACATGTCCATTGGTGGAGGTCGTGGTGGTACATTTGCCTATCTTGAACTAGATGTCCTTTAAAGAGCCTTGAGTCTTGATGACATGTGATGGCACGTTCGCTGGGAACCCCAAGAGGAAGGTATGATGTAGCGTAGCAGCGGTTTTCCTTGATTACAAAACAAGGTTTATCAATCCAGTAGGATTTGGAGAAGGCTCTAACAAGGTGTCTCCCTCCCCTGGCGCTAGTTCAAACACTTCATGTCCTAATTCAAGATAAATTTTACAAAGCTCTCTCATGTTGTTTTCAGCCATGGGACTAGTTTCAAGGAAAGTATCCATTGATAGCAAGTAAAGAACTAGACATAATAACAAGAAGACCAGAAAAAGATTAGTTGCTAAATTTTTTATTTTTAAAGCAAACGAAAAGCAAAACAAGACTAACAAAAAATATACTAAGCAAGACAGTAACAAAATAGAGTGTAAGGATGTGTGAAACTCCCCGCGCTGAAGCTTCCAAATCCCCGGCAACGGCGCAAGAAAACTGCTTGATGACGTGTGATGTCACGTTCGCTGTGAACCCCAAGAGAAAGGTATGATGTAGCGTAGCAGCAGTTTTCCCTTGATTACAAAACAAGGTTTATCGATCCAGTAAGATTTGGAGAAGGTGTCTCTCTCCCCTGGCGCTAGGAGGTTAACGCGGACCTGCACACAGTCACAAACAAACTACTTTGCCCCAACGAAACATATATGTTGTCAATCTCTCCGGCTTGCTGAACACAAATGATTAAACTTATGGTGGAAAATAATATGAGAGCAAAAATGACCAGCGATCAAATGACTAGGAAAAGCTATTAAAACAGTTGTAAGCAATGTAGGAAAATAGGACCGGGGTCCACATTTCACTAGTGTTGTCTCTCTAAAAGATAAACGTGTTGGGTAAACAAATTACAGCGGAGCAATTGACAAATATGTGCGCAACACAATACTATCATGACACAAAGTTCACTGTTTCATTTAATATGGGCATTACGTCAAAATACATAGACCGTTATCCAACTGCATCTATGACTAATAATCAACCCCGAGATCGCTATCCAGCATGTCTCCCGAAAGTATTAAGTTGCAAGCAACAAATAATTGCAATAAGCATGGTGCGTAATGTAAGCAATGTTACAACATATAGCAATAAACACCGTTGTTTTATCCCTAGTAGCAACAACACATCTCAAGGCTTAATCGTTTCTGTCAACTCGAGCTCAGACAAGAGAGGCATGAACTCACTATCTAGCATAAATACTCCCTCTACTGACACAAGTAATTAATTCGGCCAAAGCATACACAAGCATCGGAGAGCATGTAAGATCATAAATAAAACATATCATAGATAAACTGAACAATAATGTTATGCCTCCATAATTCATCGGATCCCCGCAAACAAAACACATAGCATTACATAAAGATGATCTTAATCATGTAATGCAGCTCATAAGATCTAAACAACAATGGAGTACAAGGGAGAAGAAACAACCATCTAGCTACTGCCATGGACCCGTAGTCCCGTGGTGGACTACTCACGCATCATTCCGGAGGCATGCATGGTTGTGTAGATGCCTCCGGTGACGACCTCCCCCTCCGGCAGGGTGCCGGGAAGAGCTTCAGAACCCTCCCGATCTAGGGTTGGTGACGACGGTGGCCTCGAAACTTTCCTGGAAAATATGATCGGGTACCGAGTGTTTTTGGGAGGAGGACAATTTATAGGCGAAATGGCAACTCGAGGAGGTCTCGGAGCCGCCTAGGTGGGGCCCAGGCGCGGTCAAGGGTGGACCGCGCCTGGGGGTCGTCTGGCCCCTGTGGGGCCCCCCTGCAGGTCTCCTCCTGACGCAGTCTTTGTTTCTTCGTAAAAATAAATCATGTAAATTGGCAGCTTATTCCGAGAAAGTTCCCGACTAGCTTTTCTGAAACAAAAAGACAGCAAAAACAGGAACTGACACTGGGCATTTTGTTAATAGGTTAGTTTCATAAAATGTGCCAAAATGATATAAAAACATTATAAAAGCATGTGGCAATGATATATAATAAGCATGGAACATACAAAAATTATAGATACGTTTGAGACGTATCAGCATCCCCAAGCTTAATTCCTGCTCGTCCTCGAGTAGATAAATGATAACAAAATAATTTTCACGATTATGATCAAGTAATGTAAAGCATATGAACTGAATGAAGTGATCAAGGTTTTTCCACTTTAAAATTCAAGTGTCCCCGTTGGTTTGATCTCTTTGTTAATCATTTATTTGCCTATCATTTATAACACTCAAATAGGCGAGTGGCAGCACGACAACACACGAACGATGTTTGGACAACATTTGGTATTGTGAGGCGTTCTTCTCGTATCAAAAGTTCTTATTTGTCACACAACGATAATGTGAAGTACCATTTGAAGGCAACAAACAAAAACTCGTACCCCAAGTTGGGCAAATGGATTTTTTTTTGACAATCAATACCATATATTATAGTAATGAATAGTACGTGTTAGAGATACATAAGCTGACTACAACGATTACAAAATAAAGTCTAAAAGAAATGAGCAAATCATCGAGATGTTCAAACTCTTTCCTGAATGCAGCCGTATAACGACACAAATATCAAACCACAGACCTGTGAATACCAACGAGGGTTCTCCCATAATTATAATTTTGAGTCGCAATGCCAAGGCTACGTGCACGCACGCATCCATTAAGTTAATCGACCAACATCGGCAAGAGATCCAACTCCGGTATTCTAGGGAAAAACAACCGAACAGTCTGGTCGACGTTGCTGAGAGCCGAGAGTATGAATCACCATTGTCGATGACGTAGCAGCCGGGATAAATATTGCAAGGACAATCCTCGCGACAACCATGAGAAAAACTCTAAAATCAATTCGGCGAAGCAAGATCCGAAGAACCATACCTAGACAAATTTAATTTTACAACACCACCATTGACGTTGGGAAGAAGATCTCGTTGTCGAAGGAAGGACCGAAAATTACTTGTTGTAGATGATGACGACTCCATTGACGAAAAAGACGGCAACCAAAAGCTTAATCTAATCTATTAAAAACAATACTTTTATTATGAACTACACCAACAGATCGGGTCCCCGCCGGCTCAGTCTTTCAGAGGTGCTCATAGGGATAGGGTGTGCGTGCGTGCGCTCATAGGGTTAAGCGTGGGTTAAGTGTGTGCACGTGTACTGTGTTTTGAAAAAAAAACCATTTCCTCTGCCAACGGTGGCACGTTATGGATCGTCGATCGGACGGTCAAACCCGGCCCACGCGACCGGGGCCCACCACCCACCCGTAAGCCCCGCCCCCGGGCCCGGCGCCTCTCTCCTTTCCCTTTCTCGAGCGGCGACAGCGACATGTGTGGAGTGGCAGAGTGAGGAGAGGAGTTCACAAGGCCCCCGGGAAGAACAGCGGCGAGCAGACAGAGCACCCACTGACCTCTCCTCGAAAACCTCCCCGCTTAAACCTCTTCCTCTCTCTCAGTCTCATCAATCTCTCCACTCACCACTCCCCACTCCACTGCCACACCCCAGGGCAGGGAATCCCGATCGCCAGCCAAAAAATCCCCTCCTTCATTGCTCCCCACCTTCATTGCTCCACCCACATTCCATTCCGAACCCCACAGAATCCCTAACAAAACCCCCGCCGTCTCGCCGCGGCCGCCGGGCCCCCGTCCGGAGTCAGCGCGTCGGATCGATGGGGAAGCGTAAAGGCAGGAAGCCGGCCGCCAAGTCCCGTGGCGGCCGGGTCCGGAGCGAGCCGCCGCCGCCGCCGGTGAGCGAGGCGGAGGCGGAGACCGAGGCCGAGGTCGAGGGGGAGAGCGATTTCTGCTTCGCCTGCAAGGACGGCGGCGACCTCCGCCTCTGCGACTACAGGTTCGTTGGCCAGCCCGGAACGAACCCCTCGTCTTTTTTCGCACTCCCACCCCCGTCCCCCCCCGCCGCTAGCGGAGAAACCGGCATGCTGGCTAGCAGTGATGCGCGCCGAGGAAACCAGCTCCTGGATAGACTTCCGCAGGATCGAAACCTCGTTCTTTTTTCTTTTCTTCTAAAAAGCTAGAACAGGGAGGACACAGGACAGAGCTGCACCTGTTAGCGCGAATCTGCTAAGTCGCTGTCGGTTGGTTCATCCGGTTTGTGCTATCCAAGCGCATGATACAATGCCACGTCTAGCTAATAGTGTGAGGTGTTGTGGGACGAGGATGGACCCTCTTCCACTGTCTTTTCTCCATTTGCCGAACGATCTCCAGCTGGTTACCTTGACAGAGTTGTGCCGGCCTTTGGATGCGTCGGCCCGCCTTATGTCCTTGTCTATTTGCTTAGCTTGAGTAACCGACCTGTTTCTTTGTGCTATCCATGTTAACATATAATTCTAGTCCACTGCATTGTTATATGATACACGACATGTTCCCCAGATATATTTATACCTATCACTATCTTCCAGGAACTGCTACAAGGCCTAC
This sequence comes from Poa pratensis, assembly GCA_947311845.1. Classification (NCBI taxonomy): domain Eukaryota; kingdom Viridiplantae; phylum Streptophyta; class Magnoliopsida; order Poales; family Poaceae; genus Poa; species Poa pratensis. The sequence continues at coordinate 25,410,969 of CAMZMU010000067.1, forward strand.
CATGCTCACTGCGCTGGGAAGGATGACGATTTCCTCACATCGGATGAAGATTTCATCTGCAGTGAGTACCTACATTTTTTTTTGATTGCTATGGCTGCCATTGCTGTGGAACACTTGTGGTTATTTACATGAATAGAGTCGCTTTGCGAAATATGAATTAGTTTTACTTAACATATACATTGTCTGCTCCTTTTAGCTAGTTCCTACAGACGATATGACAGGGCAATCATAATACATGCTACCAAAATTCCTTATTGGAATCTGGCATGGCTCCTGATTTTTGTTGACAGTAGTTTCAGTTGTTCAAACTGTCTTGAATTCCACGAATGTTATCAGTTGTATTACTGGCCGTACTAACTACTGCTAAATGTGGCAGGGTGGCACACATGCTTTATCTGCAAGAGGCGTTCATACTTTCGGTGCCTCTGCTGTCCCGCAAACTCAGTATGTCGTGGTTGCCTGGGAGAGGCAAAATTTGCCCAAGTTGGAAAACAAACAAAGGGATTCTGTACCAACTGTCTAAGGATGGCAATCATGATTGAGAAGAATATTGAAGTTGACTCTGATGGGGTAACTAAGTGCATATCCTTGTGAGCGTTTAATCCACCTTACTACCAAGCGCAGATCCCCTGGAGTGACCCCCTAGCTAGATTTCAGCAGATTAATCCCGGCCATTTCTTTTTTGCTATAGACCAGATAACCCAAGCCACTCTTTGTTCTTTTCCTGAACTACACCCCTTTCTTCTCCCTATGTTACAACTTATCTATCCATTTAGATCTGAAATAGCTAAAATCTCTTGAATACCTCAATACTCGATGGTTAATAGCATGTTGGTATTGACATGGTGTCGGTAGACATTGGTTGTGGGTGTGGCTCCTGAACTACGTCCCTTTCTTCTCCCTATGTTACATCTTATCTATCCATATGGATCTGAAATAGCTAAAATCTCTTGAATACCTCAATAATCGATGGTGAATAGCATGGTGGTATTGACATGTTGTCGGTAGACATTGGTTGTGGGTGTGGCAAGTTGTCGCTGGAAAGCGGCGATAAACACCCTTGATAGCTAGGCATGGATGCCAGGAAAAGGAAAATCAGTTGTTTGTAGAAGATATGGGTGCCTTTTACAATCTGGACATCTACAGCAATGTGATGCTTCTCTAATAGAAGCAATGTTCTTTATTTATACCATTGATTTAAGTTTTCTGGAGATCTTTCTTCTCGAACCAAATTTTTGTGTAAAAAACTAAGGGAATTTATAAACACACTGCAATGTATAATTTGGTAAGATAGCCACAATTATGCAGTCTTGAGTCATTTCAGTTGTCGATGTGTGCTTGGGAGTTCTTTTTAGTGGATTGAGTACAGTCGTATGCAAACGAAAACATGGATTTTAAGTAGGAAACATAAGTGGTAAAGATCTGTTGAAATGTACTTAGTCGAGTAGGGACAACTTTAGGGGATCCATCGCATACTGACATGCCATCAATTATTGAAGCTTAACATTCTTTCATTATCTTGTGATCTTTGATAACCTTGTATACTGGAAATAACTGTTGTCTTTTAGGCTGTAGCTCTACTCATTTTGTGCCCTTTGCTTTAACATGCCTGTTTCTCGCATCATAGTCGTGTGATACTTTGATATTTATCTGCATATTATTTGCTTGGATAATGTATCCTATACTTATTTCTACTTTGTAGCAAAACCAAACTTTCAGTCAAGGTAACATGTGACATCTAGAATCCATACCATTTGACACATGTGAAATTTTCTTATGTGCACATTTTCTGATGGTAGCTAGTAGTTACTCTTCTTTTTGACAAAACGTTAGCAGTTACTCTTTGACGATTACGTTGGGTTCCTTGAGTTTCTTTTTCTGTATCCTCTATACATATGTTCTGATGGTAGATTCTCTATTTTTCTAGGAAAAGGTTGATTTCAGTGACAAATCAACTGTTGAATTCTTGTTTAAAGATTACTGGGAGATTGTCAAGGAAAAAGAGGGCGTAACATTGGATAACCTTCAAGAAGCTCATGCTTCTCTAGATAATCTGTCAGATTCAGAGAATTTTCCTAAAGAGCTCTGCTCAGATGATGATTTCTTGGACAATATTGATGATGGCGACGATGAGCCAATACGCCTATCTAATGCAAATGGAGCATCAAATAAAGTGAAAGCCTTAAGGAAACAAGGAAAATCAAAGAAGAATGTATATGTTGGCTGGGGTTCAAAAGAGCTGATTGAATTCCTTGCATCAATAGGAAAAGATACATCCGAATCTCTAGATCAATTTGGTGCTGCTGAAGTTGTCAAGGAGTACATTCGACAGGAAGATCTTTTGCACAAAGATAGGAAAAAATATGTCCAATGTGATGGCAAACTTCAGCTTTTGTTTAGGAAAAAAGAGATTAGGTTCACCAAGATATATAGCCTGCTCGAACGACATATTGCTGCAAATGCCTCGTCCGAGGATGAAACAGAAGCTAGTGCTGAAGACAACAGTGATTCATTTAGGAAAAAGAAAACTCGGACCATGACCTCTGAGTCAAGTACTTCGAAAGAAATATCTGAAAGAATCAGGAGATGCTTTGCTTCTCTTGTTCGAGACAACATTAAGCTGATCTATTTGAGGAGATCTTTGGTTATGGATCTGCTGAAGCAGCCAGAGACATTTGAAAATAAAGTTGTTGGCTGTTTTGTTAGAGTAAAGAATGACCCCAAAGACTATAATTACTGTATGCATAAAAGAATGTACCAGCTTGGACAAGTGACTGGTAATGTTCAATTGTTAGCATTTCATATATGATCTTTGAGTACTCTATGCTCCTTTTACCTGGCTTAATGCTCTTCCTCGAGTATTGTGGATCAGTTTGACATAAAATTTGGTTTAATTATTTCGAAATCAATAGTCTTCCAGTGAGTAGATAAGAAGTAGCAGTTAAGTCCATACACTAACATAAGCTAAATTCAGGACATGATAATAAATACTATAGTAGTGTAACCCTTGATGGTAACACATTAATTAAATATATGCTGACGAAAGATATATATGTAACAGGCATTAGGAAATCCTCAGAAGAATACGTGGTAAGAGGCATATCAACAAATATACTGTTGTGTATTTCCAGCTACTGGTCTGAAGTCAAGATTTTCATGTTATCAGATGAAGACTTTGAGGAGGTAATGCATAATGCGTTTTCATGTGAGAATTTTATATTCCAACATCAATCACGGAATTCAAAGAGAAATACTAGAATATTGGCACGAGTTATGAACTATTTATCAAAATGCATTTATAATGTATAACTTCTTTACAGTATTGTTTTATTTGGTTCATGTACGGGCTCATATTTTCTTGAATGCATATATTTTTCAAATTAAATTTTGTGGTAATAACAGGATGATTGTGAACATCTTCGTCTGTTGGTCAAGAAAGAACATTCTCAAAGGCATACTGTTGTAAGTTTGATCTTTTTTTATATCTATTTTTTCCTAAATGCAGCTTTCCTGATAATATTTGATGCAATGCAGCCTACTATATTTTTGTTCCAAAGGGCATACTTCAGTGCTAGAAAGGCAGAAATTATAGGAAACAAATAACCCTCAAACTAATGTGACTAATGAAGTATATTGCAACATTAAATAGGATGATTTTGATATCAACACCTCACATGTAATTGTTTTGCGTTTCTCATCATATGTCCATAGATATACTTGATCCCCTTCATGTAATGTACTCGCTCATATTCTTTTTTCAAGCTCGCTGACCCCCACAGCCATGCCTGCGTCCGTCCCCTTGGCATTCGCTGCATGGCTTGGAATGGATCTGGAAATTGCCATCTAATATAGTATTTGCAATATTGTCACACATAATGTGTTGTAATTTAATGGCCCTTGTCACAAGTGCATTCATTGAATGTGAAAAAGATGGCCTGCCGATGCTCTTGAAGTGCTCGGACTTGAACCTGTGATATGTGTGGATCTGCTAGATAGCTCTGCCAGGGTTGCTGATAAGTTTTCAAGTTTAATTTTCTACGGGAAATCGACCCAACAACATTATTGAATGACAAGAGTGTTACAACTAATTTTTAAAAGAACTGAAATGAAATCTGATGCGAAAGTTAGCCATTGTGCCATGCTATATTCAGTGAAGATTAATGCACACCCATGGTATGTACCTGATGTATTTGTGTGATGTACTTATCATAGAGCGAGACCAACCAATCAGTAGTTACCTAGTCTTGGATGACAGTTATTTGACAATTTTTTTTCCTGCTGCTCATTTTTTTCTTCTTGATTTTGGATTCTTACAGATATCTGTGTCTCTTTTTTTACCTGATATAGTTGGGTTTTTAACAGGCAGAGGTTGAGGAAAAAGCGAGAAATGTACACAGAGACATAGTCAGTCATGTAAGTCTGTTAGGAGGGTAGACTTTTTCATCGTTTTTGTTCTTGTATCAATTGTATAAAATTCAAAACCTAGTGGCGTAGTTTAGAGTCTGGATTTCCACCTCCTATTTTAAGTTGACCTGTTAATTTCTGTTAAATGTTAACCAAGTTTTCGTTTCCCCCATTCCAGTGGATCGATAAAGAACTTCAGAGACTGGAAAAATTAATTGAAGTGGCCAATGAAAAGGGTTGGCGCCATGAATATCCTTGTCAGACTAAGATCTTTTTGTCATTTAATGATGTTTGCTACCAAAAATTCTTTCTTGTTTATACTTATCAAAATAAAGCTATCTTTGTACTTGCAAGTAGACTTTATACAGTTATATCCTTGACTGAATTTTACGATGCATGAATACATTGAGAAGAGACGGCTATTGCGCACGCCATCCGAAAGACAACGTCTTCTTGAAGAGGTCCCTCGGGTTATTCCAGATTTAGAAGATAATGAAGGCTCTAAATTATTAGTCCCAGCATCAGACAAGTCTATTCAGATAAATACATCTGTGTTACAAGGTGATACTTGTAACTATGTTACCTGGCCTGCCACATTGGTTAATAAATTCCAACTAGTGTCACATTAAGCTTCTGCAGAGAAATCTATGTGAACAACTGGCTTGATAACATAAAATCACCATTCTATTTGGCTATTTGCATGATTATATTTCATCTATTGGATCCTTCTTATTTTATTTACATTTATTATATCTATCTTACTGCAACATGTATCTACCCTACTGTTTCCATCAATAGATCACTAATACAACGACATTAAATGTAACCTGAAGAAAAAAATAAAGATTTAGCTTTATAATAGAGTATTTGTTCAGTCGTGAACATGATATAAACACTTTGATTTTTTGTTTGGCGACCCAACGGGAGAAAGCAGTTTGTTTGACATAATGTGCACTGAATGGTTTAGCAGTAAACACTGATATTTGTGTAGTGGCCAATGAGAGCTGTTTGCTTAAAAAAAATGCCCAGAAGACAAATATAAATATCTCATTACATAATGTGCACTTAATATTTTTTGAATGTTGGTAGAACTCACTAATCTTTGTGTAGGTGCCAATGAGGAGAGAGCTCCTTGCTTGAAAAGTTGCTCAGAAGATAAATCTGAAGGTGCGCTTACATAATGTTCACTAAATTATTTCAAATATTGTTAAACCCCTTGACTATTTGTGCAGGTGCCAATGAGAAAGCTGTTCGCCTGAAAAGTTGCTCAGAAGAAAAATCTGAAGGTTTGCTGACATAATATGCACTAAATTATTCTGAAAGGTTGTGAAACACTCCTGATTTAATTGTAGGTGCCAATGAGAGAACTGTTTGCTTCAATCGTTTGCCAGAAGAAATTCCTAAACGTGTGCTACCTGCCTCGTTTCCTTGTTCATGTAATACATATGCTGTATTTTCTGCTTCAATCCTTTACTCTAGCTGGTGTTATACCTTCATTCTATTGAAGTACCTACCATTCTCTGCTACCTGTTTCTCATTGTTTATGTTTAACGACGCAGTTAAATCCAATGCTGCTGATGAAACACCCAGAACATATGTCCAAAATCAAGGTACTCAGGGTTTGCTCACACTATGTCACTATCTGTCATTTTACAAATTATGCTACTTTTGTGAGGATCGGTCCTCCACCTGCCCTTTGTCGAGCTGCTGTTGCATTTTCATTCTGTTGACATACCAGCTGTACTCAGCTACCTGACTTTCTACTGTTTCTATTTAACAATGTCAGGTAGCAAAGACAATGCTGCTGGTGATAGACTGGGAATGCATGTCCAGAAGCAGGGTACTGAAGGTTTTCTCTTACTACCATCCTTCTATTTTTTATAGTAAAAAAAAAACTAGTAACTTCTTAGAGGCACCTTGTTTTGCCTTTTGAGTTACTACGTTGTAGCTTAAAAGTCACCTTTGAATTTGTATGATAAAACATTACCTGCCCCCGATTATTTAAATTGAATGGTTTGGCATTTTGCGAGCATTTTCCTCTCCTGCACATATATAAACAGTTTAATGAACCGATGAGGTTGAGCACGAGTTGTATGCATGTAAGGAGCACCTTTGAATGTTTTCTGATGCCAATTGCTGATATATAATTTTGGCATGCTATTGCTTGCTCGCTAATGCAGCTGGAATCACAGGTGAAGTTATCATCCTTGATGACGATGAAGATGATGCTGTGCATGATGAAGGTGCCGACATCTCTGTTGCCGTTCTAGACGCAGATAAATCTCGGGATACTCGTACGGCACAACGCGAGTGGTATTACATGGATCCTCAGGATGACCAGCAAGGCCCGTTTACGATAGAGCAGCTGCGTGGCTGGAAGGAAGACTGTTACTTCGACGAAGACTTCAGAGTCTGGAGAGAAGGCGAATCTGCCATTTTGCTCACGGAAGCTCTGCTCCTGAAACGCTGAAAGGGTAGTGGCTACTTCGGGTCTCCATGTCATGGCAAGTCAGTGTACTTACGCTATCTCAGGATGAGAGAGAGGGGCCTCATTCTTGTAATATATTCCCTGCCTGGATTCTCCACTTTGCTCGTAGTATGATGGTGCGAGGACAGTCACCAGTCAGCCACTCAGCAGTGTAAGCATAACCTGATTCTAGGAAGGTTTAGTCTGTACTGTGGATTTCAAGACGGTCTCCCCTTCTGGCCATCTCGTACCTATTAGTTTCAGAAGTTCATGTCAGTTTGTGTCCAAACATGTTCTTTTATGCTTGGTTATGCTCTCCTATTTCCTGTTAGAAAATGCGAACCTGGTTTGAAATGGTTTTAACCCCTGTGATGTTGTTTTGACCATGTGTCTCCGAGTTAACTTTCTGTGATGCAAGCTGAGGATTTTGATCTGGAACCTGCTGTGATGCAAGCTTGAACATGTTTGGTCTAGTGGCCTGTTGCGTGTCTTCAGTCAATACGTGCTTTTCTTGTTTCTGAGAGAGAAAGAGTTGTTGGCTCTCCTTTCCGTGGCGCAAGATTGCACATCCTGCGTGATGTTGCATCAGGAATTCCGTCAAGGCACTGGAAGGTTAGTCTTAGGCCGCGCTGAACAGTCCTACTTTCGTCGCCACGATCGGATCAGTTTAAATATTTTTTTGACAATGGATCGGATTTGTTTTTTTTTGACGATAAACAACTAATCTCATTACTCAACAAGCTCAGCAGAAATGCTGGCAACAAAGTTTGTTACACAAATGGGGGCAGAGTCCTCCCAGAAGTAGTCAGACAAATCTGACATTACACCAAACTTAGCAAGCTCATGCGCTGCTTTGTTACAGTTGCGACGGCAGAAAGAGACCTGGGATGAAACAAAGTTCAAAGAACAGCTTCTCTTCGCCTCCATCACAAGAACTCCAATGGGCGACCGGTCGAAGTCATCGCTGTTAAGAGCCCGAACAAGATTGGACGCGTCCGACTCGAAGATGATCCGGTCAGCACCCACCCTAGTAGCTCCCTCGACAGCCGCAAGGCAGGCAACAGCTTCAGCGTGCAGGGCATCGCGGAGATTGATAGAATTCCCCGCCCCTGCTGCAACAAACTCGCCCTGATGATTACGGATGATATAGCCCCAGCCTCCACTCCCTGTAGAGTTGTTAAAAGCCCCATCAAAGTTCACTTTCAGAAAGTTCTCCTGAGGTTTCAGCCAAGCAGCTTGATCAGGTGGTTTTGCCGGTTTATCCGGCTGTTTTAGCGAACAAAAGTCTAGCAGATGCTTCTCAACAGCGGTGCAAACTTCTGAGGCAATCTTGGTACCCTCCCCGGCGTTGGCCTTGTTCCGAACTCCCTACCACTCCCACATCAGGACAAGAGCCTTCATCTTTGTGTCTTCATCGCAACTCCACGGACGCTCAAACATTGCATGAGCAGAGGTGCAGTCAAGCAGCTTTTCTCTAGTCTCGTTTAGACCCAAGGCGTACCAACACTGTTTGCTCTTCTTGCATTTGAGGAAAATGTGGCCACCGTCTTCATCCAGTCTATGGCAGACAGGGCATCTAGTGTCCAGATCGACACCAATTCTGTGTATCTTCATTCGGTTTGCCAGGCTGTTGTGGGCCAACCTCCACACAAACATCTTCAACTTGTTGGTACCCTTGAGCCTTCATCTTTGTGTCTTCATCGCAACTCCACAGACGCTCAACTTAATGGATCAGATTTGTTACTTGCAAGTTATGTAGAACAAATCAATGTCTTGATGATTGCAAACGTCTACACACGATAGTCGGTGTCGGTACGCAATGCCGCAGTTGATTTGGAGTCAGCTGCTTACGTGTGCTTGTCACCCAAGTAAGACTCGAATCGACCTTCACGAAAGGCAAGGTGATCTGAACACAGAGCCTCAGTTCTGATCGTACACCAAATCCGCAACCCCACCTGAACACAGAGCCTCGGTTCTGATCGTACACCAAACCCCACGTAAACGAGTAAATAATAACAACCTACAACAAACAGAGTTTGTTCAACAAATCGCAGCGGCCCGGAATAGCCACACGCCACGATGGCTGTCACCTCGCGGCACTTCCACCTCCTCGTACTCACGCTCCTCGCCGGCGCCGCCGTCTTCTTCCCCGTCGCGGCGGCGGCCCGCAACGTCCCCGCCGAGCCGGTGGTCGCCATCGCCGGCACCGATGAGCGAGCGCGTACGAGATGCTGGAGAGGTTCGGGTTCCCGAGGGCATCCTGCCAGTGGGCGTGACCGGGTACACGCTCCGGCAGTCCGACGGCGCGTTCCAGGTGTTCTGGGACAGGGACTGCGAGTTCGAGGTCGACGGCGGGTACAAGCTCACCTACCAGCGGACGATCTCCGGCAGGGTGGCGGGCGGCACCATCCGGGACCTCCGTGGCGTCTCCGTCAAGATCTTCTTCGTCAACTGGGGCATCGACGAGGTGCTCATGGCGGACGCCGACCACCTCATGTTCTACGTCGGCTCGCTCTCGCAGGCCTTCCCCGCCGACAACTTCGAGGAGTCGCCGCAATGCCGGTGCCGCGGCGTGCTCGATGGCGATCGCGTGGCGGTGATGTAGGATCGATCGATTGGGCCGTTGGTTGGTTCGTTAGGCACGTGCTACGATTTGTTGTGTGCAGTGCCTGCACGTGATTTTGTGAATTATTAGTTTTTTTTTTTTTTTTTTTTTTTTTTTTTTGAGAACACAGTACAACACAGACGCTCACAAATACGCACATACACTCACCCCTATGAACGCACGCACGCACACCCTACCCCTATGAGCACCTCTGAAGGACTGAGCCGGCAGATCTTGAGGTTGACGAAGTCACCACAGGCGCCTCGCTGTTGACGGGCACGTCACCTACCACTGAAAGAATAGCGCCGGATAATCCTGGAATAAATCCAGGTAAATGCAAACGCCCATGCCAAGTCTAGGACTTGAACCTGGGTGGGCTGGTTCCACCACAGGGAACCCAACCATCAGAGCCAAGCTCCGTTTGCGTGAATTATTAGTTGATTTTGTGAACTAGTGCGTGCAATGCAATGCGCTGCACGCGGAGGAAACGACCGAAAAAACGGGATGTAAATTTTTTTTGTGATATTTATGAGTTTGTTTGCGGGTAATGATTTTCTTCTTTACGAGTACAATTGTCAGATTTTGCCTACTATTTCTACAATACTCGAGTATGATTAATCAATTTTGGTAGGATGTTGAGCTAACGAGCAGATTGAACATCTATTTTGGGAGTCTGGACACCGGCACACCTCGGGTTACAACTTATTAGAGCTTCTCCTTGAAATAGGATTTCCTCCCCGTTTATAAAAAAATGCACACGTCATACATCGTATTCAGGAGATCCTCATAGACCGATCAAAAGGAAATGGGACACAACAAGCCGAGCCCGCAAAAAAAACTAAAGAGAGGGCTAGTAGACCCCTCCAGTGAGTCGCCGAAAAGAAGCACAAGAGGCACGCTTCCACGATCGAGAGGCACCCACACTCATCGACGACACCACCGAGTGGGTCACGAAGCAAAACGCCGCCGCCTTGTCTATCGCGAGCGCGACGAACAAAGATTTTCACACCGAGTGACGGAGGGGAGGGGGAGGGCCAGGGCGGCAACCCAAGATCAGAACGCAACGTCCACAGACATGGCCGTCATTGTCGCCGAGGAACAAAGCTTTCGCTCGGTCCCACCCACCCTCCATGTCGTGGGAACATGCCGGTACCCACCACGAGGGGCCGAGACTCCAAATCCAGACCAGGGCTTGTCCGCCACAGCCCAACTACACTAGGACCTTCCACCACAGTACACCTCGCGACCCATATGACCAACTCGCACTGCCAATACTACCCTTCTGAAGAGCCAAGTGCGCAACCTCACCTTCTCGGGCCACAACCCCGATATCCATGTAACCACTTGTTGTCCGCTGCCATGGGGACCAACCAACAAAAGAAGAGGGGGGGGGGGGGGGGGGGGGGAGGTGTCTCCTTTCGCATCCACCACGAAATAGGCTTGTGCCCCTCTATATTAATATAGCAACCACCCATACAACTGTGAGACCACGCTGGGCAAACATCACAAAAACGCCTAAGAAAGAAAACAAGAAAACGAAAAGAGAAACTAATGCCAACAACAACAGATCAACTAAACGAGTATGACACGCAACCGCTGCGCCCTCCAAAGATTTCCTCCATGCTCCTAGCACTCTGACGCACCACGTACGAAGCAACACCTTCAAGAAGGAACGCGATGACGACGCTGCTGCTCGGACTAATCCTAAGGTTTCCCCGGTACGTGAAGAGTAGTGTGGAGAAGGGGTACACCCGACGCCCTTCAGGAAGGACCGGCGGCAACTGCAGGAGTCACCGCGTCGGCGCCGAACAAGCCGGCAGGGATTTCTCCCAACCCACATACACCCACTACCCGGATGGTCCGTAGCGCTCACCCAACTTGTCGCCCACCAGCTTACGCCACCACGGTCTTGACGCCAACCTCGTCGTCTTACTGTGATCACCGTCGCGAGGCCTAGAGGACAGAATAGGGGAGCACAGCACATAGGGGGCAACAACACCGCAGCCGCGCGGGAGGGAACTGCCTCCACCACCGACGCGGTAGCAGACCGGACGCCGCAACAGGAACACAACAGGCCCGCCTGGCCGGGCCGGGCCCAGAAAGGGCCCGCAAAGTCCCTGCCGCCACGCTGCAGCAGGCCGGCTGCCAGCGCCGCCACCACCCTATAGACACCGGCTCACCATCTCCACCTCCAGGGCCGCCGCCGCACGAAGAACAGCCGGCCCGCCCCAATCCAGATGGGCCCAGATCTGGGATGAGCGGGCGCCGCCGGCTGCCCGCACGCCGCCCGTTGCCCTGCCACCAAGGAGCAGCACCACCGCCCAGCAACACCCGGGGCCCACCGTACCACCGCCGGACCGCTACACGCCGATCTGCACCGCCGCCGGCCAGTCCCGCCCGAGCCGGGGCGCCGCACGCGCGGGGAACAGCAGGGCCGCCGCCGCCGACACCTCACAGGCAACGCCCGGAGGCGGCTGCCGACGGCGGCGGCAGGCGGCTGGGGTGGGAGAGGAGAGCTTGTAGGCGGGTGGGGAGGGAGCCCCCGGTCGCCTCACTCGGGGAGGCGACGCGGGGGACGAAGGGTCCGAGGTGTTCCCAAAACCAATAATCCCTCTTTCGCATCCACCAACCACGCCAGAGCTGGGCAGAGACACTCCACTTGTGAAGGAACTCCACCCCAAGCGGGCACAAGGTGACAACATCCTGGCTGGACGTAGCTTGGCTGACAAGGAGGGTGCGAGGGTTTCAGCCGGAGCCGGTGAGATTCAGGATTGGGATCGGATCTGCGGCAATGATGATCGCCACAATCGCGAGAGCGAAAGTTATGGAACCGTCACCTGCAACAGATGGTTGCATTTGAATTGCCTCTCATGCAAATCAGGATTTAGTGGGCTATTGGAGTCATTTTGTTAAAAGCTTTAGCAGGAGGGTTCCCGAGAAATTGAAACTATGAACATAACACAGGTAAAATGGTATGTTATATTAGACAAAAAAGCAAAAATATCAGACGTTGTTTGAAGTGCCATAGAAGTTTCTCAGAATTCGTCCCACACGCAGAAGCTCCTCCTAGGAGGAGTTAATCTTACACAAACAAGTCTAAACGAAAAGCAAAAGGCTATGCCATGCACACGACTACAGCAGCGGGCGTCAACATCATGCTGCCAACAAAACTAGATATACGTCGTGGCTATCGTTGACGGTGCGGCCGCGGCCACGACCGGCTTTGCCTTAGCATCGCCACGGCCGGAGCCGTAGCCGGCGTCGACTTGGGCTCCTTGTCCTTCGTGTTGCACGGCTCCATGCCCCGGAAGCACACGAACTTCAGGAAGCTTCTGAACCGCGCCATGGATGCCGGAGTTCGCTGCTTCAGCTTCGACTCGAGACCTGCACAGGTCTGGCCTGGCTGCTGGCGATCGACGGATGCGCGCCGGCCGGCGTGTCTGCTGTGGCTGCGATCGGTCGGCGAGATGTGAGCATGTTAATTTGCTCGCTCGGCGAATCGGTCTGGATGTGGGTTCGTCGTGTCTGTGCCCCGTGGTAAGGCGAGATTGCAACATATTATCAGGAGTAGATTTGGGAGTCTGTTTCACTAGGATTCGGTCGGATTACGATTAGCCATGACAGGAGGTCTGAAACTCGGAACCCAAACCAGGGACGGATTGGGACGTATGGTCTCAAAACATTCCGTTTAAAATTTAAACTCTACCGCCAGTGGACGTGTTTAAGAAGTAGGCTGGTTTGAACTTTAATACATATGCCTAAATTGTACTGACAAATATGAATACTCCCTCCGATTCCTATTACTCGTAGTCCGATACAACAAAAATTATTATGTATCAGAGGGAGTAAAGTTTTACTGATCACGTTTTCAGGCCATGCAGATTAACATGTATATGTACCATGGAAAAAATAGCACGTTATAGCATTTCGAGAATTTTCTCGTTAAATAAATTAGTGTACAATGTCTCGCTAATAGCGTATTTGAAGACCGACACTATTGTACCATACAATAGCACAGAAACGTAAATTAGAGCCGGCCCCAGAGAGTCACCTCAACCGGTTAACTCCGCCGGCTGTAGGCGTGAGTTTTTAATGTACGCTTCATTAGAGGCGGTACCCTGGGGCCGGCTGTAATGACTCCTCTCCTCAGACGGCCGGGACAAACAACTGTCTCTAATACGGAGACGGCCAATATACGCACCTGTCTGTAAACATGACTAATCAGAGACGCACATAAACGCTGGCCATCGCACAACCCGTGGGGTCCGACGTATCCCTCTCGTTGCCTCCGGGAATATATCCGGGGGGGGGGGGGGGGGGGTCCAACTTGGTGAAGCAAATTAAAACAGAATAATTACAGCAACCCACCGATTTTAGCCACCTAGTTTATACAAAGCAGAACCTACCATTATTGAAATCAGCTATACAACACGTACATGTAGAAAATGTTCAGGAAACTAGATAGATAGATTATTGAAAACTGCATTTTCGTGCAAACAAACTACCTAGAAAATTGATCAACAATCTAGATGAAATATTGTTCTATATGATCTGCATCTCAATCATGACCTCCAAGCTTAGGTGATTGGTGTTCCTCATAATGATCAAAACAGGTTGATTGATCTTAAAATGCTTGCCTTCGATGAAATTGTTTCACCCCGGCTTGTCGAACTCAATGCGGCCATCATTTTTCTTATTGTACGTAATGGTTGTGACGGCCCCAGCTGCTCCAAGTCGTAGTCCAGCTTTGCCATGAGTTGGTAGACCAGCGTCTTGCACTATGATCTTAGGTAGTTTCTGCGCATAAAGGACATCATACAATATATTAACTTAGGAAAGATGCATATATACCGGGTAAAGAGGCAGTTCTTCTTGAATTTTAAATTTGGAAAGAGGCACATATATACCATATCATGTCTCTTCAAATTTGTGGTCGTCAAACGGGTCACAAAAGGAACACCAACATTGGCTGTTACGGGTAGAAGCTGAACCAGACGGTCGTTCTCATCTGTCTTCAGATGAACTCTTCGGGAAACTATGTAACTGGCCCTTTCGTCACTCCCAACAGAATTCTTAGAACAATAGGCAGAACTTTCATAATCCTCCTCATTGCGCCCTTCATTGTTGGCATATTCCATAAAGGCAACAGAGATCCTGCGATTTGGTCCTGCAATAGTAAAAACAAGCATCACTACTCCCCTGTAAACATTGGTGTGCTGGATGAAGTGTTCCCATCCTAAGCCGTGCAAGCGGGTCGTCCTCCGTCCTTTGGTCACATAAATGGTGTATGTTTTCTCAAGAGTACGAAACAACATAGTGCCGCCTACTATCCGGTTGAACGCTTTCCGAGCGTTGCACGGTACTACCTGTGCAAAGAAACATGATAAGCGGTATTATACAGTACTATGCAACAGAAACACGTTAAATAATATTATAAGTTGCCGTCCTACTTACGAATGAGTTGCTGTGACGACTCTCAGCTTGCAGATGAACACTAAAATTGGCTCCACTGAGAAGGCTAGAGCACTCGTGCTCGCATAATGGGCATGTCATTTCTTGTTAATTAATTAAGTTAACATGTGCATAACGAATTCCTATATCATAGCAATTCAAGCTAGTTTTCAAACAAATATATGAGTTTAAGTGGTACAAATGTGGGCATCACAAATTCGTAACACATGATATGCAAACCACCAAGAAGTTATCTAATTGAGAACTAATTAAAACTAGACAACATGCAACACAAATTCCTAAAAATGTGCAACACAATTTCTAAAATAAATTGAAAACTAGGGTTAGAACATGCAGCAAACCAAGGAGTTAGCTGCACGGCAAGGCAAGATGTGCTGTGGGGACGGGCCAGTTCGAAGGGCGGCCGGCAGCTTCAGGTACAGTCACGTACGGCGGCAGGAAGGCGCAGCGACGGGGGACGGCGACAGACTGACGCAGCGACGGGGAATGGCGGCGGGGAGGCGCAGCCGCGGGGAACGGAGGCGGACCGTAGCATCTAATGGGAACGGCGGCGGGGAGGCGCAGCCGCGGGAAACGGCGGCTGGTGCCTGGTTGACGGGAGAGTATTTGAGGATGATGATGATGGTGATGATGAGTACTTCCCCGGCAACGGCGCCAGAAAACAGCTTGATGGCTACGTGTTGGTGAACCCCAAGAGGAAGGTTATGATGTAGACAGCAGAAGTTTTCCCTTGAATAATCTACCCAAGGTTTAATCCAGTAGGACTTGACGATCTATCGGAAGGTTGTTGATGTTGACTCCCCCTGGCGCTAGGGAGCTTGCACCAACGTGGAATCTGCACAGACACAAACCAGAACTTTGCCCAACACGAAACAGAGAGGTTGTCAATCTCTCCGGTCTTGCAGAAACAAAGAGTTAAACGTATGGTGTGGAAAACAGCAGGAAAACAGCAAGTAACAGGAAACAGATGATTGCAGCAGGTTGTGTAAACAGTATGAGGAAATTGGACCAGGGTCCACAGTTCACTAGTGGTGTCTCTCTCAGAACAGATAACTAGCATGTTGGGTAAACAAATTACAGCTGGGCAATTGACAAATAGAGAGGGCATAACAATGCAATACATGCCAAGATGTCTACTATGAAATCTAGTTGGGCATTACAACAAAGTACATAGACCGTTATTCCAACCGCATCTATGCCTAAATAATCCACCTTCAAGGCAGCATCCGCATCCTATTCAGTATTAAGTTGCTAACAACAGATTATTGCATGAAGTAAAGTGTGTAATGTAATCAATACAAGTGCCCTTGGACACTGCACCAATGTTTTATCCCTAGTAGCAACAGCACATCTACCATCTTAGACCTTTCTGTCACTGATCCAGATATCTAGAGACTGAACCCACTATCGAGCATAAATACCCCCTCTTGGAGTCACAAGCATCTACTTGGCCAAAGCATCTACTAGCAACGGAGAGCATGCAAGATCAAGAGCACATAGATAAACAACTTGAATAAACATGGTATCAATATTCATCGGATCCCAGCAAACACAACATCTAGCATTACAATAAGATGATCTTGATCATGTTAGGCAGCTCACAAGATCTAAACATGGAGGCACAAGGTAGAGAGACAACCATCTAGCTACTGCTATGGACCCGTAGTCCAGGGGTGGACTACTCACGCATCACTCCGGAGGCAGGCATGGTGATGTAGAGCCCTCCGGTGATGATCTCCCCTCCGGCAGGGTGCCGGGAAGAGCTTCAGAACTCCTCCGATCTGAGATTGACGATGACGGCCGCGACGGAACTTTTCGTGGAATATGATCGACCGTAATAGGGTTTTCGCGTCGCGGAGAATATATAGGCGAAGAGGCGGCGTCGGTGGCCGAGGGGGGCCACCACGCCATAGGGGGGCGCGGGCCCACCCTGGGCCGCGCCCTAGTGTGGCGTGGCCCCCTGGTGGGTCTGCTCCGACTCCCCTTTGGACTCCGTGATCTCCTCGTGATATTATTGACGATGTCTTTTGTTTCGTCCAATTCCGAGAATATTTCCTTAATAGATTTTCTGAAACCAAAAACAGCAGAAAACAGGGAACTGGCACTGTGGCATCTTGTTAATAGGTTAGTCCCAGAAAATGCATAAAAATGATATAAAGTGTAACCAAAACATGTAGCAATTGATATAATAACAGCATGGAACATCAAAAATTATAGATACGTTTGAGACGTATCAAGCATCCCCAAGCTTAGTTCCTGCTCGTCCTCGAGTAGGTAAACGATAAAAACAGATAATTTTTGAAGTGACATGCTACCAACACAATCTTTGATCAAATAACAATGTAATGCACATGATCTGAATGAAGTGATCCAAGCCAATGGTCTATAGTTTGCAAGCAAGTAAATAAAGAGTAAACATAAGTGATCACACAAGTGCAAACTTTCATGAATAACACTATAAAACATTTAGAGATATAATAGTCTAACATAATAGTTAGTTCACAGCAGCAATAATTCTCAACATGAAAGTGTTTGTATCAACACAAAGGAAGATAATAGCTTCAGCTTTTGCTTCAACTTTCAACATGTATATCATATAGATAATGTCAATGCAAAGAATATGATCAACCAAACACAAAGTTATGTAAAAACTGTTATACTGGAGTTGACAATGATGTTTGCTTAAGTAGACAGAAAGAAGTGGGAAAACTGACTCAACATAAAAGTAAAAGAATGGCCCTTCGCAGAGGGAAGCAGGGATTAACATCATGTGCTAGAGCTGTAGTTCCCGAAGGCATATAGAGAGCATAAAATATTGTTTTGTAAGGTAATGGTGTATACAGGTGTCAACAAATCAAATAGCAGGTACTTGTCATCTTCCATGGCTAACTAACTTTTAGAGCGGTTCCGAGAGTTTTTAGGACTGCACTTGTAACAAGCACTTATTGGTGACACTCCTCCCAACCATTTACTTTCCACAAACCATGGCTAACCGAATCCTCGGGTGCCCACCAACATTCACCATGGAGGAGTGTCTATTTATTTATTTATAGGGTGGACTAACCAGCTCTTTAATGCAAAATAAAAGGTGGAGAAGCAGATGAAGCTGCCAATCCTTGTAAATTAATTAGCATGGAAGATGACAAATCTCACTACTACGTCCTTATGAGCTTTTCAAGTAGTGACACAAAAAGGAAATGTAACAGTTTTGAGTAGTTAGTAGATAGCACATGAAGAAATTTACTTGGAATGGTGAAAACACCACATAATAGGTAGGTATGGTGGACACAGGTGGCATGGATTTGGCTCAAGGTTTTGGATGTACAAGAAGCATTCCCTCTTAGTACAGAGTTTAGGCTAGCAAGGTTATTATAAGCAAACATCATTATCAACTGGAATAGCAAGAGTGTACATAAAACACAAGGTTTGACGAACCATAGACTCCCACTGTCTTCCTTGTTAACACATAGCCTTCATCCAAAAATTATCTAGACTACTATGGACTTCCAATTATGCAACAGATTATTATAGCAGAAAATCCTTATAGTAGTTCTTCATTAATAGCCATTACTTACATGATGCACAAGCTTAAACATTAATTACTTGACAGCTCAAAACAATTGGCAAGCATCAAATTACTCAAGACAACGATCTAAAAAGATTCATGTAAGCATTTTATACCACTACCACATGCATAGCATTTTTCTGGTCCAACCAAACACCAATCAACTTATTTGACAACTCTCCAAACAGATATAAGTGAAGCAAGAGAGTACTTTCTTCAAAAGAAACTGAAAGCTCTAACAAGAGATACATGAAAAACTGAGAGCTAACAGCAATAACAGCAACTAGACAGGAATACTCAACAAGTATAAGTGAAGCACAAGAGTATTCTAATGAAAAAGTGGAGCGTGTCTCTCTCCCAAACATGAATACTAGGATCCAACAAGTATAGCACAGCAAACAAAACAAAACAAACTGAAAACAAAAACACACTGACGCTCCAAGGAAGAGTACACTAGCATGAAGCAATAAAAATATAGCACCATTAGAGATGACCTGATAATTTGTAGATGAAGAAGGGGATGCCTTGGGCATCCCCAAGCTTAGATGCTTGAGTCTTCTTGAAATATGCTGGGGAGGTAAGCCTCCCCAAGCTTAAGCTCTTCACTCTTCTTGATCATGTAATATCATTCTCCTCTATCAACACTTGAAAACTTCCTTCACACCAAAACTTAACAGCTTTTCTCATTAGCAGGTTAGTGCACTAAAAGATAATACTTCAAAGTTCTAGCAAAGACAAAACTCACAAGCCAACTATTTTAAACATTAGCCACTGTTACTAGGCTCAAGTGGGCACTTTTACACGAAAAGAAACCACTTAAAAACTTGTAAAAGAGAGAATGCAAAATAAAAGACAGAATCTGTCAAACCAGAACAGTCTGTAATGACGAATTTTTTCGAGGCACTTACGATGCTCAGATGAAAACTTTTGAAATAATGAAAGTTGCGTAACATCATCAGGAACATGCACAAAAAGTTTCAGCATTTTTCGATTTTTTCTGATTTTCTACTGAATTAAACGGTGACGAACAGCAATCTGTCCCAATGCAGTCCCGAAAATAAAACCAACTTTGCATTAGTAACTCTCCTTGGCACAACAAAACAGCAAATAAAAGATACAAAGGAGTTGCTACAGAGGTAAACAAGCATCCTTGACTCAAGAAAACAAAAATAAAACAGCAAATAAAAACATGGGTTATCTCCCAGAAGTGCTTTTCTTTAATGCCTTTGAGCTAGGCATGAAGAGATGCATCAAGTATTGTTAAGACCAGAGGTACCAATAGTGTTACCTTTAGACCTCTTATTCTTTTTCTTAGCCTTGGCTTTAGGGGCATTAGGAAAATGATGCAAACAATATGGAGGTTTAAATTTCAGAGTAGCTTCACCCATGTCAATGACAGCTCCCAATTGCCTCAATAATCCTCTTCCAAGTGTGATGCTCCCATTTCCTACACATTCAATGACATGATAATCAGTAGGTGTAAATACTCCCTTTATTTTAGTAACAACTCCTTGAGTAGTCCCAAAAGATAACTTGATTGAATTATCAGCTAGAGTTACAAAAGTTTCACTTTTTGAGAGTTCATATAAATTCAGGGAGTCATAAATCCTCTTAGGCATCAAGCAAAATTCAGATTTAATATCACAATGAGCATAGAAAATTGTCCCATCAATTGAAATTTTTAGTGAAGGAACCCATCCAGAAGGTTCGAATGGCATAGGGACACTTTCAAAAAGTTTAAAAGTTTCTTTAAAACTAGCCAACTCTGACTCAAGTGATTCTAGTCTTGAATGAATGTTCTCAAAAGCAGATTCTATTTTTTTATTTGAAGAGGCAGATGCTGCAATTTTTTTTTATGGCATTGAAAGCTTGATCCCCATCATAACGAAGGAAATCTCCCCCAACTACAGCATCTAGAGCATATCTATAACAAAGAAGCAACCCAAAATAGAAACTACTAAGAAACAGACTCAAAGCCATTTTAGGTTCAGTTTTAACATAGGATTCAGAAATTCTAGACCAAGCATCACCAAAACTCTCCCCACTTCCTTGCTTAAAAGTGAAAACCTCTTCCTCAGGAGACATGATATTAGGAGCGGAACTAGACATGGCAACAAGCAAGTAACAACCGAAATAGTAAACTAGATGCAGGAATTTAATTTTTTTGGGTTTTTGATTTTTAACAGCAAGCAAAACAAAACTAAAACAAGACAAAAAACAAAGTAAAGAGATTGGAACTGAGAGACTCCCCTTTCCAATAGCCTCCAAGTCCCCGGCAACGGCGCCAGAAAACAGCTGGTGCCTGGTTGACGGGAGAGTATTTGAGGATGATGATGATGGTGATGATGAGTACTTCCCCGGCAACGGCGCCAGAAAACAGCTTGATGGCTACGTGTTGGTGAACCCCAAGAGGAAGGTTATGATGTAGACAGCAGAAGTTTTCCCTTGAATAATCTACCCAAGGTTTAATCCAGTAGGACTTGACGATCAATTGGAAGGTTGTTGATGTTGACTCCCCCTGGCGCTAGGGAGCTTGCACCAACGTGGAATCTGCACAGACACAAACCAGAACTTTGCCCAACACGAAACAGAGAGGTTGTCAATCTCTCCGGTCTTGCAGAAACAAAGAGTTAAACGTATGGTGTGGAAAACAGCAGGAAACACAGCAAGTAACAGGAAACAGATGATTGCAGCAGGTTGTGTAAACAGTATGAGGAAATTGGACCAGGGTCCACAGTTCACTAGTGGTGTCTCTCTCAGAACAGATAACTAGCATGTTGGGTAAACAAATTACAGCTGGGCAATTGACAAATAGAGAGGCATAACAAAGCAATACATGCCAAGATGTCTACTATGAAATCTAGTTGGGCATTACAACAAAGTACATAGACCGTTATTCCAACCGCATCTATGTCTAAATAATCCACCTTCAAGGCAGCATCCGCATCCTATTCAGTATTAAGTTGCTAACAACAGATTATTGCATGAAGTAAAGTGTGTAATGTAATCAATACAAGTGCCCTTGGACACTGCACCAATGTTTTATCCCTAGTAGCAACAGCACATCTACCATCTTAGACCTTTCTGTCACTGATCCAGATATCTAGAGACTGAACCCACTATCGAGCATAAATACCCCCTCTTGGAGTCACAAGCATCTACTTGGCCAAATCATCTACTAGCAACGGAGAGCATGCAAGATCAAGAGCACATAGATAAACAACTTGAATAAACATGGTATCAATATTCATCGGATCCCAGCAAACACAACATCTAGCATTACAATAAGATGATCTTGATCATGTTAGGCAGCTCACAAGATCTAAACATGGAGCTCACAAGATCCCGAATTTTTTCACTTTGCCGCCATTTATTCACAATCCGCACCGTCCGGATATGTTTGTTCACTCCGAGATTTACCATAATCCAAAATACTTACAAAAGATTCAACAAAAGTGAAGATAAATGATTTATACGTCCTAATTAATGTTACACTCAGTTGTAGAAGGAGAAATAGGTTCATATTCCGAAGATAATTTATCAGGTAGTAGAAAACTTGTAGCTTACACGGAAAGGTCTAGTGTATTAACGATGATGTTTTTCTTCTTTACAGCTGTACTTCAAACCTATGAAAGAATTTTTCACAAAATATGAGCAATTTTTATGGTTTGAGATAGTGGGCTTATAGAGTTACCATGATACGGATTATTCATCCATGTAAATCAATGTTGAAGAAATATTAGTTTGGTATATTAAATTAGCAAACATCTGGATCATAGCCGGACCCTCGGATATTAAATTAGCAAACATTTGAATCTCACGCAATATTTGCGCCATATAACGACAAATAGACAATATGGATGCATACATATAGCTCAGAATTTATCACGTATATTGCAAATATATCAAAACTTGACCTTTCCAAACATTTAAACATCCGTACCCTCTGGACTATTTGAAATGCATGACCAGATCGCATGGATGTCTCCCTGTGCAGGCTTTGACCACATTTTTTCCAGTGTGAACGGCGCAGTGTCTGAACCTCCGGGTCCCACACGGAACCGCCACGGCCGGCGCAGCGCCCAAGATTCCCCTCCGGACTTGTGAGCTTTATTAACTACGGCGACGGACGGTTGAAATCCATCCCCTTCGAGATTCCCCATCATCTAGAGCAAACCCTAGCCGCCACCTCCATCCGCCTCTCACCGGCCAATCCAAGATCCGCCACCGCGCGCATCATGCCTCGCCGCCTAGCCACGACCCACTAGAAGCTCACGCGTGAGCGCTACGCAGCCATTGCGGCTGAGATGCGCGCGGCGGCCAACATCCCAGATGCGGCGGAGACATTGGCGGCGGCCATGGCGGAGGCTGTGGTGGAGATGCGCCCGCCCGCCGGCTATATTACATTGGTCTTCGCCATAGCGAAGGCCGTGGCGGACGCCGTGGTGGAGTTCTTGGTGGTCCGCGCTGGCCGCAAAGGCGTGCCGGCGCGCCTGGCCGCGGCGGCGGCAGATGACGGCGCGGGCGTGGTGGAGAGCCAGGCTTCGGCGGCCTGCAATGGAGGAGAGGTCGTGTTGGAGAGTCAGGACTTGGCGGCGGGCTGAAGGGGATCGTAGGCAGAAAACAATTTTTTTTCCTAACAACGATAACCTTAAACTAGCCAGAATCTATTACTCTGTAGATATACCGTAACAGAGGAGATTGATGTACATACCCTTGTAGACCGAAAAGCGGGGATTACGCTCCCACACAAGCGTTGTCGATGAAGCCGACGTAGCCGACCTCAAGTTCATGAAGACAAACTCCTCCAAGTGCCGCACGTGAGGCACCTCGTAGCTCTACGCACGTACGATGTAGACGACGACCTCCAGGCTCCGATCCAGCAAAGCAGCGGAAGCAGAAGACTTGGACCGAAGAAGACCAGCAGCACGGCGGAGTGCGTATGGTGGAGAAAATCTCAACCTAAGCGCAACCCCAATTGCGGAGTCACGTCCGAAGGTGAGAGAGAGAGAAGAATTTCTAGGTGAATTTTCAAGGCATGGGGGCACCCCTATTTAAAGGTGGAGGGAGGCTGCGATGCTTGGTGGCCTGGCTGTGTGGGACTAAACCCCCACACCAGCCGCACCACCAAGGTGCGCCGGCCTAGGTGGGCCCCTTGTGGCCCACCCGGCCACCCTCCATGGTGCGCCTCCCTTTGGGGGGAAATCCTCCCCTTATGGGCCTTCTCCTCCGGGAGTGGGCCCATTTAAAGTGGGCTGCCTTTAAAAATTCGAAAATAAATAAAATAAAATATATTTAATCATTAATTACATTAATTAATATTTAATACATATTATCTAATTTATTCCGGCTCCGAAAACCATTTCGTCGCCCTCCGAACTCCATCGGATATGTCCCGAAACGCTTCTGGTGTTATTCTCTCTATTTTTTCTTCTGCGTCCAATCTAAATAAACGCCGCCTACCCTTAAGTGTGCCACCCTACGGTTCGGGATCACTCCACACATGATCGAGACCCGTTCTCCGATCAATGACTAACAACGGAGTCATGGATACCCATGATAACCCTTTTACGACAAGTTGTCTTTTCACTCTTACCCCATATAGAAAACATATCTTTAGTTCTGTTTAGACACCGAAGGATACACTTATCGTTTGTTCATTGATCCATCTAGGGATCACTCTAGAACCCCGTTCGTCAACCAAGAACTTGGGTCACACCAAGTCGAGATTTCAGTATGATAGAATCTATGGCTGAGGCATAGAGGATGTCGAAAATCCTTTTCTTTCAATAACTATCGTTGAAATGCCAAGATAATCTTAATATTTTACCTGGTTATACAAGTAAGAACCTTTTCTTTGCTTGTTCTATTCTGAAACACTTCAGAATCTTAATCTAGGAAAATATTCCGACTTAATGTTATTAGGCCCTTTTGATCTATATAAATTACGGATCTAGCGCCTAATACTCTTAACTTCATTCATAGAAAATTTAATCACTTAAATAATCATTTATACTTTACTAGAGGATCTGTATCATTCTCAATATGTCATCACATATAAAATTAGGAATGACACCTAGCTCCCACTCAAATATGCCTTCCGCATATAAGACCTCGGAATTTCTTTTAGCTCCCACTCAAATATGTCATTCACATATAAGATCAAGAAAAGCTACTTAGCTCCCACTCACTTCTTTGTGAATGCAGGTTTCTTCAACTATTTTGGATGACTCCAAAATACTTTGATCACATTATCAAAGTGAAGATTCCAGCTCCGATATGCTTGCTTCAGCGCATGAATGGACAGCTGAAGTTTGCATACATGTTTCGCATCCTTAGGATCAATAAACCATCTTATTGTACTAATTACAACTCTTTCTTAATGTTATCATTAAGAAACATGGTTTCCTTATCCATCTATCAATTTCTCAATTTGAAATTATAGTAATTGCTAAACGACCCTAAATAGACTTAGGCTTCGCCACTTCAGACAGAATCTCGTTGTGGTCAACCTTTTGAATCCGTCGAAACTATTTTGCGACAAATTGATCCTTATCAGTGTCTATTTTCTCATAAAATTCCATATTGTTTTAACGGCCTGGATGCCATCAAGAAGATCTTCCCAAGTCATTACTTGGTAATTGTACATGGATTTTATCTCGGATCATATATGGCTCATAGCCATTTCTCGGACTTAGGTCTACCATCGCTTTTTCGTAGTTCGTAGGTTTGTCATGTTCCATTAACATGACCTTCATAACAAGATTGTCGTACCACATAGTGCGGAACACATTCTCGTATGCTTACGATCTTTATTACGAGCTTAGAGCATCATGATCTTTATCATAAGCTTCCTTCCAGTTGCGGAGGACGATACCGGAACTGTTTCCGTTGCGCCACTCGATGTCCGGAGAGTGAGTTCATTAACTCCGTCCTGCTCTACTTTTCTTCCCACTTATAACCTTGGCAAGAAACTATTTCTTGAGCAAGGTACGTTCCAGCAACAAATTTGCCCTTGTCGTGAGAAATGTATCCAACTGATATCTTAGATACACTACAAAGATGAATTTATCCGTTTTAGGTTTGATCACATCAACACACTAAAATACCGAAATGACAATCTAGGCCAAAATCCATGCCATAACTTATATGGTATTGCCTCCACGGATTTAGATGGTTTCCCTATTATCTAACGTGAATGTTTTGTTTCTACCATATGACCTCAATGATCACAATAATTCGATAAGAGATTTTATTGACCACACAATATCCAACAGAGTGTGATTACGACGTCCAAACACACCATAACACTATGGTGGTCCATGCGACGCAATTTGTGGAACTCTTCTCACAAGTCTTCTAATGACATGCCAAACTTATAACTCAAAACTTTGTTTCCTTGATCAGTTATCGTAGGAAATTGTTTTTCTTGTTAAGTTTATTTTCCTACTTCACTCCGAACTTGTTTGAACTTGATCAAACTTTCCGGACCAGCGTTTCCTAAGTATATATCCATATATCTACTGAGAACATTTGCGAAGTTTACGAAATAAAGATTTCCACTATACGTTAAAGTACTTCATTGATCCACACATATCCATAAGCATGATTCTCAACAAGTTATATGCCCGCTTTCCGAAAACGGTGTCTTAGTTATCTTGCAAGTGTCAAAAGATCAAAATCTAAGAACTTGGAGATCCATCTGAATGGAGCTTCTTAATGCATATAACATTGACATGACTTAAAACGTTAGTGCCACAAGAATGTGATGTCTTTATTAAGTTTGTATCCTTTGGCATTAATGTTATACATGTGAGAGCTACTACCATCTAGATTCACATAAGAACATTCCATTCATAATCAGTGTATGATCATTAAAGATATCACTCATAAGTGTAGGACAACGATTTGTCACTAACAAATATGAATAATTGTCTCGCTAGAGGCAAGACACACTTATAAAGATCATGATAACAAGCGATCAAAAGGAATTTGTTCAAATCCAAATTAATCCAAATGGTAGATGTTGATAGAGAGTGTCTATGGCTATCACAACATGTTGCCCGCCATCATCAACCCACATTGTCTCCTCATCCTTCCAAGCTACTCAAGCAGGAAATCTTGTTTCATAAAACATGACCAGTATCAAAACTTAGTCACTGCAGCGAGTACTTGTGTAGGTAAAACATTCATAACGCGTATATCATATATACACCATCATCATTGATGAATTCCCGTCGATCTGCTTCATCTTCTTGATTCTTCAACGCAATCAAGAATTCATGAAGGTGAACGATTCCCATTGCATGACATTGTCTATGACAAACCATTTGCATCTAGCAACGTTGTCTGCCATCCAGTGATCGAGCTGAGCGAGGCGTCTCAATGTCATCAAGTATGACCAATGTCATCAAGTATGACTGCCACGTGCTCCTTTAATGCGAGTGTTCTTTTCCATCTTGGTCGAGAAGAAAACCTGATTTACGGTGCATACAGATCATCAATCTCAGCGACCATTCCAAATGTTCACGATCTATCAACATGCACCCACAGTTCATTCTCTATGGCAGAAATCATAGCATTCACTGGACTATGATGGAATTATCCGCACAAAACTTGATAATCCAAATTATCCTTTTGTTAGCGGAATCTCCGGTTTTATCTCCTTGCGGGTTTTGTATCATATAGAGCTAAAAGGTTTGAAACAAGGAGTATCCTCATGCTACGGTATAAAACTATGAAGTTTGGACCCAACCTTTTAAGTTTCTCAATCGCAGGAATGCGCCTAAGTTTAAAATAGGCTATCAAACAGGTTATTATCTACAAGGGTTTTGCGAAATCATTTAGACTATGTTCATAATATGAGTTCATGTTTATCTATATAAAACTATAAGAACTCCCACTCAAAACGAATATCCCTCGTATCGTTTTAGTGATTACATGATCCTCATCCACTATGCAACCCCCCATCGTCAAGGCCGATAGCATAATTTCAAAGGTAGACATCGACATGTCAATCACATCATCTTATGCGACTCATGCTTAACCTTTCGGTCACTATGTTCCGAGGACATGTCTGTACATGCTAGGCTCGCCATAATAATCTTCAGCGTATTCGCGTGTGCAAACATGTCTTACACCCACTGTATGCGAACGACGATATGTCTGACACCCGACCGTCACGGCCTGCCTCATAACGTAGAACTTTCTTGGTGGTGCACGCTAAAGGAAGAACACTAATATTAGAATTTTGGAGGGATCATCTTATATTACTACCGCCGTGTAACTAATATATAACCATATATATATACACAATATAAGATGCACACAACAACATAACATCGAAATGTAATGCAACGTGATATGGTCCTTGCGCCGATGGTCTCCTTCGCGCCCACAGTTTATAAATTTTTGCTAAACTTATCTTGACCATATCACATTGCCCTTGCAAAATAAAGTTAAATGCTTTCTACTTTATCTTTTGCATATTTTACGTGGCTTAGGGGCTTTCGTAAATAGAACCGTTTTTTACATACGAACCTACAACCACAACAACGATAAGATAATTGCTATTTTATATCCCTTGCGGGCCCTCCATTGAAAATGCAATGCCAACTATTGCGAGAGTGACAGACACCCGCCAACCACATATACGGAACAAGCCGTATGTCAGTTGTGGAACCAGTCTCGCGTAAGCGTACGCGTAAAGTCGGTTCGGGCCGCTTCATCAACACAATGCCATCGAAAAAAACAAGTGCACGCTAGAGGGTAGCAACTAAAAGAACGATGCCCTCATATTTAACATGAGTTCTAAAAACCGTACAGCTATATCTACACATAGATCGGCTCTGATACCACTGAAGGGTATTGTAGGCAGAAAACAAAAAATTTCCTAATAACGATAACCTTAAACTAGCCAGAATCTATTACTATGCAGATATACCGTAACAGAGGAGATCGATGTACATACCCTTGTAGACCGAAAAGCGGGGATTACGCTCCTGCACAAGCGTTGTCGATGAAGCCGACGTAGCCGACCTCAAGGTCGTGAAGACGAACTCCTCCAAGTGCCGCACGTGAGGCGCACCTCGTAGCTCTACACACGTACTGTGTAGACGACGACCTCCGGGCTCCGATCCAGCAAAGCAGCGGAAGCAGAATACTTGGACCGAAGAAGACCAATAGCACGGCAGAGTGCATATGGTGGAGAAAACCTCAACCTAAGCGCAACCCCAATTCCGGAGTCACATCTGAAGGTGAGAGAGAGGAATTTCTAGGTGAATTTCCAAGGCATGGGGGCACCCCTATTTAAAGGTGGAGGGAGGCTGCCAGGCTTGGTGGCTTGGCGGTGTGGGACTAAACCCCCACACCAGCCGCACCACCAAGGTGCGCCGGCCTAGGTAGGTCCCTTGTGGCCCACCCGGCCACCCTCCATGGCGCGCCTCCCTTTGGGGGGAAATCCCCCTTATGGGCCTTCTCCTCCGGGAGTTGGCCCATTTAAAGTGGGCTGCATTTAAAAATTCGAAAATAAATAAAATAAAATATATTTAATAATTAATTACATTAATTAATATTAAATACATATTATCTAATTTATTCCGGCTCCGAAAAACATTTTGTCGCCCTCCGAACTCCATCGAATATGTCCCGGAACGCTTCCGGTGTTCTTCTCTCTATTTTCTCTTCTGCGTCCAATCTAAATAAACATCGCCTACCCTTAAGTGTGCCACCCTACGGTTCGAGATCACTCCAGACATGATCGAGACCCGTTCTCCGATCAATGACTAACAGCGGGGTCGTGGATACCCATGATAGCCCCTGTGCGTACACGAATATCTTTGTCGTTTGAACCTTAGACGTCAAGTCTCAAACCTTTTGCATGGCGATACTTAGTTTTGTTCGAGACTCGATCTCAGGCATCGCGATACCTAGCTCAATCTCGTTACCAACAAACTATTCTTTACTCGTCTGTGATATTGCATCCTCGTGACCTAGTCACATGCTTGCAAGCTCATTGATGCAATCTCACCGAGTGGGCCCAGAGTATCTATCCTGCTATACGGATTGACAAATCCCGCTCTTGATCATACGTCTCAACATATTTCTTTCGGATACCCGAGAGGGACACCTTTATTGTCACCCTATATAAGGAGTGACGTTTGATGCAATCAAAGTACTTTTCAGAAATAGCAATTAAGTATGATCTCACGGTCGAAGGCGTAAGTACTACGTCCTATATATATTGGGTGTGCGTCCATCATGTCATTCACCTAATGACATGATTCCATTATCAATTGACTTCCATGTCCATGATCAGGAAACTTGATCATCAGTTGATCTCAATGAACTAGTAAAGAGGCTAATAGGGACCTGATTATTTACATACCACACGCGTATCAATGTTTCCGCTTAATACAGTTATAGCATGGTATAAAACATATTATGAACAATCGAGATATGAAAAATAAAATATCTTTATTAATTGACTCTAGGGCATATCTCCTTCACGGGCAATGGCGGCGAGGGCGAGGGCCAGGCCGTGGCGGCGGCTGATGGCGGTGTCGCGCCGGTGCCCAGGGCGCTCGCCCATCTAGAGGCCGTCATGGAAGAGAACCGTGCGGCCTTGTCGAGGAGAACGCGACATCCTGGAGGCCGCGATGGCGGCGCGCGCGGCGGCCGCGGGCGAGGACAGTGAGGGCGGCGAGGCGGCGGCCGCGGGCGAGGACGGCGACTCCGACGAGGACATGCCGGACGCCGAGGCGGGCAACGACGGCGACGACGAAGAGGTCATGCCGACGGCCTTCTATGAGGACTACATGCCCTACTCCGATGAGGACATGCCCGACCATGAGGACGGCGCGGAATCCTCAATCGAGGATGACGACTAGATCTTCCTGCCCAGCCCTTTCGCTTAGACCGATCAATCGTCAAGCGGTCGATCTAGTAGTAGGTAAGCGCGATCTCTAGCTAGTAGTATATTAGAGTTCGAGATCTGGCTATTAATTACTACATTTTGCTCGGATAGCTAGCTTTGATCGATCCGCGGCCGAGGTCCGGGATCGATCGATCGATCAGCCATTGATCGATAACATATTCGCGCGCAAGTTGTGTAGGGGGCGACGCGCGGTACATATTTTGCTAGGATAGACGATCGATCGTATTAATTAGCAGTAGCTAAAGATCATTCGAATCGATCGAGAAGTTGGCCGGCAGCCGGTGCGGTGAAAATTTGACACAAAATTCACTATATTTTGCTACTAATTATAATACTGAGTTATGAACTCTGATTGAATATCTGTTTAATTCCCAGTTCTCTGTTCATGATTTTGTTCACGTTTTCGCGCGCACTCTGTCTTCACTGTAGATTTTGTTCACGTTTTCGCGCGCAATCTGTATTCAGTGTAAAGTTCCTTTGATTTAGCGCGGGAGAGCTATTTCTCAGACGGCGAAAGTTCCCATCCGTCTCTACTGGTTTCTACAGGCGGTGAAGATTTCTAGCCGTCTCTAAACGTTTTGTATGGGAGACGGCGAGCAGTGTCAGCCGTCTCAGGTTATATTTGAGACGCCTAGAAAATAGAACCGCTTGAGGAGATATGTTCCAAACGAATGAAAATTTGTTTTGGTTTGTCCGGCTCTAGGTACCGTCTCCCATTCAAGGTTTTGTACTAGTGATAGCGCTATTTTTATATAGACAACATCATCGTTCCCTAAAATGCTAAAAAAACATCATTCCCTAAAAAGGCATCAACAAAGGAAAATTGCTAATCGTGACTTATAAACCCCACCCGCGCTAGATGAGAGAGATGCATTGGCCAAGTAGCAGCCCAGTTAATTTCACGTGACATCATCATAGTTAATTCTATTTTCTCTCTTTTTTTGATGGAGATTTTCTTTTTCTCTCGTTCTTTTCATGGTCGATTTTTATTTTAGCATCTGTTTTGTTTTTCTGCAAGTGGGCGTATCCACTCATCTCAGAGAAGACGAAGGATTAAACGCACGTTCCTCAAGGAGTACCAAAGACCTAGCACGAGTATGGAAGTACCAGATAAGCATAAATAAACCATTAATGGAGTTTTTCCCTAAAAAATCATAATTATCGGCAGCACAGAAAATCACTCGGGAAACGAAGGGTCGTGTAGGTGAGAGGTTTGGCAGCTGGTGCTTGGAACCCTGCCATCTCCATCCCTGTACGGCTCCACCGTCGCCATGGCGCCTCCTCCATCCGCTCCTCTTCCTGCCGAAGTCGACGACGAAATGCAGGACAAGATTTTCCAGGCGGCGTTTAAGGGCGACCTCCCCCGCTTCAAGTGTATGCTATGCTCTCTCTCTACCGTCTCCGATTTTCTATTCGATTCGGTTTTCCTTGAGTGCTGATGTTTTGGTGCCCCATTCGTCGCAGCTCTGGTGATGCTGCTGGACATGGGCAGGGGCTGCCTCAGGGAGGCAGTGGAGACCCTGAGGGAGCAAAAGAAATGGATGCTGAAAGGCCAAAGCGCGCTTCATGTCGCAGCCATCGGAGGAAGGCTGCAGGTGTGCCGCTACCTGGTCGAGGAGCTCGGAGTCGATGTGAATCTGGTCGACGAGCAAGGTCCATCTCTCTCTAGAACGTAATATCAAGTGCTATTTTCATTTTTCTGCGCGCGGCCAGGCAGGGAAAAAAGACCACGCCTGGTAATTTGAATCAGTGTGTCAAAGGGAATGTTCAAATTTTGACTTACGAACTATTTCAGCACTAAGCATGCATGTATATAAACGATAATGAACAGTACTGAGATGTTGGGCAGATGCATCCACGAGCAGAACCACAGTTTGGGCCAGACGCTTGCTTCGTTTGTCATATATTCTGTTTTTCTTACTCATGATCATATATAAATGGCCATGCTCAACTGTTACTCATGTATGGTTAGTATACATAGGATGCAGAGGCCTCTGGATTTCTCTCTTTTTCCGTATCTGAAGGGGAGTCTATTTCACGTTCTCTGTTTCAGGAGTGTTTTGGTTTTTTGCTTAGTATGTTCCAACTTCCAGTATATGCAATCGATTAATTCATCATTTATTGTGTCTGTTAAACAATTTCAAGTAAAATAGACTCCCCTTTGACCAAATTTGTTTTCTTCACCATGACTTTCTACTAAATATATTATATATACTACATTTGTCTATTTTGTTTATCTTGATGATCTGTTACTATTTGCATGCTCTCAAGAAACATACTGCTGGTCATGGATCTTTTGTGATAGTATATTTTGGAGAGATATCATGCTTTCAAACTTATATAAATATATAAAGATCATATTTCTATGCTGAACTTAAAAGTGCTTCATATTCTAAGATTTACTACTGTGTGCTTGACAGGTAGGACACCTTTGTTTATGACGACCCTCCCTAATAATGTCGGTTGTGCCTCGTATCTTCTTAATCATGGTGCCAATCCAGACAAATCCTGTCATGATGGGATTTCCCCATTACATCAAGCCGCTGTATCAGGTATATCTCTATAAACACACTTCTTTGGTACACATAGCCAAATTGCAATGTTTCTTAAGTAGTCTTCTGAATTTGTTAATTCTAGTTTTTCATGGCTGGGTTGTCTTCCATCTAGGGCTTATTTCAATTTTCTCTCATGGTAATTTTTGAGAAGTGATAGTTAATTTCTACTGAATTATCTTCAAGACAATCTTAAATATGTTAGTACGTATGTAAGTTTGGTGTATTTAGTTGGCTTTGTCATACTTACTATCAAAGCAGGCCTACACATCCAACACGTGCCACCTTACATATTTTCAATTTTTGCCAGTTACTAATGTAGATCTTGGTCTTGGGATATTTTCCCCTATAGCCCTTGTTTGGTCAGATGTACATTAGTCCAGAACCCACCATACTGGTAGGAAATTTGGTTTTTTTCTAGCCACTTTGTTCCTTTCTATCCAGACTAAATTCCATGGTTATTTTTTGTAGGACATTGTGAAATGGTAAAACTATTGCTTGCCAAAGGAGCATATGTTGACCCAGAAGCCCATTGTGGAACACCACTTCATGTTTCTGCTACAAAAGATCAGGATGGTGCTATGAGGATTTTATTGAAATATAAAGCAGACGTAAGTTTAAGTATATGATGTCTCTGCTTCAATTTTTTTAAGGATTTGCGGATTTATGTGATTTTAACGTCCATTATTTATTTTATGTACTTAATTTGTACTTAGCTGTTTTGTCGCATGGTGCCTTTTTAAATTTATTATAATTCGTAAGCTTAAATTTTTTTGTGTTTTTCCTTCGGCATATGAAATAATAAAAATCTTTAGCCCATGGTTGAGAATTGTTAGCTAGGAAGAGTAGTATAGTCAACTCTTCTAATCTTAGTTTCAGTTTTCCTTGCCTTCGACTCCTATGTATTTGTTTCTATGCCATTCTTCAAGATGTGTCTTGCATATTTGTATAACTTTAAATTCATAGCCTGCATTCTTCACATTGATGGTCTATTCCTTTTATACAAAATAATAAAATATAGTTTGTCTTGTCTGAATGCAAAATAAGGAAATATAGTTGTCTTGTCTTGCGCATTTGTTTAACTTTATATTCATAACCCGCATTCTTCACATCGATGTTCCATTCACTTGCGCAAGTGAATATGGAGGGATTACTTGTTCTCATTTATGATATTTCTTTTCGGTTAACTCATTTATGATTTTGAAATGATACTCATTATGCATTCGGCGCTAACTGATGGAATTGCTTGTGTGACATTTGACATACTATATTATTCCCCATCTTATATTGTCACTCATTTTTATGATACTTACTGAAATATATTTATGGAAATGTAGAATTTTTCTAGTTTGCACTTCACCGTGTCATGTAGAGTAAGCTAGAAATATCAGGAAGTTTGTTGACAATGTGGTGTTGTTGCTTCTTGATGCCATGAAAGATGTTTATTTTTTTGCTGAATATTAGGCGTGAATTTTTTGTTACTGTCTTACCACATAATGACAATCAAAAGTTTCTTGATTGTATCCTTATTTACAGTTGTTTAATTGTTTTTCGTTATGTCTCTCACTAGGTCAACAAGAGGGTAAATGGCAAGACACCCATGATTGCTGCAATTGAAGCGAACTCAAGGAAATGTATGCTTCTCCTGTACCAGGTATTATTCATTAATCGTAGCTTTTGTGAGTCCTTGAATTTTTAGTGGCCCCCGATGTTATCGATTCGTAATTTTTCCTGCTGAATTTGGGAACTATTGATTTCATTTGCTGGTGTTAAGCTTTTGTGCAATTCCCACAGTTTAAGGCCTTCTGCAATTAGTGACCCATTTTTCCTCTGGCACATAAAAATTGTTCCACAAGCTTATGACCATCAATATTTCTGCCACCATCACAAAGTCAATGCACCAAACCAAACACTCTCTCTAGTTGTGAAAAACATGACATTTAGGACAGTTCATTTAAAACTTTTATAACTTTGCCATCATAATTTCATAAAGGACATACCCAATGCATAGATGCTCCCACACAAGATGGGGTCTGGGGAGGGATTATAGGAACCTAGTCTTACCCCTGCAAAGTGCAGTGCAGGGAGGCTGGTTCGAACCCAAGACCCCTTGGCACAAGCGGGGAGGAATTCACCACTGCACCAAGGACTGCCCTCTGCCACCATAATTCATAATATATACATTTTTTATGATAGAGATAATGATTATAATGAGTTTTTAAGACTATCAATGTGCCAAAAACGTCTGTGTCATTAAATTAGTTATTAGTTTATGAAACTGGAGAGATTATGACATCACCCAGTTATTTCTTTAACTACTTAATTTCTATGATAGGCTGGTGCTGATCGGAAGGAAGCTTTAGTATATGCTGCTGAAAATCTCCATGCTGCCAAAGTTATTTCAAGTGACTTTGCCAAATACATCTTGGAGATCGCCGATACCAACCGTATGATTCCTGATGTAAGATTTATCAGTTTCGCAGTACGTGCATGTTATTTTAATGCTGGCGTGATCCAACAGGGTTTATGATTGTTGTTTATTTTCAACAGGATTTACTTTGATCCATGCATCTGTTGTTTACACACAGTAGAGTTCTGTAGAAGATAGAACAAATGTTCAAAATATCGGCCGATATGCTGATTAATCTATCGATATAAAAATCTCTTTGGTTAGGTGCCACTAGCAATAGAACTTGATGTCCTATGCAACTCTCAATCTGACCACAAAACCTGTTGATTACTGAAATTTTCTAACAAACAAGTTGATGATACATCCCGGTTGACCCCCGCATAAAAAATTAGTTGTGGTAAAATTTCATAAATATCTACTGAGTGCAAAATTGTGGCATTGTGATTATTTATTATAGACTAAACGTGGGTATGTTTCCCCAATTGCACACATGGGTAGTTAGAGATTATTGTGAGGGATTTGATGGGAGTTGAAGTGTAGACGTAAACAATTACAATGTTGCTAGGTTGGAGACTGGTGGTGGCTGGTTTGGTGTAAATTTTATATGTTCCATGTTGATTGTTACCTAAGCATGATCCTAGCAATTTGCTATGTATATGGTGGATGTGTTTTTCTACATTAATCAGCATGGATGGTAGGAGATTACCTGGAGTATGAGAAACATCGTGCACTTATATAGAACATGAGCAAAGTTGGTATAATAAACTGTATCCATATTTCTCCAAATCTGAACAGCACTCCTGATTGTTTCTTTAGAACTTGTATGTCTTTTGATTCTATATGCACTTAATAAAAAATTCCTTCATTTAATATCCACAGGATGAGCCTGTTGCTCAGCGGGAAACAAGAGAACGGGGGCTTAAGGAACTAGCGAGTTACACTTTCAAAGGAAAGGATTTTGAAACGGCAGAAAAGTACTACACTCTGGTATTTTACATATATCTTCTATCCTGGCAAAAATTTCATTGTTCGTTGTGTACGTTATAACGCTTGCAAGCTCTTCATTTGAGATAGGAAGTCTTGCACCATCGTAAATACAGAAGGCTTAATTCAGACCTATTCATACTTTCCTGAATGCAAATACATTATTCTAACTATTTTTTGGATAATAACCAAATACTCTGAGGTCTGCCCGAACTGTGTATGGGGCCTATATCAGGGTTGGCCTTATTATTTCAGTAACTAAACTGGAGTTTTTCACGATAGGTCTCAAATGTAGTATGTTGTGTAATTCCGTCGCTTTGCTCTTTTCCTATTTCAACTCTTTTGCATTTTCGACTTAGTTTTTTTAATTATCACAGTGCTCAAACTATTTTTCCGTTGTTTATTTTTTAATTATGTCCTAGAGAGCTGCCTTGTTCAGGATTCTTACTACTATTAATTATGACATCAGTCTAAACTTCTGTCCTAAAGTGCCTCTTTCTTGGAGTTGGACATGGCATAAGCAAACTTGAATTACTGAAGTGACAGTGTGAATATGATTTAATCGGTTAAATATGTGGTATCACTTGAAAATTACTCTATATTAGCAAACGTCAAGTGTTAATTATTCTTGTTGGCTGTAGATGATACTTCTTGATCCCGAGGATGCAACCGCGTTCTCCAACAGGAGCCTTTGTTGGCTTCTTATGGGTGACGGAGGCAAGGCTTTGTCTGATGCTGATGATTGCAGAAGAAGGAGGCCTCAATGGCCGAAGGCTTGTTACCGGCAAGGCGCAGCTATGATGTTACTGAAGGTTACATAAAAGAGAATGTTCACCGAATTTTCTTGGCCTTGCAAATTGTTTTTGACAACTCACTCGGTCTTGCTTGCATCATCAGGACTACCAGGGGGCATTTGAACGATTTTCTGATGGACTCAAGTTGGACCCAGGGAACACTGAGTTTGAGGATGCATTAAGGTATCTAGTCTTCCTATGGTCACACATTGGTAGCTCTTACAGGAAACAATGATTCCACACTTTGCAGTGCTAGTTATAGATTTGACATTTGTAGCCTTTAGGTGAACTCATGTCCTTATCTGCACAACTTTTGATGATACAGATTATTTATGTTTAATTCTCTCTTTAGTTTATTAGGATTTTAGAAATCCAACACATTATGGATGGCAATGCATGTCATTATCTTAGGAACACATGTAGTCTTGAACCAGTGTCTGAAGAATTACATGTCACTCTCTCCATTTCGCAAATCGTAATCACTGATTCGTTTTCCTTGGAACATGCAGGAAAGCTTCAGAAGCCCAGAAGATGTCGGGATGCACCAACCGTGAGTGACTGCTTAAATTATATGCAACGAAAAGGAGTTCCGGGAGTTCTGGTTCCTGGAAGTTCTGGCAGACGTTTCCTTCTTTTGCTTAAGGACTTTACTTCCTAATCGATTTGATATTTCCTCTAGGAAATGAACTTTAAGTACTGGTGTTGCTTGTTCGCATGACTATTTGTCAAGTAATGCATTATGGAACCTTTGTTGCTATCAACTCGTTTTGCCCCCTTGCATGGATACATCCTTAGTTATGAATAACATCTGACACAGTGGAGAACCTCGTTCAAAAAACATTGTGGCGTTTATTTTCATGCTTCTTTATGGAAAGCTTCCTTGGTTGGTAAGGTCGAAGCCAAAGATGCTATTTCGCAGTAATTTAAGTTTTGGTGTAGTTATTGAAATTAGCCATTTTCAGTCAAAACAATTCTTATGTAATCTGCTGAAGCATAAAATGGCCATTTTTTAATTAAACGAGATGATGAAGCTTCACCAAATTGTAGCAAAAACCACATGTGGCGTGCTTCTATATGGTTATAGAAAATCAGAAATATGTAGTTTTGGTTCAAGAGTTCGAAGCAGAGAACCTTGCACTTTTATTATGAACAGATAAAATTTAAGGTTTGAAGAAACTTAAACTTGACACAATGCTAGCTCACTGTGTGTTTGTCTTATGTGGGTGACTCTTTTTTGAAAACAAATTGTGAATTGTGTGACTTTACCTAGACTACCATTAATCTTCAGGATGGCACTTCAACCCTCCTTTTAGCATGGACCCAGTGCCCTTGATAATATAAACTAGGTGAAGAGGAGAGTTTTGACAATATCTCTCAAGCCCAGTGAGCTTGCGGGAGTTTTCAGACGTGTATGTGACTGTGGGCTTCACACATTCCAACCAAGACAATGGGGGCTTCAGATTTGAATGGCCAATTTACTAGCAATGGCTATGCCATGCACACAAACCGTTTTCGGACATGATGCTGCCAACAACACTAGATACGTCGTGACTATAGTTGACAGTGCGGCCACGGCGGCCGCCTTGCTTGAGTGCAACCACGACTGGCTTTGCGTCGGCATGCCTGGATCAGTACCGGGCGTCGACTTGGGCTCTGTCCTGCACGACTCCGAAGCACATGAACTTCAGGAAGCTTCTGAACCACGCCATGGTAGTCGGATATAACTTCAGCAGGCTTCCGAACCGCGCCACGGTAGTCGGATATCGCTGCTTCAGCTTCGGCTCGAGACCTGCATAGCCTGGCCTGACAGCTGGTGACCGAGACGGATGCGACGTCGATCGGTCGGTGAGATTTGAACTTGTTTGCTCGCTCGGCGAGTCGATCTGGATGTGGGCTCGTCATGTCTGTGCGCCGTGGTAAGATGAGATTGCAATATCCCGTTCAAAAAATATGAGATTGCAATATAGTACCATATCGGGAGTAAATATGGGAGGTTGTTTCAGTAGGATTCGGTCGGATTATGATGAGTCATGATATAACTGTTCATATTCATGCAGTTTGGAAAGTTAAAGTTCCGCCAAAAATTCATTTCTTTCTCTGGCTTGTGTCCCACAACAAGCTCCTTACTAGGGATAACCTGGTCAAACGACAACATGTCGATGATATAACTTGTGTTTTTTGCAATGAACCTGAATCTTGTGACCACCTGTTCTTTGAATGTGTGGTTGCGAAAGTGGTTTGGGGGGTTTTAAAACACATTCTACACATAACTGACCGTGATATCTCTTTTCTTTCTATCGCTAGCATGTGGCTGTGTGAGAAAAAATTTATGCTTCATAACACAGTGCATGCGGCTGCTATGTGGACTCTCTGGAATACCAGAAATGATATATATTTCAATCGTTTGCCTTGGATTGGTTTGCAGAAAATCTGGAGGCTGATGGCATGTACGTTATCCCAGTGGAGGGTCTTATACTCAGAGGGCACAAGAGAGGATGTGGACAAGATCGTAAAAGAGCTAGATCAGCTTGCGAGAGCCCCTCCTCTGTTACTGTAGCCCGACCCTGGGTGACCCTGCACAATCTGCCAGGAACCAAGTTGAACCTGGTGCGAGACACCCGTCAGGACGAAGAAGAAGCCTTGGCGTGGAATCTCACAATCGAAGGGCTGGCAAAGCGTCTGGAGGAGAAGAACCT
Source organism: Poa pratensis (assembly GCA_947311845.1). Taxonomy (NCBI): domain Eukaryota; kingdom Viridiplantae; phylum Streptophyta; class Magnoliopsida; order Poales; family Poaceae; genus Poa; species Poa pratensis. The sequence goes on from CAMZMU010000067.1 coordinate 25,450,853, forward strand.
CAAGCTGATCGAGGTCAATGGGGCGCTGAGGGTGGTTGACGCCTGATGGCTTTTCCCTACCTATGTTGGTGGTGTTTCTCCTGCTAGTCCTCATTTAGAGCCTTTGGTGTGGTGGTTGGAACCGTTTTACGTTTCTGGCGTTGGTGCCGTATGTCCGAGGTGGCTGGTCTAGCTTCCTGAGACTTTGAGTTGTAATAAGCTGAAGTTGTAACCCAACTCTGTGGTGAGGTTTCTTTAATGGAACCGGGGTAAGACCCTTTTATTCTAAAAAAAAAAAATGATGAGTCATGACGGGAGATTGGAAACTCGGAACCCCAAACCAGGGAAGGATTGGGAGTTTGGGATGTATGGCCTCAAACCTTCTCTTTGAACTCTATATACTGCGATTGGACGTGTTCCACAAATAGGCTGTTTCATACAACGGTCTGAACTAGGAGTAACAGACATGGATATATTTTTTACTTCACGTTTCCAAACCCCCGCGATCGCCACACGTATGGCATCTCGATCGACGACAATGTTTCTTACGTGTGCGCTATCTATAATGCTTCCTCGTCCTATATAATGTTGATCGCCGCCGTACGTCCTGTTGAACACATCAGCGTCACCGTATAATCGCTATACGTACGCGATGGTTCAGTAGCAGAAGACCGTTTGCCTGTCGTGTATTCCTACCCGCTCGCCGTCGTCGCCGCATGGAGCACATGTGCCCGGAGGAGGCGAATTTGGGGATGGACGAGAAAGCGGCGACGCGGGAGGATTTCTTGCCGTGTCTCCAGCCGTGTGAGTTGGCCGAGCGCGAGGCCGAGGCGTGTCTCGAGCCGTGGGAGTTCGCTGAGCGCGATGCCAAGGAGGACGACGCGGACATACAACAAGAGCATCGCATGGTGGAAGCTGAAAGAAGAAAGAGCGCACGTGATGATGCGGAGGCCTCAGGATCCGGCAAGGGGAATGTGGAGATAGTCCACATCTCCGATTCCAACTCGAGGAGTAGTATATGATTAGTTTAGAAGTTTTATTGTTCAGTTTTTTATATATATGTGCATAACGATTTCTCGCATGACTTATGTTCTGAAATATTAATATAATCCATGAAATTAGTTAATAAAACATCTATAGCCATGTGCGTTGTTGAGATATCGCACGATTAAGCTAGCTTAGCCGTGGGTATTGTTGAGACATCACACACGATTTTCGTGAACAAATCATTTGCGATATCTCACTATCGCACACGATTTATTTAATGTAACCGTTTGTATAATATTTCCAATTCTCAATTCTTTTAGAAATTTCACGAAGTATGAAATATCATGATGTTCCCACCTTTTGGCCTACTCCTGCTTGACTATAATTTTTTTCGACGGGCATGGCTATTTGTTTATTTAGCTTTTGTACAATGCATACAACACTGAAGCATGTGAGCCCGGGCATGGGGTACCTTTGTGAAACTCGCGCCGTCGGACTCGGAGGAGGTGCCGTCCAAAGCGGTCGTAGCTGGGTAGCTCAATCAACCTCACGCCGACTGATGTGCACGAGGAGTTGTTCCCAGCGCACAGAGCTAGGGGTAACTTCGTTGGCCTCACGGTGTAGGAGCCCGAAGACAACTATTCGGGTTCGTCGTCGGACGAGCCGCGGGCCAGCCCAGAAGAACTAGAGGAGCATAAGTTGGTGGAGGTGTCCATCACAAAGGCGTGGCGTGTGGAAGCAGTGGAGCGTCGTGTGGTCGAGGAGTCTTTCGACTCTCTTTGTAAGGACCGGATGCATGCGCTGTTGCGCGCCAGAAAGGAGGCCAAGAAGCAGACGCGACTTTGGATAGGGGTGGCGACAAAGCGTTTCGCCCGATGGAAAGTTGCTCACTCTGACAACCCTCTTGCTGGCGTTGTCGAGGCCTCAGACTTAGGCTACCCGCTCGTCGACGATGCCGAGGCCTCATGCAACGGCAAGAGCCGGCCGGTGACGAAGACGTCGTCATCCTCTCTGATGACGAAGACGTTGGCATTCTCTCTGACGACGATGACGAATATGTTTAGATAGGTATCAGGTGATTATTCTGTGTTATATAGGTGTAATGTGAGATTGGGGATTCCTAATCTTTTTATAGCAGGAAGGGCAAACCATGTGTTTAACTTAATGGAGCCTTCCGGTACCAACTAATATTATTCAAATATTATTAACCACATTCTATTATGTCTAATACTCCTTCGTTCCAACAAGATTTGGCATTTTCAAAGTTTTGTTCAGAACTTGTTAAACATGAAAAACAAGCCGTACCCCACACGGTTGTGATATATCTAAATAGTGTGCGAAGATTACTTTTTACCACATAAGTATCGCACACACGGTTGTGCCCATCTAAATCATGTGCGATATCTCGTCCTATACGGCTGCATGTTACACACGGTTTATACAGGACTAACCGTGTGCGATGCATGTTGGGCCGTTAGGGCCCATTAAGTTGAACCCTACATAGATAAGGACCAACGCTTGACCCTTACACAAACTCCACTCTCCAGCCGCCTCCTCTCCTCTACAGTTGTACACACCCTCCCCCCGTGGTGAGGCGCTGCACCATTTGGCCTCCCTCGCCGGCCAATGACTTCACCGGATGCTGTCCAAAGCCGCCAACCCTGATGTGGCGAGGTCGCTGTCTTCTCCTTGACATCCCGAAGGTTAGGACTTGTTTAGCAAGGCCGTCTTTCAGGTTTTTATATATCAGATCTCACTAGCAAGACCACATGAGTTAGTATATTAATATTAGGTATGTTCTGTTCGATTTATTTATCCACTAGCAAGCTCAGATATGTTAGAATAACATGATAGTACTTCTTTATTGGGGTGGTACTGTTAGATATTTGTTATGTTTAATTCTGTTGCATCTTTGTTTAATAGGCTGGTTCAGTTAGATCTTCTTTATTGGAGTGGTAGTGTTAGATTTTATTTATTCTTTTATATATGATCTTGTCACTACAAAAATGTCTAACCATAATGGATTTGATAAAACACATGTCATTTTATACTTGTGTAATAGCGATCTTATTTTGGTGACACTATACAAAAAAAAAGGAACTCGAGGGTTTTGCCCCATATCTTATTGATTTTTGACTAGATGTGGACAAGATCTTTGCGGGCTAGTCGAGGTTCACCACATTGTTTGTATTTTTTCTACACTCTCGCATTAATGAATTTTATGCACGAAATATGTATGCCCTTTTGAGCAATACTTGCAAATACCATGGATTGTCATGCGCATGAGCTCTAATAAGGACAAGGAAATTTCTCAAATATTGTTTCTTGAATGGAGTGGCGTCTAACCTTGTCGAGGTCGCATAAGTGATATCTTCTGCAGGATGGTGATGAGAAGATTAGAAGAGATGTGCACCTTCCTTCTATTAACTCTCTGAATCTAGCTTTCGTCATGAAGATAAAGACAAAGACGTAACCAAGAAAAGTTCTTCTTTCTTATTTTGTGTAGCGTTTACATTTGTATTAGCTAGCAATTGATACTTCTGATGCAATGTAGAATGTGAAATGAACGAAATAAGAAGGAAATTTGCTACTGGATGATGCTTGTTCTTGTTATTTGCATATGTTACAACTGGTCGAAAGCCTACAAGCATGATTCTGAAAATTCTAAACGCGTGCGATGGTTTTTAAAACACACACGATTAATACTAGGCTAAACGTGTGCGGTGAATTCTTAAAAACACATGAATGCCTTAGTAAAACATGTGCGATTATAAGTAATGAATCCTAATAATCGTGCGTGATCACCTACCCCATCACACACATTTTAATAAAACTTCCTGTCTGCGATGCGGAAACGACCGCACACGATTTTTGGTACTGTGTGTGATCTTCAATGCCACCGCGCAAGCATGGATAGCAACGAAGCCATAAATCGTGTATGATGGCCGATTTCGACCGTGCGGGATTACCCGATTTGTACTAGTGCAAGCAACAAGCGGCAAGAGGCAGACCAAAGTTGCTTCAATGCAGACACGCACATGAAAAAAAGGAAACATGAGTGTTAGGAGCAGGCTCATGGGGAGATTGTGGAAGACGAGCGCAGTTGTCAATGCTTTGCGATCTCTCTGGCTGGTGAATAGGATCATTTTCCTTCCTAAATTTTAATGGAACCGTTTTAGAAATGGATTTTTTATGTCATTCCTTAAAAAACCTAGCATGCAGTTTTACAAATATAAACTTGCCAGAAGTAGCAGCGCACACAAAGTAAAGTATTTAACCTGATGGGATCGTAAACACAAACATGTAGAGCCCAACTTCGGCTATATAATTGACGCAATCATATGTTGTAGTTGGAGGAGGTTCATAAACAAAGTTCTAAGGTCACGAAGACCTCGGCCACACAGGCCCTTCTATCCCTCCTTCATCTAGGACACCAAGTCTATTCTCAACTACTCGGGGTAGACCTTCACACAAACTAGGCTATCTATAGACATGACAAACTTCTTGACCCCTTCATCACTAGTAGGAGAATGCTTACAACCGTCAGCCTACCGCTGGCGAACAATTTTAACCGCCCGCCAGCGCTACAACCGCTGGCGAACAGAAAATAAGGTTCGCCAGCGGTATGCCTCTCACCGCTGGCGAATGGAGGATTACAACCGCCATCGCTACATGCGGGCCCGGACTGGACGGCGGGGCTAGCTACCGCTCGCGAAGGACGTGGGCTAGCGCTGGCGAACTAGGCCCACTCGCCAGCGGTACGTGGGCTAGCGGTGGCGAACGAGGCCCGTTCGCCAGCGGTACGTGTCCTAGCGCTGGCGAACGAGCTCAGTTCGCCAGCGCTACGGTGGCCATGTACCTTTAGCGCCACGCGCGGGCCTGGGCCTCTCTCTACTCTCCACTCTCTCGCATGCCACCGCCCACGCGCACGACCCGCCGCCGCCCCGAGCCGCCCTCCTTCTCCCGTCCCGGCCACTGCGACACTGCCCCCACGCCAGCGCCCACGGCCGGCCGTGCGCTCCCCCTCCTATCCTACCCGAGACTGCCGCCGCCGCCGCCGCGCGCTCCCATCCTCCCCCCGAGCGCCGAGAGCACGCCGCCGCGGCCCCGCCCTCTGCCCCAAGCGCACCGCCGAGAGCTCGCCGTGCGCCCCTCTGCCCCGATCTCCGAGAGCACGCCTCCGTCCACGGCGCCGAGCCCCTCCTCCTCTCCCTGGTTCGGCCCCGAGCCCCTCCTTCTCTCCCTACACCTCCTCTTCCTCCTAGCACCAAAGGTGCTTGTGCAAGTCCAGACCAAAAATTCAAATTCAAGTTGTTGTCAAATTAGTGTAGGTCAAATTAGGTTCTGCCATAATTAGTGTAGGTCAAATTAGGTCAATTTTTTGTCAAATTGGTGTAGGTCAAATTAGGTCAAATTGTTCATTTTTAGGTGAGATGTTGTGAGTGTCGATGATATTTTTGTGGTGTGATGTTGTGGTGGTGGTGTTGTGGATGAATGTGTGGTGGTGGTTGTGAGGAAGTTGTCGGAATGCGATCGACAATTGTCAATAAATTTGTGATATGAAATGTTTGCAGGTACCCCGAGAGGTCCTTGAGATTGCCGGAATGTTGATTAACTTCCGTTCTGGCAAATTCGGGTACTCCATATGTCCTTTTTTTTAGCAAAGTCATGCCGAAATTTTTCGTGAATTTTGGCATGACTTTTGCTAAAAATAGGACATATTTTCTATGTGCATGTGATATGAAATGTTTGCAGGTACCCCGAGAGACCCTTGAGATTGCCGGAATGTTGATTAACTTCCGTTTCGGCAAATTCGGGTACTCTATATGTCCTATTTTTAGCAAAGGTCATGCCGAAATTTTCCGTGAATTTTGGCATGACTTTAGCTAAAAATAGTACATATTTTCTATGAATTTGAAATAGATTAGTGAATTTTTAATAGTTTAGTGAATTTTTCTTATATTTGTTGTACTAATTAACTTCAACTTTTCTTGTTAATTAGTGCAAAGATGTCCCACGACAACGAGGCCGGGGTTCGGGTTCTCGGATAGGAGGCGACGATGATCCTATAGAGGATACCTACTTGTCTTTACTTGGGCAGTCGTTACACGACGATTTGATAATGGAGGATGCCGACAATGAGACGGAGGCACCCCATGAGGAGAGCACATCTAGTGGCGAGACCACTACTAGTGGCGCCCAAACAGGCACCGAGACGTCTGGTAGCGAAGCCAAACATCAACGTAAGGAGAGGCGCCCAAATAGGCTCCCAACCGGGCGGGCAGAATTCACGGAGGTGGACCCCACCAGCGGTCGTCCTACAATGCCGTTAAAGCTTGCAAAAGGGTACGGAAACAACTTGGGATGCATCGCCTGAGACTTTGCCAATCTCAATGACAAGCACATAAGAAGAAAAGACAAACGACCTGTGGCCGCCCTCCTCATTGAGAAGCTGCACGCACGGTACCTGTTCCCGAAGGACAACAATGACCTGAGTCTCACGAAGAATCTGGTAAACAAATATGCCCTCGGCAAGTTCAGCAAAGCCTTGGGTACTTGGAGATCAACGGTGAGGGACATGATTGCACAGGGTGTCGATTACGCTGAGATCCACAAGGCGTATAACAACATTTCTGAAGATGACTTTGCGCTTTTCTAGGCCAACGAAGTCAAACCTGAAAAGAAAGCGCTAAGTGTGTGGGGGAAAGATATGCATGACAAGAACGTAGCTCCCCACACTCTCGGAAGCCGTGGTTACCCCGGAAAGGAACCAATTTGGGATAAGGAGGATGAAAACAGGGCAGGGCCTTCTATCTACGACAAGATCACCGACCCGCAGGCAAGAAAATTTATCAGGGCGCATTACAAGGAAAATCCCAAATCCGAGAGGGAACTTCTCAATAATGCGAAGGTGAAGTTTCTTCAGGAGAAAATTCTGGAGGAAGAAGAGAAAGCACGAAAAGCTGATCAATCTCAAGAAGGCTCCTCCCAAGGGTCGGGGACGAAATTCCCGTGGGACACCGCTTTTAACAGGGCGCTGAACACAATAAAGGATGTGCCGGTGTCACGTGCGCCGCATCGTGGCCGTGTGGTCGGCGCCGGAATCGGTTATAAACATGAATTTTACTACGGCCCCGAAACCAGGGAGCAGCGAAAGGAGAGGAAGAAGCTCACGGAGATGGATCTCAGGCGGGAGTTGGAGACCGTGAACACTAAAATGCAGTCGACCATTCAAACCGAAGTGGTAAGGACGGTCAACTCCCTCATTCCTAGCATGATGGAGTTGATGGCGGCTTGGTGGGAAGGAGGCAAAAAAGGCCTTTCCCCATGATCAACATCAAGGCCAGCCATGGATCGAACAATGTGTCGCCTATTGTCCCCGTGATCAACGCACATGAAAGGGATGGATCACCGGCCGGCACCACGCGTCGTAGCAGCCCTTCCATATCTGGCACGCCAGCTCCAAAAGTCACGCCATTAGCCGAGCTCAACGCCCTCAAGGTAATTAAGCGTCGCAAAAGTCTCGAGAAGTTTTATAGTACTTCATTGTTGGCGCCTGACGCCTTACATGTTTTCGCAGGACGACGACGTGCCATGCACATTGCTATTGCGTGTGAGCGGTGAGCTCAAGGATGTTGTGAAGGAAAGCATCGTGACTCCACTTAACCGCATGTTGCACACAGTGCCTATGCCTGATGGTGTGTTTAGGGTTGCATCGGCTTGGGTGTTGCCGAGTTGCGGGTATTTGGATCCTCCGGCTCAACCCAGGCCCCGATGCCAAAAAGGAGTTAAACCTCGAAGAATGCCTGCCGTGGCCCATGACATGGCGAAAATCACTGATTCGTTTGGACCCTGCTAGAACCACCCCACAACCAACACCGGTCGATGGGGAGCCCGCGGAAGATGACCCCTTTGACTACCTCAATGATTTCGATGACGGTCCTCTTGATCAGCCCAACCATGATCTAATGCGTTCTCCCGTGCCTGATCTAAGAGAGAAACATCCGTGCTCCAAGCGTCTATTCAGTTCTCAACCAACGCTAGAAGCTATTGAGCCAGCCGGACTCATCCAGGGCACACTCCATGATACCCTGAAAGAGGCGTTCGAGCCCAAGGAGCCTAAGAAGACGGCGGGAAAGAAAAGAACTAAGAAAACTGGCATTGGTGCCTCCAACAGCCAGCCGGTGCCGGGAGATAGGATCCCGAAACGGGTATGTGACAAGGTAACCATCCCCAACTGGCATCGGTTCCATGAGTTGGCCAAACCGATGCTGCCGCAAAATATGCTCGCTATCCTACCTCCGGCTATGAGTAGCCTCCATTCTAAAGTTTATTTCTTGGAGGACAAACTTAGCAAAGAGAAAAATCCATCATACCCGCTTTTCGCAGGAAAGGTACCAAAGGGCATGGGCTTTGTCGATACATATCCCGGGGTCATGTTCTTCGTGAGGTATAGTGACATCTTCGACATGTTCCACATGAAAGCGCTCCCCCGTCCATGGTCCGGATATTTGCGCTCAGTTTGGCGCACCAACTCATTAGAGAGAATACCTCGAACATCCTGATAGTCGACCCCTACTACATGCAAGAGTGCTTCGTGAACACCCCTTCGGGTAAGACACGCACGGCAAAGTACCTCAAAGATTTCATGAGGAAGTATTGTGCCAAACAAATCTTTCTCCTGCCTTACTTTCCCGAGTAAGTCATTTGCTAGCCGTCATAACATTCTTTCGTAGATTTCAATCGTTAATTTGAAGATGATGGTCTCTATTTAAACTGTTTCCCGCAGTAACACGGCACCCTCATCGGTCTCTTCCCGAGAGACTCGTATGCCCTGTATCTCGACTCGGGGAGTAAAGAGAAGACGAAAGACTACAGCGGCATCAAGGATGTTCTAGATGAGGCTCTCAACAACTACTGGTTACATGAAGGCATCATCAGAAGATCAGTAGAAAAGCGAGGCAAGAAGGTATTCAGCCACACGACAGAGTTCGCCGGCATCAAGCAGGCGCCAGGCAGTATGACTGACGCCTGGTACCTCATCCTTCAAATACGGGAGTTCATACGGGAGAAACAACGAGTACAATATACATCTGCTGTCGAGCAATGGGCCAAGGAAAAGGCGGCAGCCACTGATGCTGAAGTTAGGAAAGTGTTCGTTCGCATCCAGATGACGATTTCGCAAACAATCAACAATGATCTCACCCACTGCGACGGGGTGTTCTACTTTCCACCACCGACAAAGAACGAGATAGAAAGACGCATAGGACATCAGGCCGACCGCAGGCCATTCAACATGTTAGATGGTTCTGTCGAATTCCCGCCGAAGTCGAAGGCGTCGAAGCTGCTCAAGAAATGACGATGGTGTGTTGTCTGGCTATTTAACTTGCATGCGTAGCTCTAGTTTCAAAGCCGTTGAACTTGTGTGACATGTGAACTCCTTTTAGATTGTAAACTCTTTTTATTTTTGTTTTGTCTTCTTCTTGCAATGTCGATGATTAAAATGATGTGGCACTATGTGATCCAGAGGTGGTGCTAGTGAGACTTGTAATATGCACGAATACAAATCTTCTGCATACTACTGGATCTCGCTAACACCATCTCTGAATTTGTGTGTCCAGTCTAAGTATGAGGCATGCTTTTGAGTTGAGCCTACTTAATTTTTAGAATGCCGATGGTTAAAATGACGTGGCGCACTACGTGATACCCTGATGATCTGTTAAACCTTGTAATATGCACAAATATAAGTTGTGTGCATCCTATTTGGTTCAACAGAGCTATCAGGGTTGTTTGTGTGTCCAATATTCTAAGTATGATGCATAAATCTTTTTTGAATCTTGTTTTGTCTTCTTCTTACAATGCTGATGATTAAAATGTTGTGACCCGGTGTGATCTGGGGGCGGTGCTAGTGAGCCTTGTAATATGCGCGAGTACATATCTTGTGCATCCTACTTGGCTCACTGGCACCGTCCCTGAAATATGTGTGTCCAATCTAAGTATATATGAGGCATGCTTTTGAGTTGGCCCTACTTTATTTATGTCTAATTTATATCTTTCTGCACCCAATTCAATTCGTTGGCTAAATTTTTTATCTGTCTTGTGTATAGAGATGAAGAATGAGCAAGGAGGAGACGGAAGCTATAGGGCTACCCGAGATCAACCACGTACGTGCTAGCTAGCGGCCGGAAGAGAGGAAGAACGACCGGATACTTCATCGTGATCCCCTTCTCCTCGTCATTGCGTGGTTCACTAGCTTAGCTTCTACGTGATTATAATTTAGATGATTACTTCCTTTCGAAACTTTGTGATTTAAACTACCGACTCTCCATTGTGATGTATTTGTACGTGCATGATACATTCGGTCGATCACTTGTATAACTTTTTGGTTTGTACTTCTCAATCATGTATTTATACTGTTTCTGCTGCCTGTACCTATATATACTGCTGATATACCTGTATATACTGCTGGAATACAATATCTAGAAAAAAATTATACCGCTGGCGAACATGTTGCACTACCGCTGGCGAACAGCGTTTTACTCCGAAAATCGACCGCTTGGGAGCAGAGCAACTACAGCTGACGGGCGCGGTGCTGCTAGAACCTACCGCTGGCGGGCAGGACTTTGTTCGCCAGCGGTAAGTTTTCCTACCGCTCGCGGGCGCCTGGTTCGCTAGTGGTAGACATTACCACTGTCCAGACTGTACTGGTGGGCGCTGGTTCGCCGGCGGTAGGCGAAACCTGCCCGCTAGCGGTAGGCCGTAGGCATTCTCCTACTAGTGCACATATCTGAAGGATTTCAAGTGATACCTAGTCGTCTGAAAAGCGTACACCCTCTAAAGGTAACAATAGACGTCATACACTGGGAGATTGAACAGTTGCAACGTATATCAATGGAATCACTAAAAATGCCAAATGTCTCATAAATATTAGTCAAGTGGATAAGAGGTCAACAGCAAGGTGTAAAGGGTTGGGGGTTCAAAGCCATCAACCCACTCTCAACTTCACTCATCCTCCTATAAGGGGGTATAGGATATAAGACATATATAGGCAAGGCTGAAATTCTCAAAGTTGGACGAAAAAGCAACGCGTTCAAAGTTTCTAGATAAATTACATGCATGTACCGGACTACTTCCAAATTGAACAGCTGGAGTGAGAAGGCACTTTCTTGGAAGTTCTTCCAACATATCTATAGGTATCACGCCGTCCATAACGCCTGAGGAAACCACAATATCTCAGAGGTAGCAAGCATGAACTCTCGAGAGTTCTGGTTCGAAGTTCTTAGAGCTACCAGACAATATGTTTCGAGAGATAACGATTCAAACAAAACACTCACTATAAGCAAACTAGACAAAGTCTACTAAGTCTTAGCTTGGAGTTACGGGAAAAGCACAACCGTGATTCCGATTCTATACTGGAACCTTCTTAGCAAAGGCAAAATGTAAGAACTCAGATATACTGGACACGCCATACAAATGTACTAGACCGAGAAGAAGACATTTGGGGTTAGGTTTTTCCATGCTAACTCTTTTTACCACATGTTCGGAGGTACCGACCAACTGGTTCAGTAGTTATGTACTTTGTGATTTTGTGATCAAAAGTTGTATATGAAGTTGGCATTTCGAGGAATTCGAAAATACTCTGTACAAACAATTCAAATAAACTCTAGTAAAACTAATACCGAGGCATCAGACATGCCATCAGTTTTCTTATTATTGGGTTCACCGCTAACTTTAATCCAACTAGCAATGGGATTAAAGCCCAAAACACACACACTTAGTAAACTAGATAACACCCCGCACGTTGCCGCGGGAACTTTTGGAAATAGATTATTTGGCGGTAGGAGTTTTGAAATATCATACAAATAATGTAGCATAAACCTGAGTGTTTTTAGAAAGATTAAGAACTTTGGATATTATGGTAAAAAACAGGGTTTATCAAGTTAAATATATTCGACAAAAATCAATTGGTCAACATTGATTTAGAGCAATATATTTGATTTGTAACAATTTGGTACATTGTAGAAGACATGTTATAAAGTAGGTTGGAAGCAACATGAATACTGGTACGACGTGTACTAAGAGTTACAGTGCTGAACTCTTATTTTTGTATGCAACATGTGTCCTTCTCGGAAATTCCAAAGTGCACCCGGGAGCATGTGCTCCCGGTTTTTTCGAAAAAATATAGAAAATTGAAAACTTATCAAAATATTCCAAAAAAAATCATGCATGTACCTGAGCATGTCACGCACCATCGTGTCAAATTTGGCGACGAAACGACATCGCGGCCGCCCTGTGCAAAAATGACAAAATTCTGACAGAACATAGCATCCAAAATTTTTGAATTTTCAGATCTGTGATTTGTCATTTTTGCACAGGGCGGCCACGATGTCGTTTCGTCACGTAAATTTACACGATGATGCGTGACATGCTCAGGTACGTGCATGATTTTTTTCGAAATATTTTGATAAGTTTTCAATTTTCTATATTTTTTCGAAAAAACCGGGAGCACATGCTCCCGGATGCACAACGGCCGCGTTGCTTCTATCCTTCTCTGCTATTGATTAATAGTAGTCGGAGCTTGTCCTACATAGATAAATGATCAAATAGATGTACGAAGCCATTGGCAGTGGATGGAAGCTACATAAACTGAGTATAAGCATCAGGTGACTAATTAGAAGCAAAGCATAGCTGAAAACTGAGAACATATAAGACGTACGAAATATATTTTCTTTTGTAATACATGAGCATGTCCATGTCAGTACGTTACTACATATAATTGACAGATTACTGTCAACACATACTCCTTGCACCTTCTGGCACCTTACAACAAAAGTTGAGTATAAGACGTACGAAATATATTTTCTTTTGTACTACAGGAGCATGTCCATGTCAGTACGTTACTACATATAATTGACAGATTACTGTCACCACATACTCCTTGCACTTTCTGGCACCTTACAACAAAAGCTTAGTTCCAAATCCCATGAGAAATTTGAACGCATTCTCAGCATAAAAATCAATTATGCTCCTGATCTTGCAACGACAGACTGCAAAAATATGAGGTCAATCGAGACGTCACAGCAGTAAATCATAAAACCTCAAATCCTATGAATAACTACAGGATGAGCTCACCATCAGATTTAGATGAGGCAAATAAAATCCGAAAATAGCATCAGATGAACATCGTACGTACCAACAGGAGCCATCTAGTTTAGGGTCAAGGGGGTATGCAGCAGCAACGAAGGACCAGTAAATATGAGGGCTTTAGTGTTATGAACACACTCACTGGATACAAGGGGAAAGGGGATTAGGGAGAGGAATTAGCGTCCAAGTTGTGCAGCTAGCACCTGAGAATATAAAAATTGTGAAATAAGAAGCAATTTCATGGGTAGGAAGAAGCGAGGGATTGAGGAAGTGCTCACCAGAGGCGCCGGCATGAGCTGTGTTTTAGCCTTTGAAGACGATTCGATCCAATTGATCTGAGGCAGAGCATGGAATTTAAATAGGAAAGCTTGCGGACTGCTCACATGCCTTCATTAATGTTCTGTGCAATTATTTCTCTCCGAGATTGTGGAGAAGAGGAAGCGACTGTTGCATCTATCATGGAGAAGACGAAGTGTGGATGACTCAATGGTCGGTGGTGCCTGCAGAGGTAAATGGAATAGTGGGCTTGTTCGACCATCGCGCGAGAAGATGAAACGCAGGAATAAGAAATAAAAATGAACAAAACGCAGGGCAGATGGGCCATGTGTGGCCTTGTGGGCTGTGGCAGTCCGTCCGGCCACCAAACAAGGTCAGAAATAAACGTGATAGAGCTAGACTAAAGGATGAGGTGGACGCTAAACTGTAACGGATGAAGTGATGAAGTGGACCAATTAGATGGTTGATTAGGTGGACAGTTTGCATGTTGAGAGAAATACCCTTAGTGGGTTGCTCCCATTTATATATTATAGATATGTTACTCCATTAATTATATTGTCATTAGTCAACCAGAACTCAGAGGTTCTAGGTGCTCTTCCAACCTCACATGACTAACCTAAACCAGCTAACTCTGACTTTGCCATGTCACCTCCTCGTGCGCCCACGAAAGCACGCAGGCTTGGCGCGCCACCGTCCCTTCTCCCAACGTCGTTGATTTGACCCTTCTCATCCGCTCTATTGTTCAAGTCCTCCCCATCCGCTTCCCCCTTGTTGTTTAGAAACCTTTTATTCCTCCGTGAATAGTTGGATATCCATGGGTATCTTCGCAGGCAAATAATGGACGAGATCTTTATTATATACTCCATTCGTATTAAAATATAAGACTTTGTATCTACTTTTTACACACATGTATCTAGACATGTTTTAATACAAGATTCACATAAACCTTGCACTAAAATATGTCTATATACATGTGTGTAAAAAGTACGTACAAAGTCTTATATTTTGATACGGAGTGAGTAGAAAAGAGCTCTGCCCGGCCAATCACGTCGGAAACTTATTATTGTCTATTCCAGCGGAAACTAAATCCGAAGATCGACCCTCGATTCTGCCGTGTAGCGGCACTAGTTTTTTTTGTTAACTGAATAAATTTTATGTGAACTATAATGAGTTAATTACGAATAATGTGAATAATTTATAGAAGTAATGATGTAAGAGGATATTATAGAGATCGATGGAGGATTAATACAAAACATTATAGAAGCAACGTGGTATAGTGACCGTACACTATAAGATAAAAGATACATGGTTTCTAACAGCAGCGTAGTAGAGATGGGTGGTTTCATATAATTAAACAAAGTTGTAGCTAGATAATAATACATTAGTCACAAACTATACAACAACAGTCTGGATAGGCAATGCCTGCATATGGTTTAGGAACACACGATTTGACAGCAACTTGTTACAGATAGGCGGTCTTAGATAGATATATTATTTGTACACAGTAGTGTCTAAGTAATTATACATAGAGGTGTACTGTCACAGAGAATAGCGTGGAGTAATGTTCTTTGTTTCATTGGAGTTCCGCTTCTGGCCGTTCTTCAGATGCAAAACTAAGACAGGAGTGTGCGATAGAGCTTATTACTATCCGCTGCAATTAAGTAAGGCGGAAGAAATAATAAGCTGATGAGTGCCAACATGTAGGCAGCGAGCGTCCTGCTGATGAGTGCCAACATGTAGGCAGCGACACTACGGAAACAGTCAAAACGCCGACGGCGCCGTCGGCGTAGCGTCGTCGGCGTAGGACGCTGTCGGCGTATGACCAATGCCGTCGGCGTATCTGTCGCCGTCGGCGAATCTGAAGTGGGACCCACAAAACGGACGTCGAACGTCTCCGTCTGCTCCACCTATACGCCGACGGCAGTGCCGTCGGCCTAGGCTGCCACGTGTGCTGATCGGTGCGTCTGGGAGGAGTCGTAGCCGTCGGCGTAGGATGACCATATGGTCCTCCAGCGTCGACGTGGCGCCATCCTGTGCGTCCCCGCAGCATACTACGCCGACGGCACTTGACCATATTTTCAGTTTCTGAAACTTTTTGCTGCTGGTTTCTGGCGCATTTTAAATACAATTAAAATTGCACAAATTATAAAACATCACAGAAACATCAAATAAAACACCACATACATATCCAAATGACACAAACATGATTCAAATTCATCCAAGCATTCATACAAACTCCAAACAAGTTCGAATTCACACACGCTACACCCGAACACATCCTACACCTCCCGAGAGCCCGAGGCCGATGATTCCTTGCCTTGGCTCATCTTGGTCAATCACCTGCATTGAGAAAGGATAAACTTTTAAGCATGTTGAAAAATGTAGTAAATAAGAATAAAGACGTAATGCAATTAAGAAGAAGCATGTTGAAAAGTAAATAGTACGCAAAAGGACATAAAAGACCCTCACCCCTAATCATCACTCTCATAGTTAAGTCCTGGGTTGTCATCATCACTATCAACATCACTATCACGAGTGTTGTATATTGGAACCTCCTCGCACGGTGGAGGCTCATCATCGTCATCACTATCACTCTGTAACTTGTTGAGCATATCTATATCCTTTAGATTCACCACTACGTCACCACCTGTTTGTGCATTGTCCTCGCGGTCCTCAAGACCTTGTATGCCAAAGTCCCCAAAGGTTTGTTCCTCTTGATAGAAAATCCCCTCGTATGTTTTAGGGTCAATGTTGTTGTAATCGTCTTCGGAGGGCATGGGTAGCTTACCACGTGGCGATACATGGAACACGACTTCCCAACCAATGAGTCCCTCTTTCTTGCATGGGTAGGGCAAATAATAAACTTGAAAGGCTTGGTGAGCCACAACAAAGACATCGGATCCATTGTAGGTGGTTGAAGGCTTAACTTCAACTAACCCAATGGAAGGGGTACTTTTGGTTCCATGCTCAGGGTCGAACCAGTGGCATTTGAACACAACAAGCTTGAGTGATATGTTCGTGTTATTGAACGTCAGCTCATATACGTTCTGTAACCTTCCGTAGTAATCATAATTACCGGCTCCTTTGGTGAAGACCCCGGTATTTATAGTCTTTGCATTAGGCCGACTGTTCTGGTGATGCTCTGTATGGAAGCGGTACCCATTCACATCATACTTCTCATACTTCTCGACTCTACGGTTACAACCTTGGGAGACACATCTCAACTCATCTGACATCACAACGTTGGCATCAGCTCCCTACAAGTACAAATTGTTTTGTGCATTAGTAAGAGGGATAAGACACGAATTGCAAGGTAGAAGGGACAGGTTTGAAATTACCTTTTCCCTGAACCAAACCGTGAATTTTTTCTTTCCGGGGGCAGGCTCTTTCAAAAGAGTGTCCAACGCGGCTTCATTGGGTCCATCTGATGTTCCCGACCACATTTCATCCGTGAATTGACTAAAAGGAGAAAATACGTATTAGAACGAAATCATGATAGTAGTTGCAAAGTAATTTGTTCCCCATTTTACCTAAGGAAACTGCCCTCTTCTCCCTGCTCGTCGTGGGTCACTTCCTTCATGTTCATAAGCACATAGAGCATTATGCACTCCAGCAAGTTATACCTTGTTGGGCCACCGCTCTTGCCACCGGGACACTGGAAGAGGACGAGCTTGGGGTCTCGCTTGGGCTCGTCGACATTGTACCGAGAGGCCTGGTTATGCATAGTGGGAACATCATCGGGGTAGTACGTTAGCCTGGCGTCTGCCATCTCCTGAAGGATAGTTGCCTCGGCTATGGATGACTCAATCTTATTTTTGTTTCCACATTTGGTTCGAATATACTTAAACTCTCTCTCAATACAAAACTGCCAACGAAACTGCACCGGTCCACCCAAGAGTACCTCATTCGCAAGATGCACAACAAGATGTGCCATCGGAGTAAAGAAGCCTGGCGGAAATATCGTCTCTAAGTTGCACAGCAACTCCGGCACTAGTTCATGCAGCTTCTGAATAATCAGGGGACATACTTGCTTAGCACAGAGCGTGCGGAAGAAATGGCTCAACTCCGCGAGCACTCGCCAGACACGGTCGGGGAGATACCCTCGAACCATCACCGGTAGCAGCCGCTCAATCCATATATGATAGTCGTGACTCTTGAGCCCGGTGACTTTTGCCGATTGTATATTGACTCCCTTACTTATATTCGAACAATAGCCATCAGGGAACATCACGACGAATTTGAGCCAATGGAATGCCTCAGACCTTTGCATACTATTAAGGCAGAAGTCAGCATGCGGCTTGAACCAGTTCTTTTGACGGCCTTCAGGAGGCTTCATGTGCATTCTCTCCCTATCACAGAGCTTCTTAACATCAACTCTAGCCTTAACATTATCCTTCGACTTCGGGGTAATGTTCAGGATTGTGTGAAAGAGGGACTCTCCAACATTCTTTTCGGTGTGCATCACATCGATGCTATGGGGAAGTTCGAGGTCCTTGTAATATTCGAGTTGCGTCAAGCCTGCCACGTGAGTCCAGTTGTGCGACACACCATATCCCACATATCGTGGGCCTTTTCTCCCAGCAGGCACGAGAGCACTTAGCTCGGCGTCAACAGCTGCACCATCGAAAGTTGGTATCGCTTTTTCTTCACGCTCAACTCTGCCCTTCTTGAAGTTCTTTTTGTCTTCTCTAAACGGATGCCCTCTTTTGAGGAACTTTCGATGTGTGTCAAACGCGGAATACTTCCGTCCCGCCGTTAGCCACATGAACTCAAGTCGGTTCCTGCACACTGGGCATGGCCACTTACCAGCTGTACACCATCCGCAGAATAGGGCGTACCCGGGCATGTCATGCATGGAATTGTGATACCAAACTTTCATCAAGAAGTTTGTCTTCGATGCACGATCATATGTCAACGTCCCGTGGTGCCAAGAGTGGTTCAGATCATCCACAATTGGCTGCATGTACATACTTAAATTCTTCCCCGGATATTCAGGACCTGGAATGATCAGCGAGAGGAACATGGTCTTCTTTTGCATTAGGGCTCCAGGAGGGAGATTGAGCGGAATAACAAACACGGGCCAGCAGCTGTACGCGGTAGTCGACAAACCATATGGATTGAATCCATCGGTTGCTATCGCGATTCTCACGTTTCGAGCATCTGCTGCCTCATCGGGGTGGTTCGCATCAAAGTTCTTCCATGCCGTACCATCAGATGGATGTCCCATCAATTCCCGGTCGTGCTCATCCTTGTATCTCTTCCCCGTTTTGTGCCATTGCATCTGTGTGGCAGACTCTTTGTTCATGTAAAGCCGCTTGATTCTTTGTATGAATGGGAGGTAACGAAGAATCTTAATGGCGACATTTGACTGCGTCTTCGTACCATCGGGTCCTTTTACCACATGATACCTAGAGGCCTTACACAAGATACAGTACTTGTCATTGGCAAACTGTTTCCAAAACAAAAGGCATCCTTTTGGACAACAATCTATCTTCTGATAATCCATGCTGAGATCTCGCAGGATTTTCTTCGTTTCGTACATGCTTTGAGGCAGACAATGCCCTTCAGGCAACAGGTTACCAGTTGTTTGCAGATGCGCTTCAAAGCATGAACGGGTGCTGCCATACTGGAGCTTGTTGGCTAGTGCTTGCGAGATGGCATCGAGCTGAGAAACTTTGCACCCTCGTACAGAGGCCTCTGAGACGAGGCCATCATAGCAAAGAAGGCCTTCGCGGTTGGCTCTGGGTCCTCTGGTTGACGCGGTTCTCCGGTTCACGCGGTTCCTCCGGTTCTGGAGGTTCCTCCGGTTCCTCCTGTGATGGTGGCGAATCTGGCATGTCGCCAGCACGGAGATCATCTAGCCAGTTTCTAATCCCATCATCTTCATTGCCATTGATCCGCTGCCGCATCACCCTGCCACTCTCGCGCTCGTACTCATCAAAGTTGACTGTCGTCACGAAGTTCGGCATATACCCACGAGAGAAGAGGTGTTTAATCATATCATCCTTTCCCTGACGTGTACGAAACTTGCAACGAGGGCAAGGGCACTGTCCACGAGCGCCTGACTCTGAACCCTTACGCGCTAACTCCTTCACTAACAAATGCGTCTTCCATACCCACTCATCTGTTTTGTCAACCAAACTAGTTCGGCCACTGTACATCCACCCATTATCTGCCATCCTCTGCTGCTTTACTGTGAGCCAAATAATAATAACATGAAATTAAATGCATCATATTTTTATTTTCTTGCATGCAATGTCACCATTTTATTACGGCCAAATTTTATCTTTTACAACATGCAAGGGTTCACATACACTTCTAATAGGTAGGGGCCTATCCCGCCCGAGTACGTGTAGATCGAGTCGTGTCCCATGTTCTACCCCGACCCGAGACGGAATTTCGGCAGCACCTCCCCGCTGTTCTTCAGAATACACGTCTCGAGCTTGTCAAGCCGAGAGGGTGTGCATCCGAAGAACAACAGGGAGGTGCTGCCGAAATTCCGTCTCAGGAAGGGGTAGAACGTGGAACACGACCCGATCTACACGTACTCGGACTGTCCAACAGGACAACCCGGAAGTGTTACGGTTATAAATATGCAAAGATGGACAATCCTGCATATTTATAAATTTGTAACCCTTCCGGATGGGATCTGACTCGGGTTACGCGACTGACTTGGTGATCTAGACCAAAATAAACCTATGCAGCAAGAGAGGCGAAAGATTTATACCCTCGAAGCGTGATCGGTGGCCGGAGAAGGTCGAGGACGTGCTCCGGAAGAGGGCGACAAAACAAAGGGCACCGAGGCAGCCCCTCCTCAGCAGGAGAAGCCGCGACGACGCGCGGGACCGACGGTGCTGGCTGGCGGGAAGCTACGTCATCTAAAAAGTACAAACAATCGAAATATATAAGCAAATATCCCTCCATTTTACCTAATAATTAAACATAAAACAGAATAAACCATAGAACGATGTAACCATATCAGCTAAACATAACACATATAGACAAGTAGCACAATAATACATAGGTAGCATGTATGATAAGTCTAGCAGTACAACAGGTAGCAAGATAAGTCTAGTAGTACGACAGGTAGGATGATAGACATCCTAAACTCGACTCGCGCCGGTGTCAGTGACGTCGTCCAAGCGGGCCCAACAAGAGGACAGGCTGCTGCTAGAGTCCTCGCCCTGCTGCTGCGTGCCGGAGGGGCCGGCCTCGCCCTGCCCGCGCTGCTGCCGGCTCTCGCTGAAGACCTGGTACTGGACCGCCATCACCTGGGGATCAAGGAGGAGATCCTTGACCAAGGGGTCATCCTCCTCGCGCTGGTGGCGCGCCCTCAGCAGCCTCTCTGCCTGCCGGTGCTCCCTCTCCTCGGCCTTCGTCGCGATCCTCATGCCATCTGGCGCTAACATATGCGCCACCTCCGCTCATCCTCAAAGTTGAGGATCGCTCTCGCCCCAAAGTGCTGGACCGCCGCGCAGTCGTAGGCGCGGGCCGCCTGCCACGGGCACCTGAAAGTACCAAGCTGGATCTTCCTGTGATCCACTGTGATCTGAGCTGCCCAAGTCGGGATCTTCGTGTGTCTCCGGTGAACACCACGAAACTTTCGCTCCGGCTCCGACATGATACTTAGTTAAGTAAAAGCATTTGATACAGGGGTTAGTCATATATGAAATGAATATATGTGAAATCTATTTCAAGCATTTTTATACCTGCACTCAAGCTCTGCTGCCACTAGAGTAGGAATCCTGCAAGCAAAGGGACTTTTTTTAGTCCAAATAACGAAGATATTATGGAGATGACTATGCATAGGGAACGTGGTTTTACATCTGAAGCCTCATATGTCAAAGCCATTAGTTAGCAAAAAGAGTGCCTACAAGAACGAAGTAGAAATAAATGCATTGTTCTTGCATTTACCCTTGGTTCTGTAGACAGTCTTCTTGCAAGCATAATGGACTATTCTAATCATCGGCTTGCATTAAGAATAGCCAAGAAGACAACATTATTTCTTTCGACTCATAAAAAACAGCAAATCACCTACACTAAATTTTTATACGACGATCATTCCAAATTGACTTAGCAAATTTTTCTAATAACATTTCTAATAAATTTCTAACACTAAATTTCCTAACACTAAATTTCTAACACTAAATTTCCTACCACTAAATTTCCTACACTACAAAAACAACACAAAAATGTACCTAAACTACACACCTAATTTATACTCTACCACCTTAGCAAAATTTCTACTAACACTTGGTCGACTAAATTTCTAACACTAAATTTCCTACCACTAAATTTCCTACACTACAAAAACAACACAAAAATGTACAAAAACAACACAAAAATGTACCTCGGGGCGGCGGGAGGTGGCCCGCGTGGCGGCGGCGGCCGAAGCGGGAGGCTGCGGCGGCGGCGGATCGAGGGCGGGGAGGAGGCGCACGGGATGGGGGAGGAGGCGGCGGCGGCGGATCGAGGTCGGGGAGGAGGAGGCGCACGGGATGGGGGAGGAGGCGGCCGGGTCGGGGAGGAGCGGCCGAGGCGGGAGGTGGCCGGCGTGGGGAGTGCGTCGAGGCGGGAGGTGGCCCGCGTGGCGCGGCGGCCGAAGCGGGAGGTGGCCCGCGTGGCGGCGGCGACCGAAGCGGGAGGCTGCGGCGGCGGCGGATCGAGGGCGGGGAGGAGGCGCACGGGATGGGGGAGGAGGCGGCGGCGGCGGATCGAGGTCGGGGAGGAGGAGGCGCACGGGATGGGGGAGGAGGAGGCGCACGGCGTTTTTTTTTGTTTGTCTCCGCTCCGACCAGGTGCTTGTACTAATTATTAGGGCAACCTATACGCCGACGGCAATGCCGTCGGCGTATGAGTTGACCATTTTTTATTTATGTCCCTTGCAATTTATTAAAATTAATCGAAACAGAGTAGTAGCAACTAAGATAGAACAAAACGTGCAATGTATACAAGTGTGTTGTGTGTTGTAAATGTGCAAAATCTACTCCTAGGTGTGACCGACATCACCGGCTTCACTTTCTCTCTAGTGAGTTTCTGCACTTAGAGGTGAAAACTCCCCTTTCGGGCGAACCAGATGGAATCGTGTGTCGATTTGGGGTAGACTTTGGTTTCTCATGTTCCTATGGCCTAACATAACACAACCAAGCAAAAAAGTCCACTGGGCTACCCCCTTTCGACGCACGTCTATGGGGGTAGACGGAAACGTTAGGGTTTTTCCAGCGGATTCAGGGTTTCACCGAAGCGGGGCCCCGGAGCGTCGGAACCCCACCCAAACCTAGGTTGTGACATACCATATGTATACAAGTGAGTTGTGTGTTGTAAATGTGCAAGAATCTACTCCTACGTGTGACCGACATCACCGGCTTCACTTTCTCTCTAGTGAGTTTCTGCACTTAGAGGTGAAAACTCCCCTTTCGGACGAACCGGATGGAATCGTGTGTCGATTTGGGGTAGACTTTGGTTTCTCATGTTCCTATGGGCTAACATAACACAACCAAGCAAAAAAGTCCACTGGGCTACCCCCTTTCGACGCACGTCTATGGGGGTAGACGGAAACGTTAGGGTTTTTCCAGCGGATTCAGGGTTTCACCGAAGCGGGGCCCCGGAGCGTCGGAACCCCACCCAAACCTAGGTTGTGACATACCATATGTATACAAGTGAGTTGTGTGTTGTAAATGTGCAAGAATCTACTCCTACGTGTGACCGACATCACCGGCTTCACTTTCTCTCTAGTGAGTTTCTGCACTTAGAGGTGAAAACTCCCCTTTCGGACGAACCGGATGGAATCGTGTGTCGATTTGGGGTAGACTTTGGTTTCTCATGTTCCTATGGCCTAACATAACACAACCAAGCAAAAAAGTCCACTGGGCTACCCCCTTTCGACGCACGTCTATGGGGGTAGACGGAAACGTTAGGGTTTTTCCAGCGGATTCAGGGTTTCACCGAAGCGGGGCCCCGGAGCGTCGGAACCCCACCCAAACCTAGGTTGTGACATACCATATGTATACAAGTGAGTTGTGTGTTGTAAATGTGCAAGAATCTACTCCTATGTGTGACCGACATCACCGGCTTCACTTTCTCTCTAGTGAGTTTCTGCACTTAGAGGTGAAAACTCCCCTTTCGGACGAACCGGATGGAATCGTGTGTCGATTTGGGGTAGACTTTGGTTTCTCATGTTCCTATGGCCTAACATAACACAACCAAGCAAAAAAGTCCACTGGGCTACCCCCTTTCGACGCACGTCTATGGGGGTAGACGGAAACGTTAGGGTTTTTCCAGCGGATTCAGGGTTTCACCGAAGCGGGGCCCCGGAGCGTCGGAACCCCACCCAAACCTAGGTTGTGACATACCATATGTATACAAGTGAGTTGTGTGTTGTAAATGTGCAAGAATCTACTCCTACGTGTGACCGACATCACCGGCTTCACTTTCTCTCTAGTGAGTTTCTGCACTTAGAGGTGAAAACTCCCCTTTCGGACGAACCGGATGGAATCGTGTGTCGATTTGGGGTAGACTTTGGTTTCTCATGTTCCTATGGCCTAACATAACACAACCAAGCAAAAAAGTCCACTGGGCTACCCCTTTCGACGCACGTCTATGGGGGTAGACGGAAACGTTAGGGTTTTTCCAGCGGATTCAGGGTTTCACCGAAGCGGGGCCCCGGAGCGTCGGAACCCCACCCAAACCTAGGTTGTGACATACCATATGTATACAAGTGAGTTGTGTTGTAAATTTGCAAGAATCTACTCCTACGTGTGACCGACATCACCGGCTTCACTTTCTCTCTAGTGAGCCAGGAAAGTTTTTATTTGTTTTACATGTATATGTTGTTGGGTTGGGTTCCGGAAAATTCAAACCGTTATTTTACGTGGGTGGGATACTGAAATTGGGAAGGCAATTATAGGTCCAATATATATATAAATTACAACTACATTAAATATTATATAGAGAAATAAAGAAATGAATATTATATACGAAAATAAATAAAAAAACAACTAAACGCCGACGGCAGCCGTCGGTGTATAATAACGCGTGTACGCCGACGGCCGTACCGTCGGCGTATCAACGATGCTGGACGGTCCCGTTATGCCGCCTGTTTGTACGCCGACGGGAGAAAGAACGCCGACGGCAGCCGTCGGGCACGTATGTCTACGCCGACGGCTTGCTCGTCGTCTGCCCTAGCCCGTGCTGTACGCCGACGGCCCCGACATTTGGCCGTCGGCGTACAATAAGGCCGTCGGCGTAGTGTGGCTTTCCCGTAGTGCGAGCGTCCTGAATATGTACCTGTCGAAGACAATCTTTTTCCTCGTGCAGTCTTCTGGTCTTCTTTACTGTTGCCTGTGCTGTGATTGAGCGAAGAGAAAACATTGCTAGAGAAAAATATGTTTTAAAGATACATTTTCTTCTTTGACTCAGTAGCTGTCGATAATCTAGCTTTTCTTTTTTTGCCATCGACTTGAAAAGAGGAATCCTGTAAAATAAGAATGTTAAAATGTGGTCAATAGATTGTATGCGATGAATTTGAGCGAAGAGAAAACATTGCTAGAGAAAAATATGTTTTAAAGATACCTTTTCTTCTTTGACTCAGTAGCTGTCGATAATCTAGCTTTTCTTTTTTTTTGCCATCGACTTGAAAAGAGGAATCCTGCAAAATAAGAATGCTAAAATGTGGTCAATAGATTGTATGCGATGAATTTGAGAATGAAAACAGTGCACATGGTTATGCTGGTGGTCACATGTCATTACCAGGTTAGGTTACAACAGTAGTGATACTTTTCACTTCATCAGACTTCATAAATCTCATTCATTCTTGGAGCTCAAAATCATACATATATTATTTTATGTTCATTGGCAATGCAAAATTAAATTCATTACAGAAGAAATGAAACAATACCATAAATACAGTCTCTATAGTTTGAGGCTAGCACTAATACAGTAGAATGGTAAGGATTGTCTAGTTTTCCTGTCTAAAAACAAAAGAATAAGTAGTATTTATTTATCAAGGTTGTTGCCACTTCTCGAGAAGGTGTTGGAAATTTGCAGTATAACACAGTAGAAGAAGAACCGGTGATAAAATGTGGTAAGATGGCAGGTTCCTAAGGCCCAGTTCTTTTGGCGGCTTCTCCAAGAAGCTGCCCCTCCCCAGCTTCCTAGAGAAGCCGTCTAAATTTTGGGAGCGGCTTTCTCAGGAAGCTGGGGGAGGGGCAGCTTCTCGGAGAAGCCGCCAAAAGAACTGGGCCTAAGCGTTTGATTGAAGAACCGTGCTACTGCAATATTTTACAGATTGGATATACATACTGCAATATTTTGCAGTTTGGATTAGTGGTGCTTAAATCATTAAGGATTGTATTAAGACATAGTAATCAACGACCTCTAAGTACACCAAATCTATTTAGATCATGTTTTGTCTTGGAGTAATTATATTTTTTTCTATTCTGGTATATATCTCCTTCCATTTTAAAGATTACGGTAACATAATCAGATATTCGTATGCTGAAAATTTGGGGAAGCCAAAGATCAATCATGGTGCAATGTTATACCACAAAACCTAACATTATCCAGGTCGTGCAGCTCCTAACTTATGGCCTTCATCATTTCATTCTCCACCTAAATCCAGTTATGTAGCATCTGCAAAACACCTGTACAATGCTGTCATTCCTGCACCATCCAGGACCAAATCAACAGAAAAAGACATCAAGGATGAACTGAAGGGACTTGTTTTGATCAGAAAGAGAAATCTGCTTACACCAAGAACAACAAAAGAAACTCAACAAACTTAATTTTTAACGGGAGGCTCACGGCTGACAGTAGTTGCGAGATCTTCCGGCCGTGCGGCCAAAGCAGCAGGATGACGCCATTTCCTAGGATAAGCCAACAAAACAAATCAAGTACCCGTACAAACGAAAAAATCTAAACATCAGAGAGACCAATCACTATACGGAAGAACTGGAGTTGTAGTATGTTACCGGACTCCAGTTGAGGGGCAACGATCCAACCACGCGATTGAAGCGGTGCAACGGCTGGTGAGATTTGAGGTCATGTACTCCTGGCAACAGGGAGAAGCTGAGGCAGTGGGGGGCACAGCGGACAGGGAGAGAGAGAGAGGAGGTCGCCGGCCTTGGGAAAGGGAAGGATCTCGAGCGGGGTTGTGCAACCGCTGGTGCCGGTGAGAGAAAAGGGGCTAGATCCCAGCGGGGCTCTTCGCCGCTCTGCCGGCACGCACATCCCCGCCTCCCTCCTCTTGCTCGCTTCATCCTCAGCCAAGCAGGGTCGGGAAAAGGGGATTGAACGGGGAAGAACTTAGGCAGGGGGGCCACGGTAGCCAGGGAGAGAGGGGAGAGGGCGACCTCTGGTGCCAGGTCGGGGGAGGAGACGACGCACACAGCAGTACCCCGGCTGGCGGCGGCGAGTCGGGATGGGAGGCGGACGCCGGGGCGTCTCCTCTGCGGCGGACGCGGCGGCGCACGGCCGTCCAGTCGGCGGGCGACGGGAAGGACAGCTCGGGACGTCGTCGAGGTGGGGGCTGGAGGCAGCCGCCTCGGGGAGGAGACGCATGGGGAAAAGGAAAGGACTAGGCGTCCCCGGGGGATCTGGGGAAAAAATCCCCCGGGTCCCCTGCTGACACGTGTCCCCTTATTTCTGTCCAAATCCTGCTTTTGCTGCCGCCGCAGCAAATAATTCCCCGCTTTTGCTCCCTATGTAGCAAAAAACGGTTCGCCGAGAAAACAGAAAAAAGAAAAACTGATTTCGCCGGAGACCTCACCGGAGACCTCGCCGGAGATTTCGTAGCAATACAAATGCTACTGTAGCAAAATCGACTTCGCCGGAGACATCACCGGAGACATCAACGAAGACCTCGCCGAAGACATCGTAGCAAATTTTTTGTTCTATTGTAGCAAACCCACATAACAATAATAGCAAAAAAATTGTTATATTGCAGCATCGTAGCCAAAAAAATCCGGGTAGTTGAGACTTATGATGCAAAACATCAGAACAAATTGTAGCAAAAAATTTCTTCTTGGTGCAAAAAATTCAGACATGAACAAAAACGTCGTAGCAAAAACATTGTGCTATTTTAGCAAACCCACGAAACTATTGAAGCAAAAAATTGTAAAACATTACAGTATCGTAGCAGAAGCACCGGCGCCGGAACTGCGACCAGAAGCACCGGCGCCTTGCCACGGGAGCACCGCCGTGCTCGTTCCGTAGCACCGCCATCCTTCCATGGGAGCACCCCCGTCGTGCTCCGGTAGCATTGTGCCTCCACGATGGTAGCAGCGCCGCCATGTCCTCGCAGCAACGCCGCCGCGCTTCGGTAGCACCACGCCTCCACGATGGTAGCAACGCCGCCATGCTCCGGTAGCACTGCGCCTCCACGATTGTAGTAGCGCCGCCGCGCTGCCACCTCCTGCTGCTCTCCGGTGAGGGGTCTCATCACCAGCTCACCGCCGTCCTTCGTTGGCAGCTCCGGTGACCACGGCTGGCAGCACCACCTCCTGCCGCTGATAGCACCGCCGTATGCGGACGGTAGCATCAAGATGTGCCCATGGTAGCACACCTTCCCTCCCATGGCAGCACCACCGCCGTCGCCGGAGAAGACTCCAGATCCGCCACCTACTGCTGGTAGCATCGTTGTATGCTTGCGGTAGCATCGACATATGCGATTGGTAGCAAAGCCGCCTGCCACCCTGGCAACATCACTGCCTTACCCTGGTAGCTCCGCCGGGTCGCCATGGCAGCACCGCCGTGCCACCATGGTAGCATCATGCCTGTGCGCTGGCAGCGGCGCCACCGAGCGCTGGCAGCAACGCCGTGCCGCCATGGTGGCATCGAGCATGTGCGCTGGCAGCAACGCCGTGCTGCCATGGTAGCATCGCGCCTGTGCACTGGCAGCGCCGCTGTGCCGTGATGGTAGAGCACCAGCCAGGCGCCCGGAGAGGAGCGGACAGGGCGGCGCCAGCCAAGCGCGAGACGCGGCGGCGGTGAGCTCCGTCAGTAGTTATAGGAAGGGCTGGGAGGCGGGAGAGAGAGGCTCGGCGGAGGTCGGCTCGCTGGCCGGCGTGGACGCATGCTGCCAGCAGCGCCGCCAACTCCTTGTAGCAACGGCGGTCGATGCTCGCATCACAGGTGGCCACCGCTCCTGGTAAAATCAGCGACGGGCAGCCACTGATTTTCATGGCGTGCTCCCGTGCGTGGGAGAGGAGCAGGGAGGCAGCACATCCCAGAAAAAAAATAGGGTGCGGGAGAGAGGAGATCCATGGCGGATCCTATGTGTGGAGCTGGAAGCAGCGCATGGCGGTACCGCGGCCAGGAGCGCAGACGACAGGATCAGAGGTGTTTGTTCTGTGGTGTTCTTGTGGGAGGCGATGGGGAAAAAAGAGCGGACAGCAAAGACGGGAGGCAGAGGATAGGGATGGGGATGCGGTGGGGCCCGAGTCACGCGCACTCGATTTTCTTTCTCCACGGATGGGGCATGTGGCATGCGCGGAAGGAGGAGGACGGGAGGGTGAGATCCCCCTGGGTGATTACAAGACTTTTCCTGGGGAAAATGAGGAGGATTTGTGTTTTAGGTTAGGGATTGCCTTATTTGTAGTTGGACCGTTCCGTAAATTCCAGAAATCATAGGGGCTGTTTTGCAAAAAATTCCAGAGGGACCGTTAGATCGGGAATGGACGGCGCGGAGGTGGCCAGGGGGTGACCGGCGTGCGAGCGCGGGCAACCAGGAGACGTGTCGAATGGTGATTGGCTAAAATTCGTAAGTGAACAGTAGCGGACGAAGTTGGGTCGACGTGGCTCAATCCTGACCGTTGGTCGCGATGATCGGACGGATGGTGAAATTGGGGTGACGTGGCACCGCGGACTGGGGTGGACATGTCTAGCCTTTATATATAGTAGGTAAGTAGGTATGAGTCCTGACAACCACGTAGCAGGACACGTGTGTAGCTGACCTATAATCGCTTGTGTAATAACAAAATAAAAGCGTGGAATGGGACCATTTCTACACTTTCACGCTCGTTGATCGCACCAAATTGGTTATAAATCCCACACCGAATAAATCCTCTTATGATTGATGATTTGACATACAGTATTGCTCGTTATACCAGCTGGATCAAATTCTCTTTTCAGGCGCACCTATCGGATCCCAAGGACGTGGCACTGGCAAGGCATGCATGCAGTCGGTAGCAAGCTAGCAAAGACAGAGTATAATAATGCTGGCAGAGATCTTTAAGAGAAAAAAGGCCGCTGAGTGTGCCGCTGGTTTAAGAATTAAGAGACAGC
The DNA here is from genome assembly GCA_947311845.1 of Poa pratensis. Taxonomy (NCBI): domain Eukaryota; kingdom Viridiplantae; phylum Streptophyta; class Magnoliopsida; order Poales; family Poaceae; genus Poa; species Poa pratensis. Next base: position 25,480,520 of record CAMZMU010000067.1, read on the forward strand.
TGCGATTCTTGCATGCCGTACGTGTCAGCTGCATTTTTTTAGAAAAGGGGTGTGGATCCCGGCCTCTACATCAAAATGATGCACATAACCATCGCAATTTATTGCATAGTTTCAAGCATCCAAATAGTTTACAATTCACGGATCACAGAGATTGTAGATAAAAATCAACCAAAGGAAAATCAAGAGTCTAAACATCTAGGGTTCTAGGATTTAACCATCCTCCCGAGCATAACATAGAACGCACGACCGCCATCATCATAATCCCCATCTGATCTGCAGTTAGGAGTAAGGATCACGCGTTGATCCAGTAGTTTGCTTTGTTTACAACCTGCAAATAGTTAGCAATAGAGATTTTATTAAAAACAACATCATTCCTGCCATTCCAAATGGATCAAAGCAAAACTGAGACGCCTATACGTATCCGTGCTTTTTTTTTTGGTATCAGTTCCATTCAGCCAAGTACCAAACAAATGGGCAATGCTGGTAGGCTTTGAGATATTAAAAGTAAAATAAACAAGTCTCCAAATATTGCGAGCAAAAGAACACGAAATGAAAAGGTGTTCAACAGATTCTTCCTCATTACAGAATACACATTTTTTTACACCCTAACCAGCGTCTTTTAGCTAGGTTGTCTTCAGTGAGCAAAACCTTCGGGTGAAGGAACCATAAGAAAATTTTAATCTTTAAAGGTACTTTCAATTTCCACAGGTGCTTACTAAAATACCGTGTGTGTCCATTCAGTAAATCAGCGTATAGAGATTTAACTGAGTACACACCATTGGCATTTAAGCTCCATTTGAAGTATCTGGCACATCTGTTAGATTAACTCGCATTAGTCTCTCAACTAGGTGCAACCAAGCATTCCATTTATTCCCAACAAGTGCTCGCCTAAATTGAATAGCTTCCGATAGAGGTGTCACCGTCATGACATCCGCTACCCGAACATTTTTACGTCTTGCTATGTTATATGTTATAAAGAAAGGGATAATCGTTCGCTAACGAATTTTGACCTAGCCAAGCATCCCCAAAAACCGGACCTGGAGACCATTCCCTACAATAAACGTTGAAAAAAAAATCATGTTTTACCTTAACGAGACCTTTCCAAAGAGGTGAATCGTTAGGCTGAGCTTCTACTTGTGAAAGTGTTTTTCATAAAGATATTTATTTCTCAAAAGTTCCTGCCAAACTCCTTCTTCGTTGAGCAATTTAAAAATCCATTTACATAGTCTTTATGTGGCAGCTGCATTAGCAATTTGATAATCGATAGATGGCTAAACTGAGCGATCGATGATGGATTCTCCGGGAGGTGGCTTAGTTAGTTGATTAGCTCGGTTGCGTGCGTACGTGGCAGAGGCAGGCACGAGTCAGAGCGAGAACACAATAGCAGAACAGAACAGATGTAGCGATCAATGCAGGTACGAGCTAGTGATCGAGGGCACTCGTCAGCTAAAAGACGATGGTTATCTTGTAGCTTGGACGAGGGAGAGGCTATGCATCTACTATCTCGGTACCTTGGAGTCGCAAGTAATCAAAAATAATTTCAGATTTTCATGGAAGTAAATTCAATATACTTTCGTGTATGATTTTCGTTGGACTAATCTACCACTAGGAGGCTATGCATCCACTAGGAAGCTGATGCTCGAGCAATTCACCACTCGACTAAAATGCTTGCTTATTAGCCTAACTACCCTGCCAAAAGGAGAGGAATTTAAAAAACCCCTAGCATGCAGTTCCTTTCACCAAGAAAAGGGCGGGAAGATCGTGGACCGACGAGAAGAGACGTACCACCGCATCCCTGGGCAGTACGTAGCGAACGTGTACAGTAGATACGATGCTTACGTGCCACTCACTGCTTGGACGACGATCGGCCGCTGGATCTCGCACTTTCGGGCGGGGTCGGTTACACGTACGCTTCGGACAGCTAGTTAACGAGCGTGCGTCGCTGTCCGGAAGCGACGAGAGAAGCATCGGGTCCATGCGCGCGTGACACCTCACCGTACCGGCCGGCTAAGCTTACCAATCTCAAAGCTGCCCTCAGAATGTTAATTACCACGTGTGAATATGCTGCTGCTGTTAATGGATAGAAAATGACGTCGGTGAAAAGAAAAAGGGTAAGTTGCGTGTATGGCCACGGTAAATTTGATTGATAGTCGTCGATCCCAAGCCGGAGTCGATCGATTGATTGATAAATTGGTTTTCTCTGAAAGGTACGGCCGGGGTCCGGACAGTATGCTCGATAAGCTTCTTCGCTAGGTCGTCTGTGTGTCGATCGGAAAGCACCTTTTGTTGATTGGTTCCCGTACGTACGTTCTTTGGAGCTTAGCTACTGTACAAGATAGACACGATGATGATGCGTATCCCTATCTGCGTACGGCATCTGCATATCTTCATGGGTTGTGCGGATGCAGCTGCTCGCTCGATGACTCGACCCAAAAGTCCAGAATATTACGCCGACTACGGGGACCTCGTGCAGTTATAGACATGTGCGGTGATTAATAAGACAAATCTTATCTTACAAATAAAGGCAATTTTTTTGTTTCTCATTACTGTAACTCTGACATCGTACTAAGTGGCAACGCTAAGATCGAGCACCAGTGTATATGCCATCGCTTGTCATGAATTTCGTATTTTCACAATTATTATGTATTTTTGTAGTTAGCTCCTGTTGGAAGCGTAGTCACCAGAGAGCACTCTCCTTCCTTCCCCCCATTTGCCTCGTCTTCAGTCGCCGCAAAAACCCATAAATGTTACATAATACACTCTAACTAAGTAGTAGAAGGATAAGTCCTCATAACACAAGCAGCACAAACGTCTAACTAAGTAGTCCTTGAATTCATGAGAGATTAAGCAACATGGAGGCCCATCATTGATGATTGCTGTTTTCTGCTAATTATGTAAATTAGCACCAACCCTTTTCGTGGATATATATAGTTTTTGGATATAAATTCTACAAGTTAGTTTTGACAGCCTTAAATATTAATTACGACAAATATCAACACTGCAAAATACAATTTGATATGTTGTCAATATGTGTGTGGTGAACTGTTGATCTTGCGAAGTTTAAATTGTATTCATAGCTCATATTTTGTTTCAATATATATGCAGTTGTGGAGATGAAAACATAGCCGGTGCCCTAGTTTATGTCATATGCTACGGCACAAAAGTTTTTAATGGCCTAAAACCTACTTTTTGGTGCCCTAAACTTATTTTAAGTGCCCTATTATACATTGTATGTGTTGGAGATGCTCTTATGTAAAGAACTGTTGTGTTGGTTGGCGTCTCGCGCTCTTTTCTCCATACGAGTGGCACTAAAACGTGGCAGAACACAGAAGCATATGGGGGTGGCGCTTGTGCACACCTTCAGCCCTTGGGGCACCGAAGAGACGACCTATACGACCGTATACAACAATACAAAACAAGTTCCAAAATCAATATGGCACCAAAATACGGTGCTATACTCAACGGGAGTAAATTAGTCCTAGGCTCCAGCTGACCCCATCGGGATCCGTGTACATTCCCAGCCTTCGCAGCGCCGTACCTTTCCGCTCTCGGAGTCCCGCCCACCACAGTGTCGCGCCGCCACCGGCGCACATCCCGTGGTGGGCCTCACAAACTAACCGGAATTCCCGAAATGGAACACCTGTCCACGTGGGCCGCCGTTGCTCCGGACCCACCCGGCCGCCTCGCCGCTCCTGGCCTCGCCCCCTCGGGCGCTCGTCCAAGCGCACTGGCGTCAGCAGTGACCAAATCCGCCCACCGTCAGATGCCCTCCACGTACGCCTCGACGCCAACGGCAGGCATTCCCAGCACGCGCGTGCGCTCTATATATGGCGCGCACGCCTCACCGCGCATGGTTTCATGCTCTCCGATCCAAGCTCTCTTCCGGAACTAGAAGAAGCTCAAGGATCGATCGATCGCCCGGCCTAGCTGCTGGTTCTTGTTATCGCGTCGTTAATTTGGAGCTGTGAGACTAGCTTCGTAGCTGTGTTTCGATCGAGTGGTTGTGTTTAAGATCGAATCGAGGAGATGAGCGGCGGAGCAGGAGGAGCGGCGCCGGCGTCACACGGGCAGGAGCTGCAGCTGCCGCCGGGGTTCAGGTTCCACCCGACGGACGAGGAGCTGGTGATGCACTACCTCTGCAGGCGCTGCGCCGGCCTGCCCATCCAAGTGCCCATCATCGCCGAGGTGGACCTCTACAAGTTCGACCCATGGCAGCTCCCAAGTACGTCTTCCTTCCATCCATGTACACCCGATCGATTGATAACCTCTGTCGGCCAGGCCGGTGCGCGAATGCATGCATGAACGAACCTAAGCTAGTTGCCTAGTTCACACGCCATGGTTTGATTAATTTGTGCTCGCATGCAGGAATGGCGCTGTACGGCGAGAAGGAGTGGTACTTCTTCTCCCCGCGCGACCGCAAGTACCCCAACGGGTCGCGGCCGAACCGGTCCGCCGGCGCCGGCTACTGGAAGGCCACCGGCGCCGACAAGCCGGTGGGCACACCCAAGCCCCTGGCCATCAAGAAGGCGCTCGTCTTCTACGCCGGCAAGGCGCCCAAGGGCGACAAGACCAACTGGATCATGCACGAGTACCGCCTCGCCGACGTCGACCGCTCCGCCCGCAAGAAGAACAGCCTCAGGGTACGTGCCCTACTAGCTTTGCTACTCGAGCTGTGCAACCACCATATCATATCTTGCATTTATTTTTGTCTTCTTTACCATCTCGATCGAACGATCGACGACTAGATTAGATAGTACGACTAGATAGGGAGTTGGTTATCGTCACGTATCGATCGTATGTGGAAGATAAGTGGGACTTAATTATGTACGATCCTTATCATGGCCTGCGAGTGTGAACGCTGGAGATGCCGGCGTGCGTCATCTCCTCTACCCGCCAATTATTTATCGCGCTTTGCGTTGCTCCGATAGCGACCGTGCATGTCGACGGAAATATCCAACCAATAATGGTTTTGGAATTCGGATTATACAAATTAAAATCGTCTCTGATTGATCGCTTTACGATGGATATAGATTCATATTGGAATGTTAAAATTGATTTTTCTTCTGAACCTATCGGCTGATCTTGTTGCAGTTGGATGACTGGGTGCTGTGCCGGATCTACAACAAGAAAGGCGGCCCGGAGAGGCCGGGCGCCAGTGCCAAGGCCAGCCCCGGGCACGCGGCCGTCGGCTCGCCGCCGGAGCACAAGCCGGCCCTGCTGCCGCCCTATGCGCCACCGCCCTTCTCGGACCTGGCGGCGTACTACGAGGCGCGGCCGTCGGACTCCATGCCGCGGGCGCACGCGGACTCGAGCTGCTCGGAGCACGTGCTCACGGCGTCGTGCGGCAGCGACCGGCCGGAGGTGCAGAGCCAGCCCAAGATCTCCGAGTGGGAGCGCTCGTTCGCCACCGCCGACCCGGGCGTCAACCCGGCCGGCTCCATGATGGATCCGGCGTCGGGGCTCACCGCCGGCGACCCGCTCCTCCAGGACATCCTCATGTACTGGGGCAAGCCGTTCTGAGGAGTGAACTTCGAATCGGGACATCGATCGATCGGGGGGACTCGGGCGAGCCGCCGGAATCAAACGGGATGGCGGCGATGATCGTGGCCGTTGGATGGGTCATTTTATACTGTAATGGGAGTTATGGATGGCGGCGATGAGACGCGGGAGCCCCGACGGTTCGAGGAGGGGATGGATACGCGGGGTATTACTTGGACTTGAGTGTATACGAATTTGAACTAAGCTGTGTATATATGAGATTGATTTGGACCTGGGATTTGTTTTCTTTTGGTTACTCTATTGTTTCTGCGGAAATTCAAAACGGCTCCCGAGCTCATATGCTCCTGCTTCAATAAATAAATCGAAAAAACAGTAAAACGTTTACACAAATTCTGAATTTTTTTTGGTGATGAACATATACACGTTTTCTACATACGTGACAATTTTCGAGGTGAAATGACATTTTAGGTGCTCTGCATAAAAAAGACAAATCACTGACAAAAATGAGATCTAGAAAAATCCTTTCTTGGAGCACTGAATTTGTCCTTTTTGTATAGAGCACCAGAAATGTCATTTGACCACGAAATTTGGCACGTACTCCCTCCGTTCCAATTTAATTGACTTGCTATCCACCAAATGTAGATGTATCTAGACATGTTACATGTATAGATACATCCACATGTGATGGATAGCAAGTCAATTAAATTAGAACGGAGGGAGTATGTAAGAAAAATTTGGCACGTATGTAAGAAAACACGTATATGTTCATCACCAAATAAATTTAGATTTACTATTTTTTTCGATTTTTTATTGAAGGAGGAGCATATGAGCTCGGGAGGCAAAACGCCTCTCCCATTGTTTCTGGTGCAAACATTGGTACCGACAGCCCGATTGACCTCGGGTTAAAGGTTTTATTAAGCTTCTTAGATATTTTCCGGTGAAGCATCTTCTTTTTGTCAACCACTACTAAATTCTAGCTCTGCTCTGCTAATATGTATTGTTCTCGATTTGAATTACGGAAAAAATGTTTGTAAATTTACTCATGTAGGAATGTTAGAGGTCTTGGGTTCACGATCTCTTGCTATATATTTCTTTGCACTATTATACTTTAATTCTGATCTACTTTTTTGTATACATCATCCGTCCACAAAGATAAACCGTTGATAAAAAAAATTACTCATTCAATATTTGGGTTTTAAATACAAAAGCATTGTTGGTCAAAACTTGTTTTAACCAAACATATGTCTTCTATTTTGTTTAGCAAAGTGAGCGTATCTAGATAATTTTTTATTTATCCTTTAGCATGAAAAAGTGCACAAAAGTATATGGTGTAGGTACAATTGCATTTAATCTTACAAACATACACATGTATATATATGTTTTAGTGCATTATGTACTTAAAATATTATGAAGAGTAAACAATTAATGCTAAGATTGTCACTGTAAACTTTATATGTAGGGAATATAATAAATTTGTGTAAACTCATTCTCTTATTTAACATTGGAGAATAGTATGGTGTCCAGGGGGATAGCTGCCCCCCTCCCATCCATCGTAGGATCAATAATTTTGAGATCTGTGTCTACCTACTTAGTGGTTTTATCGATAAGAGGTGTGGGGTGATTATGTTCTTAATCAGATTCTCTTGTATTTGTAATTTCTGGCAGCACATGTCACATCATACACATGCATTGATTCCCCTTTTCGTTCAGAGTGTTTTTCTTGTCTTCATGTTAGTAGGTTGGATATACCACGTACTCCATATATGCATGTTAGGAATCGAGCTTTGTACTTATCCTTGCAGCCATGCACGTGTCATATCACATGCAGCTAGTTGTGAATGATATATCAGTGTATACGATACATTGTGGTAGCTTATATATTATAATCATAGTTAGTTTGTTGTATGCATCTGATCTTATTTTTATCATACATTGTTTATTGTGTCTGTCTTGTAGTCATGTCTTGCGGCTCAACTAGCGAAGCAGACACCAAAACTGACAAGTCGCGGCCGTTAAACACGCTCTCTAATAGCACATTAGTAGCAACATCTTTGTTTCGTAACAATCTGCTAGTTGATTGTTGGCACACATCCCTACATATAATGTGTGGTAGATGCAAGAGGGCAGCTATCCCCCGTGGTAACAAATCCGCACTCATTTGACATTATTTCTTCAATTTGCAATATTGGTGTCATTAGTGGCTTAATACACCCATGAACCCAATAATTGGCTGTCTAAGCTACTTAAAAAATGTATTTTGAAGGGGAAATTATATGTGGTATATGGACGGTTTTGTTAAAGAAGAAAGAAGCCAATGCTTGTAAATTGGATAAATCAATTCATGGTCCTGGAACAAGCTTCTTATCAATGTTATATCACGTCATATGGTTTACTCAATGACAAAGGTAGTCATGTAAAAAGGCATGTTGCAAGCCTCCTGTGTCCGGGGAGTAGAAATACATAGATAATGTTTCGAAATGCATAAAAGTACCTCTAAAACTACTCGATGTTTAATTATGTTTGAACTCCTCAAGAAAAATGAAGAGTAAACTTCATTTCATAATTATTTAATTTTGGATGACAAGAAATTAGACATGTTGGTCTAATTTGTTTAACAATTTGTATTAGCGTGAAAACAAACCTACATGTGGTGAAATTACAAATGTCAGACAAATCCTGAATAATTATTGGAATTAAAATTATTGTGAAATGTCAAAGGAACAGTAGATTTCATTATTTTTTATGACCGCGATATTTGCCGTTCAGTTATATTTTGCTATTTGGAGAAGGGATATGTATTACCGGAAGTCTATTTTAGGTTCTATATATTTGCTTTTTGCTTGAAATCTTGTATGGAAGGAAATGCTTTTGTGTGTGTTAAGCTTTGAAGTAAGTCATTCGTCTAAGAGAATTCCTATTCACTTAAGTTGTGGAATGTACATTACTGCGATAATGTGGAAGGGCCAAAGTGATCAAGATCTTCAAAAGGTAACAACACTGAGTGAAGGTATCAAAGTCTATGGCTGCAACTAAGCTTTTGATGCAAAAATGTTTCTCCTGTTTAGTTCTATGAACCAACATGAGGAAGTCCTCTCTGAATCTTGCAGTCCAAGCGTTGAGCGTGTGGATAATACCATTGAAGCACATATTGTTCCTTTCTTTCCAAATACTCCATGCTGCCACGGAGAAGACGTCCATAAACATTGGCATTTTCCACTGCAATCTGGCTTGGGATATGAGATGAAATCTATTGCCCTGCCATGTGTGCTGCATATTTGTTCCTAGCTTATTGCAGCAAGAATCACTGGAAGGACATGTGAAGATTTTTTTCAAGAGTTTCTTCCTCTCCTGTGTTGCACAACTTGCAATCAAAATCACTGGTAACATTGTAGCATCTTATTTTAAGCATATTCTTGGTATTTAGCTTGTCAGAAGGAAGCAGCCAGCAAAATAATTTGATCTTGGGTATTGTAGATACTATTATAGGTAATAATCTTACCCAAAAACAACTTGAAACCACATATATGATGTTGTTATTGAGAGCAAGAAGCAATTTTTGTTCTCGAATTTGCGTATAAAGGAGAAATTAAAAGAAATAAATAATAAATAAAGTAATAAGAAAATGGAAAAGAGGAATTAGTAGAATTGAGAAAGAAGGGGAAAGTAATGGAAGAGTTCTGAGTTCTGATGTCCCTTGCGTCTATGTTTAGGGGACGCTAACATTGTAAGCGATAACAACAAGTGACGAATAAACTGGATTCTCTCATTGGATACGGGAGGAGGAACTATGAAAGAGTCTAAGCTAATCGGGGAGCAAGCTCATTAAACCACTAACTTCTGCAAGTCGTTCTTTAGGCAATCTCCGAATTTGGGGACTAAGAGGCTATGGCAGGAGCAGGATATCTTCAATTATATTTTCTTCAGCATTTTGAGATAATAATACAAAAAGTAATAATATAAAGGTTAAAACAAGTACACAATTGTATTTTCTTAAGCATTTTGATATAATTTTCTACAATAAATGCAACAATAATTTTTATGATCGTTACATTGTTGGTGGTTGCTAGGGGGGCAATTGCCCCCTCCCAACACACATGGATTTTTTTGTTGAATAAATATTTGTACATTAGTTTATTTATACGCATAAACAAACATATAAATATTGTGCCCAAACCTGGCTCCGCCCATGCAGATCATCGTGAAGGTGGCCGAGAGACAGGCCAAGGCAGCGCGCTGGGCTGTCATGGCCCGCGCGTCGTTGACCTTGGCCCGTTGGCTTTTAAGGGCGGCCACGGTGTCCGTGAGGTTCTATCTTAGGGCGCCGATATATCTTTCCGTTGTTAAAATTCCGGAATTTGATCCACCTCCTCGCTAGTTATGTTGTTGTCGTCCGAACCTAACATGACAAGCGAAATGGATAAATAGGTAAACATTAGCTCCTTTTAATATTCTGTATTTTTCTGAATTTCAAGTAATTCCCTCCTGTTTTATCCTTCTTGCCAATACAACGCACTTTCTAAATACTGATGCATATCCTCCCATTTAGAAGGGTGAAATGACCATCGATATTCATGGAAGGTATTCATCGATCTGTCTTCCCTGGAAAGCTAGCAGCAGCCGCCACGACCTCCGCCTGCACCATAGATTGGTTCCCCTCCTCCGGCCGGCCTCGCCAGTGTCGGGAGGGGTGGGAAACCCGATCTATGGTTGAAGTTCTTAATAAAAGTAGTGTTTTCAATAGGTTAGATTAGGGTTTTGGTAGCTGTCTTGTTCATCAATGGAGTTGGCATCATCTACAATAAGCAATCTTTGGTCCTTCCTTCAACGACGTGATCTTCTTCCCGACGTCAATGGTGGTGATGTAAGGTTGAATTTGTCTAGGTGATCGATTTTGGATTTTTTTAATTAAGGTTGCCGAGAGGATTGTCCTCGCAATATTTGTCCCGGCTGCTACGTCCTCGACAATGGTTATTTGTACTCTCGGCTCCCAGCGACATCGACCATGTTGTTCTGTAGTTCTTCCCTGAAATACCGGTGTTGGTAATCTTGCCGATGTTGGTTGATTACCTTAATGGTTGCATGCATACACGTAACCTTGGTATTGCGGCTCAAAATTAAAATTATGTGAGAACCCTTGCTGGTATTCACCGGTTTATGGTTTGGTATCTTTGTCGTTTTACGGATGCCTTCAGAAAAGTACAAAATTGTGTCATGGAAGAAGAAGGAGTTTGAAGATCTCGAAAATTTGCTCCTTTATTTTGTAATCGACGTAGTCAGCCAATTTATCTCTAACATGTACTATTCGGTAATATATAACAAAAACGTTTTACAGTTTGAAACAGAGGCAGGGGGAAACCATGTTAGAATAAAACTGGGCCATGGCCCGCCCAGCCCAAAATCAGTATGTGAAGCCAAGCCCATCAGCATGTGTAAAACCCAGTCCATCAACAGGCCAATGTGGTACTCCTAGTTTCTTTCACGAGTTGTATAAAAAAATGCATGCGCGTGCGTATGTGTATGAGCCAGCGCGCGTTCAAACTAGACGCGTACAATACGTACGTACGAAAACCTTACGAGGGTACGTGACGCTAGCTTCGTGCCTTGGACCTTTCCTCTCAGAATTCCAAGAGGTTTAAGTGCCACACACCCGATCGGCCGATCGTAGAATCAATCGATTCAGGGGCGGGGTCAATGTGCACGTGCGCACGCGCATACGTACAGACGGATAAACAGATGAAGATGCGAACATATGAAGGCCCGTGCGACACGGCACCGGCCTAATTAACTGGGTCTTTCCTCAGGATGCAATTGGACAAGCCGCAGCGCCTCCGCTTCATCCGCCATGTCCGTAAACGCTAATGACAGGATTACCTCTGCCAATTTAGTTGCCCGCTGTGCACGGCGGACATCGTGAGTCCTTCCGTACGCCGCCGGTCTCTGGTCAGCGAGCCGGCCTCCGTCACAGCGGTCAGCTAAATTGGCGGAGGCGGGCGCCGCTAATCCTGTCATTAGCGTTTACGGACAAGGCGGATGAAGCAGACGCGCAGGCGGCTTGTCCACTTGTATCCTGAGGCCTCCGCGTGTGTTTCGTCGGCAGGGATAGATTCTGTATGATCGTGCACGGGCTCCTTCGACATAAACTGAATTGTTAAGCTCGTCCGCCGTGTCACCCTTACGCTTTCTCTTCATTTTTCTTTCTACGACGTTGGCTCTATTGGACTTGCGCAGTGCCTGCCCTTCCGACACCTCGTTTGAGCTACGCAATTTTACGTTTCCGGTGATTCACATGCTTGAATTTCTGAAAAACCAAGTCACCTAAAGTTGCAAAATACATACCTTGCAATTGCAGTCTCTAAAGTTGAGCAACTTTTCCACGCAAAAAAAAAGTTTTGCAACTTTTAAAATTAGGTTTTATCAATTCTCAGTCGGCAACCGTTGGATTAAATATTGAGATCCATGTAAAATTCACATTCTTTTGAACTTTCAGCAAAAAATAGTACAAATTTATAAAATATTAACAAAGTAGTACATTAACGTAAACATTCTTTTAGATATGTATGGATAATTTTTAAAAATTGCCTAAGATTAAGTTATGTGGCACCCCGATCCAGATGATCGAGTTACCCCATATACCAGTCCCAGAAACACTGGATATATGACAACTTGATACACAAAGACATAACCAAATACTATTATGGTTCCAAAGGGTACAACATTACAACAAGGGTGAGGCTTCGATGGTCGCGCAACAGGCGCACACAACAGTATGTACATTATTCTTCTAGGATGAGCCTCGATCAGAGAGTGGCAGCGGATACGTAGAGATGGCAGCGGATACGTAGACAGTAGCGTGGCAACGGCGGGCTTTACTTCACAGGGTTCTGCCTGGAATACGGGTTCCTAGTTCTCGTACAGCGGGTACTCAGCGACAGGTGTAGCAGGGTCTGGCCACATGAAAAGCCAGGTAAGTACATGGAATGTACTCGCAAGACCTTAGCCCAAAAACAAACAAGGTCTACCTATATGGCATGGCATAAGTTCAGAAGGTAGCATCGCATAAGTTCGGGTTTAGAAGTGCGAGTCCAAGCTTAACGGTTGGACATAACTTACCTACTAACCTTTGTAGGGGAGTTTCATGTTTCTAGAATGAGATCACGTTTCTCATTCAACAGTTTGTAACCACATCTAGGCTTTCAAGCCTCTCAGCTAACTCTGGCTTATCTCTAGCCAACTCTGGCTTTAAGGTTGGGTTTCAATTCTATTATTTCTCCATATTCGACAGGACTGACTCATAGCGTGACTTGACCCAAACAACGTCCCATAACCCAGGGACAAGGCTAGATATCCAGATTTAAACTCTCGAGAGGTTGCAACGTTTATCCACACGCTGAAGTCTAATCTTGTACCGCCGGTACCGAAGTACTAGAACCAACCCTGGCGGACAGTACAAACCCATACTTCCACAGTCGTTTACTCTACCAAGACACTCCCTGTATAGCCACCGACATAACTCTATGCCTTATGCAGAAGTGAATCCGGCACGTCCCCAACCCATGAGCGACGCCTAGCTCCGGAACATTCGCAAGACTAGCCTCGACCAACTTTGGTAACCGACTAGACTTGCCAAAAAAGGGTGGCATCAAAGGAGGCTGATAAAATACCCGGCCATGGTCCGCCCATACAGACGACGCATGGTTGTGCCGGTTGTGTTTGGTGAGTGGCACTATGTGACTCAATCTTGTCGAGGGAGGTGATTATCTTCTTAGTCATTGTCGAGGTATTGGTAACGCGGAACTACTATATGGATTCATACGTACCGTAGAGGAGGTGGGGAAGAACGTAGAGGGTTCCAGTGACGGGATTGCACACACGATCTTACCCAGCTTCGGATCTCACGACGGTGGCGAGATCCTACGTGCTGCTATAATTCACTCAAGGAGAATATGTGTACAGGTTACAATGAGATTGTATGTGTGCCCTAAGGCTGCTGGAAGGCTGGCTTATAAAGGCGCCAAGCCTTCCCCTACAAGGAAAGCCTTAACCGACATAGATCACGAGTCCTAGACTAACACGGTAACAAACCCTAACTTGCTCCCTAAGGCGAACGCAGCCAGGCCTTCGTCTTGGACTTCACTAAGCCAGCCCAGAGCTTATCCTTGCGCCTAAGCCCATGAGGCCTTCTCCATTAAGCCCTCCGGCTTTATCTGATGGGCCTCCTTGGTGGGCCAGGTTTTATCCACCGTGGCAGGTATACCCGTTCGGCATAACCTCCACAGTCATTTTGTTTGATTACAGACATCAACATTAACAAAGTAACACATGGCATCCATATAATAATTCAAGCAGTAAATAAGCCGTATTGACCGGGCGACTAAAGCGCCACCACGTATCAATGTCCAAATTGGAATGAAGAGAAAGGCGTCAATCGGACGACTGTGGCGGAGATACCTCCGACCAGCGCCATCTCGTTTGACTAAAATAAGGAAGGGTTACATCGTTCCACCATTCCTTCGACTGCGGCGGTTCCCCCGGTCCATCGTCTCAAGAATGGGGAGGGATGTGCAATAATATGGAGTTTATAATAATAAGCAAATGCAGCATTATTTCATGTGACATGGCATGTGATATGCAACAACATTCAATTTAAACAAGCAAGCAATTTTCTAAAGTTCGACCAAGTTTGGTGTGGCAGAAGTGTTCAAGGGTCAAGAGGGAAGGATGATATTGTGATCAAGAAGAATGAAGAGCCTAAGCTTGGGGATGCCCCCGTGGTGCACCCAAGCATATTTCAAGAAGACTCAAGCATCTAAGCTTGGGGATGCCCAAGGCATCCCCTTCTTCATCATCAACTTATCAGGTCATCTCTAGTGAAACTATATTTTAATTCTTTCACATCATATGTGCTGTTCTTGGAGCGTCTGTGTGCTTTATTTAGTTTGTTATTTTATTCTCTGATCATATCAATGTCGGATCCTATCTATCTTGTTTGGGAGAGAGACACGCTCCGCTTTTTCATTTGAATACTCCTATTCTTCACTTATATTTGTTGAGTATTCATTTTCGCACTGTTTAGCTTCTAGCTCTTGGTTTTCATGTATCTCTTGTTCAGAGCTATTAGTTATTTTATAGAAAGTACTCTCTTACTTCACTTATATTTATTTGGAGAGTTGCTTGGTTGATGTGTTGGTCAGAAATTTTTGCATGTGGTAGTGGTATAATGAAAAACTTGCATAATCTTGTAGATCATTGAACTTTGATAATCTGATTCTTTGCAAACGTTTTGAGGTATTTAGATGGTAAAGCTTGCTGGTTAATTAAGTTAAAATCATTAGTTGTCTTTAAGCTTGTACCGTACTACAAACTCTAAAATTGTTGAAGGTGTAGTTGGACTTGATAGCTTTCCATGTCTGAAAGTTCATCGTAATAACTAAGTTGTGCTGAAGGTCGAGGGATCTAACGGGGTACTTGTGCCGCCGTGAACGGCCCTTCTTGGAGTGAATTTTAATCATGCTCTTAATGTTGAACCTGCTAGTTGTTTGCAATAAACTTGTGAGTTCTTTTTGACTAATGTTAAGCTACGGTTTTTGGCACTTCCACCATCCAAATTTGCTAGCCTCTTCGGTGCTGTGCATTGCCTTCTGCTCACATTGAGAGTTGTGCATACTTCGCCGGTACATCCAACCCCGTGGGAGGACTTCCTCTTGTTCTCCTACACATAAGCCTATACATCTTCCTCAAAACAACCACCATACCTACCTACCACAGCATTTCCATAGCTGTTCCGAGATATATTGCCATGCAACTTCCATTTACATTACATGACTTGTTGTCATTCATCACTTATATATTGCTTTGCATGATTCTATACAGCTGATGTGTGGTTTACCCATGTTACGCTAGATCATTGCATATCCTGCTACACTGGCAGAGGCATACAGTTTCATACATCATGTCTTGTTCGTTATGAGTTATATGTACCAAAAAGTGTGTTGTCATATTAGAATGTTGCCCCTGAAAGTGAAAAGTGCTATGTGGCCATCGAAAAGAGAAACAGAAAAAGAAAAAAAAATAGAAAAAAGGAAAAAAGAAAAAAAAGAATAAAGAAAAAGGGGGCAACATTACTATCCTTTATCCACACTTGTGCTCATGTTTAGCACCTGCAGTATTCATAGTCATCATTTGTGCTCGTGTTTAGCACCTATACTCCATGTGAGAGAGTTTTCATGTTCTACTAGTATAACTATGTGGGGAATTTACACTATAGAACTTGGGTTGTATATTCCAATGATGAGCTTCCTCAAAAGTGCTCTAGGTCTTCATGAGCAACCAAGTTGGATGCACCCCCACTAGTTCCATTGGAGAGCTTTCATACACATATAGCTCTATGTGCATCCGTTGCATGGCAATCACTACTCCTTACATAGCTTCGATTATAAGACTTCCTCTTGTCTAATGATCACTTATAGCTTTGTGAGACTTTCTTCCATTGGCCTTCCAAACCCCCATTAATGTTCTCTTTGCCATAACATCCTGGTGCCAATACCAAATGCTTGCGCTCACCGGTTGAGTAGACTTCGAAACAGTTGATTCATGACGTTCATGTTTATGTTTACTTGGCTGAATCCTTCTGTGTTATGAAAATTTGCTTGATGCTTGGATTGAAGGATAGAACTTCTACGCTGGATACTTAAACCATCTTTAATGAACCTTGTACGGTTTCATGTCTTTAAAGCGATAATTCATGAAAACTTTTAGCTTGTTTGACTCTTGCTTTATTATCTCTTATATCAACTATAGACATTTGCTTTGAATGATTTGATCTCAGCTCACATGCCTTACATTATTATTGGATCAAGATTATGTTGGTAGCATGTCACTTCAGAAATTATTTTCTTTTTATCGTTTACCTACTCGTAAGCTTGGGGATGCTTGATACGTCTCCAACGTATCTATAATTTCTGATGTTTCATGCTTGTTTTATGTATCATTGTCACATGTTTTATATGCATTATATATCATTATTATACATTTTCTGGGACTAACCTATTAACAAGATGCCACAGTGCCAGTTCCTGTTTTCTGCTGTTTTTGGTTCCAGAAAAGCTGTTCGGGCAATATTCTCGGAATTCGACGAAACAAAAGCCAAACCTCCTATTTTTCCGAGGGACACACGGAGCCAGAAGGGCAAGCCAGGGGGAGGCCCACGGCCTCCAAACCACATGGCGGCGCGGGAGGAGAGAGTGCGCCGCCTGGTGGTTTGGCCCACTCGGGACTCCACCGACGTTGCCCCTTCGCCTATTTAGTCACCCCGACGCGAAAACCCTAAATATATATCTAATACTCCAGAAAGACTTCCGCAGCGCCGCCGCCATCGCGAGACCTCGTTTCGGGGGTCAGAAGTTCCTGTTCTGGCACCCTGCCGGGACGGGGATTGACCCCCGGAGCCATCTCCATCGACTCCACCGCCTCCACTTCGACTCCATGATGGTTTGTGAGTAGTTCCCCCATGGACTACGGGTTCTTGGCTGTAGCTAGTTGGTACTCTCTCTCCCATGTACTTCAATACAATGATCTCATGAGCTGCCTTACATGATTGAGATCCATATGATGTAATTGGTGTTGTGTTTGTTGGGATCCGATGAATTGTTACATTATGATCAGATTGTTCATCATATTATCATACTATTGTTTATTTAAGATCTTGCATGCTCTCCGGTACTTGTGGTTACCCTGATCAAGTAGTTGCTTGTATCTCCAAGAGGGAGTATTTATGCTAGATAGTTGGGTTCAGCCTCTATTTAACCTGGGATAGTGACAGCAAGTTCTAAGGTTGTAGATGTGTTGTTGCCACTAGGGGTAAAACAGCAATGCTTTGTCTAAGGATGAATGTGTTGTTTACATTATGCACAATACTTAATGCAATAATCTGTTGTTTGCAACTTAATACTGGAAGGGGTGCGGATGCTAACCGGAAGGTGGATTATTTAGGCACAGATGCATGCTGGATAGCGGTCTGTGTACCTTGTCGTAATGCCCAATTAAATACTACAGTAAACCTTATCTTATCATAAGCATGCATTGTCATGCCCTTACAATTATCAATTGCCCAACTGTAATTTGTTCACCCAACACCTGTTATTTGTTTGGAGAGTTACCACTAGTGTAGATAGCTGGGAACCCCGGTCCATTTGTCATCATCATTGCTCTCTGGTCCTATATGTCATTAGAAGTAGTATCAACTATTTTCTGGTGCCATTGCCTCCGTGTTACTGCTGCTGTGTTACTGTTACTATTGCTCTCATATTACTGCTGCTTTCACATCACCCCTGTTACTAGTGCTTTTCCAGGTGCAGCTGAATTGACAACTCAGTTGTTAAGGCTTATAAGTATTCTTTGTCTCCCCTTGTGTCGAATCAATAAATTTGGGTTTTACTTCCCTCGAAGACTGTTGCGATCCCCTATACTTGTGGGTTATCACGCCACCACGTATCAATGTCCAAATTGGAATGAAGAGAAAGGCGTCAATCGGACGACTGTGGCGGAGATACCTCCGACCAGCGCCATCTCGTTTGACTAAAATAAGGAAGGGTTACATCGTTCCACCATTCCTTCGACTGCGGCGGTTCCCCCGGTCCATCGTCTCAAGAATGGGGAGGGATGTGCAATAATATGGAGTTTATAATAATAAGCAAATGCAGCATTATTTCATGTGACATGGCATGTGATATGCAACAACATTCAATTTAAACAAGCAAGAAATTTTCTAAAGTTCGACCAAGCTTGAGATTAGGTTAATGGCTTGCCTTCAGCAGTGGGGTAGGGTTCGGGTTCAACTTCAACTTCGTTGGAGAAGTTTGAATCTATTTAAAGAATGAAATTGCATTAAAAACCCTTCCTACGGTATCGAATAAATGATCAAGCAAATGAACTCCAAATGAAATTCTTTTGATGGCATAAGACAGACATTTTGAAAACAAAGCTATCAAAAAAAGATTCATATTTTTTTGATAATTTTTTAGAGAGATATGGGCTTTTAAAGTTCTGCCATTTATTTAAAACAGAAAATAGAAAAACCCTAAATGTTTAAAAACCTGACAGGTGGGTCCCACTGTGCACAGTGTTTCGAAACGTTATTCTCTGAAAAAAAAAAAACGCACTGTTCATCGCCGGCAAACTCACCGGCGAGGTCTCCTGGTGGCTAGGGGGCAGGGGAGGCAAGGGAGATGGTGCGGGAGGGCTCGGGGAGGCGTTGCGCAGCTCGTCGGCGAACTTGCGCTTGCTGGGGAGGCCTAGCGTGGACGGAGCTTCCACGGCCGCGGCGACGGCGATGTGTCGATGATGAACATGACGATTCCGGCCACCTTCTACTCCGGCGAGGGCTGCTGGAGGCTCGCCATGATCTAAGGGGGCTGTGGGTGGGAGGAATCGATCAGGGGAGCTCCTACGGCGACGAATTTCGAGCGGATGCCGTGAGGCGGCGGCGAGCTCGAATCCAGCGCTCCGATGATCCACGGGCTGTGGCGTCGCCGGCGAACACCTGGCGCGCCACTGGCGCGGTGATGCCAGCGGTGACCAGGGCCAAGGGCATGCCGACGATGGCATTGGGCCATATCTCGCTGGTCCGTGAACCAAATAGAGTGAGGTTTGGATCTTTGTGCTCCAAATGTGATAAGCTCCAACTTTCCTGAATATTGTTTTGCCAAAATCGAAAGTTGGTCTATAGGAATTTTTAGAAAAACACTTCTGGTCAAAAGAGGAAATGTTGTTTTGGTGAAGCAAATGAAATGTAAAAGGGTTCATAAAATTCCCTGAGGTGTGTGTGTCCATTGTGGTTGTATCAAGGGCCTTGGCTCTCAAGAATTAAAATGTTTGCTTTGCATTTGAGAAAATAAGAAGGAAAAGGGCAGAAACTTGGGTGGAGAAATACTTCTTAATTTTGCAAACAAGGTGTCAAATGTTTTTGCATATTTGGGCTATATATTGCCTAGGGGTCATCCCCTAATTTTTGCAGAATTTTAGGAAAGATATTTAGGGTACTTCCTTTGTAAAGCCATAATAAAGGGATTTCTTTAATTAAAGTAAAGGAAAATATAGAAATAATATTTTTGGGTGAAGTGAGCCAGCAACATGTTTACCAGGTGGGAGAGAATCCAAAACACAAGATCCCAAGCTTGGACAAGATTTGGTAAAAGTTAGAGAGTTTAAAATATCAGTGAAATCAAAAGGAATATTAATTCCCAAAAATCCAGTAATAGATTTTTAAAGAATTTTTTTGAAAAGGTCAAATTTCAGGATGTTACAAGTTAATTCTTAGTGGACCGAGACGTAGACACCTCCTAGAAGAAAATTGATGAAAATTTGGTTCGTAGGTTGCACATGGGGTGTGTATTGATCTCATCCGAAAGCCTACAAATACAACACTTTTTTCTTGACTTGGAACACATGATTCCATTAAATACCAGACTCAGCAGGATCGCTGGTCACAGAAACATTGAGTTCGTCCGACATAGCCTCTGGCCACAGAAGTCTCTCGGCCTGCCGGCTTACTCCTAAGCCGCTAGGGCATGTGCTAATTTATTACAATCACGGGGAACATGTGAAACTAGA
Organism: Poa pratensis; assembly: GCA_947311845.1. NCBI lineage: Eukaryota > Viridiplantae > Streptophyta > Magnoliopsida > Poales > Poaceae > Poa > Poa pratensis. The sequence continues at coordinate 25,500,626 of CAMZMU010000067.1, forward strand.
AACGGAATAAAATGCAGGCGCAGATAGACCCGCAAGTCTCGATAGATAACTCCTTCAAGTGCCAAATCCAGCTCCTTGCTCGTCAGTGCTCTCAAGAATAACGCTTTTGCTAGCGCTCGGTTATCTGAGAAATAAGCTAACGCTCGGTCGATTCCCGTGTAGTGCAGATCGAGATGGGGAAAGAGAGGAGGTCCTCGACGGCGACGACGACGGCGACGACGCGGCTGGCCGCGGTGGCGACGGCGAGGACTGGAGCGAGTCGGAGCCGACGAAGACGCGGCTGGCCGCGTCGGAGGCGGTGGAGGTGAGCAAGAGACTTAACTTGGGGGGTGGGGTGCCGGCGCCGGAGAAGACTTGGCCGACAGTGGGGGGGGGGGGGTTTAGAGGGAAGTCAGGGCGGCGGCGGACCGGCGGTGGGCCGCGGTTGGAGGAGGGCGGGGCGCCGAGGCGGCGCGGGCGGCGGCAGCAGGCGGCATGGCCGGCGGTACGTGGCGGTGGAGGGTCGCCGGAGGGAGGAAGAAGCTAAGGAGGAAGACGACTGAGCGTAACCTTAGCGCTCGGTCGACCGAGCGCTAGGCACACCCCAAGAATAATGCCCTATCAATAGGCAATTTGGCGACGAAGATGTATAGTGGAGTAGCACTTGTCTTACTCCCTCCGATCAGGAAAAAACGTGACGTGAAAGCTGAGCTACACACGTAAAAATCTCTAAACTAGTCACGACACTTAGATAGGATCGGGGCCCGGGAGAGTATTATTTATGTACAACAATCTTCATACTGTACTGACAGCTATATAATCACTTGTACCTACATGTACATGCTTAGATGTTGTTCTGTTATCCCCGTTGAGGTGTTGATAATGGAATTCGGAGCCCCTTTTGGGGTGTTCGCGTGTAAAAAACATGTACATGCTTAACTCTTACATCCACGCAACAAAATTATACAGCTGCTCTACGGTGAAATATTCTACTCCCTCCGACCCGAATTACTGGGCAGACCGTGTTTTAATTTTTTTTTACAAAAACCCCCCGCAAGTTCGAAATGAATTGAAATCAAGTCCATCTTCGTCCTGCTCCACCTCGCGACGACAGTTGCCGTCCGCAGCTCGCCGGAGAGAGCGAGTCCGCGGCGGCTCCGCCCGCAGTTGGGAGGCTCCCTCGGAGGGCTCCCGCCGCCGGCCGCTTCCCCTTCCCATCGCGGCCGCTTCCCCTTCACATCGCCGCGCGAATCCGGCGGCGGCCACCGAGGGGAGGACGGGGACGGAGCTGGGCTTCACCGAGCGATCCGGCGGCGGCCACCGAGGGGAGTACCGCCGCTCCTGTTCCCGCTCTGGCCCCCTCGCCTTGTTCCCGTCCCGACGTGGAGCTTGCCCTCCGCGGCCTCTTCCTCGTCGGCCAAGCCTCCAGAGCACCCAAGCTCCTCTGCCGGCCGCCGTGCGCCTCCATCTCCGCTGGCTGTACAGCTCCAGGCCGTGGAAGAGGAAGGAGCTGTCAATCTCGATGGCCAGGCCCTGTCCCGGACGTCCAAGTCGCTGCTGATCATCTCCTCCTCCCGCCGGATGTGCTCGTCTGCTCGAGGCCTCTGCCCCTCTGCTCCCACCATCGCTTTGGTTAGTTTTCCCCAAGCAAAATCCCTGCAAGTTCAAATCATACACAATTGAGCTGAAGTATACACAGTTCAGCAGCATTAATGCCTAGAAACTTTCAGGAAAAAATTGGGCAGTGTAAGATAGATTGACAGTCACTTCTACTCAAAATTTTACAGTAGCCTCACTGGACCAGCAGGTGTGAGAAACATTGACAGTCAAAATTTTACCACAACATGAATCCTGAAGATAAAAACATGAATCCTGTACTGTACATCTAACTCCACCCCAGAAACCGTTTCAGCAATTGCCTTGTTCTGGTATGTAGTCCTTATGCGACAGATAACAGAATTCTGGAGTAGAAAATTTACCAAACTTACTGGCAACAACCAACAACAGCACAAGGAGACCAAGCACAACAATTCTGGTACAAGCACAAGGAGTATGTACTTGTAGGATTTCTTGCTAGGATTAGTGTGAGCTTGCTTGGTACTGCACTTAACTGAACTTAACAAGAAATAAAACATGAACTTAGCTGAACTCAACTTGCCTGTGTCACAGTTAGATAATTGCATTCCACACACCACACTTGTCCAAAGCTCAAGGCAGAATATAATTGCATTCCACACACCACACTTGTTCTGCACAGAAACAATGTATGCTCACCAACAGTTAGCAACAGGAAACACTTGTTTGTTTGTTTGTTTGTCTATTTGAAACCAAATAATATCAAACTAACATGGAAAGGAAACAACAGAATTATCCCTAAGTGGCCTCTTTGTGAGCAAAACATACTCATGTGAGAAGATAACATTTGCATTTCCGAAATACAAGACGAAAACGTACTTAGCAATACTATGAGAAATAGTACCTCCAGCTGTTTGTTGGTTTGTTTCTTTCTTTCTGCTTTTCTCTTCTTATTACACACTAGTTGTGATGTAGCTGTGAGCTATCAATTTCAGAGAAACTAAATACTCCTCAATTGCTTTTCTGCAGGTTGCCCAGTCCACCATAGGACAAGATGGTCCTCTTTGATATCAACTTCACTCCTCCACAAGAGCAGGATGATGGAGGGAGGGTTCTGGATCTCAACTTCAGTCCACATACTCCAGAAGAACAAGAACAAGCTGCTCAGCCAGGCCACATTCCAGAAGAAGAAGACCAAGAACAAGCTGCTCAGCCAGGCCACATTCCAGAAGAAGAAGACCAAGAACATGCTGGGGAGCCAGACCACATTCCAGAAGAAGAAGACCAAGAACATGCTGTGCAGAGGTACCATAAAGATCTGCCGGAGAGTTATAAATTTGCAGCATATATTACACTGAAAGCTCTAGGAAAAGATAGACCCGTGGTGAAGGCGGATAAAGAAATTGTGGCTCAACTTTTGGGAATAAGTCTTAGATCTGTCGAGAAGACATGGAAGAAGGCCATAGATCAAGAGGGCAGAAATGAAGTGCTTGATTTCTCAAATAAGCGGAAGGGAAGGTGCGGAAGAAAGAGGAGAGAGCTTAATCTGGATGAAAGGGTGCCTAAAGTTGCACTGAACAAAAGGGGTACATTGAGGGGGCTGGCAAGGTCCCTTGATATCCCTTTCGCAACACTGCAAAGGAGGTTGGCATGGGGCGATTTAAGGCGCCATACCAATAGCCTGAAACCACATCTAACTTTGGAAAACAGAATTAGAAGGCTCATATATTGCATCTCAATGGTCGATGAAGCAACAATATTAGAAGCAAAGCTTTCATTCATAAAGATGGGGAACATAATGCATATGGATGAAAAATGGTTTGATATGACTAAGCGAGACAAGACGTACTACCTAACACGAGAAGAACCAGAGCCAGTTCGCACTATCCATATCAAAAACAGCATCGGGAAGGTGATGTTCTTAACTGTGGTTGCAAGACCTAGACATGATGCGCAAGGAAATGTGACATTTGACGGAAAGGTAGGCATCTGGGCTTTTGTCACAGAAGATGCAGCCAAATACAACTCGAAGTATAGGACAAAAGGCATGATGGAACTAAAGAAACTCAATGTTACTAGAGACGTCATGCGGGAATACCTCTGTGAGAAGGTAATTCCAGCAATTGTAGAAGTGTGGCCTGACGATGGAGATGTGGGAACAATATGGATACAACAGGACAATGCTAGAACGCATGTTCAGCCTGATGATCCTGTATTTCTGGCCGCCGTAAAAGCTTCAGGACTGGATATTAGGTTGACTTTCCAACCTCCTAACTCGCCTGATGTTAATGTTTTGGATCTTTGCTTCTTCAGCTCCATCCAATCCTTGGCATTTCAGAGTGCACCTAACACTCTCAAAGAACTGATAGAAACAGTCGAACAAGCTTACGATGCATATGACGTGAAGACACTTGCCAAAGTGTATGTCACCTTGCAGTCTGTCCTGGTGGAGATTATGAAAGACCAAGGTGGAAACACATATAAGCCACCCCACATGGGCAAGGACAAGCTAATAAAAGAGGGAAAGCTGCCTAACACACTAGAGGTTGAGAGCAAACTATATGAAGAAACCTTAAAGCTAATAGCCGACTATGAGAAACAACAAGTGGAGAAAGAGGAGGAGAAGATGAAGGATAAACAAGCAAATAAAGCATCAAAGAGAAAAGGAAGGTCCCAAGTAATCGTGGATGACGACACATTTATCGCAGCAAAAGAATATGGCACATGGTTGAACGACCCATAAAGCATTGTCCGTCCAAGGCGTCTAGTCAAGAAAGTATGTCAATGTCTTATTGCTTGTAATTATCTGTTTTAAGATACTCAGTAGGTCTAAACTGATGCATCTTACTGACAGAATTTTATGTTTACTATTTACAGAAACTTGATCTCACCCGGGAAACACAAATAGGCGAATTTGAAGCTTCAATACAACCAAGAATAGAAGAAGAGAAGCCTAAGCATGAGAAGAGGAAGGGAAAACAACCAATAATAGAAGAAGAGAAGCCTGAGGAAAAGAAGAGGATCAAGAGGAGAAGAGGAGGAGAAGATGAAGGGCAATACAAGAAGCCAAGGAAGGCACAAGAAGAGAAGCCTAAGCATGAGAAGAGGAAGGGAAAACAACCAATAATAGAAGAAGAGAAGCCTGAGGAGAAGAAGAGGATCAAGAGGAGAAGAGGAGGAGAAGATGAAGGGCAATACAAGAAGCCAAGGAAGGCACAATTATAAATTAGCTGGCATGTAATACTAGAGCAAACAATTGTAAATTATAAGCATGGTAGTGACAGGGAGTATATTATCTTGTAAAGACAAATATTCATGAGTATGTGATATTCATAAGTTGCAAATTTTTGACTGAAAAGCAAGGAGTATTTGATTAACTGAAAAAGCAAGGAGTATTTTTGACAGTACACAATCTGTTCCAAGGAATAAACAACATCTATTTTAGCTTATATGGCATTCCACTTGTGCATTAAGCCTAACAGGGTACTCCATAATGAGAAGCTGAAACTGAACAAGATGATATGAACTAATACTCCATAATGTAGCTGAAACAAGATGATATGAACATCATTTGACATGTGCAGTAAGCTTAATAGATCACCATAATGTAGCATGAGAAGCTGAAGCTAAATAAGATGATATGAACTAATGACAAAGCTGAACCTTAAATTTCTACAGCAACCAGACCATAAACTCCTCCGTGGCGGCGCCTTTCTTGGTGGCGAACTTGTTCTTGATCTTGGGTGACTTGGCAGACTCCGGCTTCTGGGTCTTCTCGGCGGTTTTCTTGGGGAGCAGCACGGCGTTGATGTTGGGCAGCACGCCGCCGTGGGCGATGGTGACTCCCGCGAGCAGCTTGCCGAGCTCCTGGTCGTTGCGGATGGCGAGCAGCAGGTGGCGCGGCACGATGCGGGACTTCTTGTTGTCCTTGGCGGCGTTCCCGGCGAGCTCCAGGACCTGACATTGGGAGAAAACAGGGCAGGAATTCAGAAACCAATCGGATTCGCCAGCAAGAAAGCAGAGTCGAGAGGAGATGGCGGCGGGATAGGGGTACCTCGGCGGCGAGGTCCTCGAGGACGGCGGCCAGGTAGACGGGGGCGTCGGAGCCGACGCGCTGGGCGTACCGGCCCTTCTTGAGGAATCGCCCGATGCGGCGATCTCCCTCGTCCTTGGGTTCTCCATGGCTCGAGTAGGGAGGGGCGAAGTGCAGCAGGGCGCCATGCCTGGAGCAGGCGGCGCGGGAGGGGCGGAGCAGGCGGCCGGGGAAGAGCAGAGGCTGGGGGGAGGACGTGTGATTTCAGGTGAAAAAGAGAAGGGGGGGGGGGGGTTTGCAAAAAAAAACACCGCGAACAGTAATTCAGGTCGGAGGGAGTACAATATACAGCTCACATATTCCCCCAATATATACATATACGACAGTAGAAATTATACAAGACCAGAGTAAATAAATAGCACCATGCAAAAAAAAAGAGTAAATAAATAGCAGTACGAACAACACATAAGAACTAGACCATCCCTTTTTTTTTTTGAATTTTTACGGCACTTTATTGATCAAGGCACATCATTACAAACTGACTGCTGGATACAATCCGGGACAGAGTCTCTAAAAATAACGGAAATGTAATGCTCCGCGGAGCGGGCTAAAGTATGAGCCGAAATATTAAACTGACGATACACATGATTGAAAGACACCGAAGAAAAGCCAGCAGCCAGCGCTTTGATGTCCTGAATCACAACCCCAACCATGCTACGATCAACTTCAGGAGAATTGACTCGTTGCACCAACGATAGGCAATCAGAGGCGATCACCAACTTGTCGAAACCTTCATCTCCGGCAAGGGCAAGAGCGCGGCGGAGAGCCAACGCTTCAGCAATCTCCGGCGCTGTAACCTCCTAACTAGACCATCCCATGGGCGTCCTTGGCCAGGCCGTTCGACGAGGGCGGTGCCGAGCAGCTCGGCGGGCCCAACCAGCGCGCGAAGGCGTCGAGCGTGCGGGTGTCGGCACGGTAGTGGCGCTGCGTGAAGCGCATGAGGTCGGCCCACGTGAAGTCCGGGTAGAGCCGCGGCGCCGGCGACTGCTCCGGCGACGGCGGCGGGCGCACGACGCGGTCGTCGCGCGGGCAGAGGAAGTATGCCAGCGAGCGGCGCTCCCGCTCCCGGTGCACCACCGCGCGGTGGAGGCAGCTCTTGTACCGCCCGTTCGACAGTGCCTGCATGCAGCCAGCAACAGTTCACAAGGTCAGGCAAAAGCGCCGGAACTAGGAAACCAACGATGTCACGTACTCCGTTAAAATGTACCGGGGGAGGAGGCCCCACCAGCCACCACTGCTTGCCCCTGCCTGCCGTGCTGCCGGCGTACGAATGTCCTCATGCAGGCCAAGATAGGCAAGCGTCCAAAATAGCTAAAAGAGAAAGAACCAGGTAACCTTTTCCGCCCACTCCGTCTTGGTGGGTCAAACCACTGTGAGTCGGTGACAAACACCAGATACATAAGCAAGGACTTTTTTGGTTCAAAATTTACCTTTTAGAACATGGAACTTTTTTTTCTAAGACACAACATATGGCTTCTCTTCATTGTTCTTTATAAGCACATAGCTAGAAGACACAAATATGTGCATGCATTGTCAAAATATTCTGATTTTTTTTGACGATTTTACTATACTCCACCAGGGTAACCAAGTCGCCACACCTTTCCCATCTTTGCCTCTTTTCTCTCGCTCATAATATGTTGTTCTCGCCTTTTGTCGAGTTCTGACATTCATGCTCACGTGTCTCATAAGAATTTCTTCGTGTCGGCCTACGGTTCATTGCGGAGATACCTCTGGGCTTCTGCGCTTCGTTTACATACTTCTCCACACTATTGACGGTCGCTAGTCCTGCGGTCCTGGGGCGTCTTCATTAGTGCAATGGGAGAACGCTCCTTTACAATGCATGAGTAGCTTCTCGCGTCGTCATCGTCGTTTGTTTTTGTTTTTGCCAATATACACATCCTCCACCGCCCTTGTTTGCGTTTATCAAAGATGGCACTTCCAAAGGGAGACGTTGTTTGGGCTCATAAGAGTGGTAGGTAGTCCCATTTAACAAATGTTTTAAAAATATTTCAGAATGTACAAAATAGTGAAGAAAATATGGTGTATATCCGGATATTTTTATTGGGTGTAAAAATATATTTTTAGTGGTTTGTGTAAGAAAAGACAAATTACTCCAAAATGAGTTTTCACGGGCCTTTTTGTCTTTCTTACTGATGCCATAATTTATTTTCGTGAAAATTTGTGTGCTAACATAGAATTTGCCAGATGTACACGGTACAACCGTATTTTTCAGGATTGTTTTATATTTAAAATGCGTTTTTGGACAGTCACTAGGGTTCAAGTGGACATATCGTCTTTGCCAAGTGCACTACACGACACGGAGACGTACTAGCGGGCTAGCGGCATCGAGATCGGGGAGATCTTTGTGCACATGCAAACGTACCATGAATGTGTCGCCGATGTTGACGACGAGCTCGCCGGGCTTGGGCCGCACGGAGTGCCAGGCGCCGTCCACGAGCACCTCCAGCCCGTCCACCCCGTCATCCTGCAGCAGGATGGTGATCGCCGTCGGGTCGCAGTGCGGCCCCGTACCCAGCGTCCGCTCCGGCTCCGGGCACCGTGGGTAGTAGTTGCACCTCATGATGGAGCTCCCGTCGGCGAAGAAATCTCTGTAGTACCCTCTCCCGAGCCCCAGGCTCACCCCCAGCACCTCCATTATCGCCAGCGACGCCTCCTCCATCGCCTCGCAATACTTTTGGTACACCTCCCTGCATCGATCCATCCATCCATTAATCGGGCATGCGCGGAATGCGGCACTAGTGGACAGTTGTATGGATGGTTTTACTACCCTAGGTGTTTGAAGCTTCCGCCTAGGTTGGAGGTGAAGTAGTCCACGACGAGGTGGCTGTTGCCGCCGGCGCCGCCATCGTGGTGGTGGGCGAAGGATAGAGTCTCCTTCCAGGGGAGCTTGGCGGCGAAGCGGTCGACGTGGGCCGAGGCGTACCCTATCACGGTCCCGGGGGCGCGGCGCGCGCGCTGCTTGGTGGCGAGCGGTAGGCGGAAGAAGTCAGCCGCGCCGTCGAGCGCGGCGCGGGCCAGGGCCGGGTCCACGCCGTGCCCGGTCACCTGGAAGAATCCGTGGCTCGCGCACGCCGCGGCGACCTGCGACGCGGCATGGCGCATCCCGGCGGCGTCGCGCAGCGCAGCGCCGACGTCGACCACCGGCACGTCCAGCTCCTTCGTCGTCGTCGATGACGGGTGCGTGTCGTGTTGGGGCCAGATGAAGGGAGCTGGGATTTCTTTCTTCAGGCGCCAGAGGTCGAGATTCTTGCTCTCTGTCGCGTTCGCGTCGGCTTGAGAGAATGGGAGGAGAGGACTCCGAGTAATTTCCATGGCCGGAGTCGACATTGTTGTAGAGTTTGAGAGGTCGACCATGGTAAACACAGGAAACACAAGCCAGCTATATGCCAGCGTCACTGTGAAATTTTGGGCGGGTTGAGTGGAACTTTGCGGCTATTTGTAACGAAAGGAGCCGCGGGCCCGTTTGAAACGCAACAAATGAACAAATAAAATTTGCGAAAGTGCAATACCATAGCTCTAACCGTAGATTATACATACTAGCAAAGTGCCCGTGCGTTGCTACGGGTTTAAAATAAATCAACATCTTTTGTTTGAACTAAATTTATATTATAGTTTTATCATATTTTAAAAGTATGTTGGTTTTCTCCCAGATTTCAATTGTCTTGCATGTTTTTTGTTTTGTGATATATAATTTTAAAAATACCCCTTTTTCGGGGCCATAATGTGCTTTGAATCTACAACAAAAATGTAAATAAAATTGCATTGGCATGTTCAACTGAAATTACGATAGTGTATCAACCACGGTCTCTTTAGGTACACGACAACAAAATCCTCCAAATGCAGAAGACCTCCTCAATGACTGCACAATAATAAGAAAGCTATTTGATCTCCTAATAGATAGACCTCTACATCAAATATTCAGAGTTCATGCTGATCATAATTCTTTGAACTTGGAGAAAATCTGCAGTAGTAAAAACAACAATATTAGAATCACATAATGCTACAGATAGATAGATCTAACGGTCGTCCACACTCCACAGTGCCCTACCGCAATCTTTTTGCACCTGATATCATATCTGTTTATTAAGCAATCCAGAAATTCACATCCTAGCAAAACTATAATCGATGCATATATAGGTATTCAGACCCCAGAATACACGATTAGAAAGTGGTTCTTCAAGAAGATGGATACAAACAACGTAGGAGTATATCAAATCAGCAATAGAGTATATGACCAGTCGAGTGATCCAATGGGCATCAATCATTTGCAGTACAAATTAAACTACGATCCACATCCAAATATTATTTATCGCATATGCAGGTAGCTGAATCTGTAATCGATCGACCACGGACTACCCATCTGGCATAAGAGCCCAACTGCCCTAACCACTGGTCGCCTGACGCAAAGAAATGCTCACGGTACACTGGAAAAATGTTGGTACACTGAACTACTATCTGTACCAATTCGAGTTTCTCGGCTAATTGCATAGCGGAGGACGAAGTTTCGGTAGCGCTGCGGATGGGGCAGCCGGCGACCACGCGCTGTAACTCTGCAACCTGGGCGTGGCGTCCGGCCGGGGTCGATGGGACCTTCTGGTTTTGAATGGGGGTGACTCGCCTATGCGAGGAGTCGGGCGGCACCACGTAGAATCGGATCCAAGGGGGGAGGTGGGGTTGGCGGATGGCGGGAGCGGCGCACGACGGCCGGAGTGAGCGGTGGCGGCGGCGAGGTGGAACACTCGGTCGGACGCATCGGCATGGCCTTTTCGTTCGCTGTCTCCTCGCTCATGAACGAACAGGTACGCGGGGTGTTAACAAAAATACGTACCCAAAGACATAAGGACTGCGGGTTGAGCTGCTCCTTTTTGCAGGGCTAAAATGCAAAACGGCCGACGTACGACGGACACCGACCTATACTATATGAGAACGTATCCAGTGAACCAGCCCAACTGGTGCACCAGCTGCACCAGACCAACATGGACTGTTGGATTAAAAATAGAGGGACCAGATCCATCTCCATCTGGACTGCTGGTACATTTTGCAGAACAGACCTCGAAATGCCTCTTAATCGAGCGAATCGACCTCCCCTGACCCAGTTAATGTCTCTACCTTTCGTCTCCTGTACCACCTCGAGAAGCTGAGCTAGGATTAAGAAAAAATTGGGATTCTCTCTCTCTCTTTCTCTCTCTACAACGTTCAAGCACGAGTGCCCTGCATCCAAATCTTCCGAACCAGCGGCGGTCGATGCGGTCTCGTCGACATTTGTAGCGACGGCACGATGTAGCTCCGGGGACAGACATTGACGCTACAACTTCATAGCGCTAACCATCTAGGGTATGTACTTTTCTTTTATTATCCATATGGTTCTTCTGGTTAATCAATTTTCAACCCAGTGGCATTTGTCAAAATAAACTAGTGTGACCACCGAATTTAATTACGTAATGCATGTGGAAAATATAATGCTGAAATTTGAACCTGTAGCGATGGATATCAGAACAACAAAGTTAGATGCAAGCAGATTAATTTGATACACATGGTTGATTCTAGATTTTCTAGTAGATATAATCTTTTGTTCAGCCTTGGATAATGATTTCCGCGCATGGTTTGTCGGCAGATTAGATGGGTGTATAATTTTAGCATTAGACAAAATATCGTATTGCCAAACAAATTCGAGGTAAATAGCAGAGTTTTATACCCCGTTCAATTCATATTGCTTCTGTTGTAGAAAACTGATGCCCACCAAAGATTCAACGTTTGCCCAACCATGAGTATTTAACCTTACTGAAGTAATCAATGTAGTGGGTAGTAACAATAGGGATCCATATCACTTGTTGAGCTAATACTCAAGTACATCAAACCTGCACATCAATGATTAGCTAAAAACTAGAAATTTCGTGTATACAGCACACATCAAGTATACCTTCAGAGCATTTTTACAATGTGGATTGTAGCGAAATAAAATCAGAAATATGAACAACAATCAATGGTTTAGTACAGTCTAGTTGAGTAAATGGCACCGGCGGCCACACAACTCGTCCGCTATGTGCACTTAAGTCACACAACTGGAGAACGTGATTTTTTGGTCACACAACTGGATTTTTGGTGCACGCAGGTCACAAACCCCACATGTCAGTCCGTTTTCCGTTGTAGGAGTGCTGACGTGGACACGTAATTTTGCAGAAAACCCCCTATATTTTTGGACATTTCGCAAAAAACCCTGTTATTGGACCCGAATTTGGGTTTTTTGCGAAATGTACAAAAATACAGGGGGGTTTCTGCAAAATTACGTGTCCACGTCCGCACTCCTGCAACGGAAAACGGACTGACATGTGGGGTTTGTGACCTGCGTGCACCAAAAGTCCAGTTGTGTGACCAAAAAATCACGTTCTCCAGTTGTGTGACTTAAGTGCACATAGCGGACGAGTTGTGTGACCACCAGTACCATTTACTCAGTCTAGTTGGACAATGGACATTAAAAGGGGCACTCTCCATTTTAGATGGGACAAAGTGAATCACAGAGCACATAGACTGAAGCAACTAATGTACTGCCGAGCTTACTAGAACACTACCGGTTACTTTTTCTTCATATCAAAATCAAATACTAATAATCATGTGGAAACTTTATTTTTCGAGCTTGGAAAGGTACATAGAAAATGTGTAAAAATGAAGGATCAGAATAGCGCATTACAGTTGCATTCGTACACCGATTCAGTGCAAATAATATTTGTATTTCCAATGGCACTGATTCAAACAAACTGGGGTGAAAGAGCAAAATAGGGTGGTAACAGATGGATAAAAGAAGAACAGTGCATGCCCTTGATTCTTGAACTGCATCAGACCTTCTACTCCTGTTCACCCGTTGCATCAATGACTCGGAGCTACAAGGCGACCTCAATGAACCACCGCTGCCAAACACATCGATGGCCGCGGTCGAGGAACCGGTCGCCGGCTGAGGTTCTATGACGGAGATTTGCTGGAGAAGAAAGGAGAGCCTCGAGTGGTACAAGATCTACGGGGCGACTTGGTGGATTTTGTAACCCTAGCTCCCATGGCGCAGCCCGTGCAGAAGAGAACAGGGGAAAGAGACGATGGGGAAGTCGGGATAGGATTGGGAAGGATGATTCACGCAATTCAGCGGCGCAATGAGGTTCTTTTTGCAAAATGTGCCACCAGTATATATCTTAGCTACATCATGTCCCTTATTTTCACATCCAATGGCCCAAAACACGTGGGTGCAGCTGGTGCACAAATTGGATCGTTTCACTGGACACGTTCTCTATCCCTATATTATATAGTAGAGATACATGCTTTAGGTACCGAAATCCAAATGGCCAACTTGTCGTGACCATAAAGTCCTTGACCGGTCACATATGCAAAATGTTTTTTTTGCTGAAGGACACTTTATTAAACTACTTCCTCTATAACTAAATATTAGACGTTTTGGTAGCTAAATTTGAGCTACCGTCTTATATTTAGATACGGAGAGAGTAATACGTTAGCATAACGCTGATACAATGCATAAATAGGTCCACCATGGTAAACACAGCAAACACAAGCCAACTATATGTCAGTATCACTGTGGGACTTTTGGCGGGATGAGTGGAGCTTTCCGGCTGTTTGTAACGAAAAAAGACGAGGTCTTGCTTGAAACAAGAATGCAAACTTTGCAAAAGTGCAGGTCTAATACAAAAATACCATAGCTCCAACATTGAATATGAGGATACATTACACGATACTAACAAAATCTAGGAAATGGATTATGGGTAAATGTTTTAGGTGCGCCAAAACCGCCCACTTGTCACGATCATAAAATCATTGACCAGTACCATATGCAAAAGTCAAGCGACCTGACTTGCGCTGTGGAACAACTTTGTGCCTCATATGACGCAAAAACGGATATCGTGATGCCATCCCACATCATCCTATGAAAATAAACACCGTTAAGGTTATAAATAAAACACTATTCGTTAGGTGCGTTTTTCGTAGAAAAATGTCCGTAGTCAAACTAATCTATCCTAAACAAATGATAACTTTACAATAATGTAGCTATGATAATTTTTGTCTAAACTGTCTACTTATACAAGCCCACATATATAGCCCAGATTTGGATCCCTAACTCCCTCTTCCTTATAGCCTCACCATCCCATTTGTCTCTGCTTCCACCGAGATGCATGTACGTTCTAAATCTTTATTCATCCTCCCTCCTACCTCCTCTCACAAATCGAGCTCGAGTTTCATCATTTGTAATGCTTAACTCTTTGTCTTTAATACTAAATTGTTTTACTTTCCTACAATTAGAATACATCATGTCGACAAATGATCATGACTGTTACAGTTTTTGTTCAAAGATGGGAAAATTAATGACATAATAGTGCAAGTAAGTATTAGATACATTTTTATGTAATTTTACATGGACTAGTGAAAAATCATTTTTTTTTCACATAGTTGGAAGCATATATGGCAAGAAAGTGGTGCTAGATATTTCATTTCTTAAAACCGCCTCTCAAAATCCATTGATTAAATAAAATTTTACATAAGAGCAGAATAAAAAGGAACTCACAGATTAATTGAAATTATACGTATGGTTCTGTATTTAAACTAGTCAAATTATTTTAAGCACTCAGATTAATTTAAAATGTATGTATCACAGTCGGATGAATTAATATATGTATGTGTTTATGTCGATTGTTTTCCTTAAGTTTCATGATAAAGAGCTCTAAAGTTAGTAGAGGTTTCTAGAATGCATGACTCACTTTTTTATAAGTAAATAGACGATATAATAATCTACGTACTAAATAGAAACCCTTGAATAAAAATACAATATATCTCTCTGAGGGTTTTGTCCTCAATTTGTTGTGTAATTCATATATTGGTTGAATCCTAGAATATATGTTTGGCCAAATATATCTTTCATATTTATGGGTTCAACAATCAAGTGTCACATGCATACTTTGTTATTTGGGTGGAGGTATTTTATTTCATTTTGGAACAACTACAAACATGAACATGAATTTATGGCTCAGAAGTCAATGGCAGTGACAAGAAGTAGGCACATTGTCTCCATCCGTTGATGCGAAGTGTGTATGTGATATGTCCAAAACGTATTTATATTTTTTGATTGTTTCAATGCTACTTTTATATCGTTGCTACATGTTTCTACTATGATTCAATACTATTTTATAGATTATTTTTGGAATAACCTATTAACGTAGTGTCAAGTGCCAGTTTCTTTATTTTATTATCTCTACATTGCAGAAAAGAAAAAAAGAAAAAAATTGATGGAAAATTTTAGAAATGATAGAAATTCTAGCTTTCCGAGAAATCGCCCAGGAGCCAGAACCTGTCAGGAGGGGAACAGGGAGGGGCCCACGTGGGCTGGTGCCGTGGGCCAAGAGATGGTCGCCTCGTGCGACCCCTCGCATCGCCTTTTTGCTTATATATTTGTCTTGGCCTAAAAAGTTCGGGGACATAGTTACTTATGCGAAACACGATACACAGCCGTCGATGTCACATAAAACCCTAGTTCGGATGTCCTAGAGTCCTGTTTTGGCACCCTATCGGGGGGGAGGGTCATCGCAGAGGCATCTATCTACACCACCATTGTTGCCTCCATGACGATACATGAGCAGTTAATCCTTGGACTATGGATCCATTGTAGTAGTTAGATGGTGATCTCTTCTCCATGTTCTTCAATACAAAAGTCCCGTGAGCTGCCTAACATGATCGAGATCCATATGATCTAATTGCTCGTACTTGTTGTGTTTGCGGGGATAAAATGAATTGTGATGTTATGATCAGATTGTGCATGTTTATTATATGATGCTATTGATATCATGTTTATGCTTTATTTACGTTCCTACATGCTCTCCGATTCATATGGTAACTTTGGCAAGGCTCTTGTGAGAATCTCCAAGAGGGAGTATATGTTCGATAGAAGATTCATGCTTCACTTTGTCTCAGCTTGAGCTCACAGAAACGACTAAGAGGGGGGATACGATGTTGCTACTAAGGGTAAAATAGTGTTCTTTATGTCCTTTGTTTATAATAAATGTTGCTCACTTTATGTTAGTTCTTAAGGCGATTCTCTATTGTTTACAACTTAATACTAAGAGAGCCAATCATAGAAACACTTTGATGTGGGTTATTAGTTTAAGATGTGGTTCTCTGAGGGTCTTTATATGTTTGACTTAATTCCTACATTAATATTGCCTTGAACATCCTGTCATAATTGCATGGTCATAATTCTGTCAATTTACTAGTTGTAATTTGTTTACGCTTTAATAATAATGGAGAGACACCACTAGTACAAGTATGCCCCTGGTCCATTCTTTTACCTTGCTTACAACATCGTTTACTTGTTTTCATTATTGCTAAGTTGCTGGTCCGATTTTAATATTATGTCAATTATTATTATCGTCCACACTATACATTTAATACTTTATGTTTAGCGAGACGAGAATCTTGACAACCTTCCTGAAATGTTGGGGACAAAGAGTTTTATGTTTTATGTGTAGGTTCTAATTCAAATTTGTTGAGCATTGTATTCCTACTAGTTCTATAAACTTAGGTTTTAACTGAGTGAAATACTTGTTGGTATCTAGATCATAATTTCCTTGGGCCTTGGGTAGACGCTCTTCTTGCCCTTGCACATGAACGGTGTTGGCCTTAGCGGCAGTGGATGGAGTAGCGCCTCAGCTATCAAACGCTCTACACGTGGCAACAATTTATTTATTTATCTTATTTTCTATAAGAGACATTTGCACCATGAAATTCTGGGCTGTGAGATACTGCCATTCCAAACCATTTTTGAACCATTGTTTGTGGCCTTAATAAACTGCGTCTTTAACGGAGCTTTCTTCAACAATGTATTTAGGTCCAAATTGGCAGATATGTTAGGAATTTGGTTTGTGTTATAATAAATGAAATTTGATAATAGAATTGATAATGCATAACTGACTGAAACCTTCTTTTAGTATGTAGTTTTCAGCTAGTTTGTACTCCCTTCTGTTCCTTGATATAAGGTGTCTAAGGTTTTGACACGGATATTTAAGACACCAGTATTTTTTATGCGGTGGAATAATTGTCTACTGAATTTTTTGAGAGAAAGGAGTCCCTATTAGCCATAAACTGAAAACCATATGTCAAATTCCTCCGTTCCAAAGTGTGACTCATTTTTTGATGTATAAAATTTTTATAAATCTAAATACACCTTATATTTTGAAAAAAAAAATCTCAAAAACTTAGACACCTTATAAGAAACGGAGGGAGTACATGTCAATTTGATAAATTAACAGAGGAAACAGGTAGAAAACAACAAAACTGAATATAATAAATAAATGTCATGAACGAAAATTTGGGCCCCACGTGTTTTGAGATTATATTAAAAAAATTAAAACATCTTATATTCTAAAACGGAGGGAGTAGTTCGTATAAAATTTCTGGCTCTTGGCCGATAATTATAGATGGGTGACGTGGGCCTACCTATCGGGTGCCCCACCATGAAGATACCTGGTGCACGCAAGGACTAGGGCCCAGTATGCGGGCTACTGGATGACAACGCTCAAGGCCCACGAAGGGGGCCCGAAGAAGACAGAGTGTGTCCCAAGAAGGCGTAGCTTATGGCGGTAGAGACCTACCTTACATGTAAACCTAGTCGGTTGCAAACTCCCGAGACCCAGCCTCCAATATAAAGGCTGGGAGGGCCGCCGATTAGGGCACGCTATTATTCCACCACAAAAACCCTAGCGAGATCGATATCTCGCCGGGATCGGAATTGTAACACCTCTGATAATCAATACCAGACAAGCAGGAAGTAGGGTGTTATCCTTCGGGAGCCTGAACCTGGGTAAATCGCCTTGCTTGTCAGCCGTGGCAACTACCAGCTCTTCATCTTTCTCCCTCTCAATCAACCTGGTGTACTCGACCCTGGGACTTGCCGTGGCCACCCCACGTCAACTGGCGCCGTCTGTGGGAAAGAAAAGTGCTGGAATCATGGTTGCACCGGCTCCATCCTCGATGACGACCGACACGCCGACAATAGAGCAACCGATCCGCTTCGGCTCCATCGAATTCGACCCCCACCCGCCGACCCACCGATCGGTGTACGCCGATCTCTACGGAGGTATGTATCTTACTTTTGGTAGCATGCAATTTCATGTGAACAAGTGGGGGACGTTTCGACTCTCCAACCTCGCGCCCTCGCCGGCCGTGGGACTCGCGTCTTCGTCGACTACGGAGATCGCATCTGTTACAACTACCTTACCCGCGTCTTCGTCGACTACGGAGATCGCGCCTGCTTCGACTACCTCACCCGCATCTTCATCGACTACGGAGATCGCATCTGCTTCGACTACATCGACCGCGCCTTCGTCGACTACGGAGATCGCATCTGTGTCGACTACTTCACCCGAGTCTTCGTCGACTACGGAGATCGCACCTGCTTCGACTACTTCGACCGCGCCTTCGTCGACTACGGAGATCGCATCTGCGTCGACTACTTCACCCGAGTCTTCGTTGACTACGGAGACCGCGCCTGCTGCGACTACTTCACCTGCGCCTTCATCGACTACGGAGATCACGACTGCCTCGACTACTTTGCCCGCGTCTCCATCAACTACGGAGATCGCATCTACGTCACCATCGCCTGCGTCTCCATCAAACGCGCCTCCATCGACTGTCATGATCGCGCCCACACCAGCTACGACACACGCCGGTCCATCGACCGCGTCTCCATCGACTCCGGCGTCCACATCACAATCAACCGCCGCGTCCGGCAAGGCCCAGCAGGAAGAGTTCTGCACCGACTGCGGCATCTATCATGTCGCCTCCATCTTGGGCTCCGAGGACAGGTCTGACGGCGAGAGCAGCAGCAGCAACACGTACTCGACCGTGCAGTCTTACCCTGTCCAAGTTTTCATGGTGGGTTCAACCCCAAACAGAGACAATAGAGACCCCGGAGGCAGCGCCCGACGCGAGGAACCTGTATATCCGATGGAGGTCACAATGCCGGACAAAGTTACAACCCTGGTGATCACCAGAGAGATGGGAATCCAAGCCCTGAAGCACGTCCAGGACTGCACTTTTTCTCCTCCGGAGGCAACCCGAGAGGAGATGATGGTGTACCAATACCTGGTGTGGAAGGAAAACGAGAAGTTGCTGCACGAAAAGGCTGAACTAGCCAGACGCAAAGAGCTCGCCGATGAGTCGAGTGCTCGACGCGCAGCCTATTCCTTCTCATCCTCAGGACCTGCAGTAACGTCAGACAACAGGCGCCACCGATCGCGCGCTCGCCTGATGACAGATGCCGACAGGGCAGGGACCACCCGCAACCTCGAGTCATCCTTCGTGACGAAGACAACCACGGGAGCTCTCCTATCAATAGGCACGTACCTGAGAGCAACACAACCTCCGGAGGGCGACCCTCGCGCAGCCTTGCACAGGCAACAAATCAAAGCGCTTCACCTGGCGGAAGAGGCGCTGATCACAGAGAACCCGCCTGCAGCAACAAACCAAGCACGTGAAGATCGAGACCGATGCGACCGAGAACGCGCAGCACGCGGAAATCGGCCCATCCGACACCTGCAGGACGGAGAGGACGCGCGCAACGTCATTACGTAGCGGCAGATCGACCGCAGCCGCTCCAAGCGACCCGTCAGCACCCCAAATCAAGAACTATACTCAGAAGGCGAATACGAGCCCTGCGGTGCTTCATGTTTCAGTCTCAGTATCCGCGACACAAGGATTCCTCGAGGCTTCAAGCTCACATCCGAGTCAGTCAAGTTCGATGGCACACAGGACCCTAAGCTTTGGCTCGATGACTACATCATAGCGGTCAATTGTCAAGGAGGCACCGTCACAACAGCCATGCAGTACATACAGCTGATGCTCGTGGGCTCAGCGCATGGTTGGCTCCAAACCTTGCCCCTCAACTCCTTCAACTCATGGGACCAATTCGAAGAGGCCTTCGTCAAGAACTTCCTCGGAACATACTCGAGGCCCGCGATGTTTACAGAACTGCAAGCCTGCAAGCAGCGAAAGTATGAGACACTGCGATCATACATCCGGTGCTGGACCCTCATGTGCAACTCCGTCGGAGTCGTTTCAGAAGATAGAGCAATGGACGCCTTCGTTCGCGGTGTCATCCGACACGACCTTCGAGAGGCCTGTGGCTGCCTTCAGTCAACTTCCATAGTCGAACTCATGAAGATCGCCAACCAGTGGGCGGACGAAGAGGACTCGGTACACAACGAGCCCCCGCACTCGCCGAAGGAAGAGGGCGGACCAAGCAGCTGGAACCGGAGAGACAACCGCGGTAACGACCGACGCCGCAAGCGACAGTCTCGTTACGAAGAAGGCGAGGCAGTTGAACTAGTAGCGGCCGGGTTTGCTGACCCCCGCGAGGACAGAAGCCGCGACAACAGTCGCCAGAACAGTCGAGGCCGTGATGACTATCGAAGCGACGGGAACCAGAGGCGCGAGTGGTGGCGCCGGACCCGTGACAACCCGCGGCCAGACCTTACACCTGAAGAAGAGCTCGAGCAACCATGCAAGTTCCACATGTTCCGAAGCGAAGAAACCGGCAAGCTGATCTCCAGCTATCTGCTGAAAGACTGCCGGAAGATGAATCGCATGCACGGAGCGTTCACCAGGATACTGACTCCTGCACCAGCCGCGCCACTGGCTATCCAAGCGCCGCCAGCACCAGCACCAGCAGTTCCACCCGCGCAGCTAGCAGGAGCCATACAACACCAGCTGCGATTGGAGGCACCTCACGTAGCAGGGGAGCAGTACCCGCAAGCTCGAGGACAGATGAACATGATACAGAAGTGACGCCCGGTAAACAGGTGTCAGAAGTTAATCACACGACAAGTCTATCAGGCCGTGGCAAGCCCACCGGCCGTACCGGAGTACCTCAAGGGATCGGAGACCAGCATAACATTCTCTCGAGAGGATCATCCTCCACGGGTACCGCGCCCAGGCCATGCCGCGCTCGTACTTGAAGCACAGATAGGAGAATATAATATGACCAAGGTCTTCATGGACGGCGGCAGTAGCATCAACATCATCTTTGTCGATACCCTCCGGAAGATGGGCAGGTCTCTGGAGAACTTAGCCAAGTAAGATAGCACTTTCCACGGCATAGTACCAGGGAAGGCAGACTACCCTGAGGGAACAATCACACTCGAAGTTATCTTCGGCACACCCGATCACTTCGGAAGGAAGATGATTGACTTCGAGGTGGTCGACTGGAAATCACAGTACCACGCTATACTTGGGCGCCCGACGTTCGCCCGGTTCATGGCAGTTCCACACTACGCCTACCTCATGCTCAAGATGCCAGGACCAAAGGGAATCATAACCGTGCGTGGCGACTTTCAGCGCTCGGACACCTGCGACCGCGACTTCAGCAAGATCTCCGAGTCCTTCGGCATGCAGCAGCAGCTCGAAGAGCTATCACTCGACAACGACAAGACCCTCTTCCCTGCATGCAAGAAACCGCCACCCGACGCCGCCTTCAGCACGACTAATGACACGAGAGCACACCAAGTCCACCCGATGGACCCTACCAAGACGGTCCTCGTATCATCAAGCCTGCCTATCGCATAGGAAAGCGCGCTCGTCGAGTTCCTGCGTGAGAACTGGGAAATCTTCGCCTGGTGTCCAGCGGACATGCCAGGTGTACCCAGGGAACTCGCCGAGCATGCTCTTCAGATCTATCCAGATGCAAGACCTGTCAAGCAATCCATGCGCTGCTTCTCCGAGCCGAAGTGCGTCGCCATAGGACAAGAGATCGACAGACTACTTCACGCCAAATTCATCCGAGAAATCAAGAAGTCAGACTAGGTCGCCAACCCAGTACTGGTCGAAAAGAAGCACACGAAGATCCTCCGCATGTGCGTCGACTTCACCGCCATCAACAAGTGTTGTCCGAAAGATCATTTTCCGCTCCCACGCATCGACCAGATCGTCGACTCGACAGCAGGCTGCACACGCCTATCCTTCCTGGATGCCTACTCAGGCTACAACCAGATCAGGATGAAAGTCGAAGACGAGGAGAAGACAGCCTTCATCACACCCCATGATGTCTACTGCTACACAAAAATGCCTTTCGGGCTCAAGAACGCTGGTGCCACGTACCAGTGTATGATGCAGTCCTGCCTTAAGGACCAGATCGGACGCAACGTCCAAGTTTATGTCGACGACATCGTCATCAAGACCAAGCGAGAGGACACGCTCCTCGACGACCTGCGCGAAACCTTCGCTGCGCTCAACCTCTACAAAATCAAGCTCAACCCAACGAAGTGCGTCTTCGGCGTACCAGCTGGGCAACTACTCGGGTACCTCGTATCCACACGAGGCATCGAGGCGAATCCAGAGAAGATAGAAGCAATCCTGACAATGCCAGCCCCGACCAAGCTTCGGGAAGTTCAGCGTCTAGCCGGACGAGTCGCAGCGCTCAGCCGGCTCATTAGTAAGTTGGGTGAAAAGGCACTTCCTTTCTACCAACTGATGAAGAAGTCCGACAAGTTCGAGTGGACGCCAGAAGCTCAAGCAGCCTTCGCACATCTCAAGCAAGTCCTGGCGACTCCGCCGGTGCTCGTCGCACAACACGAGAAGGAACCTCTATACCTTTACGTCGCAGCGACCAATAGGGTGGTAAGCACCGTCCTCGTCGTTGAGCGCGAAGAAGAAGGCCACGCCCATCACGTGCAACGGCCCATATACTACCTCAGCGAGGTGCTTTCCATATCCAATCAGCGGTACCCGCATTATCAGAATCTAGCCTACGACGTCTTCATGAGTTCGCGTAAGGTGGTCCACTACTTCGCCGAGCACCCGATCACAGTGGTCAGCGCCTCGGGGATATCAGACATCCTCACCAACCCTGGCGCGACGGGATGAGTCGCCAAGTGGGTCGTCGAGCTAGGCCCGTGAGACTTGAAGTACACGCACCCCAAAGCAATCAAGGCACAAGTGCTCCCGGACTTCACAACCGAATGGATAGAAGCTCAGCTGCCAGATATACCCGACCTGTCCAACGCATGGACCATGTACTTCGATGGCTCCAAGAAGTTCGAGGGTGCAGGGGCAGGCATTGTCCTGACATCGCCCAAGGGTGACAAGCTACGCTATGTGCTGCAGATGGATTTCCCCAAGCCCTCAAACAACGAGGCAGAGTATGAAGCCCTGATACACGGCATGCGGATGGCCAAAAACTGCGGTGCTACTCGCCTCATGATCTACGGGGACTCGAACCTCGTCGTGCAGCAAACAATGAAGGAGTGCAACGCTACAGCAGAGAACATGATCGCATATCGGGACCTCTACAACATCATGGAAGGCAGCTTCGACGGCTGCGAGCTGCGGCACGTGGGCCGCGACAGCAACGAAGAAGCAGACATACTAGCAAACCTCGCTCGACCAAAGCTCCGGTTCCACCTGGAGTCTTCGTCGAGTGCATCAAACAACGGTCTATCAAGATCAAGCAGCCAGAGACACCCTCTACGCTAGCAGCAGGCGCCAAGGACCCTGCAGTACCCGAAGATCATCACATAGAAGTCCTCCTCATCGAGCCAACCTGGACAAACCCTTTCCTCGCATACATGTTGCGCCAAGAACTGCCGGTGGATACAACAGAGCACGGCGCATCATGCGTCGCTCCAAGGCCTTCACGATCATAAACGGAGAGCTCTACAAACGCAGCATATCGGGGATCCTCCAGCAATGCATCGACTCAGAGGACGGCAAAGCAATACTACTCGACATCCATGCGGGTACCTGTGGACATCACGCCAGCAGTCGAGCCCTGGTGGCCAAAGCCTTTCGAGTCGGATTCTACTGGCCCACGGCGATGCAGGAGGCCGAATACATAGTCAGGAAGTGCCTGGGCTGCCAGAAGTTTGCCACCAAGCCGCACGCACCTTCCTCAGAACTGAAAACGATTCCACTCGCCTGGCCCTTCGCCCAATGGGGACTCAACATGGTGGGCCCGTTGAGGAAATCATCCCGTGGTGGACACACACATCTCCTAGTGGTAGTCGACAAGTTCACAAAGTGGATCGAAGTTGTACCCATAACAAGCTCGACTGCCTCAACTGCAATCAACTTCATCAGATCCATCATCTTCAGGTTCGGGATCCCCCACAGCATCATCACCGACAACGGCACAAACTTCGCAGCCGACGAGTTCAAGGATTTCTGCAAGGATCAGGTCATCAAACTCAATTACGCCTCCGTTGCACATCCTCAATACAACGGACAAGTCGAGAAAGCAAACGGCCTAGTCTGCAGCGGCCTCAAGAAACGCCTGTTTGTGCCACTCAAGCGCGCCGCGGGTGCCTGGGTGGAAGAGCTACCCTCTGTCCTATGGAGCCTAAGGACCACGCCAAACAGATCAACCCAATACACTCCATTCTTCATGGTCTACGGCGCCGAAGCAGTCATGCCATACGACCTACGATTTGATGCACCTCATGTGGTGTCCTACGACGAGTCAGACGCAGACGAAGCACTCGAAGACGGCGTTGACATGCTGGACGAGGCACGGGACATCGCATTATCCCGCACGGCTGTCTACCAGCAGAGTCTCCGCAACTACCATGGCCGTTGACTGCGCACAAGATCCTTCGTCCCTAGCGACCTAGTGCTGCGGATCAAGCAGAAGAAGGTGCACAAGCTCGCCTCCCCATGGGAGGGACCCTTCATCATCACGGAGGCCATCGACGGCGGCGCCTACCGCCTGAAGCACGCGAAGACAGGAGAACTCTCCCACAACCCGTGGAACGTTGCGCACCTACGCTCTTTTCCTTACCAGGGTACCTAAGGGGACTGGAAGGTTTTTAATGAGGCGGCTTGCTAGCTTAATATATAGAGATTGAGGAACAAAGCATTCTCCCTTTACTTTTTATAGTCAAAAAGCAAAAAGACCTAGGCCGCACTTCGAACACTCGGGGGCTGCGCCACACAGGTTCAAGTCAACAAACAAAAGACCTTGGCCGCACTCGAACACTCGGGGGCTGCGCCACACAGGTTCAAGATAACAAACAAAAAAGCTCAGGCTCACTTCAGAAGCAAACAAAACCTAGGCTGCACCCGAACGCTCGGGGGCTGCGCCGCACAGGTTACTACATCTTCACACAAAGAAAAACCTTGGCCGCACCCGAACGCCCGGGGGCTGCGCCGCACAGGTCGCATTTCTCATGGCATGTCCATCGCACCCGAACACTCGGGGGCTGCGTCCAAGCAGTCAAACAAACTATTGTCTACAACAAACAAATCGCACATATACACTCAGGGGCTGCCCCCCACGGATATACATCAGTCATGTACAACTTAGCTCAACGAGCACACTTCTTCACCTCCTAATCTACAGGCTCATCTTTTGGCGCATCCAACGGGCCTACAAGGCGCTCCGTTTGCCTCTGGACTTGACCAATAACCTGCTTCGCAGCTGCAAGAGTACTCGCATAATCTTCCTCCTCGGGCAGGCCGCCCATAACCCTCTCCAAGTTAAGGTTCGAGCAATGGAGTCGTACATAGGCGAAGGCAACATTGGCCCCTCCAACAAGCTGGGCATGCAGAAACTCCTTGATGGCCTTACCTTCGCGGAATCTCGTCAGCAGAGCAGGTATACCTTGAGGTTGCTCATTATGCGGGAACAACGCCCGATGCCCCGAGCCAAATTAGCCCTGCACGACTCCAGCAGAAGGCCAGCTCGCCAGGTGCGATCCAGCATGACAGCAAGCATTCGAGCCTTCGGTCTATCAGACTAGAAGCACTGCGAGCCGGACGTCGTGCCAGTCACAGCCGCATCTAGACGCTCCTCTACACGGGTCGCCTCGGCTTTCCAGTCCGGGTTTACACCTGTAAATGCAACATAAGGAACCAAACATGAGAAACAGCCGAAGAAGAAGCAACTCGCATCTGAAGCTTTTGTCAGGTGCACTAACATTCTAGCTGTCGACTGATCAGGTCAAGCTCCCCAAGCAAGTAAACTTCTCGTTCAGACGAAGGAGCAGGCCTCGCCTTCAGCGCGTCCAGTTCGTCCTGGGCATCCTTCAGCTCCTTCTCCAGCTTCACAATTCGAGTCTTCATGTATGCCATGACCTTCTCATCATTCTTGCTGCGGACAGCAGGTTGAGGCGCGCACTCACTGAAGGAGAAGCACCAGATGCGCCAACTGCCTCAGGCTGTCCAAAAGCAAAGGTCAAACAAGATAAGATCCCTGAATACACGAGTCAACAAGGCAGAAGCACTCAGGGGATGAACCCCGCCAGCGCAGTCAAGAAGATACAGATTGCAAAAGCGAATTCATGTTGATCACCAAGTACCATCAGTTCATTACATAACAAAATAAAGGCAGGAGGTCAATACTACAATCTACGACATCGACTCTGACCTAGACCTAACTTTACGAGCAGTAATTTCAGCAGCCCGCTGCTCCACCATTGCCACCATTCTCTCGGCCAGCCGCGCTGCCTCATCTTTCACTGAGCTCGGTGAAGCCGTTCTTCCATCGGGCTTCCACGGAAAGTCAGCTACGACCTTCTCGAAGTCAACCGCAACACCATGTCCCAGCAACAGCTTGAAAGTGAGCTCCAAGCCGCATACCGTTTGGGCGCGAGTGAAGTTAGCCATGGTGGAAGACTCCGGGCCAAGCGCTGCAGCCAGACCATCTACATTGGCGGGTGGTGTGCCCGCCGGAAAAATGTTCTTGTGCACCGCAGCAAGGGCACCGGTTGACTTGGCAATCGCATCCTTGGCGCGAGCGCATATGGCGTCGAATGCGCCAACAGCCTAAACCAGCGAAGTGTCATCATTCGACGCCTCCGTAGGCGGCGCCGCGCCACAAGCATCTGCGCATGCGACAGCTCAGTCACCAGTTCGAACAACAACAAACATCCCACTTCAAGCAAATCGAGAGCAGCTGTGAAGACTTACCACCCAAGACATTGGCGAGCGCTAGCAGGCGCTCAGTTTGCAACTTATCGAGCCGAAGAACGACATTCTCGCGGCTCTTGGCTTCCTTAAACTTCTTTTCGGCGTCAGCACTTTGAGCCTTGAGGTCCTTCTCCAGCTCTTGCACCCAAGACGTAGCAGTCTTCCGTTCGCCTGCGAGACGTGTTGTACTTCAGGAGAACTCAAGGGGTAAGCAAAATCAACCAAAATTTGCAGCCTCACTTACGTTCAGACTGGTCCAGAGCAACGCGAAGCTGGTCCCTCTCACGCTCCATCTGGACGTAGGCTGCACCTGACTCCATAAGGTTGCGGTAGAAGGGCTGCACAACACATGAGTAAGCGATGAAATTGAGCCTATGACCAACTATACTAGTTACTCATAGCCTCGGGGGCTACTCCCATCGGGAGCGCTGTCACGCACCCGATAGTTCAGAAGTCCAGAAGATACTTACATGATCTTAGCGGCACAACGCTCGTAGACGTAACGAGTACTTCGGGCAAGAGCGGATCCGAAGGTCTCACAACCTCCGTAGCGACATCCGCAGTCGTCGGAGGAGTAACCTCTGGGGGAGTCGGTGGAGGCTCCGCAACACTCGGAGCCGACGTCCGCTCCAGGAGGAGTGAATGAGACACACCCGTGTCATTTTCAGCACTGCATACAAGAATGTTGAACTCAAACAACTAGGTTTAACGGGATGCAAAAGCTTAACTGCTGTGAAGAAGCCTACCTTATTCCTTCATCTTCTTCGCTGCCGAAGGAGTCGCAGTTGAAGATTCCGCCAAACGTAGCAGCATCGCCAGCTTCGGTGGGAGGCACGGCGTTCAGCGGGACAATGTCCATCGGGACCTTCACACTCGACGAAGAGGAACCCGAGTCGTCATCATCTCCCAGAGCCACCCTTTTGGACGGCGAGCCCGCCGAGGCAGACTTCGCCTTATCCCGTCGCGGGCGCTTGCGCGGATGCTCATCATCATCATCTTGCTCCGTCTCTTCTGCCTCCTCATCAGGTGAGGTGCTCGCGGAAGGGATGGAGTCTTCTTCATCAACCGGCTCAACCTCGGGGAACTCCACCTCCCAGGTCACTCCACCTTCGGGTAAGGGTGGAAGACTCGAAAGATTCGGGTGACCCTACAAAGCAAGCACAAGGTGAACAACAGCAAGCAACGCAGAAGAAAACATCGCAATCGAAGCAAGTTCAAAGCTTACTTCAGACAGTGGGTTCTCGACCCCATACGGAGCAACAGGGCACTCGACGTCGCAAGGGTCCGCAACTCTGATGCTAGTCACGGACCTCACCTTCGTGTCGACCTCCTTCTTCAACCACTCCTCTTTCGTCAGGCGGGAGGAGTCCTCTGCGCCCTGGTACTCCCACATCGGGTGGTCCCGGAGGCGCGTCGGCTGCACACGCATCTTCACAAACGTGGCAATAAGGTGGACGCCAGTCACCTTCTTGGGTGCCAACTTCAGCAGCTTGGCGATCTTGTTCAGCAAGGGTGTCACCTCCACCTTGTCCTCGGGCGATAGCGTGTGCGCCCAGGCATTCGTCTTCTTCAGTGGCTTGTCAGCCAAAAAGTCCGGGAAGCCTTTCTGGTCGACGCGGACGTAGAACCATTTTTTCCGCCAGCCTTGGGCGGACTCGACCTGCTTCAGCTTGAAGTAGGTGGTGTCGCCGCGCACTTGGATGCCGAAGCCGCCAAGCGGATAGGTGCCACCAGCACCCGCGTTCCTCTTCACGTTGAAGATGGTTTTCCACAGCTTCCAATGCGGGTGCACCCCAGTAAGCACTCGTAGAGGACGATGAAGCACGTGATGTAGAGGACGCCATTCGGGGTCAGATCGTGCATCTGCACCCCGTACGCGTACAACAACCCGCGCACGAAATCATGCAGGGGGAAGGAGAACCCCCGGTACAAGAAATCGGCAAAACACACGCGCTCGTTGGGTTGAGGTTGCGGGAATACCTTTTTCCCGGGCACGCGCGTGGCTAGCTGGTCCTTCGGCGGCAGCAATCCACCCGCTCGGAGCTCGTCAAGATGCTGCTCCTTGATGGTAGACTTGACCCAGTCACCTGGGATCTTCTTCAGCACATCAACGTCCGCAGCCTCGACGGCGGCGGCGCTCGTCGCCGTACCTCCCCTCTTCGTCTTCGCCGCCGCAACGTTGGTGGCGGCGGAGCTCGACGACACGCTCCCCTTCTTCACGCCACCCTTCTTCATGGTTCTGGCTAACGGCAGAGGCACGAGCAAAGCTTGAGCAGAGCAGCAATGGCGAGCAGGGCGAGGTAGAAGATGAAGAGAGGAAAGGAAGCGGCAAGAATGGGGATAAAATCAATCTCCCCCGTCGTGGTAAAATAAATATATCGCGGCGCCGCCAAATCTCTACCGTCTAAACGGCATCAGCAGCAACGGCCTGTATCCAACCCTACACGTGGCGGCCACGGAACGCAACCGTCGCAGGCCACGCCGCCAACTACGCAACGGAAAAGAGGAAGCCATCATCGCGCCCCGAAATTTTCGCGCCATGCGGTCAAATCAGAACTGAAGCGGCGTCTTTCCTGGTCAACACTGACACTGGGGCCACAGTGACGCGTCCCATCAGCGGCGGCTTGCATGCCAAGATTTTCATGCACGATGTCAGCCTCCCCCGCTGGAGAATCATTTGAGTCAGGCTCGTGATGACAAATAAAGCAAAGCCAACAGGTTGTCGAGTCCCTCTGACGGACCTTCTTATCATTCGACTACGTCGTATTATCGCCTGAGCATTCTGCAGTATGCCATCAGGCTGAAAAGAGACCCCTTGATCTGTCGGGTCCCCAAATCATACTCCATTCAAAGTAGGCCAACGGGCTGAAGGGACTCCTTTATCTGTCGAGTCCCCAAATCATGATTCATTCACTCCCATCGGGAGCGCATCAAAAATTTCTTTCGACTGGAGGTTAATTGAGATTAACCTCAATTGCAAGCAATTCAGCTTAATCTCGGGGCTACTCCCATCGGGAGCGCTGTCGCGCCCCCGATAACACAAGACCGTGAGACCATCGAGTCCTGAAGCAAGCAGTCGAAGTTCTTACCGACTAAAGCTACTCAGCTCTATCCAAAGACCACGACTACAGCAGTCGCAAAGCATTCTATACCCGAGATGCGTCCGCCGCATATGATCCTCGGATGCTGCACTTACAGTGCAAAGATAAGACCCGTCGATCAGTCGAGCCGGCCAGGGTTCGCACCCGCTGCGTTCACCCTGTAACTCCCATGCAAGCAGGCATGAAGAAAATCCTGACCTGACGGCGCGTTGGGTGCCCAATTTATCACACTACAGTATCCTGTGTAAGACCTCCGCGGTCTGAGTCGAAGCTTATCAGCTCTTTCCAGGCTCGAGTTCGGGGACTCGAGCTTGAAGTAGGCTAGCTAGGTTTTTGCCCGAGTGCATTTAACTGGTCCCGATTCGTCGAGTGAACCAGGCCAGCTATGTCATTATCCCTAGAACCTGTCGACTGGACAGCAAAACATGAGCATATACAATGGTCGATGCATTACCGACTCAAAACAAAACACCTTACAGCAGGTAAAAGACAACATGCACCCGGAGAGGAGTCCTTACCCGACTCTCCGATTCGACCAAGCACTCGGGGGCTACTGACGTGGGCCTACCTATCGGGTGCCCCACCATGAAGATACCTGGTGCACGCAAGGACTAGGGCCCAGTATGCGGGCTACTGGATGACAACGCTCAAGGCCCACGAAGGGGGCCCGAAGAAGACAAAGTGCGTCCCAAGAAGGCGTAGCTTATGGCGATAGAGACCTACCTTACCTGTAAACCTAGTCGGTTGCGAACTCCCGAGACCCAGCCTCCAATATAAAGGCTGGGAGGGCCGCCGATTAGGGCACGCTATTATTCCACCACAAAACCCTAGCGAGATCGATATCTCGCCAGATCGCCATTGTAACACTCTGATAATCAATACCAGACAAGCAGGAAGTAGGGTGTTATCCTTCGGGAGGCTGAACCTGGGTAAATCGCCTTGCTTGTCAGCCGTGATAACTACCAGCTCTTCATCTTTCTCCCTCTCAATCAACCTGGGTACTCGACCCTGAGACTTGCCGTGGCCACCCCACGTCAATGGGTACTGCGTATACCTTCTCGGATCCTACATTCATACCTACTAATTAACACTACAAGTCTATCCTTACCGTATAGTGCCTACACTACAAAGCTGTCCATGCCGCGCACATAGGTACAATGGTGTATATCTTGTTGAGATACGCCTATCCACTACACTACAAGTATGATATTGTTGGAATTTTGGCTATACTGGCCCAGCCCATCTTGTATTCCAATAAGTTTTATAAATTATAGAGACACACTTGGCCCATTATACATGAGAAAAGTGAGATAAAAGTTTAATTCCACAGTGCTAATTGAGTGGGAGATAGGCCTTAAAAAGATTTCTCTACCACTTATATTAGCATGAGAAGAGACACCTACACGCGCGCTCCTCCTCGGCCGCCTCGCCACGTTCACGCATCGGGTTGCAGGAACGAGCCGCAAGCTAGCACCTATGCCACGTATACGTGTTAACGTTTTGCACTAGTGAAAATGACTCGAATGGATGGTTGTTCTGCTTATTGGATCGCTGCATGTTCTGCTCGCCTCTCTTGTCTCTTTACATTTCCTCTTACGCCGAGCCTGGTCGCTCCTCGAGAGATACGCCGCAACAACCTATGTGTGCCTCTCTTGGTTCTCGAGCACTGCGCCGCGATCAACTCTTTCTCATTCCGTTTTGCGGCGTGCACCGCGGGATGGGACAACGGGCCTCCGAAACCTCGCATCTAGAGATCCTGTGCGGGAGATGGACGATTAAATTTTTGGCGAGTGTTCCCACGCGACCATTGACTTCTTATTCAGCACGGGCACGGACAACTACTTTCATCGTCTTCCTCAACCTCGTAAAAAACACGTAAAAAGCACGGGCGCGGACAACTACGTTCATTTCCTATTCTTTAGTTATATTTTGTCTACTACAGTATTTTTAATTATTAAATCATGTGAAAGTATGACCCGAATCCAAAAGATATTTTGGTGCAAGCGACGGTCCAACTTGATTGCATGGTTTCGAACCATGGGCAGTACGGCCGTCTGCCCATGAACACGACAGTAAACGCATTCAAAATAGCCGAGCAGCGTCACGTGAGATGGAGAAATGTGTGTCGGAGAGGTGCACGAACCTGCGCGTGCGGGGACAGGGCGATACGGCCACAGTGGGTGCCAAAATCGTGAGTAAAATGCATCTATAGTCCCTAAACGCGCTGGCTACGTCCAAGACAGTCCTGGAACTCGCGAAATGCCTCATAACAGTCCTCGAACTTGTCCAAGACATCCATCTACGGTCCTGGATACATATTACCTGACGTGGCTATGTGGTGGACCCCGACGACGCACCAGGTTGGCCCACGATCGCGCCGCGCCCGGTCTGATCCCTAAATCGATTCCCCTTCCCCCCCTTCTTAACACTAAATCGAGACCGGAGCGGTGCGGGAGAGAGACGTCGACGGCGACGGAGCGGCGCGGCGCGGAAGAGCCCGTCGCCTACGTTGCCCGAAGCTAGCTTCCACAGTGTCTGCACCTTCTTCCTCCTCCGAGCTTCGTCATGGGCGGCAATGGCGTGAGCTTGCTGGAGGACATGCGGCTGCGGTTCCCGCTTGTCACCTCCTGCGCCGCAAGGGTCACGACCTTCACCGCCTTCGATCGCCTGGTTCGCCGCCGTTGATCAACTTGAACATCGGTCGATCACCTACTTTCGCCACCGCCGTCTCCGTTCACCTCGAGCGCGCCGCGGCGGAAACAGGGGAAAAACAGGGGAGATGGACTGATTCGTCCTGCACTGCGAGGTTGCAGGGGGTTTTGCGCGGCGCGATCGTGGGCCAACCTGGTGCGCCGTCGGGGTCCACCACATAGCCACGTCAGGTGAATACGTATCCAGGACCGTAGATGAACGTCTTGGACAAGTTCGAGAACTGTTATGAGGCATTTCGCGAGTTTCAGGACTGTTTTGGACGTAGCCAGCGAGTTTAGGGACTATAGAAGCATTTTACTCCGAAATCGTCGAGGCACATGCCAGCAGTACTGGGGTTTTGGAGCTATTGATCGGACGGAAAAGGGTCGGCGTCGATCGCCGGCGAAAGCGTCAAGGTCACTGTGCCGCCATTCTACGATGTTGCCGGACCCCGGGCGTCGCCGTTGGTCCTCCCATGCGTGAACAGCGTCTAGGAATTCTTTTGCGCCGGGAGCTCGGAACCGGGCAAGGCGATTATGATATGACAACGAGACAAATGGTGACTTGGTGCCTCGATTGTGGCTGGGATTATCAAGAACTAACCGACGTGTTAAACTCCACTGGCTAGGTCGCCATCTGATCACTAATCAAAGTTAACAAGACATTCGCAGGTAGCATGCCAGCTTGAATCTGCTTGATTAATGTCTCGAATGGAAATTATTTGCTTCGCACATGAAAATGGAAATATTAAGTCATCAAAGCACATTTTCTCCATCCTCAATCTCCGCTTCAAGTTCTCTCTCCTTTTCACTTGTCAAAGAAGTGTATTGAAAAATGTTTGTTAGATGCGTGAGAGTTAATAATCTGTATGCATGGTGTGAGGAGTATTAGTCTTGGCAAAATTCCGTGCTAAGATGTATATGCGATTTAGACGGTTTTATTTTTATTTTTTGTAGGGCACGTAAGCTCATATTTCTGCACAAGGATTGCTAAGTTTACATGTCGCATGGTAAGCGTACGTCCATGATATTTCGAAATATATTTAACATTTTACAGTGTAGAAATATGAGAGAATACAGAGAGGAGATCCAGATGGGTGGTGATAAGCATTTATCCGAGTCGAGGACCTGAGATTAAACAAACTTTGACTAATAGTACCCGAGATGGAGTATGGTGTTTTGGAGCTCGATCTCCATGGAGTTTTTCGTTTTTGAAAAATTAGAAACGGCATTTCTAAGTTTTAAAAATTTACGAAAAATATCCTAAATGCAGATAATGATGAATCCTACTAGTGCAAAAAAAAATGCGAAATAGACTGTGTAATATTGACAAAATTTTGGATTTGAGATAGTGAACAGTGAAGTGAGCAGTGCAAAGCTTCAAACCTCCAAAACTATTTCGGGTTGAGATTGCGCAGGACCATAAAACACATCATTGGCTACATCTAGGATTTTTCTCAGAAATTTTTAACTTAAAAATATCGCTTTCAAATGTCGCTGATCAGTCCCAACTCCCAAGCGAAGATCAGGAAAGACAGAAGACTCTTTGGGCAGGCAACGAGTCGGTTCCCACTGGGCTTGCAATCCTTTTTCAATTCACCCAAAGGTAAGCAACAGAGACTGGGCTAGTGGCCCATAGTTTTCCCGGCTTGTGAAAGCACGATGTTTTTTCGAGCAACAGCAGGCTTTTTCATTAAGAAGAATAAAATCGTGTAAAGCTTTTTTATATCTTTTTTTTATTTGCTAGTGAGACAACTATTACAGCTCGATTACAGGAAGGACCCCGAAGAAACGGAAATTACAACGCACCCCTTCCTACTACACAGCTTCGTCTTCAACCACGGCGCCGTCGATGGTGTGTCGCCGCCCCTGCTCTCCTTCAAACCTTGGATCGAGAGCAGCCCCCCAGCGCGCGAGGGTGTCACCGAACGCCGGCCCCAAAGGGCCACACCAGAGGACGTCGTCGAAGCCGTCGCATCAAGCCGCAACAGCAGCATCAAGAACTTCAACAAACGGACCCGCCGCACCTCGGACTCCGGCCAGGGGCACCCGCACAGCGCAGATCCGGAGACCAGCGAGTGGCAGGACAGCAGGCGCACCGCCGCGAAGCTCCACCGAGCAACGCCGCCGAAGGGGACGAGCACCTGCACCAAAATCCTCTCCGGCGACACCGCCACCTCCACGGCGCCACCGGCAGGAGACCTACCAGATCCTACTATGTACAGCCGCGAGACGGGGATCCCCCGCCCTCCCGCCGCCGGAGCGGCCGGCGGAGGGCGAGGAATCCGACGAATCGGCGGCGGCGGAGTGGATCGGCCGGAAGAGCTCAAAAGTTCCCCTCTGCTACAGTGACGGGAGAGGGTGAGACGTCCAGGCTCGTCTCTTTGACAAGCTTTTTTATATCTTTATAGAAATATCAATCAGTGCTACGTATTTGCTTTTGAGTAACGAGGTACCCAACTTGGTGGCGCTCTAGCATGGTGTTGCTGTACTGCTGGGATCAGTATTCTCTGAACATCTCCACCACATTCTTCATCAGAAGCAACGGGGGCAACATGGAACTGAAGAGATAAATTAACACGCATGGTGTAGCCTCCCTTTTTTTGAGCCAAGTGTAAAATCTGGCGATACACTATAGGGATACTTGTACAAGTTAATAATATATAATCTAGCTTGCAGTTCCCTCCAAGCTTTGAAGTTCAGATAGTATCACACAGGCGTATCATAGTAGTTCATCCGAACGGCAGTATTCTGTGTTTCCATATGTATTTCTTGACCATACTGACTGTAGAGTGAGCTATTCACAATATGTACAGGGAGGTGCGACGGAGTGAAAGATTGTTAGCCACTCATGATGAGGATTTAAGACCCCTTGTCGTAAACCTGGTGAAATATGAAAAGCACCAGCGTTTAGTGGTTTAAACTTTTAAAATATGAAATACACCAGCTTTTAGTGGTTTAGACTTCAAAGTGCACCAGACTGTTCATTTCGTTCTGGTGACATGAAGTTAGAAACAGAAAGAAGTAGAACATCAAACAGGCAGAAGATAATCACCAAACAGAAAGTTGCCCTAACAGGCTAACAGGAAACCATGATTAGCACTGAGCGTTCATTTCTAAAAATCAAACACTGGATGAGAGCAATGAGAAGTTATTCTTTCCCCAGCAGAAAGGTTACTTCCTAGCATGGTGAAAATAATAATTGTGGTGGGTCGATATATAGAAAGTACCACAACAAATAAAGACACAATCAAAGACAAGGTTCAGATATGATGAAGCTCCGATGAGCATGTGCTTCTAACATAATTAGGTGTCAAATAACTAGGAAAAAATTACACATGTAAATTTGTGTGCCTTCTATATGCCTGTGAATTTTCATAGGGAAAGGAGCAATTTGGATCCATGGTCGAAAAAACAAATTCAGTGCTCCACAGTGCAATTTTTTTACTAAATTCGTTTTTCTTAGACAAGGCGCAAAACTGATCCATTTTCAACGAAAATATACAATCACATAAAGGACTCGAGACCATTTACATGTGTGATTTTTTTTAAATGACACTCGAAATTTCACCGGGGTGCATCTTTGAAGTAGAACAAGAAGCTAGAATAACATGGAATGAAAAAGTGTACGAATGCATACCAAAGGAGAATAACATATAATATACCTTAATTTCCCTGTTAGAAAGTCCAACTATCAGCTTCTCATCCCAGTACAAAATTGAAGTTACAACTGAATCACATGCGATGGAAGCGACATCTCTGATTTCCACATCTGACTCATCCTCTGATAACTCCTATAGAAGAGTTGACCCAGATAATGCAAGACACCATATATGTGTCAGAAATAGAGAAGTTTTAAGGTCATTTCTGAAAAGCTCTAAGGGAACCAAGTATTTGTTAGCAATACATACCTGAATATTTACGACTTTCTCCATTCCACCAGTATAGAGCCATTTACCGTTCAATTTAACAGCGTAAACAGAACTGTTTTGAAGTTTTTCTGATTTAACAATAACATCGTCCTTCCAGATCTGATTTAGAAAATAAACATGATTTGTCTTTGTTAAAAACGACTGCAATAAACATTATACAACAACATGTAGTAAGGATATAACACAAGTCTATATCGTGATCCATGATAGAGATATAGTGAAACCTTTAAACATCCATTTTCATGTGACGAAACAACAAAATTAACTTCTGTTGCAATTGACAACACAGGGGCTATGCTTCCTGGTGTATTATCTTCCAGTACAGACAATGGGCTGTGATCGGTGAGCCACCACGATCGTATAGTACCATCCCAACTTCCACTATAAAGAATACCGCTAGCAACTGCAAGGCAAGACACAGTTGATTTGTGGCCTATCATAGTGGACCGAAGTGAATAATCCTGCGAAAGGGGATAGTCAATTAATTTCATCAACATGCTTATACTCTACAAAGATTGGCAGATTCAACAACGACTTTGTAAACGCCAAAACATACACGCTTGTTACTCAGATAAAGACTTGATGGTCCAATAGAAATGGTAGAAACCATTTTGAAAACAAAACCCAGTACAAATCTTAGCACCACGGTCTAAATATAAAATATTCACACAGCCCGACCAACAACCCTGTTTATGGTAACCTAACAAACTAGGTCAGCTTATCATCTTTACCTCGAGAGACCAAGCCTTGATAGTTTTGTCTTTACTGCCAGTATAAAGATAACCAGTTCCAGAAACAGCCAAACAGTGAACACCTCGATAAATCCAATCATCATGTTCATACCATTTATTCACAGGTTCT
The DNA here is from genome assembly GCA_947311845.1 of Poa pratensis. Lineage (NCBI taxonomy): Eukaryota > Viridiplantae > Streptophyta > Magnoliopsida > Poales > Poaceae > Poa > Poa pratensis. The sequence continues at coordinate 25,537,818 of CAMZMU010000067.1, forward strand.
TTGTTGGCAGAGGAATCAACATGCCAGACAAAAATTCCACTACCACTGTCTGCGCTTATACAAAGAGACTGGTTATCATTGTCAACAACAACAATTGCTGTGATTTTGTGTTCATGACCTTTCCAAGTCTGCACATGAGATAAGTCCTGTAGAAAGAAGTACAGAACCAATGCTAGTCAGAACAAATGAGCCAATTCTGACAAAGTGTGTGTTTAGTGCATGCTACTGAGATTTTCATTACGAGAAAAGCATGTTATTTACTTCAAGATGACTCTCACATAATTAACAGATTGCCAAGAGAAGAGGGTATACAGACAGTTTCATACCTGGAGTGACCATACGTTGATTGTTTTGTCATACGAACAGCTAAACAAAAATCCGCCTGCAATACAGTAAAGGTTTGATCAATAAGATTACTTCACCAATATTTCTTATCAAGGGGCATGAGCAAGGTCCACGAGCATGCACTATTTCTGTATGAAATTTCAAGTTAAAACTATGCTGTCTTTTCTTCTGCACATATTGAATTTCAGGTTGATATTTCGGAGGGTGCTATAGTTCATAGACCAGATCGTCATTTACTTTCAGATTATTTCATATTGCTTTGGTGCCTAAATAAAAACGTTTTGCAGGATTGTACTATTATGGGATGACAGGATATGCCTCCAGCAATGAAACAGTGTATTATGCAATACAGTACATTGGCTGTGTTGTTTCACTTGTGCTTATACCTCCAATGGCTAATCCTGTGACACAGTCACGGTGAGCAAGCAGAGTTGAAGATTTAAACACTCCATCACGCTGTACATCATCTACTCCTGTGCAAACAGGCTCACTGTTCGTGCAACCACGACTGATTTCATCATCTGGATTTGAACTATTATCATCAGAACCTTGAGAGGCCTGCAATTTATCATCTGACTCAACAGCTGGGCTGGAGCATATTGAGGACAACTCACCAAGGAGCAAACAACTAAAACTCTTCTGAGCTACAGGATCATCAGCAACAGACAAATCATCACCACCAGGTTTCATCTCTGAGCCTCTAATACACTTCCAAACATCAGCAATCTCTGGACGGTCTTCTGGTTCATAGCTCACGCATGACGTTGTAAGTGCAGCCAATGGTTCCAGATGCGTACCAATCAATGCCACGTCAAGCCTCGTAAGTATTTCCTTCTGCCAATCATCATGCGATCCATCAGTATTCCACCCTGCCGCAAGCTGCTCATCTCCGGTAACAAGCGCCACCAATATACAACCCAGCAACCAAACATCTGAGCTGCACCCTATCAAGCCATCGAAATCACGACTCCTCATCCTCGTGGCATCACTCAGAACTGCGGCCATCTCGGGAGCAACCAAAGCACCATCCTTGGCCAAGCAAACCCCTGCCCGGACTCCACGGCACAAGGCCAATACCTCATTCAAGTCGAGCAGGTAGCGCCCAAACTGATCAAGGCGGAAGCAGTCCAGCCGGAGGCACCCCAGCAGCAGCCCCTCGCCGTGCAATGCCATGAGAGCTTCACAAACCTCCATTCCAGCAGCTCTGATCCGGGCTACCATTTCCAGCTCCTCCAGCAAGCGGGGAACTCCGGTCGTGTGCCGTTCAGAGACCAGCCACAGCGTTGACACCTCCGGTCCCATCCAGGCACCGTAAACCCTGCACACCCGCCGCGCCAATCGCGCCGAGGCAGCTATCAAATCGATCATCTCCTCCTTCGCCGTGCTGCTCAGCGCGTCGATCGCGGCGACGACCCGTGCCGCGTGGCTGGGCCGGTAGAACGCGGCGTTCTGCGACGGTGCCCCGCCGGCGGTAGCTTCGATCGGGAGGAGGCTGACGGGGTGGCCCTGCAAGCAGAACCAGGGGGCGCCGAGGTCGGAGGCGATCGATCCGAGCACGAGGCCGGCTGGAGTGGGACCAGGCTGCGTAGATTGGAGCGGGGAGGCGGACTCGGGGAGGACGGCGTGGCGGAAGCGCGCGAGAAGGCGGGAGTGGGCGGCATGGAGCGGGAGAGGGAGTGGACGCACGGCGGATTCGGCGCCGGCGGTGCGAGCTGGGGAGGGGTTGGGGAGGGAGGGGAGGAGGGAGAGGAGAGCGAGGTTTTTGGGGAGGGAAGATGGGCCGAGGGCGCGGGAGAAGGGGACGCACTGGGAGCAGAGCGGGCAGCGGAGGGAGGCGGCGGCCGCCGACGCGGAGGCGGGCGGGAGGGAGGAGATGCAGGAACCGCACAGGGAGTGTCCGCAGGGGAGGACGCGTGGAACGACGGAGACGGCGTCGAAGGGGGAGAGGCAGACCGGGCACTCGGGCGGCTCGGCGTCCGGCGGTGAAGACGACGCGGCGCTCGCCATGGCCGTCGCTTCTGCTCGGATTTCCACTGGGCAGGGTCTACCGGCTCGGAATAGGTCGTTATGACCGTGATCGGGAGTCGGGAGGACGTGGCAGCAGCCTTGGTCTGTTTAGCTGAAGTCTGAAGAACCAAGGCAAAGCTGGAATTTTCTGAACATGGTGAGACATGTACAGCATAGATAGATACAAACCAGCAGCTGCAGTGTACTTCGACTGTAACGATGACTCCACCGGCACGACGCATCCGGTCCGCGCTCGTCCGATTGGGTCGTGTTGGACCAAAATCAGGGTCTAACGGGACGACGCAAAATCGCACCGCGGCCGATTTCAGTCCGCCGCGCGTCCGCCCCGACACATTCCTGGCCCAGGAATGCGTCGCGGCGGACTGACCGCGCGTCCGCGTCGTCACGAGTGGTGTCCTCCCAGGCCCACCAGGCAGTAACACGGCGCCGGCCAGCCTTCCCTGGCTGTCCTTTTTAATGCCAGGGGATAGGGGCGGCCAGCTCCCACCCACTCCACTTCACACTCCCGCTCCCTCTCCGGCGACCAAACCCTAGCCACCATGCCGCTCCGATGGCCAGGATTCGGCAAGGCCAAGAACGACGGCGCGGCGGGCTCGTCCTGTGGCCGCCGCCGCCGCACTCCTTCCCCGACGCCATCTCCTTCCCCTTCTCCACCTCCATCTCCGATGCAGGCGCTCCCCGCGCTCTTCTCCATCACGCCGCCGGCGTCGAGATTGCGCGGCGCAACCGCGTATACGTTCGCGTGGAGGATTGCTAGTGGTACTGGAACCGCGCGGTCCCGGTGCCATAGTCGGATGTAAAACTTCCTGACAATTGGCATCTGAACCGCAGCGGATCCCGGTGCCACCCATCTTGACGAGCTGCCGCGCACGGGAGCTGGAGATCGAGCGCCGCCACGCGCGCCTCAAGGCGGAGGTGCGGAACGACCCCGCGTTCGCGTCCACGTCCCGCAACTGGCGGACGTGGTTCTCCAACGAGCACAGCCTACGGCGGCAGGCGCTGTACACGCGGGCGCCGACGCCCTCAAGCGGCCGTTGGTCATCGCCGCCGCACACGCTGCGTGATACGTATCTATAATTTCTGATATTCCATGTTGATATTATACCAATTGTTACATGTTTTATATACACTTCATAGCATTTTTATGCATTTTCTGGAACTAACCTATTAACAAGATGCCACAGTGCCAGTTTCCTGTTTTCTGCTGTTTTTGTATTCCAGAAAAGCTAGTCTGGAAATATTCTCGGAATTGGACGAAACTTGGACAGGACCTCCTATTTTTCCAACATGTACACGGAGTCCAAATGAGAGACGGAGGGGGGCCGCGAGCCAGCCACACCATGGGGCGGCGCGGCCCCACCCTCTGCCGCGCCGTGGGGTGGTGTGGGCCCCACGGGCGTCTCCAGCCGCCGCCCTTTCGCCTATTTATTCATCTTCACGGGAAAACCCTAGAGACCCGAGCCATTATCCACGAAAAGTTTCAGAGACGCCGCCGCCGTCAACCCTAGCTCGGGAGGGTTCAGAAGCTCTTCCCGGCACCCTGCCGGAGAGGGGAATCATCACCGGAGGGCTCTACATCGCCATGCATGCCTCCGGAGTGATGCGTGAGTAGTTCATCTTTGGACTACGGATCCATAGCAGTAGCTAGATGGTTGTCTCTCCACTTTATGCTATCATGTTTAGATCTTGTGAGCTGCCTATCATGATCAAGATCATCTTATTGTAATGCTACATGTTGTGTTTGCTGGGATCCGATGAATATTGAATACTATGTCAAGTTTATTATCAATCTATCGTATATGTTATTTATGATCTTGCATGCTTTCCGTTACTAGTAGATGATTTGGCCAAATAGATGCTTGTAACTCCAAGAGTTAGTATTTATGCTAGATAGTGGGTTCATGCCTCCGGTAATCTGGGAGAGTGACAGCAACTTCTAAGATTGTGGATGTGCTGTTGCCACTAGGGATAAATAACCGATGCTTAGCTTAAGGGTGCGCCGTTAGGTCTAATACATTTGTTTACATTACGCACATTACTTAATGCGATTATCCGTTGCTTGCAACTTAATACCAACGGGGAACTCGGTATGACAACCTGGAGGTGGATTATTAGTCATTGACGCTGTTGGATAACGGTCTATATATTTTGTCGTAATGCCCACATGAATATCATAGTAATCATCATGTCATATATATGTATTGTCATGCGCTCAATATTTTGTCAATTGCCCAGCTGTAATTTGTTCACCCAGTATGTTAGTTATCTTTTATGGAGAGACACCACTAGTGAACTGTGGACCCCGGTCCATTCTTTTACATGATAATACAACCAACTGCAATCATTGTTCCTTTTTATTCTCTGCAATTTACTACTGTTTTCCACACCATACGTTTAATCCTTTGTTTTCAGCAAGCCGGTGAGATTGACAACCTCACTGTTTCGTTGGGGCAAATTAGTTTGATTGTGTTGTGTGCAGGTTCCACGTCAGCGCGCCACTGACAACCTTCAGAAGTGATTTCTTACTCCTACTGGTTCGATTAAACCTTGGTTTCATACTGAGGGAAACTTCTGCTACACTGCTTCATACCTTCCTCTTGGGGTCTCCCAACGAACGTGTGATCCACGTCATCACTGCGGCGTGGCGCACCACCACCGCCGCCGCCACCAGAGGTGAAGCAGGAGGTGCCCGCCGAGGACGAGGACAGGATGCCCAGCTGGCGGCCGCGCTCGAGGCCTCGAAGAAGTCCATGGCCGAGGACGAGGCCAAGCGCTGGGAGATGCATGGTGAGCAGGCCGCGGCCATCGAGCCACGGCAATGGTGGGAGGCCATGGAGGTGGACCTGCCTCCGGCGCCGCCCCTATCCGAAGGTCTGCTCGGACAAAGCTGGATCTGGAATGGCGGCAGCTTTGAGGTCCAGCGTGCGCCACCCCTCCAGGAGCAGGAGCAGCGCCCACGCCTCCGGCCGTCGTTCCACCGGCGCACCTCTGGACGGCGCCGGAGTACATCGTCCTCTCCGAGGACGACGAGTAGAAGCCCGCGAGGGCTAAATATTAGTTTTAATTATTTTCTTTTATTAGAATATGAATGTAAAATGGCCGTTTGTGGCCCACCCCCTATATACTAGAGAGAAAGGCCCATGTATGGCCTTTTTAACTAAATTTTTGAGAGAGAAAAACGACGGTCCGTTTGCGCTGCGTCGGGCCGTTGGGGGCACTAGCACGAAGGGCGGACACGTGCGGACCAGGCATGTCCGTTTGCCGACCCAAACGGGCAAAACACGGACAAAACACACGTCCGTTTGGATCGGCCCGTTGGAGTCATCCTAATATTCTTGCTTCAGGTTTCATTTGTATTGATTATGTTCACTGTTTTAGAGAATGTAATGGGGTAGCTCATTTGCTGGCTAGGAATAGTTTTACACAAGATTTAACCAATGTTTGGGATGGTGACCCACCTAGTTATCCTGCCAGCAATGTTAAACGTTGTATCTGTGTTTGAAAATCAATAAAGCTTGCCGAAAGGCATTTCCCTCAAAAAAAAAAAAGATAGATACAAACCTGCCTCCCGTAGAAATATGACCATCTGTAAGCGGTGCAGACCCTGTGAAAGATTTTTCTCAATCTTTTTATCTATTGAGCATGCGATTTGTACTCGGGAATGCTCATTTCTTAAATTTTACCAAATTTCATGTTGACATCGATCTTATTTTCACTCTATTAATGTGGTACAAATTTTGTGCAGAATCTTTGGATATTATAAATGTCTAGTCGCGGCTTTGAGAATGTTCCACGCAGTTTTTTTATTAAATATCATACTGGTACGGACGAACAAAGATACAAGCGCAGCAATACAAAGTAAATATACCCCAGGGAATAAGAGAAGTGGATCAAAGAGAGAAAATTTGAAGATTAGAAGTCCATGGTTTTGCACAGTCGACGTAGATCTAGCCATGTGTCCGAATATAACAATACTCTATGGTAAATCTAGGATAACGTGTACATCAAACATATTCTATTGTTAAGAATGCTCTCTTACCTTGCATCTAATAACCAATAACAAACGAAAGTGACTTTTTTAGTGACTAAAGAATGCAATTATCAATCTTTCCAAACTACAAATGGGTCATAAATACTCTGCTCAATCAATATCATGCGTTTAGAGTTCATGGTTTGCTCAGAAGTCAACTGGCATCGAGCACATCGAACATCTATCTACCTATCTTTGTTACAAGCCAATCCTTGGCCATGGTTTATTCCTTTGGCAATGGAGAAGCAGAATCATTTGTTAGCTATAGCCGGGCCGTTGGGGGTCGTAGCCTGCAACGGCAGGCACCGTCTGGGGAAGGCTACTGCCGGCCTTTGCTTCATCTGCACGCTTTGGAGGCTTTTGCTTCTCACTACCATGCCGCGGTGGAGCCTTCGGTGGGTTAGCTTGCAGATCCATGCCGTCAGGTCCTAGTTTTCGCATCTTGATGTCTGCAGAAGAGCTTCGGTTGCCGTCCGATACTCCGGCGACGCTCATTTCAACAACTTTGTCAGCATTCCTGGAGACCTGGTTATGTCCATAGTTGACGACAGGATATACGGTGTGTGTGCTTGTCATGGATGGATTAGCGTCTTTCATCGGCAGCTGTATAACTTGCTGTGCCATCGTATACTGTGCCTCCACCGGGCTGCCATCTCGCAACTTGGCAGCAGTGGCTAGCCTTCTCCTCTTCATTCTCTCCTCATTGCGGACCTGATTTTAATTTAACACGAACATTTAATGAGTGAAATTTTGTTCTGATCAGGTACTGCATATAAGTTTCGTATTGTGCAAGATATTCATAAATAGATGCTGAGGCTCGATTTTTCTTTCCTTACTCTTCCTTCTATTTATGTATAGCTAGACATGTTAAGCTGAAAGGATATTCACCTTGCGCTGCCGGTACAATAAATTTCTTCGCTGCTTTGATCGTGAAATCGCATTTCGGATTTCAACTTTGTCCATGTAACCTTGTGGCCATAAGTCAGCAAGCTGGCGCACAAAGATAATGTAAGCACATTATGAACAAGTACAAACGCACATGAGGTGGTGTGCCTCAAGCACGTACGTTGCTCACAAGCTTATCGAGTAATAACTAAATTTAAAGTTGGTGTAAAACTCATGATCCACAAACCAATAATTAACAGAGTATAAATCTTTGGATAATATCTACTTCTTCCGATCCAAAATAAGTGTTGAAGTTTTGAACTGGGGTTAAGTTCAAAACTGCGACTCTTATTATGGATCGGAGGTAGTAGCTAAAAAGAACACGCAAGGAACTAAAGGCATTGTTTGTCAACTTTAGATTACCTCGTTAAAAATTTCCTTGACTACATACAAACTACCGGCACTGCCGACAGATAAATCAGATTACAATTACCAAAAAAGTACAAGGCATGGAAGCTCACAGCCAAGATCTTTCTGTGTGGAACTGTAGCTACAATACCAGAACTGCACCATATTACAATGCAGTGGAATTCCGATGAAAATTTCGACTTTACGGACTACCACTATTGAAAACAGGTTTACGTATTACAAGGTAGTGAGATTTTTCAACAGATGTTCTAACGAATGGCTTAGGATTGGAATACTAGAAAATCAGAATCCAAATAACTGCAAAAACAAAATGAGGGGGAAATGGAAAAAGAAACGCTTAATTTGGCAGGCCATACCTCTACATATAACTTACGACTCTGAGGCCCCTTGTCTTCATCCATACCCTGAAAAGCATGCGATACTCAACAATTAAGCACAAGTTTAAGTTATTTGGGACATGAGGCTTTGAAGTAATACTAGGTAACTAGGCTAAAGGTGGGGAATGCCTTTCAAAGCCACACTTGTTTCAAAGAGATAATGCTAGGCTCCTGACTGGGAGGGCAAAGATTTATCGCTTCACAAAACATACACACGTACGGTAGACAAAAAGTACAACTAAAACAGAAAAGTATTCCTGTTCTTAAAGCCTTCGGCATCTCTGTATAAAGAGGGCAAATCAGCTACTAGCTTTGAAATCTTATCACTAAAGGACATAAGGTTACATGCTATACCTCAACATAAAGATCATATAGATCACAAATCCTGTCCTCCAATGGAGCATCCAGAACAAATTTTCCTTTTAAGGCTCTTCTGTCATCAATATTGACAACCCCCTGAAAATCATCTGCCGAATCATCCTTCTGTTCAGTAACCTGAAAGCAAATGGAGATAGGAGAAATTAAATTCTGATGTGTTGATGAAAATGAAGGCTAAAATGAAATGCAAGAATCTAAATAAGGTGAGTCCTAAACATCTAATCAGCATTGCAGTTTTACCTTGGGCTTGGTGGCTAGACGTGCTTTGACCATTTCATTGATCTCAATTTTCACTCGCTGTAACTTATCAGCCTTCTCTTGTTTAGATAAATTACCTGATTCAACCATTTCTTTCATGTTTCTCTGTATCAAAATACCAAAATTAGAATTATGAGGTCATTTTACAAGATTGGTATTCAATATAAGTAATATAATGATGTACAATATACAGCTCATAGCAACGCAAAACACAATGTAAGCAATATACAGGCAATAACTGATAGATGATAAGCAAAGTCTGCCGCTCAAGAGTAACAGATATGTTTACCCTGACATGCACAATCAACTTTGTAACACCACTACTCTTTTTAATTAGATTGATTATAATCAATTGATCAAATTCAGTCACTGCCATTTGATTTCCTGCTAAAAAGTTAGTTCATCCGGTCATCCCCATGAGTTGAACTGACAAATGCAAACTGCAAAAATGCATAATCACATAACGATCTTGAACCTGTTAACTAGAGGATGTTGTGATATCATATCATCTATTGAGAAAGGTTGCTTATCTTTACATCTAAACACAGCTTGAATGTGTTCTAGCACGATTAATATGAGGACAAAGCATTGCAGTTCCAGTTCTGTAGTATTCATTTATTGTTAGGGCCTTGGCCATACTGCAGGCATGGATATGAAACTTTTGGCAGTTGGAGAATGAATTTAATGACTCTTTGGATGGTCAGTGACATGCTGATATCTTAATATAAGAATCAATGTTTAGAATTGTGATAGTGAACACTAAACAGTGCATGAAATAATTAAAAAGTAAAATCTTTCTTTTGGAATATGAAACAGTGTTAAAAAAGAATCTGAAACACACAAAAGCAACTACGTAAAAAAAGAATTAATGCTACGCTAAAAAACATACTAAAGAAAGAATACCAAATCAATAGCACAATGCACATATCTTAACCACTATATCTACTACTCACCTTCAGTGTCCTACGCTGCACCAGGTGCCCCACTATGCCCATGAGGCGATCGATCAATTCATCTTCTGATATTTTACCCTGACTCACCTGCATTTATCAAGATTCTGCTATGTGAGCTGCAAAAGTAAAACTGCCAGTATAACCGAGCACTTCTACTGAAAACACAAAAACGAGCGCATGCGATACTTCTTCAAGGTTCTGTATTCACATGATGAAATAGCAGCAGCACAGGAATTTAAGGTGTGCCTCCCTGCATCTCACTAATAACTCAAAGAGTACATCCCGCAAAGCTGCTGTTTTTCTGTCAAAACTATCAGGGAACTACATTATGGATTGCAATTTGCATTTCAGATAACTACAGATGTAATCATTGAAGACAGAGGTGCTGAACATGGGGAATTGTAGGTTCTGCTGCCGCCACCACATACACATCTGCTCTGGTGTCTGTGCTTGCATCCCAGTCTGCTGCCACCATCCATGTTCACAACTTCCCATCAGTTCGGTATCCGGTTGCAGATACAGCTTTGGCTCACATCATGCCATCCCTCCATCTGCAGCCCTCTGCTTCCTAATTTGTCCACCCTTGCCATCACCTTCACTCTCCAGCATCCCGCTCTTCTTCCACCTGGCTGGGTTGTACTCTGTTTCTTACTCCCCTCCATCTGCTGTTTGTTGCTCTGATCTGATCTGTTCTATAAATGCTTTGCTTGATTGCTCATGGCTGAAGCTAAATGCTATTGCCAGATTACAGTTACATGTGTGAATCCTGAGTTTGATGTTTCATGAAGCATTGTATACTGTCATCTTACTATGTAGTACTTGATAGTTGATGCATGTCAGCCATGCTCTTGCTACATTCTTTATGCTTATAGAGTGTCACCTCAGCACTCGCCATAGGCAGGTTGGTGGTTCTGAGGTGTTTCACCTTATCACTGTGGTGACTATGGGCTACTGATTTTATCAACAAGCATATATGAAAAGTAATCTAGGCAGATTATGATACAAAAACAGTGTATTCAATGTAGCAGACAAGTATAAGAGAAGAAAACTATAAATTCGGAAGAACAAGAAAACCGCTATGTATGCCTTAATGGGATACTAAGTAACAAAAAATATTTTGTAATAAGTATTTTTCGATATGAAAATATGAATACACTAGCATTGAGACAATGTCGCACAAAAAACAAAAAAATTCAAAACATCAATGTGGTAGTACTCAAATCTAGGCAATGTTATATGCATGTTAGGAACAATGGGGGCAGCGAGTAATCAGAAGCATTTCACTCATGTAAAATATGGTGTGGCAGAACATACCGATAACCTTGCGACCTTAGCAAGTTTCTGTTTTACTTCTTGAGGCAATCTTCTTTTGACTGCTAATTGACAATTTAGATCAATGTCCTGAACATCAAGAGTCTGTGGTCTATCTGTGAGGAGGAATATGAAGTAGCAAACACCTAAAGTTACTTCCAGAAGTACTTCAAAGTATGTATACAATCTAGCATAAAAGATTAGCCACAAGGCACGTACATTCACTGACAATATTTTGAAGGTCACGAATAGCTCGCTCGAGTCTGGTACCCTTGGCCTTGATACCTGAACCTTCTGTACGCCTGTTTGCTGACAAGGGCTGAAAAGGTAGTACAGGATATGATACATACAATTAGTACAGCCAATGTCCTCTGCTTTGGGTGTGGAAGGTAAACTATGAACCACAACATGCTCACAATACCAGTTCCTCTGATTCTTACCGTTGTTTGTGTCGAATATACGTTGTTGGCAGTAGCCAAACCAGAAAACTGACTGGCACCATATATTTCTTTGGGGCGCATTTTATTTGACAAATCTTGCTTCGCCACGTTAGAAGATTTTTTCAATGGGACATTAGGTTGCACCGGAGCATCCTTGTCCAAGTATGCTGCAAAAGGGTATTTATCACTGGTTCTGGACTTACGAGCAAAATCAACAGCCTGTGGTGCAGCAGTTTTATGCTTTTCTAAGTCCTTTACTTCTGAAGAGGGTAATAAGACATCCTTACTTGGTATCTTTGGATGTGATCCATACTCAGCACCAGTTGCATTGTTACTGGAATTAATTTTTTGCATTCTTCCAGGGGAACTACTTCTACTCTTCACTGGTTTATTGCCTTCAGAGTGATATTCTCTGTAAGAGTATAACTCACTACTTGCTACGTTCTTTCCTGTTTCAAGAGCATTTCTTTTACGGGCTTTTACAGCCATGGTGCCTGGTCCAATCTCCTGGCTATTTTCAATGTAAGAACTCGATGAGTCTTTTCTTCTCCGTTTCTTTGGTCCAATATTTTGTACTGAGCCATCTGGTACAACATTTTGTACTGGGCCATACTCACTGCAACACAAAGCTGAAGTAATGTCATTATTATGTCCTATAATGGCATATATGTAAAGGATGTACGCAGTAGTTGCTGCCTGGTTGTTAGTATATCATCCACCATAATACCATTATAAAGAATTAGCACTAGTACGACACATTAAAAGGCTTTATGTAAGCATCTGGGTGGGCTGATTGGAGCATAAATTGTGCAACTCAGCAGTTGCAAATCAACGAAGTATCAGGAAAATTACCTTTGTTCCAATTTCCCTTTGTTCACAAAAAATCCATTGTGCTTGGTTGCCAAATTGTCAACTTCAAAGTACTCATCCTAAAATTGCAAATAACAGCAGAGAAGTCAAAACACTTGCTATTAGTTTAACATTGTCAAAACTTGTAATAATACAGCAAAATGCTTGACATCTAACATGGCAGCAAGGAACGTGTAATTTGGCACTTTGGTTTGTACAAAAAGTGAGAACTAACAAAATTTGGAGCTATTTGGTGCGCTGCTGGACATGTTTTTAGCAAAATCCTTCCAGGCATATAGGTCATAATATGTGCTACTACTATGTACAAGAATTTGACTGTTCTTACTGCCGCCTAAGTGGAGAAATGCCATATCAAACACAAGAGCTTCATTGTTCTCACTATTAGGTTGCTCACAACAAGTAAGAATGATTACATATGATTCTCAATTGATTTAAAGGTCAGTTTACTATATAGGCCAGATAAATTGCTATCATCCAGGTAAGAAAATACCCTGCAGCAATTGTAAAAACTAACCAATTCAGCGTCATCAATGAAAGAATCTTCAGTGTCATACTGATCATCGTCAGGCACGTCATCCATATCTTCTTCGTCACTACTATGTTTGCCCTGTTAGAGCACGGTATGAGGACATAAAATAAACCCGCTAGGCACTAATGCACATGGTGTAAAAGTAAAAAAATGCATGTCCTCTCTTGTGATAACATCATGTGGGCCTTACCATGTAAAGGCGCTCAATTTTCTCAATAACTGAATTGAACCGATTCGACTGGGATGGATCATTTGGGTCATTTTCTGCTGGATGTACCTGACTCAAAAGATGGGATAGCCTCAATATCAAATGTACCAACAATATTACAACTGTTGTGCAACAACAAAAATAATTACTCTATCACATGCGGAAACAAGAAAACAAGATGGCCGATTTAATCCAATCAATGGGCAAGTGAAGCAAATTTCAACGTACTGAATTACTGACAAGAAAATATGGAAAATGTGAGTTATTAATGACTTGTCTCTTGTATATTAGCATATCAGAAGTAAGCAAATTCATTTCGACAATGTCCACGTCATCAGTTATCCCGATGAGGCTTCTCGATTTTCTTCAGGTTTTGTTGTGCATCTAGTGGCAAGCGTGTATATGTTTTGACGTCCTGGAGAAGAAGCAAAGCGGACCTAATCCATCCTCCTTGCAAAGGCTTACACAACATGACCTGATGCATGCCTAGATTTTACTGCCATTTCACTAGCATTTCTCTGTTGCAAACTGCTTCTATGCAAGCTCTACATTACGCCTCGCCTGGAACTGGAAGCATCATTGCGTTCAGCCATCTAACCGAAATCGTTTATCTAGCTAGTGTAGAATAGATGCGCCAGAATCGAACCTCCTCCGCCACTTACACTCGAAAAAATCTCACAGTGTGTGCAGGCTTGGTCAGCCCCAAAATTGCAAGCGCATAGGTAGCGTATACAGCAAGGGAGCCAAACGCGGGGCATAGAACGAGAGAGCAGGAAAACCTACCGCACCAGACGGCCCCGCTAGGGGCCCGACGACGACCGGCTGGGCCGCCGCGGCAGGCAGAGAGGGCGGCGGGGCAGGTCCCGGGCCGGACTCCTTGAGCAGCTTCTTCCACGACACAATGGTGGTCTCCCCGGGCCGGAGCTCCACGGAGAAAATCTGCCGTCCGCCCCCTCCCGCGCCCGCGCCGGCCACGGCGGCAGGCGGCGGGTGCGCGGCCGTCGTGGGAGCAGGAGTAGGAGCCCTCGCCGCGGTCTCCGCGGCAGGAGGCTGGGGAGGCGCGGGGGCGCGCAGGGCGGCCGCGGGATCGTCCATGGCGGCGAGAATTGCGCGATTAGGGCCTCGGATCAGCGGGCTAGAGCATGGGATCGAGGGGTTCGAGGAGCGGGTCGGCGAGGGCGGGAGTAGCTGCCCGGGGTGGGAGGAGAGGAGAGGAGCAAGGGGGGGAGGAGCGCGGGATGGTCCGGACTGGTACTGGTCAGGTGGGTGAGGTCGAGGAGGACGACGACGGTGCTAGGGGAGGCCTAGGAGGAAAAGGCTTCGGCTCAACAACGTGACGGCCCTGTGCCTCTGTTTTTTTTTTTTCGAAACACAGTACAACGCAGACGCTCACATACGTGCACACTCACCCATATGAACGCACGTACGCACACCCTACCCCTATGAGCACCTTCGAAAGACTGAGCCGGCGGTTAGGTCTTGAGATTGATGAAGTCACCACAGGCGCCTCGCTGTCGACGTGAATGTCGCCTCCCACTGAAAAATATTTCGCCTAAATGAGAAACACCAGTGTCAAACCTGAGGTTTGAACTCTGGTGGGCTAGGGGTACAACCACCCTCCTAACCATCTTGCCACAGGCAAGTTCTCGATGTGCTCTGCTTCTCCACGTTGCCTGTCGCGGTCGTCGCCGTCACCGTCGACGTTCCGTTTACCGTTTCCACCGCGGGCTGGGCTTTTCGTCGTTTGCCTCGTTGGCCCGTTAGCAGATCGTGTCGGTGTTCCGGCCTATTCCAGCAGCGCGACAACAGGCCAACAGCAATGGCGATCTCACGTCCTCTCTTCTTTTTTCTGAACAAGGGTCGGTGCCGAAGATCCCAAATCAACCAGGAGTTTGGAGAGCCCCATCCTCCTCGTCACCAAGACGAGTACCGAAGCGGAAGCCCAAATCCCAGACGTTGCTGTCAGATCTTCCGAAATCAAGCTCGAAAAGCCCCCGCCATATCCTACACCAGATGTCGTTGTCTACCACGAACTGTCGCCACCGAAGAAGAGATGCACTTCACCGGCACCACCTGCAACCACCGGCAAACCGAGGCCAAAGACATAGCGTCATTCGCGACATGGGATGATGGGACCAAACCTAACGCTAGAAGCTAGTCTACTAGTAGTATACTATAAACGTATCAGCCCCCCTCCCCCCCCCCCTACCCCACCACCCAATCAGAGCCAAATGGCGGAGCCGCCAACGAGAAAGGACCCGAGGATGAAGAAGAGACTCTCAAGGGAGCAAACTGAGGAGAGAGAAAGGGGGGGGGGGGGGGGGATGAGGTAACATTTTCCTTAATGGATGGCCCCTTCCCCAAACACCATTTGCGTTGGCGTTCTGACAATTTCAGACATTCTAAAATCTCATAATACACCATTCACTTTGACTTGGCCAAGATTATGAAACCTAATAGTTTCTAAGTCATTTGAAATAAGCCATTTGATATCCCGTGAGAATATCAGAATACGCCATACGCGTTGACGTTTTCTGACAATGTGAGAGCCTCTGTGATTGAAAAATGCCAAATCAATTGGCGTATTCTGAGAATCTTAGAGGCTATTAGATTGAAAAATGTCATATCAAATGGCTTATTTTAAAATGTTTATGAGATTTTTTGAAAGCCCTTTAGTGTGGCGCAGGAAGGATCAGACTGATTCAGATCTGGCTGGAAAATTTTTAAAGCCTATTAATAATAGCTGAAAGTTTTTTTTGCAACTATAATAGCTGAAAGTTTACTTAGGTACCATTTAGGAAAAAAATATCCGAAAATGAGGGCCTCTCTTCCCGTCATGTCACGTCCTCTCACAACAGAAAAACAACAAACACTAGCGATGCACGTCCTCTCAGTAAAAAAAACAATGACGACGGCACCGCTCGAGGCAACCAGTCAGAAGCTTTCTCCTTTATTCCTTTTTCTCCGTCAAGAACACGAATCGCTTCCAGTCTGCTTGCCACTGTTCGCTTTCGCCGTTTCATGCTCTTCGTCTCCCCAAAATTCCTACGCCCAACATGCAGAGGATGAGTCCGAATGCTGCTGCGATGGTCGGGAAATCCGCTCGGCAATAAACCCCGTGCGGCCAAGAAAAAAAGAAACCCACGTCGCTCGATCTTCTCCTTCTTCCAGGTAAGCGTCCTCCCCAAATCTACTCCCAATCTTGCTCTCTACAGTGGGGAAATCTCTAGCTACAGTAGGTGGTTTGAGGATTCGGCTGTTTGATTTCCTTGTGCTGTTTTGGTTTCTTTTCGGAGAACCACATTTTTTTCCTGCTCTGCATGTAGTCCGTACTATGTAGAATGGGGTTTTGTTGCCGAACCTCTACGGATTCGACTCAGATCTTACATCTTGGGGTGATTCAGTTGCATGCATTGCTGCTGACTATCTGTTGACTGTTCAGTGCGGAGATACAGTTCGGGTACACTACTTTGTAATCGCGACACATCAGTAGTGCAGAGAATTTCAAAATTGTTTGTCTTCATCCAATCTGAAGAGTCACGCCAGTATTCTTAGCTGTCCAAGCACTTGCTTTTGTTCACATTATAGTTGGCAAACTTCATGACGTATGGGGTTTCACTAGAACTAGAATGTTTAGTGCAATTGAGTTCTGTGTTAGGTCCAGATGCCTAACACCGTGATGTCTTAGTGTAGGTTGCATGCAAGAATCACCTGCTTAGTTCTCTCTGAATTTTTATGGTAGTTACTGACAGATTGAATGTGTTCATGTGTATAATATAGCCCTTACTGAATTTCCAGGGAATCTAGCGGATAATGAGCCAGAGAATGGCAAATGGATCATCACGTAACAAGAACAAGATGTTTGACAGTTTAATTGGCGACGATAGTTCTGAAGTAGATCCATCTTACAAAATGTTCTTGGAACACTTAAGCGAAGATGGGGAGAGCTACGTTTTTTATGTGCCAGATGGGGACCATGGCATGCCTGCTTCGGTTAGGTATGAAGAGGATGACGATATATCATGTGTACTTGCAATGGATTGCACTAATGTCCTTAATAGTTCCCTCCACAGAAATCGGTGTGGTCCAAACACCAAGCGGTCAGGTGTAACATCAGGCAGGGATGCCCATATGAATGTGGAGAAGATGAACACATCAATTGATGAATCTTATGCGGCATTCCTGAGCCTTATGAAGATCGAAGATGGCTTCATGGTTGTTGAGCCACAAGCAGGTGTTACCATAGTATATGAGCAAGAGGATGAGACGCGCGCTGGATATGACGAAATGAGAACTCTCGGTTCCACAAAGGACCGAAAAGGTTCCATGAATGCACTTGGAAACATGGTTGAAGATAAGCTTGGAAAGACTGAAAATATTATATCTGAACGTGGAAACAATGGACCTGCTCCAGTAAATTTCCATAGTGAAGATTTAATCTGCACTGATGAGCATGGATTTGTACCTTATACTGAGTCTTCAGCTTTTAATGTGAGTTTATACCTCTGCTTAATGTTGTGGTTTATCTATTTAATGATGCTGTATGTACTCTATAGCTTGTTTTTTGGTCCAGGTATGTGAAGATGATCAAGGAGAACATCTTGCTTTTAGTTCCGGTGTTCCTTCTACATTTGATGAAAAACTTGATTATGTTCTAAGTCAGCCGTATGACCGAAGTGAATATGAAGTGCTTCTGAGGAAAGCCACTGACCGGAAGCATGTGAGTAAACAAAGACACCTGCGAAGTGCATCCAAGTGCTATGCCACAGACATAGTTGGACCGTCATATCTTGATCACCACCCAGGTGATTACTACCTTTTTTGGGGGCAACCATTTTAGCCTGATTGAGCTATTTCATTGTTGCTGTGGTTGAGTCTTAAGAGATCCACTTTGAACCTTGATTTCAGCAAGGTGTGGATAAGCATTTTGCAAACTGTGCATTTTAAGATCCTGCAGAGATCCTAATTCATCTATTTCCCAGCCCATAGCTTTGACCCAATGAATTTAGAAATCCTTAACATAAATCAGTGATTAAATGTCATCATGTCTATTGGCCATTTCCTTTTTTTCAATGTATGGATGGTTGAATTCTAGCGGAAATCACCATGCTAAGCTGTTCCTCACAGATCCTAACTAAATAAATGATTTGTACCATTCAGCGTAGAAAAAAACCTTGATCTTTAAGCTTGTCGCTGTGCCTCCATTTGCTGTAGCCATTGTGCTTTCTTCTGTAAACCGACATTTAAATTTTTGATACATGATGCCTATTTTTTATATTGTGCTGTCTTGTTTTGAGTTTTGACACAAAGTAACTTTAGCATTTATATTGCTTTGTCATCTTGATTCTTGTGGTGCTAGTAGCAGTTTTGAAGGCTATGCCACAACATAAATTTGTATTTCGATGCGGTACTCACCAGTGGATGGATTGGTTGATTGCATTTCTGTCATGCTTTGCTACCAAAGCTGATGTTTGGTATGTCATGCAGATATGGCCAAACTAATAGATTGTGCTGACACTGATGAGGCACGCCTGAACCTCCTGCGAAAATTCTTCTTCTGGTTGGAGGTTATCTGTGTTCCCCGTCCTAGTTATATATTTTCTTGTTCATACTAATCATATCCTGAAGTGGAAATTAACATTAATAATTTCTTAAGGGTCCGAACGAATGATTTACCCAGCTCCTTAAGTAGGAATACATTGAGAAATACATCTATGTAACATTGTACTGCTTAGATATTAGACAAATGGTTACTTCGATGATCTGGTGAATAAACATGAACGTTCAGCTGCTCACGCTATAGGCGGCATTGCATCCTTAGTACATCAAAAGAAGTTATCCATCAGTTTAAATTGCTCCTCTGTGACTAGCGCCTGCCGCCTAGTAATAGTTGAACTTTAACTAAAGCTGCATTATGTGCAGAACTTATCCCATGAAGGGGCACACATGCCATGGCACTCCAAGGGACTAGCCTGTGATCCCATCTTAGCGGACGACTAGCTACGAATCGGAAAAAAATGCGGTGTGGGCTCGCTGAGAGGCCCCTGGGACGAATGAAATACTGAAGCGCCTTCAGTTGGCGGGGCCAAAGGGTGAGCTGAATCCTCCACTCCTTGCACCTCTCTGTTCTGGTGCAGCAAGGCTTCGGTAGCCATGTACATATCTCAGCACTGTACTTTTGTGGCACAGCTGCATGTAAGTCGCCTGGGATTATATTATGCTAGTTTGGGTTTGTGATTTAGCCAGACCTGTGAAAATTTCAGTGGTCTCTATGCTGCTCTGTCTAGTTGTTTTTTAGCAATATCTTCTGTGACAGCGATTCTCTGTGCGTGCAGGGGCGCTGCATAATTTATTTCCCAAAAGTTTTAATACATTCATATGATAAGATAAATACATTCATATGATAAGATAATAGACGCTAGAGGTACATAGGTTGCATGGCTGCAAGCATCGCCATGCAAAAGGTTAGGCACTTTGTTGACATTCCAGTACATCAACCATTAATAGTCTGGTCTGTAGCATTCCCCATAATAATCCAGTTCATCACTAACATTTGCCACAACTGAAGATAATCCAATTCATCAGCTTGCTGCCTCCTTCAAAAATAATCCAATTCATCACATTGTGTGTAAGATGGAAACGGCTTCGCGTGGTGCTGTGGCCCATAACTTCCAGCCGTCGAAGTCATCGGTGGTGCGAATGCTTGACTTGGAGGCGCTGGTCTTGGATATGAAGATTGAGCGGAAGGCACTGGAGGTGCTGATAGGGCCAAGGGTGCGAGAAGCGGCCTCTTCATACCATCCAACGGCACTGAGATCGACATCCTTCCATAGATGTCTGGACCCGTCCAACGAGTATAGATATACCCTGATCGAGTTGAAGACGACATGGGTTGCACAGTTGGTGGCAAATCGGGTGGCGGTACGTACTGTGGCTGCAACGGGGTTGGCAGCTGATAGTTGCCGTCGTACGGTGGCTGCAACGGGGTTGGCAGCTGATAGTTGCCGTAGTAGCCTGGGTGAGCGCCATAACCGGATTCATTCCAACTCTCATAGTGGTCATTCACATTCCATGTGTTTTGCTGATAGTTACCGTAGTACCCTGGGTGAGCGCCATAGCCGGATTCATTCCAACTCCCATAGTGGTCATTCACATTCCATGTGTTTTCCTGGGGTTGCACATTGTTCGGAACAGTATAGCCTGATGAAAGATGACCATTCTGAGCACAGCTTGCTACTGGAATAGTATCACCGGACGGAAGATGATCATTCAGCACACCATTTTTAGGACAATTTGCTTAGACATTTTATTAGACATTTTATTTTTTTTAATTGACTGACAATTGGGACCCACTCCAACTATGCAAATTGATCCTGACAAGTGGGGCTCCCCATGCCACGTCAGCTTTTGGGTGGGTCCCGCATGTCAGAACAGCCGTCAATTCGCGTTCAATTCAAAATCAGTGTTTTTTGCGAACGGCGAAGCAAAATGTCGCGGTTTTTTGCGATCTGACATCATTGTCGCGGTTTTCCGGAATTTGAACATCAAAATCGCAGTTTTATGCTAACAACTTAGTGGTATTCAGATATTCAGAGAATGCACAGGGAAGGACAGTTGGATAGCAAGTATGGGCTCTTACGCCACAATATGGTTTAGTTACTTCCAGCTTCTTCTTCTCGAGATCAACACCGACAACCCAGGAGTCTTTATCATCAGACTCCACCTTATGTCAAGGTAGACAACGTTGTCACCGTAGACACAGAAGAACAGGAAACCTGTAGTCTTGAGGTTTCTCAATGTCTATTTCATGGGAATTGTCAAAACAATTCCAACAACTGAGGCAGCAGTGCGGTATTTTCTGGGACGGCTGATATGTCATCAACATGGACAACATGCTTCTTCCTCCAGTAGTCCCAATCGATGCGCCTATAAATTGTTCGGATCTTCCAACCATCATGTACAAACACAGGTTTGTTATCCATAATGTCCAAATCGTCATGGACGAGAAACGCCTTATCATGGATGACATCTTGGGTGTCAAGATCCTCGGTGGTCTTGAAGCTCCTCTTGTTGACAATGCTAGCTAAGCTCTCTTCGAAGATGTTCGATCTTGACGAAGTTGATGAAACTTGAAACCATTGCAGTAGGAGACATCCCGCACTTCCTGGGCTTGGCCTGTCCGGGGTAGGTTGAATACGGCCTTGGGCAGCGGGATGAAGCGGAGAACAGGCTCCTTGTCAAGCACGTCACATATTACAATGCCACGCCAGAGGTCGACCCATCCCACCATGGTTCCTCCGAGAGAGATCACCTTGTGCACTATGCTTGGCATGTCGCGTGTCAGGACGTCGGCAGGCGTTGGCAGCTGCAAGGGCGTGGTAGTTCACTGGCTCGTCTCCGACGAGAAGACGTGCAGGACGTAGTGACCAAGGCCCCTTTCCGGGGAAAGGTCCGCGACCAGGAAGTTGCCGCCGTCACGATGCTGGCGTGCCACGAGTGCCTGGTGCCCGTGGGAGAGTACGGGACGGGTTCGATGGAGAGGCTGCCGCCGGAGCCAGCCTTGCAGACGAAGAACTCGACGAGATCAGAGTCCACGTCCGTGCTTTGGGGGCCTGTTCTGAAGGCGAAAAAGAGGAGGACGAGGTCCGCGCGGTGGATGAGACGACGCGGGGCTCAAAGGTGTAGTCCTCTCGGCCGATCTCGGGGCTGTGCACGCAGAAGTAGGATACGGCGGGCGAATCGGCGAGGCAGAACGTGATCTCGACCTCGTGGCTGGTGCTCGTCATGACTGCCCTGATTGTGGCCTTTACGCGGTGGGCGAAGTAGGCTCTCTTGTCCAGGAGAACCCATGAGGGATAGCGCCGGGAGGGGTCACCGGAATCGTCGGCGGCGGGGGGCTGGAAGGAGGAAGCCATGAAAGATCCCTCCATGGTGGCCGCTCGATCGAGGGTTTGGGAACTAGGGTTTATCTCTCTTTTTTGAAGTAAGGGTTTACCTCTCAATCCGCTGTATAATCCAGTGCCTCGTAAAACAGCCCCTACTTGAGACCTGTTTCGATCCTTATGTAGTGTCCTTGTGTGGCGAAGCACCATGGGACATGAGAACTCATCCGGGGCACGTGAACTAGGTTACCATCTCTGAAACTTGGATAAATTCTGAAAAATATAGTATGTGGAAGCAACATGTACAAAACATTCTACTACAAAATATCAAATTCAATACACAGCTTGAGACACACATGGAGCAAATTTATATTAGCAACTACTCAAAGAGAGATTTCTCCCCTTTTGTTTCCCGATGCATGTTTTAATTTCGACTTGACTTTTGCAGAATGTGGTGGATAGATGTTATATCTGCTTGACATAGGTATCAAGATTGATTGGGTGTGCCCCCACAATTAAACCTAAACCATGAGATTGTTCGATTAGTATTTCTTTTTTTGAAAAGACCAATGGTTTTGAGCTTGTTTGATTCAAAAAACATTGATTGTCCTTTTTAACCCGTCTAACACAATTTCTGAAATTAGATGTCCCTCCGACCGTTTTTGTCGTGCTACGTCAGCCTGAGGTCCACTCGTCAGAAATCTTGTTAGGCCGGCTAAAAGAGACGATTAGTATTTTCTGAATCGAATCGCATGACCGACGATCTCTGAAATAATTATCAATCCCGGTGGTTTTAAGTATTTCACGCACAATTGTGGTGGTCTTTTGGAATTTCTCGTCCCACCACACACTGTTTCATCAGATATTTTACGGTATATGGTGATACGTTTGGAACTTTCACACATCACGCAATTGTGGTGGTCGGAACTTAATGATTTACCCAGCTAAGCGCATCTCCAGCCGTTCCCCAGGGCCCCCCTGGGAGGCCTTTTTTAGCGCCGAACGACTAAATAGCGCCGAAATCTTCTCAGTCACCCCCAAGAGCCCAAATAGCGCTGTTTGGGCCTTTTTTTTTTGCGCCGGCGCACCCATGCCGAACCCAGGCCATTTGGGGGCAGCTGGGGACACGGCGCGAAGCGAAAACGCGCGAAACTGGGGCGGGCCTGTCCTGTCATCCTGTAGGCGAAAATGGCGTGAACGAATCGGGAAAAACCGCCGTCCGTCTTCATCTCCTCGGCTCTCGCGCCGGTCAAAGGCCTGCCGCGCCAGTCAGGCGGGCGGCGACGCGTCCAATCGCATGGCACGCGGCGCCGTAATGGCGTGCCACCGCCCAGCCCACTCGCGGAGCGGCGGCGACGGCCAACGGCTTCGGCCGCCGCTATCTCCACGAGGACGAGGCAAGCATGCTCTACGAGGCGGACTACCCGGCGCCGCCCGACATGCGCGTCCCCGGCGAATGGCCCCTGAGCGCAGGCGGCGTTCAGGTGCCTCCGCCGCCGGAGGGCATGGACTGCGTCGACGAGATCCAGCAAGTGCTCGCCGGCCTCACCGACGAGCAGGCGCCGAACCCGCGCTGGGACCCCGCCAACCATGCGTTTTGGACTGAGTATTTCGCCGAGCGCCAGCGGCGGCAGTTGGCGGACACCGGCCGCAACGGTGCCGTCTCTGGCCGCAACAATGGCGCTCCAGGTCATACCCTCACGTACATCCTGGAGCACATCGCCGCCGGCATCCAGCCGCGGCTCGAGATGCCGCCGCGGGCTCCGGCCTTCTCCCGGCACAGCGGCGCGTCGTGGATGCCCAGGAGGATGGGCGCCGGCTCCTCCTCCTCTTTGTCGGGGCCCCACTCGTCCTCGACGCCCACCTCTTCCACGCCGCACTCGGCGGTGACGCCACTCTCCCGCGTCAAGTCCGAGCCGGAGGACACACCGCGCAGGAGGCCTAGCGACAGCATCATCCTCAACTCCGGCCGCCGCGTTCCTTCGCCGCCAAGGGGCCGCCTGCGCCTCGTCAAGCCGAAGAAGGAGCCCGGCACTGGCGGCGCACCGCTGAAGAAGCCGAAGGTGGATCCGGCGTGGGAGGCTCCGCGTGAGTACGTCCGCTCGGCGCTCAAATCAGAGGCGCCCGACGACCCCGAGGAGTTCCCCGGCAAAGCTCGCCGAGCAGATGTCGCTCAACGACGTCTTGCCGGCCGACGCGGACTTCACCTGCGCCTGGTCTTTCAAGATGCACAAGCAGGAGGAGGCCGATCGCCAGCGCCGGCTGCTGGAGCGCGCCGATCGCCGTCAGGCGTAGTACGAGCAGGCCGCGCACGACGACGTCATCGTCCTCGACGACAATGAGGAGGAGGAGACGCCAGCGCCGCCGGTCGAGCAGGTGGCACGGCAACGACGGCGGAGCAGGGCCCAGCCGCGCCGCCGAGCGACTCCGACGACGACGGCGACGACTACACGGTGTTCTACAGCCAGTTCGGCATATAGAACGCCGTCTAAATATAGTTTACATATTTATATTTTCAAGTCTTTTATGTAATCGGCCAACTATGTACGAATTTCGCCTATATATGTATGAAATTCGTCTAAACTTAGTTAAATTTCACCCAAATTATTTTTTTGAATGCCAGGTTCTAGCCTGGCTTTCACGGCTGGGAAAACGTTCCACCCAGGACGAAAAATAGCGTCGTTGGCCCCCAGGGGCCCAATTTAGCGCCGGAAATCGGCCTGGGGCGAACGACTGGAGATGCCCTGGGCGAACGACTGGAGATGCCTAAGGTTTATGGGGGAAGCTCCTTAAGTAGGATTACATTGGGAAAAATACATCATGTAACATTTTACTGCATACACAAGAACTAGTTTGATCTCCTTTCTGTGCATTTTGGATCAGATCAGATATTAGCCAGAGGGTTCTTCAGAAAAAAAAGTTCTCCATCAGTTGAAATCGCTCCTCTCATGTGACTAACGCCCATGCTAAGGAAACTAGATAGTTAGTTTTTTTTTTAAACTCTGAACTTACTAAAACTGCACATATGCAGAACTTATCTCATGAACTCATGAAGGGGCACACATGCCATGGTTCTCCAAGGGGCTGGCGTGTGATCCCATCTTAGTGGACATGCGGGCTCGCTGAGATGCCCCCGGGACGAAGGAAATACTGAAGCACCTTCAGTTGGAGGGGGCAAAGGATGAGCTGAACCCTCCACTCTTTGCACCTCTCTGTTCTGGTGGAGCAAGGCTTCCTCGATATACATATCTCAGTCCTGTACTTTTGTATCTAGCCAAGTCGCCTGGAATGATACTATGCTAGTTTGGGTTTGTGATCTAGCCAGGTCTGTGCAAATCTTCGGTGGTCTCTATGCTGCTCTGAACATTATTTTCTGTGACAGTTGATGCTATAGCATGGAGAGGGCGCTAGGCCTACTGGATCAAGAAGGTTGTTGTAGGCTTGTAGCGGTTGAAGCATCAGATTATCTTTCTTTTTTTATGTTTATTATTGCACGGTTCTACTTCCTTTGGGAAAGGCGAGATGAGGCGAAAGGAAGAAGACGACTGGCCCAAAACGCTGATGCGGCGCTCGGTCCGGTGTATGATCCAGTGGCTCGTAAAACTGCTCGTACTTGAGACCTGTTTCGGGAGCAGTATGGGGACCTCCGTTTGAGTGGCCTTGTTAGGCCGGCTAAAAGAGACGATTATTATTTTCTGAATCGAACTATCGGCATTACTGAGAAAATATTATCCATCCCGGTGGTTTTAAGTATTCGCGCACCATTGTGGTGGTATTTTGGAATTTTCTCGCCACACCACGCACCTTGTTTCATCAGATATGTTATGGTATAATGTGATACATTTGGAACTTTCACACATCGCGCAAATTGTGGTGGTCCTAAAGTAATGATTTGCCCAGCTAAGGTTTATAGGGAAGCTCCTTAAGTAGGATAACATTGGGAAAAATACATTATGTCACATTTTACTGCCTACACAATTGGGGAAATAGTTTGATCTCCTTTCTGTGCATTTTGGATCAGATCAGATGAGATATTAGCCAAAGGATTCTTCAGATGATCTGGTGACTATATTTGAATGTCAGTTGCTCGATATTGCAAGCATGGTAGAAAAAAAAGTTCTCCATCAGTTGAAATCGCTCCTCTCATGTAAGTAACGTCCATGCTAAGGAAACTAGATAAAAAAAATCTGAACATACTAAAACTGCATTATGTGCAGAACTTATCCCATGAAGGGGCACACATGCCATGGGTCTCCATGGGGCTAACGTGAGATCCCATCTTAGCTGTCGACTAGCTACGAATCCGGAACAAATGCGGGCTTCCGTTGGCGGGGGGCAAAGGGTGAGCTGAAGCCTCCACCCCTTGCAGCTCTATGTTCAGCGGCAGTTATGTCGCCTGGAATGATATTATGCTAGTTTGGGTTTGTGATCTAGCCAGGTCTGTGCAAATCTTCGGTGGTCTCTATGCTGCTCTGAACATTATTTTTTAGCAGATTCTTCTGTGACAGTTGACGCTATAGCATGGAGAGGGCGCTAGGCCTACTGGATCAAGAAGGTTGTTGTAGGCTTGTAGCGGTTGAAGTATCAGATTATCTTTCTTGTTTCATATTTATTATTGCTCGGTACTTCCTTTTGGAAAGGCGAGATGAGCCGAAAGGAAGAAGACGACTGGCCCAAGAACGTTGATGCGGCGTTCGGTCCGGTGTATGATCCAGTGGCTCGTAAAACAGCTCGTACTTGTGACCTGTTTCGGCAAGCAGTATGGGGACCTCCGTATGTAGCCTTGTGTTGTGTGGTGAAGCACCATGGGATGGGGGAGGGAGCCATTGATTTGATCGGATTGATTGATGCATTTCTCCTCTGTCTCACACAACTTTGCTTCTTTTTCAGTGCATCCACTCATCCAGCCTATGGGGAACTCATCCGGTGCATGTGACCTAGGTTATCATCTGTGAGACTTAGATAAATCCTGAAAAATAGTGTATAGTAGAAGCAAACATGTACAAAACATTCTACAAATATAAAATTCAAAACACAATTTGAGACATACATGGAGCAAATTTATATTAGCAACTGATCAAAGAGAGATTTCTCCTCTTCTGTTTCCCGATTTATGTTTTAATTTTGACTTGACTTTTGCAAATTGGTGGATAGATGTTATATCTTCTTGACTTAGGTATCAATATTGATTGGGTGTGCCACACAATTAAATCCTAAATCCCTGAGCTTGCTCGATTAGTTTTTTTAGATCACCGTTTGAACTTGTTCGATTAAAAAAACATTGATCGTCCCTTTTAGCAGGGCTAACACAATTTCTAAATTTAGATTTCTCCCTTCGACCCTTTTTGTCGTGCCATGTCAGAAAGTGGGCTAGACCCGTGAGAAATCTTGTTAGCCAAACTAAAAGGGATGATTAGTATTTTTCTTGAATCGAACTATCGCATGACCGGTGGTCTTTAAAAAATTACCAAACCCGATGGTTTTAAGTATTTCATGCGCAACTGTGATGTTTTTCTAAAGAAATTTTTGGCACACCACAAACCTCATTTCATCACATACGTTGTTGTATACGGTGATATGTTTGGAACTTTCACACACCAGGTCAAAGCCTGACTATAGTGTTTTCGACGATAACCATATCTCCTGAGTTTTGCCGGTATATATATCGGACCATGTTTTCTGAAAATAGTAGCTTTATTTGTCGCACGACTACAAGCGGCCTTATCCTCTTGTGGAATCTACAAGGGTAAATACGCAAAGCGTTCTAGAAGAAAAATCTACGCACACTGTTTTAGAGAAGGAGGAATAGCTAATTCTACATGCCTAATTTATTAGGGAGAAAAAAATGCAATTTTCGCGAAGTTATTAAAATGGTTCATGTGTACCCATGTTCTATTGATCATTTTCCGACACTCCCACCATGTTTTCAATACAAGATTTGTATGCCTCATCTTTTGAAAAATAGCGAGTACATGTACTGGATGATCACTGCCAAGGAGAAAAAAGTGTTTATGGACCAAAAGAAAAAAAAAGATAAAAGACTAAAGAAAGACGAAAGAGAAGGGGGAAAAGGACTGAGAGAGTACATGATGTGTCCACTGATCAAACGAGGGCTCCTTCCCTCCAACGCAAGCGAACAGGTCAGCTAAAATCCAACCGCAACGGACCAAGCAGAGCACGCGAGCAGTTTCCATTTCCGGCCATCCAACCCTGAAGTTAGTCGAAAGCCCCCTCTCCTCCGTTCCCTCCATGGCTGCCACCCTCCTTTACTCCCCATCCTCCCCCAACCATGGCATTGACACCCACAGCCACAGGCCACCATAAAGATCCCCACCACCACGGTTGCTGCTGCTTCCAAGCGTCCAGAGGAGAGAAGAGCAGAAGCAAAGGAGTCGAGTCTCAGGTTTTCTTGTTGGTGCTCGGAGGAGATCGCGATGGGGCGCGGCAAGATCGAGATCAAGAGGATCGAGAACTCGTCGAACCGCCAGGTGACCTTCGCCAAGCGCCGGGCCGGGCTGCTGAAGAAGGCCAAGGAGATCGGCGTGCTCTGCGACGCCGAGGTCGGCGTCGTCATCTTCTCCAGCGCCGGCAAGCTCTACGACTTCTGCACGCCCGGGACCAAGTAAGTTTTCTCTACTCTACCCCGTTTCTCCCTTCAGGGCTCCGTTTCCTCTGTAACTGACGATGCAAACTTTGGCTCGGTTTTAGGCTGCCAAGGATCCTTGAGAAGTACCAGACCAACTCCGGGAAGATACTGTGGGATGAGAAGCACAAGGTTCTTTTCTCATTCTACTTCAGCAATTTCTTTCAGCACCAGTTAAAATCGAATTAAAATGTTCAGAATTCAGAAACGCATGTGAATGTTTTCAGAGCATCAGTGCGGAGATCGACAGGGTGAAGAAGGAGAACGACAACATGCAGATCGAGCTCAGGCAAGTGTTCCAGCTTCGGTTTTATCTCTTTCCATTTTTATCTGCAGCATTTCTATGTTTGTGATGCGATTGTTGTGACTGATGACGGTGTAGGCATATGAAAGGCGAGGATGTGAACTCCCTGCAGCCCAAGGAGCTGATCGCCATCGAGGAGGCGCTCCAGAACGGCCAGACCAACCTGAGGGAGAAGATGGTGAGTTTGGGTTTCAGAATTATGAGCTTCCAGCGTTTGCAGCTTGCAAGTGTCGCACCTTTGTTTTGTGGAAAACTTCTGTCTCTGATGTCTGTGTTGTATCCTTGTTGCAGATGGACCACTGGAAGATGCACAGGAGGAATGTATGGGCCCTAAATTTGTCATCATGCCTTGTTTTTCTTGGTTTTCTTGAACAAGGATTTATTTTGCAAATTCTGATCATGCCCATCCTTTGCGATTTACTGCAGGAGAAGATGCTGGAGGAGGAGCACAAGCTGCTGGTTCTAAGGATGGTAAGCACTTCATTGCTTTGTTCATTCTACAATGGATCTCCCTGCGGAATTAGGGATACTACAGGCATCATCTCTGCCAGTTAGTGAAATAGTCTTGGTTTTAGTACAGTGTTGCCAATGCAGTTAGATCATTGATCAGTACTTAAGGTGGCTGATCACTGATCAGAGTCATCTACTCAGCAACCGAATAACTCAGCTTGACATAGTTCATAACTGCATATTTCCAAACACCGTAATTGTCTTCTATATCTGACACCCTCTGCAAACTGAATCACCTCTTCCCAATCAAAATGAATAACTGAAACTGTGATGACATTACACACTGCAGAGGTCCAATTTTCGTGAGTGGTACCGCATTTTCTGCTTTGCTGAAAATAAACCCGAAGAGGATAATTTACTGACGTTTTCTTCCTGTTTCCAGCACCAGCAGGATGTCGAGCTGAGTGGCGGCATGAGGGAGATGGAGCTCGGGTACCATCAGAGTAGGGATTTCGCTGCCCAGATGCCATTTACCTTCCGGGTGCAGCCTAGCCACCCCAACTTGCAGGAAGACAAATAGGCCACTGAATACTGCCGGAGCCTGTATGAACTGAAGCTCCTCTACCTGCGCAGGCTACAACTGCTAGCTTGCATTTCCTTTGGCAACCTTAGATGTATCCACCTTTTCATGTCTGGCTTGATGAACTTACTAAATGCCAGTTGTTTCGTGGCACATTGCTTTAACTAGGAGCAATGTTGTCTATGTCAAGATGTTCCTGGAATCTTTGTCTTAGAACTGAAAATGAGGAACTTGGTGCCTCATGCTTGTTTAATTGCTACATATTCTCGTTTCCAGATGGTGAACAGTTTATCTTTCTGTTGTTGATGATAATGTCCAAAATTCAGAAGTACCAAAGTTTGATGTGAATGTCATTTCCATCATATAAATGCCTCATACAGAAAATCAATATAATCAAGAGGTCATGACAAACAATTCTGGATTTTGTTGACCAGAACAAACACAAGTGTTACTACATCACCTAAGCATGTCTCCATTATCTATTAATGGCCCACTGATAGCTGGTGAAGCACTGAAGTTGCTCCCTGCTTCGCTGAACATCAGGCTGTGCCCATATGGCAGTGGCCGGTCTGGTATCTCCGGTATATCCATGTCCCCTTCAAGCATCTTCACCGCCTCAGTGATGGTCGGACGGAGCGCAACCATCACATGTGCACAAAGGATTCCGACAAGAACAAACCTCTCCATCACCTCTCCTCTCGGGCTTTCACCTGTCGACAACGCCTCGTCTAGCACCTCTCTTGACTGACCGGCCTTGATGAGCGTCCACGCCCAGTCGGTGATCAGCACTGGCCCTGCCTGCGCCGACATGTCAAGCACATGTCGTGCACTCAATATCTCAAGCACCAGAACACCGAAGCTATAGACGTCGCTCTTCTCTGTCAATTGCCCGTAGAGCGCGTACTCCGGCGCTAGGTAACCATGAGTGCCGGCAACACGCGTCGTGAGGTGAGACTGCCCCTCCCGGGTCTTCCTGGCTAGCCCGAAATCCGCCACACGCGCACGCATCTCACCGTCGAGCAATATATTCGTCGCCTTGATGTCCCTGTGATAGATTGCAGGTTTGACACCATAATGCAGATACTCCAGCCCCTTTGCCACATCCATTATTATGCTCCGCCGCTGCGCCCATGTCAATGCCGGCCGCTTGCTGCCCCCTTCTCTGTCCTGGAAGATAAACTCCTCGAGCGATCCATTGGGCATATAGTCGTACACAAGGAACATCTGCTTCCCGTCCTCTATGTCGTCATCGACAATGCAGCAGCCCCGCAGCGGCACCAGGTTTCGGTGCCGGAGGTGGCTGATGATCTCCACCTCATTGGTGAACTCCTCATCCCCGCCCTCCATCTCTGGGTTGAGCATCTTCTTGACGGCGACAACAGACCCATCCGCGAGCACGCCACGGTAGACAACTCCGAACCCACCACGCCCAATGAGGTTTCGGTCGGCGAAGCCGTCTGTGCCCTTGGTCAGCTCGGCAATGCCGAACATTGTCGATCCGGTGTTGGGCCGCAGGTGCGGCCGCCGCTCCTCTGACCCCTCCTCAGGGATCTCGAGGTTTCTGTTGTTGGTCTTGGCGTGCCTTCTTTTTCTCCAGACAAAGAATGCAAGAACTGACAGGAGCAGGATGAAGGCGATTGGAATGGTGGTGGCGTAGATGGCTGTGTGATTTGACTTGGAAGGCTGGGGGAGAGGGGTGGATAGGCCGAGGCCGAGGGTGCAGTTGGCGGTGGATAGGGAGGTGGGTCCCTCGGCGCTGGAGATGCCGGCGGCGTACATGACGGTGAGGTAGAAGCAGTTCTGCTGCGATTGGGCCGTGGCGTTGGCGCTGGCGGCGATGAGGCGGGAGGTGGCGATGATGCCGGCGCTGAGGCAGCGGTAGCAGACCGGCAGCGACGCGAGATCGGCCCCGCAGGCGGCGTTGAGGCCCGCGACGGAGTCGTTCCCGACGACGGCCCTGTACTGCGCGGCGGTGGTGACGCCGCGCAGAAGGACGGGGAGGCGACGAACTCGTCCGGCGACGGGAAGCAGGACTGCACGAGCGAGGCGCCCGGGAGGGACGCCGGCGGCGCGGCGATCCCCTCCGCGAGGTCCGCGAGGCACGCGGCGGAGGCCCCCGCGGACGGGAGGCGGAACTGGCCCGTGGCGCGGAGCCGCCCCGCGAGGCCGATGCCGAACACGGAGAGCAGCGTCTGGCAGCACGCCGTCATGTTGGGCGCGCTCCCCGCGCACGGCGTCGGGTCCCACGGGAACGTCGGCACGTAGCTCAGGTCCATCGGGCACGTCCGTTTCCGCCGCCAGCTCCAGCCGCGTCCTCCGGCGAGCTGGCGAGCAGCAGCGCCAGGAGTAGCGGGAGAATTAGGAGGAGCCTCGGGGTCGGCATTTCGGCGAGCAGCTGGTGTTCGGTGAGGGAGGAGTGGCTAAACAGAGGAGAGCTTTAGCTTAAAAAACTTGGAGAAAGCTTGATTGAGAGAGAGAGAGAGAGAGTGGTTGGAGTAAAATGGGGCGGCGGAGCCAAGCTTGCGTGTACGGAATTTTATTCGCAAGTTCTACGCAGGATATAGGTGGCCTACAGGTCAATGACGGGTGGGTCCTTGTCATCTGTGTGCGTCGGATCGATAGCGACGCCCGGAGTAGG
Source organism: Poa pratensis (assembly GCA_947311845.1). Lineage (NCBI taxonomy): Eukaryota > Viridiplantae > Streptophyta > Magnoliopsida > Poales > Poaceae > Poa > Poa pratensis. The sequence goes on from CAMZMU010000067.1 coordinate 25,570,356, forward strand.
AGTCTGGTTGGTTCGACCGGAAGGTGGCTGGAAGAGAGTGGCAAGGGGCTACGACAAATCATGCGACTTTGCTGTTTTGTTGACGTGGCGTACATTGTGCATTATTAGTGAGTTTAGGAGTACTACTTCCGCTAATCTATTTTGAAACTACAGTTACATAGCAAACGAGGAGTTGAAAATCCAACATCAAAATATGTTTCTTGCTGGTGATGCTCCTAATCGTCTAGTATTAGAGTATGTGAAGTACTCCCTCCGTTTCTAAATGTAAGATGTTTTAGATGTTACATATGTTGTCTTGATACATACACAAATGATTGAACATACACATTAAATATGTCTAGATATATTTGTGTACACGTGTATGTGGACAAAGTATAAAACATCTTATATTTAAGAACGGAGGGAGTACTAAGCTTCAGGCGGGAAAATTTTGGTCACCCCTGGGTCGTCCGATCCAAAAAACAGTTAGATCTACAACATTCATCCATTGCAGCATACCCCACCCCGCGTAGTAAGAAAAAAACTATTATAACATCACTGTAACAATTTTCTAGAAAGATGTTACGAATAGGGCCCAAAGATTCACAACAATTTAAGAACACCAACGCAGCAATAAAAGGTGGTTAAGAACCTTTGAACTTGTGGAGCAAGCCAACATTTGCAGCACCTCACTAGAACCTTTGAAGCATTTAAGAAAATATTTGTGGCAACGCCCAGGATCGTCGCAATAGCTCGCTTGTACGTTCGCAGCAAAATAAACACTGAGTTCGCAACATTTTGAACACACATGTACACCATTAATAAATCTGTGAAAAAACAAACTTGTAACATACGGCCCATAATCCTTCTTTCAACTTTTCGCCCGCACACCGGCTACCCGCACGAAGACATGTCTTCACCTTCTTTCAACTTTTCACCCGCTTACCTTTGCCAAGGGACGACATATCCAATGATATCATTTAACAAAGACCACGAAAAGGGAACGATAGAGAAGAGGGGGCATTGAGAGAAGGACAAGGTGCTTGCGGCGAGTACTTTTATGGATGAAAGTGAAATCCCACTTGTATCCTACTTCTATCTTATTTTAGGATTTACGTTTCAATTCTTTGCTCAAAATTTGAACTATAAATTCTCAAATGAACAAAATCCCATTTGACACTACATTACCCCATAGCACCTTCGTAGGCCTTTCTTTGTCTGTCTTCCGTCAGCCATTTGTCACGCTACCCGACAAAATTTGATATCGTAATAAAACATATGGCCGGCCGTCTTTATAAGAAGTAACATACAAACAGTTTTTGGTTCAAAATCAAATGGTCTAAATATGATGGTCCACAAAATAGCCAAAGCATGCCCTATATTCTCCTTTGCTTATGAATAATATATGGACCAGGGGCACAACACATTATCACGAGATAGTATATTTTTCGAGATAGCAAGTGTGAGATTAGTTTAGAGATTTAAGATCGCGCTTTGCACTGGTGCTGATTTTACAAAGTCTTTGGAGCATGAAGAAAGATGCCCAATCCATTATGCTTTTGAAAAGTGTGGCTGGTGAATGGTGAGACCGGCAACTTTAATCTGGTCCTTTTGGAAACAACTGCTTGTATCCATGGCCCATGGGACAAGCAACCAGACAGATAGTCAAGGGCACACATGGCACACCAGCTTGTTTCTATTTCTTTAACGCATCAACTTGTACATAGTTTAATGCTGTGTCATTCTTGTGCAAAAAATGAAATAGCCCGCGTACTGAAAAACCGCATGCACTCGCTTGCCGCTGAATTGCATGCATGCAAAGACGAATAGTCTAACACCACACAGACAGGAGTATTATCATCCTGTGCCCACGGCGTGCATCAGAGTATGATGGGAAAAAAATATACAAACAACTCTCCGAATCTTCCAGCTTCCAGATGATGAAGTAACATTTGCAAACACTCAGAGATAGGAGAAGTGTAGGAATATAAAACTCATAGGATTGGACTGTCTTGTTGGATCCTACGGCAATAACATCTTTCTTTTTTTTAATTTAAGGGTGAGCTTTATTAGGCAATAGCGACATTACAATAATGCATGAGGGAGTCCATCGCGCAGGAAGGAACAGCCCCATACTTAACCCCACACTCACGCTTGCCTAATTGTGCTAGATCATGTGCCACTTTGTTGCTCACCCGAGCGATCTTCCTCAACTTCACATCTGCCATCGTAGCCATTAACGCCGCTGCCTCCAGAAACAGACTCCAATGACTAGAGCGATCTCTGTCCACCGAAGTCAGAACAGTTACCACACGAGCACAGTCAGACTCAATAATCCCAGGTTACTGTGGATTAGCCGCCAAGTATCGTATTCCTTCCAGACACGCGAGTACCTCCGCCTCTTCAGCACTAGCGCAAGCAGCAAGGGTCTTCCATTGGGAGAAGAGAACTGCGCCATGAGCATCGCGAGCAACCAAGCCAGTACCACCCGAAGCCGTGGTCGCGTCCCAGCCAGCATCAACATTGACTATGATCCATCCAGTGTCAGGCGGTTTCTAGGGAGAGACAGAACTCCCAGGTGACAACTGAGCTGGCATGGCGATCGGAGAGATAGGTTGTTTCCCAGTATTGTCAACCCTACTCTGATCTGTCCTGATCGAGACCACATAATTCTGAAGAAAAGGAACAGAGGCAGCAATGGAAGCCTTCCCATCTTCGTGGACAACATTGTTACGGTGGTGCCAGGTGCGCCAAAAGAGGAAGATCAGTTTTGACCTCGTGTCTGCATTCGCTTCCTCCAACATCTTGAAGAACTAGCTCGGCCTAGTTTGCCGAAACGCCGCCTCTTTTGGGAGTGTCCAGACTTGACGCATGCCATGGCGCAGGCCAGCGTGCACCGGACCATGGCATGGTGAGCATCCTCCGCCTCCACAGCACAAACAGAGCACGTCGGAACCACCTTAGGAATACGTCGGTGTAAACTGTCCTTGACTGCCAGGGAGTCCGTGGCGAGGCGCCATGCGAACACACGCAGCTTCTGTGGCACGCTAGCCTTCCAGACTAAGTTCCAGATGCCACGATCACCATCAGGTTTAGTACTACTTTGCCCACGGCTCAAGCTGTGAATCTTGGGCTGGATACCAAGTCTGTAAGCACTGCGAACAGAGAACATGTCGGAGCTCTCCGGTTGCCAGGCGACGAAATCAGCATTCAGACGTTGTGGCAGCCTAATCTGCAGGATCGCCTCAACATCATGATGATGGTAGTATTTCCTAATGAGTCCTTCGTCCCAAGCATGTGTCACTGGATCAATAAGTTGAGATACCCACTTAAGCCTGCATCTTTCTTTCATTCCTGATACTTTCAGACTGCCTGCTCTCGGCACCCAATTGTCGCGCCAGATTTTCACCATAGAGCCAGACCCAATGCGCCAAATTGCACCCTTTTTTAGGAGCTCGAGACCATGAATAACACCTTGCCACGAAGCCGACACATTCTGAATGAAGGCTGTGTCCAGCAGGTGGCCATTAGTGTAATATTTCGCCTTCAGCAGGCGTGCACACAAACTGTCCGGGAATTGCAGCAGTCTCCAAGCTTGGCGGGCCAAAAGAGCTTGGTTGAAAATTCTAAAATCCCGAAAACCCATACCTCCAGCAAGTTTTGGTATGGTGACCTTGTCCCAGGATAGCCAGTGCATTCGCCAACGGTCATGCTCGTCCCCCCAATGGAAATCCCGGATCAGTTTATTGAGCTCCTCGATAAGCCCTGCAGGGACTGAAAGACGCTCATTGCATAGGTGGGGAGCGCTTGAAGGATAGCCTTGATGAACACTTCTTTCCCTCCACTCGACAGATATTTTTCAGTCCAATCAGAAAGACGTTTGTGAAACCGCTCTTTGAGAGACTGAAATTTTCCTTTTTTCATGCGTCCTTCTGGAACTGGCAGCCCAAGGTACTTCTGCTCAAAGCTCTCTGTTTCATACTCTCTCCGTTCTAAATTAGATGACTTCCATTTGTCCAAATATGGATGTATCTAGACTTGTAATATATCTAGATATATCCACATGTGGGCAAATAGAAGTCATCTAATTTGGAACGGAGGGAGTATTTCAGAAGCTCTTTGATTGTGGTGAATTAGTTTTTTCATGAGATTGGAGCTCCATGTTATTTTCCTACAAGATTAATACTACAAAAAATTTATGAGATTTTTTCTATGAGATATGATCATATGAATCAAACGAGTTCGAAGGAAAAAAAATCCTACTCCCTCCGTCCCAAAATAAGTGTCTCAAAGTTGTACAAAAATGAATGTATCTATACTTGTTTCATGTCTAGATACATCTATTTTTTGACAAATCTAAGACAGTTATTTTGGGACGGAGGGAGTATAAGATTTCAATCCTACAAAATTCATTTGCCAATCCTATAATTTTGTTTTTGAGGTGACTCAATGCAATAAATTAAAGGAGCCCCCATCCGAGGATCATGGAGTCAACCTGACACTGTGACACAAAAGGCCGGAAAAGTTGAACAAAAGAAGCTAAGTATCAACGGTGAGTAGCACTCCAAAGCACATACCGACATACGGTGACAAAGTTAACCCTGACCTTGAATCCTTTCGTCCATGGAGGACATGCATGTTCTGCGTCGTTATCGACGGCCTGCCCGGCACGAACGCCCTCGGAAGTTTCACTGATCTGCACGTGCGCGTTAATTACCGCCGCGCGCCTTGCTTGATTTTTCCAATGGCGACGAGGTCTGGTTGATTGGGCTCAGCCTAGAGCACGTGCGTCAAACTATGAGATGGAAGCAATCACGATTCACGAGGCATACGAATACGATTCATCTCACCCGCCAAGTGCGTGCTACTCTTGTGAAGAACGAATGGGCTTTGCATCCGGTCAAATCTCCCACGCACTACTCGTCTGTTTCTATTTACCTAAGCGTTTTATTTTTTTCAAAATCAAAATTTAAAGAGTTTGATCAATTATACACGAAAACATTGAACAACTACAATGCCAAATATATATAATATCAAAATATTGTTTATAATGATTCTAATATTACCACTTTATATTGTAACTGATGATATTTTCCCTATATATTTGGTCAAATTTATAAAGTTTGATTTTCACTAAGTCTAGAACAGAAGGTAATTATGAACAGAGGGAGTAGTGATCTGGTGCGAGTAATATGTATGAAACTGAAAACATCTAGTTAAATATATGACAAAGATTAAATATATGACAAAGAGGCAACATGAGTGTCACGCGCAAGCGAGTTATCTTAATTCGCCACAAAAACCGGGAGCTTTGGTTAGAGGTTATGTGATGAGCAGATTGGTGTGTCAATCTTGGTTATTGATTTGATGTGTAAAAATTGGGAACTTTATGCGAAGTTTCAAAGGTCAAGTAATCTAGCCTTCTTCAAACTTTAGACGTGGGATCAATAAAAGACCGCAACTGTTTTCTTTAGTCGTGCATTGGCAATCTCGAAACCTCTTGGCCTTAATACCTGGTAGAATTGCATGTACTGAAGCATTTCACTCAAAAGTTCAGACTGATGGGTAAAAGAGGCCAATGTATTTATTCCAGGGGCACCATGAAGCCACGGAATGCTTGATTACTCTCCACGTCCAAGCACATCTCTATGCATGTCACAAGTGTGGCAAGGAATGTTTCCGTGGCAGCTAAATTGACACTTGTAACTGTTGACTAGCAAGTAAGTGCATGATGAATGATGAAGAGCGTGTGAAAAGTATAACATGCATCCATATACAACACAGTTGTAATTGCAACTAATTTGTAGGTTCTCCAGTCCAGTAGACAGCAGTAACACAATGGTTGGAACTAGTAAAAAACGCAGCATACAATTCTAGTAGGCCGAGCTTGGGCAGTTTGTGGGCTAACTGGACCATTCGGCCCCCTTCCTTGTTTATTTCTCTTCTCTCTTTGAAACTTACAGCCCTAGCTTCCATCCATATGCCCAACTGCTCATGGACTTCTGCTGGTAAGCAATCGGCCTGCTGACCGAGCAACAGTCCATCTTGGGCTTTGGCATTGACCGATCCATCATGCAAGAGTAGTTCGATCCGTTTTGGCAAGGATAGTACGCCATCAATCTGATCCAGTGGACGGCTGGTCTCATTACTTAAACCACTTGTCTAATGTCCTTTTGAGATCGGTTTTAAAAAAAATTCTATAGAATATAGAAAAGCTCGATGCACACACTTCTAGATAGTAGAAAGAAAAAAAATCAAGTTCCGTAAACTGTTGAAAACAATCACGCACATAGATTTGAGTTTAAAATTTATCCATATAAATTTTGGTCAAACAATTCGATCATTTACTAGGTTTCTCCAAAATCGTAAAATAAGAAAGTAAGCCTTTAAATTCTAAATTTGAGTCACTTTCGGAACTTGGTCTTTGTGATGTTAAATCTGGCGCAACTTTTGGCGTACACTTCAAGATTTTCTCCAAAATCACGAAGTGATTCACAACAGAGGTTTTGTGACGAGCCGTGAGTGGGTTAATAAACCGCTCTATAGTAGTTCTCTATAGAAAATACATACTAAATCCAAAAGTCTGAAAAGGGCAAGTGGGTGGAACTGATTTCGAATGACAAACGGTTCTTTCTGAATTTAATAAATTAGCCGAAAACTCATAATAGACAACAAAACAATCCATGGCAGTATTTCGCAGGTGATGAGTAGGGCCGGTCCAATAAAAATTTAAGCCCAGTATGAATAAATATGAACATAATTTATACTAAACTTTTATATGTATCTAGGTCTTATTTTTAGCATGTATAATTTTCTATTTGTCACATAATTTAACCACATAACTAGCATTAATACTAAATATTAGTTGGTATATTTTTTGTTTGTAGCGAATTCAATGAAAAATACTAAGCTGTATTTTGTAACAAAGTTTGTTTTAGAACTATGATTTCTACAATATATAATCTATATAATTTATAAATATTTATTGTAAAAATATGCAAATAGTACGATCAAGAAATGTCTCAATAGCAGTTTCTAGTGTATGATCAAGTAAGGAACTTTAGAGTAACTTGTGAAGTATAAACTGACATTACTATTTCGTGATCAAAATTGTCCAGAAAGTCAAAATTTTAAAAAGTGTGCATACTTTGCACTTTGTATTAAAACAACAATTTTAGAGTAATTACCAACGAAAAGATTCTAGGATGTTTGCGTATATAAATTTTATTATTTGATATACTCTTATCCATTGTGCTGGTTATCATCTGATATACACAAGTCTCTCGCTAGTTTATGAAACAAAAATTTGTTACACATAATTAAAGATGAAACCTAGTTATGTTAATTTTCATAAAATATGCAAGACTCATCAAAAAGAGAATAGCATGGTAAAAACTTATTGTCGGTGGTCACATTTGGTTTGTCTTACGTCCCAAGAGATCCATGGTGTGTATTTGTTTCGGCTCGAGAGATAATTTGCTGCACGCCGTTCCCCGCCTCGACCCGCTTTGACTTCGGCAGCACATGCCATGGGTCACTACAACACTGCATGATGATGCACAGTGATCCATCCGTCCATCCACTTTGCGCTTTTGTTTCCAAGGGATCTCAAGGGTCCGCCCCAGCCAAGCATACCTAATTACTCGAGTATCAATCTTCTTTGCCCGACCCCGGTAGCCCCCTTTAGAGGTATTCTAACAACTTATTTAGACTTGTCGTTTGTCTACTCTCTGTTAAATTACATGACTAGTTAATTTTCATTATATTTATGTTTAATTACTGTTTTTTAGGAATTAAATTATGCGAAACTTGTTCATATTTCTAAAACTCTAGCATGCAGCTGTGATTGCTGGCAACTGATTTCGGACGATAAGGGCCTTTTTGCGTCAAAATCGGCAAAATTAAAAGAAAACTCCCATTACAGCAAGAAAACAGTGCACGGGAGTACTATCAACGTCTCAGTTTTCTTGTCATTAAGGAAAAAGAGAACTTGAAATCACGCGATGTGCACAACAAAGTACTCCATGACAGTGTGGCATTGCTCGTGAGTTCTCCTCCGTGGCGGGTGATGAAATGGAACGGTTCCGTTCCTAGACACGATTCTCGCGTTCGGTTTTGGAATGGAATGGAACGCACTGGTTCCACTGGAGGGAATATTCCTCCAATATGCGGAACGGAGCGGTCCGGCCGATTCGGCCGGACGAAGTGGAATTGCACAGTGTTTTGTCTCTAATTAATCAAGTTTAGCACTAATTAATCAAAGATTAGGAATAATTAATCAAGATTAAAAATAATTAGTCACGATTAGGAATAATTAATCAAGTTTAGTAATAATTAATCGAGATTAGGAAATAATTAATCGAGTTTGATGCCGTTCTCATTCCATTCCATTCCACCCCATTCCAGAAAAGAACGCAAGAATAGAATGGTTCCGTGACAATTTTTTGTCCAAAAAGAACACAGGAATGAAACGGTTCCGTGACAGTGGAATGGAATCACTCCATTCTCAAACCGAACACATCCTAAAAGGCTTCCCGTGGCGAGAGATCATCTGCCTCACGCCATTCACCCGCTGACTTCGGCAGCGTGGACCATCGCCCATCGGTCATGACGCACGGTGATCTATCCAATCCACCTGCGCTTTTGTTCCGAGGGATCTGAAGTGTCAACCCGGCCAGGCATACCTAAATGATCCAGTATCTGCTTTGCCCCGGCCCCGGCAGCCCTCTTATCTAGATCCCGTATCCAAAGCAAGATCGATGCACGCAGGCCGCAGCAGCAAAAGGCTAGCGATAAGATAAGCCATTGCTGCTATACCCAACCGCTGTCTCCTCAGAGCAAGGGTCCCTTCGATTGGTTAATCATGGCAAGAGCTCACCGGGAAGTCGGGAACACAGTAGCGGCTACACCACGATCGTTGACGAGCATATAACAGTGCAGCTTATGATGGGCGTCAAAAGCCAGCTGATCGGCGGGCGGATCGATCGTGCGCTCGATGGCAACAAAATCCGTGGCGATCAGATCCAGCACGCGACCTCGCTGCAGTGGAATGATCGGCTAGCTCTAGCTCCATGCCCGTGGTGTAACCAGCGGCTGATTACAAAAGTGGATTCAGATTTTCTTTTCTCCCCTGTTGGTGTTGCCCAAACTGAATGGCTGGTTGGTACGCGTCCCTGCAGGCTCTAGTGGGGAATTTAGGTACAATGAAACAGTGGAATTATCATACATCTCTGCCTGTGTCACACTAAAGAACCGTGTGTGTAGGGATGCGAAAGTGGTATCCCAGTTGCCCCACTTATACTGCATTTTGTATATATTAGTACAAAATTTTGGTCCAAAATTTCGTACTGGACATGTACAAAATGAAATATAAATGGGACAAGTGGGATCTCACTTTCGCATCCTTGCGTGTGTGGCTGTCTTGTGCGTGTGGGACATATAAATGCAGTTCCAAATAAGGGAAAAGCTTCTAATCATCCGGGGATCGCACCCTCGCGTCCCCCGGGTCGAACGTGCGCCACGCGTCCCACCACGCGTAACGGAACGAAGCGTCTACCTTATCTTCCCGTGTCCTCTCCCCTCCACTCGTTCTCTCTTTGCTCGTCCCAATCCGTATCACGCTGCTCTGCTCGTCCCAATCCCCATCCGGCTGCTTTGCTCGCCGCCTCACACAACCACCGCCGCGCTCCGGCCACGGGCCTCCTCACCTGAGCCACGCCACCCGCACGCCTCCATCCCTGTTAAGTTCCGCCTTGCCCCATCTCCTTCCGGCAGATTCGCCCTGCCCCGCCGGTGACCCTCTCCCTCCTCCTGCTAGGCATTGGGCCAAGCTCGGCGCGACTCCGGCGGCGCCCGGCAACCGTGAAGATGGGTAGCCAAGAGCTGCGTTAATCGGCGCCAATTTTTGATGTGAGGGGAACGGCCGGGATGCTGCGAGCGTGGGGGGCGCACCGGCGCAGTGATGCCCGGGCTCGGTGGCGCCGCCGCCACCACACATCCGCGGTGCTACCATGGCGGCACGACGCTGCTGCCAGCGCCCAGACGCGGTGCTACCATGGCGGCACGGCGGTGCTACCAATGTAACATGGTGGTGCTGCCATGGCGCCATGGGCCATGGCGGCACGGCGGTGCTCCCACAACACAGGTGTGGTGCTACCAAAGCAACGCGGCAGTGCTACCATGGTGGCACGACGGTGCTCTCATCGCAGAGGCATGGCGCTACCCAGGTAACACAACCGTGCTACCATCGGTTCTCGCCGTTGACGCCAGCGGTGTGCAGAGGTGCTGCCGTAAAGGGTCTCGGCGTTGCTCCCGTGGGAGGGCGGAGGCGCTGTCGAAGGTGCTCAGTGTGTAGGGAGGCGGCGCTGCCGTTGGTGCTCGGTGGTGCTCCCATGGAAGGGTTGGCAGTGCTACGGAACGAGCACGGCGGTGCTCCCGTGGCAAGGCACTGGTGCTTCCGGTCGCAGTTGCAGGCAGTCGATATCGTCGCTGTTGCTTCTGCTACTATACTGTAATGTTTACATTTTTGTGCTTCAATAGTATCGTGGTTTTGCTAAAATAGCACAATGTTTTTTGCTACGAGGTTTCTGTTCATGTCTGAATTTTTGCATCAAGAAGAAATTTTTTGCTACAATTTGTTCGGATGTTTTGCATCATAAGTCTCAACTCACCGGAAGAATTTTTTTTGCTACCACCATTCTCTGTCTTTGCTACAATCTTACAATTTTTTTGCTACGGAGGTCTCCGGCGATGTCTCCGGCGAAGTTGATTTTGCTACAATAGCACTTTTTTGTTGCTACAATAGCATAAAGTTTTTGCTACCTCATCGCCGGCGAGGTCTCCGGTGAGGCCAGAATTTTTCTTTTTATGTTCTATGTACGAACCATTTTTTGCTACAATGCAGCAAAAACGGAAGTTTTGTAGCAAAATCGGGATTAACCTTTTTTAGTGGACACGTGTCGGGCTGGGGACCCGGGGGATTTTTCCCCCAGATCCCCCGGGGACGCCTATTACTGTCCTCCAAATAAACCGATACATCGCGCTGCACATTTGCTACTATAGGAGTAGTATATGTCGGCATGAGCATGCCAGTAAACCAGTACTGATTTTCATATTCAAGCTTGGTCCTTTTTGCTTTATCACCCTAAACCGGTAGGCGCGTCCTTGGTTCTCACAGCCGACAAGATCGGCCGTCGAGGGTTCATCCGCGTCAGCACTCATCGCTACTTTCTGCCCACAGTAGTATGCTCGGTAGGCTAGAACAGTTCCTAGAGCATAATTATGGGTTGTCCAATGACGATGTCTAGGTGCATGATCCCACTCGCAGAACAAACAATGTGGTTAAATTAAGGCTAACTTAATTAGGAATGCTGCAAATCCACTGATCCTGCTATCATGAAGGAATGTCGCGTTATCACCGTTGCTTTACTTCTCTCTCCTCGGATTTTCGGCGGGTCAATGAGGGACTAATTATTATATTTACTAATCGAAATGGAATGTGAGCTAGCCAAAAGTGTAAACATATAATAATGTATGCATCAATGTTTTATGTAGGTACAAAAGGGAACTTTGAAAGTCTTTTTTCGTGTCATCTATTGCCGTCACTGGGATCATTGTGCTGTTTAGTAAAAGGTTTTGTGAGCATCTGAATGACGGTATGCACACTGATGCATGTAAACTTTAGTTCTGATTGAGTGGTTCGATTGTCAAGATTCCGGCCCTGAAACAAGACAAACATCAAACACACGCTGCAGGGTTGAATAAATTTTAGATGGTTATTTTATATATAATAATTCATAGAAGAGCATCTGTCTCAAGATGCACACGACTAAAACAAAGTTCATACAAGGTTCACCAAGCGTTGTCAAAGGCAGTAGCTTTCTTTTGGAAACAAAGGATGTAGCAAAACATCAATTACCCATTACGTAGCCCCTCCGTTTCCTTATAAAAAGGCACAAATGATTCTTAAAATTTAAGTTGACCAAGAATCAGTTCAACAACATATGAGGTACTCTCGCGTCCCTCTCGCGTCGCCCCCGCGTGGCGACCAGGAGGGAGCCCTAACCGCTGCCGCCAGCGTCTCCTCCCCCTCCCCCTCCTCCCTCGCCACCGCCAGAGGGCGCGGCCGGGCAAAGCCTGGCTGGTGCCGACGGCGGCGGGGCCCTCTCCCGTCCCTACGCTCGCAGGACTCGACGCGGGGTGGCGTCCTGGGGCCGGGCGTGGCGCAGCTGCCGGCGTCACGGCGCAGCTGCTCCCAGCGGCGGCGCGATGGTGGCGTGGGGGCTCTCTCCGGGCAGATCAACGATGATGGCGTGGTGACCTTCATCTTCAGATCTTGGTCGCCTCCGGGTGGCTGTCGGATCTTCGAGGTGAGGAGGTCGGCCAGTGCAAGCCGGGCTCAGGCCGACGACTGCGGCACCCGTGGGTAGGGATGAAAACGGAGCGGAATCTTTCCGACTTTTCCGCGGAAAAACGGAAACGGAATGGAAATACGGAAACGGAAACGGAATTTTGCAAAACGGAAACGGGAACGGAAACTTTTATGCGGAAACAGAAACGGAACAGCAGATTCCGGCGGAATGACCACGGAAACGGAACTTTCCGTTTCCTGTAATACGGAACTTTCCGTTTTTGCTATGCAGTGCTTTCCACATCCAGTAGGGCCAGTAATTCCAGTAGAAACATTTAGGCACATTACATGATATGAATAAAAAAAAGGATCTGAAGCTACCGTGTTTAGGTCATATATACTCGTATATCATGTCCATCTCGAGTCGTTACCAGTTCGACATTTCAGTGTAGCACTAGTGTTAATGACGATAGTAGATGTTTCTTAATGTTGCCAAAGTTGATAGCATATGCACACTATATTATATAATCATGATAACTCGTTATATTTTATTTCGTCTTAGAAAATTGACAATTTGGTTGGTTTGATTGAGTTTTCGTGCATTATTTAAGGGGTTGCTTTGTTCCGGCAAACATCCGCTTTATGTTCCGTGTCCGCACCGTATTAGGTACATATCTGTTTCCGATAATTTTTGTTTCCGTATTTGTTTCCGGTGTTTCTGTATTCGTTTCCGCTTCCGCAAACAAATATGAAAACAAATGTGGCACCACTCAGTTCTGTCCGTATCCGCTCCGTTTTCATCCCTACCCGTGGGTGTCGTTGCCTTGTTGAAGGAGTCGGCGCCGCAAATCACCCGCATCCCGCACAGAGTTCCAGGGGAAACCCTAGATCTGGTATACCAGATCGGACGATAACGGCACCCTCGGTGTTCCCTCTTGGAGGATCGTTTTAGAACACGGGATGCCCGGAGGGGTCTACTGGTGGAGCGACGTGCCATTTTCCGCATCGACAATGGTGACTCGGCAGCATGGTGCAGTGGGGTCTCGGCGTGGATGCGTGCGAATGGACGAGCGCAGGGCGGTGGTGCTGTTTGGCGTCATGGCGGCGTCGCCGGCTGGCCTTGCAAGGTCATTGCGTTGATCTTTTCCTGAAGATGGGTTCGCGGAAGACGGCGGTAGCGACTTCTGTAGCGCGCGCATACGGTGTGCGTTGAGGGTCTGCTAGACCGGTGCTCCGGTTGTAGATGATGCGCGTAGGTGTGAGGTCAAGGCATGCGGCTCTGATCATGGCCACCCCCATCATAGTTGTAGCGACTCTTGTCGCCGAGAGGCTGACTTCGGTTTGATCAATGTTGTATCTTGTAAGTCTTTGATGAATAGTTGCGGATGGATGTGTGCATCATTTTGATGCAGAGGCCGGGGATCCGCACCCCCATTTCTAAAAAAAAAATCATTTCAACAATACATGATTTATGTTGTACCAAAGTGATGTCGTTCGATTCATGTTCAAAACAAGTTTCAAATGATTTTTTTTTTTGACGCATAACTCATATATTAATGATCAAATGCTTGATCAAACTTTAAATTCAGAGAAACATTTGTGCCTTGATTTGGAAAACAGAGGGAGTATTAAAGATTAAGAGGTGGTCACTCTTATTGGGACATATATCTTCTCGCGATCGACTACAACTTGAGAGCTCCAATATCTAGCTGGAAGTTTAATTTGGATTAGATCCAGTTGGACTTGAGAAGCCCATTAGGGAAGCGTATATAAATTAGATGTTGCACACAGTTTAGGGTTGATCAGCTTGCCGCCGGCTTGGATGCTGCAGTCCGGCGTGCAACGCTTACTCCCTGTATGTGGAACACCTTGGTGTAGTCACTTTGGATGTCTCGCCTTTTATTCCAGTTTTGTAATACTCTAAGCACTCTAAATTTTAATAAAATGGCTGTGTGCATCATCACGATGCAGAGGCCGGGCTACGCTTTCGGAAAAAAATGTGTAAATACCTTGGAGTCGCTGCACTTGTAACGTTGGGATAGGCACCACGAGAGGGTACTCTGAGGAGCTCTGTGTGAGGCGCGACAACAAGGACGAGAAACTAGTACAAATACACTGCCCCAACGTGATACATCGACTTATGCACATATGTGGTAATCTAGTGATATATAACTGTAACAATCCTGGTTTACGCTGTAGAATTTTTTAAATTTGCGCTAGTGTGGCCTACCCGTATGCCAAAGTGTGTACTCCAACATCAGGTGTGACTGTATAGACAAGTTATTGAGAAAAAATTCAATAATATCATGATTTCCCATAGAGTCATTACTATTTGTTAGCAATATAATCCTGAACAAAAGTTAGGCCTCTCAAAATGTTATCATGTCTAAAACATCGTGTACTTTCCAATCAAGGAGGTCTCAATACGAGGAAAAACATACTTGTAAAAGATAAGAAATAAATAGCTAACAATTTTGACACACTAAAGATGAGGCCCTCGTATTTACGAGGGCCACCGTGCTAGCTTTAGTAACTTATACTCACTCTGTTTTTTAATATAAGATGTTTTAGCATTTGTTCACATGCACATGTACAAAAATGTATGTAGACATGTATTAGTATGCATGTTTACTCACTTTAATATGTATCTAGACAACATGTGCAACACCTAAAACATCTTATATTAAAAAAACCGGAGAGAGTATATTACAACTAGTGATCTTGGAAAATATGCTAGAGTGACAAACAACAAAAATCTTCGGCGCCCACTAGTTCTCTCGCAGTTGCAGTTGCAGCACACTTCAGAATCTGATTAACCTGACTTTTGTTACACAAATCTTAGGCGCCCTCTAGTTTTCTTTGCCGGAGTGCCAGAGCCAGACTACCTAACTCCTTGCTAGTAGAATTTCAATTCCGTCTTTGCCAATTAATGAGCTCTGCCTCTCGAATTTAGACTACTCCTAGCTACTAGCAGACCGTTACTTTGCTGGTGCTCATTGCAAACCATGAGATGTCTCGATGATTAGCATTATCATGTATACCCCAGAGAAGCTAGGGATGTCCTGGCCACACAAGGAGTATTTCCATCATCTCATTTCTCACCACTTACCTCTTTACTTGCCGTTAGGAGCCACACATTACTAGGTCTGCAGAAAATGTGAGAAACCATGCATCGCCCCAAAGTCTTCCCATTTTTTCATCCATCCGGGAACAAGATCATGATACGATCCCTAGTGGGCGATCAACATTCTTAATCTCATGGCCGAGAGGAGTACCGAACATATTCTCTGCATGAGCCAAAAGGATGGTCGAGAACCCGTGGGGTACGAACCCCCAAGGGCCTCCTTGATGATACTAGTACTATAGTATCGTCCACCCAAGCATACATGCAGTACTATGAACACGCATGTAACACGCCAACGCACGCACACCTTCAAGCCAGCACAGCCCTATAAATACATGCCCATTGTGCGCATTAGACTCACCACAGCGAGTTTAACCCCATCTCTTGCCACACGTACATTATAGCCTTGAACTTGTCTTCGGACTCTCTTGCGAGAGGAGAGGAGATCAAGAACAGGAGACTTTTGCAAGGTAAGAAACGCAATATGCATGCATCAAAAGCTTGCTATATATATAGCTTCTTTCGAAGTAGTAGACGCAGTGTTGAGATCATAATCTTATCCATCTCCGGTGCATGCACATGCTTGTTGCAAGGTTTAAACGATGGCCTTAGCTTGTGTTATGAGTGGCTTAGATATTTGATGATCTTGTGTAGGAGTAGGAGCATAGCATGCATGCAGATTCTCGCTGGTACGATCGGTGCAGGTGCATGCAGTAGGGCCGTGTGCAACAACCAGCTAGCTTGGCACGCTGTTTTCGCTGACCAATGCCACTAGCTTTTTAGTGGCGAACGGCAAGTTGACATGTGTGCCAGGAGACGCTGGGTCCGACCACTACACCCAGCCACGTTTTTATTTTGTGTCACTACGGTAGAGTAGTCTCGCTGTGGTCCATTTCTCTTGAATCTACTAAAAAACCTTAGTCAGTAAATGATTATACTAGAGTAGACTTACTTCAGATTCAGAGACGTTTGCAAGCTACAAACACATAGCCATAGCCGAATCCACAAAATCGCCAGCACCCAAGTTCCCAAGGCGATCTTTAGAACAGTGTGTAGCACTCAAGGTTTGGGTAACCCGGCGGTAAATCCGGTACCCAAACCGGACTTTGAATTTAAAAGCCACAAACAAGATTAATAGTAAGTGCTCTTTCATATCTAGAGGAATATGGTGACACAGTTGCTGTGCCCTCGCATTTTTTGTTTGTAAAGGGGAAGATGAACGTAGGATGCATGTCCATACCACTCCGTTGCTCGCATTGCCGTGTCCAATAAGAGTTTTAAAGTGAATTAATAGTTTATAAGAAATTTTGTTTGAAAATTTCGGTCGGTAATTGTCCGCTATTTTCCAGTTAACGCGGCAACTGGAAATCCTAGCCCCATCGGTAAATTTATTTAGGTCCGGTAACCAAAACCTTAGTGGCATTATACGACAAAAGTATGTAGGGGCATCACTCAACCACCCATTCTACATGTACTACATATGCGATGATATGACCATGTGGTCGGGACACGCCTGGCATATTCCTCACATAATAGAGGCATTGCAGTGTAGCTAAGGCGCAGCGCAGGGCATGTATGCTTGCTAACCCTTGACATCCATTTCAACTTAAAGATGGCCAAGAACCTATTCCTAATACCCATGGGGTAGAGAATTCCCTTGTCCCGGCCCCAACCAAAACCCCAAACACTCACCCACCTTCCAGGCAGGCGCCTATAAATTGCCGCCCCCACTCTTCCCTATTCCTCGCAGTGCCTGCCCTCACAAGCGCCGTCGTTCGTCGACGACCTCGGTCGATCTAGTAGTGGAGCAGTAAACGAGCCGCCTTTGAATTCCACGCAAAGTCTTCGCGCCGTGTCTCGCTCACTCAACAGCCGCCTTACTCGCTAGCCAGCTCCTAACTGAGATAGCTATATATCGCGACGAATCAAGTCTTAGCTAGGTAGCTTGAATTCCAAATCTTATCCTGCTGTCGAGATACCGAGAGCTGTGTGCAGTGATCTAGCTACCTATGTTCTGACTGCTCGGGTGTTGTATGGCTGGTGCAGAGATGGGGGAGAACGGCACTGTGGCCAAGAACTACTACCAAAAGTCGTCGGCGGCGGCGGCCATGGAGGTGTCCTCCGTGGAGCACACGGCCGGCTCCAAGTGCTACGACGACGACGGCCGCCTCAAGCGCACCGGTAAGGAATCTAAGCTGCAGTGCGCGCGCATGCTACTGCGTTCGTGGCGTAGTAAACTGACATGATCGTTTGATTCTTCGGTGTCGCAGGGACGATGTGGACGGCGAGCGCGCACATCATCACGGCGGTGATCGGGTCCGGGGTGCTGTCTCTGGCGTGGGCCATCGCGCAGCTCGGCTGGGTGGCCGGCCCCGCCGTAATGCTGCTCTTCTCCCTCGTCACCTACTACACCTCCGCGCTGCTCTCCGACTGCTACCGCTCCGGCGACGAGACCACCGGCAAGCGCAACTACACCTACATGGACGCCGTCAACGCCAACCTCAGTAAGTCAACTGCGCTTCATATTAATTCCCAGCTGCATGCAGACGCAGAGCAGGGCTGACTCTGTTCCATTCTCTCTTGTCGTTTCGTCGAGCAGGTGGCATCAAGGTGCAGATCTGCGGCTTCCTGCAGTACGCCAACATCGTCGGCGTCGCCATCGGATACACCATCGCCGCCTCCATTAGCATGCTGTGAGTACCAAGCCTCCATTTGAATTTCTTCTTTGCAAGTACTGGCCAGTGAGCTTACTGTCGCATGTAATTAAATTGTACAGTGCGATCAAGCGGGCAAACTGCTTCCACGTCAAGGGGCACGTCAACCCGTGCCACATCTCCAGCACGCCCTACATGATCATCTTCGGCGTCGCGGAGATCTTCTTCTCGCAGATCCCGGACTTCGACCAGATCTCGTGGCTCTCCATCCTGGCCGCCATCATGTCCTTCACCTACTCCACCATCGGCCTCGGCCTCGGCATCGTTGTCGTGGTCGCCAACAAGGGTATCCAGGGCAGCCTCACCGGCATCAGCATCGGCGTCGTCACGCCCATGGACAAGGTGTGGCGGAGCCTCCAGGCGTTCGGCAACATTGCCTTCGCCTACTCCTACTCCCTCATCCTCATCGAGATCCAGGACACCATCAAGGCGCCGCCGCCGTCCGAGTCCAAGGTCATGCGCCGCGCCACCGTCGTCAGCGTCGCCACCACCACGCTCTTCTACATGCTCTGCGGCTGCATGGGCTACGCCGCCTTCGGGGACAACGCCCCCGGGAACCTCCTCACGGGATTCGGCTTCTTCGAGCCCTTCTGGCTCCTCGACATCGCCAACGCCGCCATCGTCGTCCACCTCGTCGGCGCATACCAGGTGTACTGCCAGCCTCTGTTCGCCTTCGTCGAGAAGTGGGCGCAGCAGAGGTGGCCCGAGTCAAGGTTCATCACGGGAGAGATCACGCTCCCTGTCGTCTCCTCCGGCTTCAAGCTCAACCTCTTCAGGCTCACGTGGCGGTCGGCTTTCGTCGTGGCGACGACGGTGGTGTCGATGCTGCTGCCCTTCTTCAACGACGTCGTCGGGTTCCTCGGTGCCATCGGGTTCTGGCCGCTCACCGTCTACTTCCCGGTGGAGATGTACATCGTGCAGAAGAAGATACCCAAGTGGAGCTCACAGTGGGTGTGCCTACAGCTGCTCAGCCTCGGCTGCCTCATCATCACCATTGCCGCCGCAGCCGGCTCCATCGCCGGAATAATGTCCGATCTAACGGTCTACAAGCCGTTTTCCACAACTGACTGATCAATCCGTGGCCGTCCTATGAATGCACAGACCGTCGATGAACAGAATATGCCAACATAATCTAATTAATTAAGCGATCACCGTTCGCTAAAAATTAGAAACAGACAAAGTTGTGTGTATGTTCTAAGTAATTGTTGCTTCTAATTAAACAGCCGGTGCGCCACCGTTGCTTCTAATTTTCTTTGTTACTGATCCATTGTGTTAACTGAAAAATGATAGAGGGGAGCCAATACGGAATACTTCCATGTCAAATCAACAATGTATTTTTTAGGCAATGTTGTGTTTGTAACTACCTAATGGGAAATGCAAGTTCTTGTGATGAAAGTTACGATTGATGCGTCACACAAGCTGGAGTTATGAATGATGAAAGTTCTTACTAAATTCTATTAGTAAGAATTGATAAGATATTTTCTCCATTTAATGAGACATTGTCTTGTTTAATTTTAACAACCCTATATATTATTAGGTCCATGTAAATATACCTAGAGATAATGTGTCCGTTGTACAATATGGTTTTCGTCTTCTCTACCCATAGCGAGAGTAACATAGCTAGTAACATACATGCCACATAGGAAAAAAGATGATACGGCATGTACTTAAATAAGGGAGACAAATGGAGTCAAATATTGTTTTAACATAACCCATCCCAGTAAAAAATTAGTCTAACTGTTATAAATGAAAATATCTATAGTACCACACATATCTGTTCACCGCATGTTCATCGCCCAATCCATTCCGGCATGTGTGTGCACGTGACGATTCAACTCCAACTCTTAATTTAATCTATGCAAGACCGACATAGCACCAAGGTTTTGGTTACGAGTCCGTAGATCCGCTTACCAACCGGCACTTCTAGTAAATGTGTTTACCGGTCAAAAAGTTTGATATTTTTTGAAATTTTGAATTTGAACACTCAAAATTAGCTGAATAGAATGTATTCTTGTTATATTTCATTTTTAGTATTATTCTCTCCGTGCAAGGATAAATCTCAATGATTGAGCAAAAAAAACATTTTTGAGAACATTTAATTGTTAAAATTGTTCGCTAACGTTTCTAAGTTACCACGGTAACCGGTAATCCTGAGCCCCCTCGGGAAAAAACATCGGGAACTAAAACCTTGCATAGCACCGATCGAGTCGTGGAGACGGTCAAAAGACAAAATGGTGACAAGTCTGAGCAAGGGTTTTACCGGGCTGTTTGGTAGCAAGCATGCCACCCTCGGAGGATAACTCCTCGGATTTGACGTGGCATGAACAACCCACTTACAAAGCGAATTAAAGTAAACCAAGCCCTCGTGCCGTCTCATCACCCATCGATCATACACCCGGACTATGCTTTCGCAGTTAAAGTTGAAGTACGGCCGGGCGCTAGCTGCACTAATTCAATCCAAACTTTATTGCTTCGTTTAATCAAATCAATGGCACGATCGAAAGGAAGCTATATAGGATCCATCCCAGAAGGCCGGAGGGAATTAAGAATCTCCCGCCATCGTAATCACCCAGAGATCCATCCCGCCCCCACCATGCACCACTACACGTTTGTACGTCGATCGTTCCCTCTCATCGATCTGTCGCCGGATTCCTCCACCTATGAACGGCAAGATCGAGTCTTTCTTTTCGGTGCGGTGGTCCGGTAGCCTCGGCCGCTCTGCGCCTCTGCCGTCGCCGTCGCCGGAAAAAGGCGGTAGAAATACCCCGGCCCTCTCCTCCTCTCGTCTAGCTTTTGCATGATTCAAAAATAGTGAGTCGGTTGAACACCTTTTTATCTCTTGTCCCTTTGTTAAAAGTATTTGGAGGCTTTTTCATTTCACGTTTAATATCTATATCAACCGTCTAGTGTGGCTAATATGTTTGGACATTGGTTAGATGGTGTAGATAAGAAAACTAAGGCACGTAATACGTATTGGTGTTTGTGCTTTCTTATGGTCACTTTGGAATTGTCGAAATGACCAGGTGTTTAACAAAACAAACAATACTACTTTCTTGCAGGTGGTTCATCGCGCTATCTACTGGATTCAACTCTGAGCCTTCCTTCTACCTGTACAACAGCGGGCCCTTATGGATGCTGGATGCTCCCGTATTATGGCGGTTGTCCGGGCTATCTGCTGCCAGCATGGGTGACAACATACTAGAAGATTACAAGATGTGTAACTCTTTTTGCTTAGCTTGGTTTCGCTGGCTGATCTTTGCGGCCACGTTGGCTTATCCTTGATTTGTAATAAGTTATTCGCATACTTTTGCTATGCTGCTACCTTTTGATTAATATAAAATGGTTGTGTGCATCATCACGATGCAGAGGCCGGGCTACCCATTTCTAAAAAAAAAATGATTCAAAAATAGTTAGACCGAGTAGTGTAGAGTACTGCATTAGACCAACACTACGACCAGCCGGTCTGCACTCGACCGGGGATTGTAGTTCGAAGCATATGCTCCTGTCCTGTAGAGTAGTTCGAAGCAGGCAAGCGGCTGATGGACCGAGTTTGCTTAATACAATCGCTGTAGCTAGCCGGCCAGACAGCAGAGATGAGAATTCTCGGAAGTGTGTCCGTCTACGCCTGCGTTAGACAGAATAATACTCCCTTCTACGCCTGGGTCCGGCGCTAATCATCATCACGCTCCAGATTCATGTGAGGGTCTGAGGGGATCTGCGCTCCCTGCTAAGGCGCTTGGTCATGGGTCTTGGGCATCGGTTGTTTGTGCTCCCTCTAGCTCGGTAGCCCTGTCTGATGTGGTGTTGCAGTCTGTTCTGGCAGCTCAGTCTGAGCAGCTGAAGGTCTGTCTAGCGCGGGTTGAGATCTTTCTGGAACGGGCGAGGTTGCTCTGTGCAAGCTCTCTCTTGTGCCGGCTATGTTGAAGACCATTCCTTCGTCGTGTCCTCTTGGTGAGGTTGCTGTTGGCTCCCCGAAGGACATGGGAGAGGAGCTATATGGTTGTTTCTCCCCTCGTGTTGGGGACAGTTCGTCGGCGTTGTCCGCTTTGTTCCCCGTTTCATGTACCGCTGAGGGTGAGGCCAACACCGTGGTCGCGGCAGCGGTGATGCAAGTCATACCCGAGCTTCAAGAGGTTTGTGTGAGCCCTGCTTTGCCTCTGTCAGTGGAGGATATGAATGTAGACTCGTCTGCGACCATGAGCTCGCCTCGGGAGGTGGATTTCATGCCCATTCCACCTTCGCCGACACATAATGCCGATGTGCTCTTCGCAAAAGAGCTTTGCAGCCTGCTGAGCAGTGTGGAGGTTGCTATTCCTAGATGTGGAAGGGCAATTGCTTGCGTGCTAACAGGGTCAACAATCAAGGGCAAAAACAAGAAGGTGCGTGACTGCCCTCGGTCCTGCATCTTGAAGGAGAAGTCACTCAAATGCAAAGGCAAGAAGGGTGGCGCCGTAGGAAAGGCGCCCGCGGCTACTTATGGATGATCTTCGAGTTCTCAACGTGTTCTCTCGGTTCGGGTCTTTCTATGGATTTGGTGTTGCCCTTTGCCTTTCGTTGAGGTGTTTTCGTCAAGAGTTCCAGTGTGTGTTTCAAGTGTCAGGGTTGTGATTGTTAGGGTTGGGAGAGCTTGTCGGGCAGCCTATGCATGTGTGGGGTTTTTTCTATTTGTGAGTAGTTAACTTTGAGTTGTTTGTATTGGTTTTCGTCCGGTTTTCCGTAAATTAACTGGACAATTCTCTTCTTCTTCTTAATAAATAGATCGAGGCAAAACTTTTGCCTCCGTTTCAAAAAAAAATACTCCCTTCTCTTCGTGTAGTGACAGCAGCAGTTCGGTAGAACAAATTCGGCATGAACTGCAACCGCTGAGTGCCCGTCTGGCCCATCAGGAATTCAGGAGCAGGAGAGACGACAGAAACATTGTAGGCCCCGATTGGATGGGCGTATATTAACCAAAACCAGCCGGAAACTTTACGGATGTAGCTAGGTCCTGCAGAAAATTCAGCGCGCGGCCGGAAAACTATTCTGCTCCGTAATTTCAACCGGTGAACCAAGCGAGCCCGTAGCTGTAGGCCGTCTTCATCTGCTTCCTGTACGTCAGTGTTCTTGATTGGAAATCTTAAATCGTGGTCGGAGAATCGAATGTGACAAAGTGAAAATAATTTAAAGGGCTCGATCGAGGTCAGCAGAACATAACCAAGGGTCAAACATATAGTGCGATTACGTAATACATCTCTTGGGTCGTTGGAAAGCGAGATATCCAGGAAATTCGCCCGAGGGTATCGATCGAGATGAGGAAATTATCGGACGCGGATTAGCTACTTGTTCTCTGGCCTATCTTATCTCTTCGGTACGGGATGCTCTAGTTACTGGTTTGTATTGCTATACTTCTACTGTGGGATGCGATGAGGATGAGGTCGCATTATTGGCTGCACCAGGGACGATAGAACAATTGGAGCAGTAGAACCGAACATTACAGCCGTGCAAGCTTGGGCTAAGATAGCTCGCCACTGTACGTGAGTACGTGTGTGTTGTTCCAGTTTGACCGATGATACACATGGTGCGTGGATGCTCGATCCGCTACCGCGCTACGGCAAAACCAGAGCGACTACACTGCTCGGTAATTCATGGACCGAGCTTTCCTCCACACAAACCTTTGTGTCTAATGTTCCAAATTCCAATGAACTTAAGCCGTACACCTGGGCAATTCCACCCCCTGTCTGTCCACCACCTAGCCATGGTCCCTCCCCGGCGTGACACCAGTGTTTCCTTGACGGAGAAAGAGCATGCGCGTCTCCGGGCGGTGACAGCGGCCCGGAGGGTCCGCCGGTGCGATCAAGCTGTGCAAAATGCGCTGCGCGACGCTCGCCTCCGCGCATTCCGTCCGTTGGCTAACAACCACGAGGCGGGCTCCTCCTGCGCTCCTACACCCTCTCCCCCGCCACCTCCTCCTCCACCGGCGGAACTTCTCACGGAGGCCGAGGCGCGGGAGCTCATCCGCACAAACACACCGGAGCCGGCGAACTGCCGCCTCCCCGAGGGATGGGCGATGAACCCATCTCACGAGCCAGTCGCACCTCGGCTAACCGGTCAGGCGCGTCTCGACTACATCGAGAGGAGCTAGCAGACCCTACCGCCGGAGCTCTACGACGACCCTCGGTACGCGCCGAACTCGGCGTACTGGGACGAGCAGATCGACTTGGAGCACGCCTACCTCCTCAACTCCTTCTTCGCCAACGAGCCACCTGAGAGCTGGTTCGACTCCGACAACGACGTCCTCACCAACACCTCCGACGAGGATTTCGCAGCCGGCATGGAAATGGAGAGGGTTCGCTACGAGGCGTGGAGGAGGTTGACGGTGATGATGACAGCTCGGAGGACTGGTCGTCGCCGGAGTGGGAACCAGGCCACATGCAGCTCGCCATTGAGGCGGACATAGCCTCCACCACCGCCGAGCCTCCTGCGCCGCCGTCCGCCACCACCAGCTACCTCCACTGTCTCTGCTCCGGCTGTCGCCGGGCTCCTCTGGCCGCCGCCGCGCTGGCGGGCTCCTGCCCGAACTGCCGGTGCCCAGCGTGCCACCCTACCTATTAGGTCTAGGTCTAGGTTTAATTTGAATGAATTATGTTGGTTTTAAATGAAATATCTTTAGTTTGAACGAAATTTCAATGAAATCTATGTAATTTCGTCTTCCAATGTCGACTATGAAAAATATTTGGGCGCCACGAGTGGGGAGCGATAGCGCCCAAAGCCATCAGCTACTCCGGACGGCGGCCTAATGGCCTGTCCGGAAGGCCTTTGAGCGGCCATTTGGGCGCCACGAGTGGAGAAGCTCTAATAGCATCGGAGGAGAGGTATTGGGGGCGTATGCGTAAGGTAACCCGGTCTAAATTTATTCAGAATAAATATAATTTGTAAAAACTAAAAATAATTCGGTGATCCAGAGGCGCGTACTCAAACATTACAAAAATAAACTTTAAGTAAATCTAGTTGGCGGGCCGGCAGAGGTGGAGCTACTCTTACCAAGGACGCTTCAATGGAGGTATGCATGCTGGGCCACTCTGTGGTGGGTGAGTCCTCCTCCTCTTCAGCGGGGTAGTCGCGGAGCACCTCGCCGGCTACTACTGATACATCTAGCCAGAGTTCTGCGCCGCGTCAGGGTCGTTCGAGCGCACAGGTGATAGGAAGCCCCCGAGGACCACAACTCCGCAGGAGGCAACATATCCTGGGCGGTGGGAAGAAAGTTTGGCGCCGCAACTCGTACTCCGCCTTCACTCGTCCCAACAGGGGGATGACATGGTGTACACGGGGTCACCGCACATCTCTCGTGGCATGGCCTGCCATGATCTCAGGATGTGATCGAGGCGCACCGGCCTAGGAGAGGCGGCGACTGTTGGAGGTATGCCCTAGAGATAATAATAATTACATATTATTTATCTCCAAAGTTTATTATTAATAGTTTATGTTTTTATGCTACAACTGCATTGGCAATTGAATAGTGAGTATTCAAAAAAAAAACCTCCAATGTATGTGTAGAGATATAGACAACACCAAAGTGTTCCTGGTCTTGTCTCTAAGACTAGCTTATCTTGTTGTTTGATGATCACGTTTTCATGATCATGGCTTTGTATAAGTCACATAATTATAAGAGTATATTGTCAGGATGACAATAGTACTGAACCGACCCCTTTGTATGATCTTGCTAAAGATGAATTGTCACAGATGAAGATATCAATTGATTATATAGAGTTTTCGTTAGCTATATTCATGTATCATGAAAATATCTAGTGACCGTGTATTGACACTTACACTTTGACTGTCATCCAACGTCCGGACTTAATTGGGGATCATAACGATGGTTGTTGGGTGTAAACTAGAATACATAAATGAATAGAGATTCTTCAAGAATGGTACTTACTCCTCCAGGCGATGGAGAGATACATCCTCTAGTCCATCAGTATTATCGATGTCACCCCAATCGTCTTGCCAGACACAGTGTGATTTATATGTGTTATGGTCAAATGGTTTGATCACACTAGAGCACATAGTCTCACCTCGTGATATCATTTGTATTGTGTACGTAAGGAAATTAGCGTAATGAAAAACATAACATGTTCTGTCGTTCACTCGTGAACAAATGGGAGCCAGTACGGCCGTCTAGGTCCCAATGCTGGTTATTGTCCGGTAAGCACTCCGGGCATGTCTATGTGTTACCGAACCTTTCGGGTCACACACTTAAGTTGTGAGTCAATCTTTTATTGAGAGAATAAAGTTGTATTTTACTGGTTATGAGAAGTGGTCAGAGTCACTCCGATATCACCGGAACATGTTCCAGTGAAGTTATCTGAGAGTTGTATTGCATGCATAATATGTCTCGTGGTAATAGGAATTGTTTCTATTTCTGTCGGATGTATTCCGAGGGTTTATATAAGAGGGAAATATTTATCTGGAGTATTTTATTAGCGGACACTGGGTGTCCCGGATCATATAAATAGGTTTATATGGTAGGTAATTAATTCCAGAATTTTTTTGTAAAAGGAAATATTCAATTAGGAATTAATTAGACAAAATATTAATTAAATTAAACATTTAAAAAATTATAAATCAAGATTTTATATGGATTCCACCAAGAGGGGCGGCCTAGGGCCCACTAGCCAGCCGCACCCCCAAGTTTGACGGGTGAGCCAAGGCGCCAGGAGGGGGAGCCTCCCCCTCACCTGAAACCCTAATGGCCCTTGGACCATGGGGGGGGGGGGCGGCGGTTGGGGGAGGAGTCCTCCCCCAAGTCCAATTGGACCAAGGGGAGGACTCTCCTCCTTGGAGCGGCGGCACATGGGGAGGGCTTGCCCCTCCCCCAAGCCTTCCTACCCCTTGGGCTACTATATAAACCCCACCCCCTTCTCTTTTGGAGACACACAAGTTTGCTCCCGGTTTATGAGGTGTCCTCTACCGGACCTCTCCCTCTCTCTAGATCTCATGTGTTGAAAATAGTTTCCTCTAAGTCTCATATAGATCTAATCTAGTTGATTAGATCTAGCACCTATAGACTATGCCGAAAGGTTGTCTCTCTTCGAAGATACACATGGTGCGTGGATGCTCGATCCGCTACCGCGCTACGGCAAAACCAGAGCGACTACACTACTCGGTAATTCATGGACCGAGCTTTCCTCCACAAAAACTTTTGGGTCTAATGTTCCAAATTCCAATGAACATAAGCCGTGCACTTGGGCACTTACTACTTTGAATTAGGATTTGATTAATTTCAGATAGGCAAACGAATCAACATAGTTGTCATTGTTTCGCAAAAAAAAAAACATAGTTGTCATTGTGCAGAGGGTTATGCGATATCTACAACGTTCCTTGCATCTTTTACTAGACCGGGCTTCTGCGGTCTACTCCTGTTTATCCCACTCGAACGGCCTGGCAACTAGCCGGAGGCCCACCCGCCTTGGCGTTACCAGGCCTGGCGCGTCCGACATGTCGAGCTCCGCCGGCGCCATGCCGTCCGGCAGCTCCCAGTCGAACAGGCGCACCAGGTTCGCGAGTGCGAGCTCGATGGTGGCGAGCCCGAACTGCATACCGGGGCAGATCCTCCTCTGCACCAACATTACGAATTTACGACCAGCTGGTCTGCACTCTGCACTCGACCGGCACTAGTAGAGAACAGGGCATCAGTACCGGTCTTATGGGCCTTTAGTACCGGTTGTGCAACCGGTACTAAAAGGTCGAGACTAAAGTGGTACCCCTTTAGCACCGGTTGTAGCATCAGTACCGGTCTTATTGGGCCTTTAGTACCGGTTGTGCAACCGGTACTAAAAGGTCGAGACTAAAGGGGTACCCCTTTAGTACCGGTTGTATATACAACCGGTGCTAAAGGCCCTCCACGTGGCCGAACCTGCGCGCGCGCAGCTGAGGACCTTTAGTACCGGTTGGTAATACCAACCGGTACTAAAGGTTCCTGTTTTTTTTGCCCCCCCCCTTATTTTTTCAGGGGGGTTTAGGTTTTCGGTTTTTTTTCTTTTCGCTTATTTTTCGGGTTTAGGGTTTCTGTTTTTTTCCTTTTCGCTCATTTTTCAGGGTTTCGGAGGAGATCACGTATAAAGTACTCACTACACATATAAAGTACTCATTACACATATAAAGTACTCTCGTTACATATAAAGTACTCATAATTACAATGGAGATCACCGCTAGCTAGTACATGCATGGAGGGAGTCTATTTCGACATAGTGGAATTCACCGAATTCATCTACGACATGCGTCAGAATGAATCCCGCCAATTCCTCCGCAATAGCTTTTACGCGGTTTTTTGTAGGAGCTGGTTCCGCTTCCTTGCATCTTTAAAAGAAGGAGATCAAATCAGTTATGATCGAAACTAAACACAATTGATGGTAGCAAAATAAAAGTTGTGTATGATGTTTACGTACCTCTCGATTTCTTACACTATTGACTCTCTCATTGACCCTCATGTGAATATACTCGCAAACGTAGTATCCACATAGTTCCGTCCCCTGTGGTTGTCGCAGACACCACTATACAAGAATTTAATTTAATCAAATAATAATCAAGAGAATGATAATGGTATTAGAAAGATACACAGACCTAGATACGTAGTAGTACTTACGTTGTTAGCCTTGAACTCCAGCTTAGGTTTCCATTCACCGCGTTCTTCCGCGATGAACTTTTCCAAACCCTGCCCGGAAAAGAAAATGAATTGAGGAGTTATTACTTATACTTTTGATATCCGGAAATGAACGAAAGAGGACGATATAGTGCGATTGAAATTACCTCTTGAGCATTAGACGCACGCTTTTGTAATCATCTTGATCTTCCTTAATGAGTCCCAGACTTCAACTTCTCCTTCCTCGAGTCTAATGATTAGCAGAATGAAGTGGTACCTGCGCACATTTATATACGCAGGTATTCAGAACTCATCAATTACACTTAATATCGGGAAAGCAAAATAGAATGTGTACAAGACAGTAACACTCACCCGAAGTTGTAAGGAAAAAGTATTTCCTTTTTGGTACTTTGTCGCTTAAAAACGTTAGCAAAACGTCCTCTGTGTCCTGGGCATACAGAGGATCTTGTACGGTGACTTCATGAACTTTATCCGGGTCAATGAACCCAATGTCCCAGATTCCTCCCATTCGGCATTCACGAATCTTCATTCTGCATAATAGCGTACAAAAGAATGTTGTGAGGATAATTACAAGCAATGAACGAGCTTAACTATAAATAATTAAATTACACGAATAAATTACTTACAGACAATAGCAGCTGATGATAGATTTGTCGAGAGCAAGTTGATTGTACATCTGAAAAAGTTCGGAGAACTCAACCTGCACACCATATTGTCGGAAGTAGTGTTGTTCCTTAACTCCCGCCATGAGATACATTTTCCCTTCTTTTGCGGCGGCCATGTACCAGTTATGCAATTTATATAACTGTGTTGTTAGAGCACTCGGATTTTCGACCAGAGGCAGCCCGAGTTCAAATTTATATTGAATTGTTATCTGCGCTATGGGGTAACCTGTGTCGCCAATGACAACTTCTCCATGCTCGATTTCCCGAGCTTCAGAAGGCACAATGAGCGGGGCGATCGATTGTGCTTCTTGTTCTCCGAGCTGGGCAACTCTTTTCCCGCACGCTTTTTCTTGCTCCATCTGTGAGGAAAGTACCTTGTCAATACCTCGCTCATAGTCTGAAAGGGGCGGTGGAGGGTCATATAGGTTGTCAACGGTGTGATCTTTTACCTCAGTTGGTATAGTCTTCAGAAGTTCCTTTATGGGGTCCAGTCTTGCCTCCAGTCTTTCCTTTTTTTCTGTTCAAAAAAGGCTCTCGCCTCTTCACGTGTGCTCACTTCTAATTCCTCCTGAGTCATCTCGCCAGCTAACTTCTCAGGAGCCTTGACTTCCTTGGGTTTTTTTGCACGTTTCTTGACAGGGGACGACGTGAACAGCTTCCGCTTTGTCAAACTACTAGTGGGCGCAGCAGTCGGCTGACGGGACGGCGCGGGCGATGGACTCGCGGTGGGCTCCCAATCGTCGGGGGAGGAGGGTGGACTTTGCTGTGGTGAATTTCTAACCGGAGGAGTCGGTGGCCTTGGCGCCGAGTCTGGAAACTTGATATATTTCTTCTTCCATAGAACGATACCAAGTTCGACATCTCCCAATGTCTTCTCGCCTTCAGCTCCGGGAATGTCAAGATGGATTGAGTTGAATCCCGACATAACTTTCGTCACCCCGACACGAGCAAATCCAGCCGGAATCTCACCAAAATGGAAGGTTGATCCAAGTTGATGCGGTAAAGCATAGCCATTCGCCACCGGAAAACTAATGTTCTTCATTGGCGCATGTAACTCACAATTTGTCTTCTCCGTGATATCATCCACGGGGTAGCGCGCCGCCGACGGTTCATCAACTGCAGGATCTTGTAGCTGCGTGGAACCCACGCTGCTTTTCCGCTGAGATGGGCAGACATCGACTGCATGATCTTCTACTCGCGGCTGAGATTCCCTTTGCTGGGTAATTAAGGCCAGTTGCTCCTTCACATCCTGCATCTGGCGTTCTAATGCAGTAAACCTCTCCGCCTCCCTCTTCTTACCTCTGCAATGTTTTCTATAAGTTGCAGCGTGCTCCGGAAACCCTTCAAGAAAACCAACCCCGCCTCCTCTGCCTCGACATCGTCCCCAGTGTTCTTTATTCCCGAGGGCGAGTGAAAGCTCGTCGTCCTCTCTATCGGGAACATATTTTCCCTGTCGGACTAGTTCTATTGCGTCAACTAGTTTTTTGGTGACTCTTGTAATTCTTTTCTTCCATTTTCCCTGTGCAACAATCAGCCCTGTGTTTGGGTCCAACACTGCCCCATGCGCGAACAACCATAACTTGGACCTGTCGGGCCAGTCATCTGTCTGTGGAATGATCCCTTTTTGACGCAGCTCGTTTTCATAGGCTTCCCACTTAGGCACGGCAGTCTTGTAGCCACCTGAGCCCAAACGATGGAAATATTTCTTCTTCTTAGCATTCAACTTATTTTTTTCGATCGGGCCACAGCGACGGCCGATTTCTTATACGCCACAAATTCAGGCCAGTCATCTTTTAGCTTCTCTAGATGTCCAGTGAAATCTGGAGTTTTTTCTCATATTTTCTCCACAATGATTTCTTCCAGTTGTTGAATTGCTCGGCCATCTTGCTAAGAGTCCACTCCTTGACTTTATCCTTCCTCCTCTGTGGGAGATCTGCCGGTAGGCTGAAAGAACCCAATATCGACTCCCAAAGGGTTTCTTTAATTCTGTCCTCGACATATTTTGCGCCAATGTTTTTTTTCTTCGGCTCATTCCATTCTGCAACGGTGATCGGGACCATGTCCCTTACAAGAAATCCGCATTGAGCTATGTATTTAGTGGAGATTCCATCGGGTTTCTCCGGTTTGCCTTTTATGCTAACTTCGTCGATCGACAACTTTGCACCATCCGGCAGCTTTAACCCTTGGGCCGGGCCTCGTTTACGGATTGACGTAGATCCAGAGGGCTGAAAGAAAAATGTTTCGTTAATAAGTGCGCATATAAATCAATTAATGCATCTAGCTAGTGATCAACAAGACTTAATATATACCTTGCCGGAGTTCTCTACGGAGTTTTCTAACGGCACTTCTTCTTCGTCGTCGTCTCTGAAGTTTTGTAACTCAAGTCCCTCACCGGAGTCGTTCAAGCATTTCGCGCTGAAATCTTCGCCGTCTTCTTCGTCGGAATCTTCTCCATCGGAATTGGGTCCAAGGGTCTTATCAAATATAAGTGCTTGAAAGCGTTCTTCTTTCTCCAAGTCTCGGATGAAGTCCGGGGCGTCGATGATGGGGGCATCGTCCTCCATAGCTCAATGTCACTGCAAATTTGTAATTCAAACTTAGCAATATTTCAAACTTTGCTAAATTTTGAAACTTTGCTACTAGAATTTTCAAACTTAGCAAAATTCACATATTTACTAGAATAAAAAAATGACAATGCACATATTTACTTATTTACTAGAATAATTTCTAACTTAGCAATATTTCAAACTTAGCTAAATTTTCAAACTTTGCTACTAAAATTTTCTAACTTAGCAATATTTCTAACTTAGCAAAATTAACTTTCAAAGTTAACTTAGCAAAATTATTTTTAGTAACTTAGCAAAATATTTCTAACTTAGCAAAATATTTCTAACTTAGCAAAATTATTTTTAGTAACTTAGCAAAATATTTCTAACTTAGCAAAATTTCAAAGTTATTTTTAGTAATGTTTCTAACTTAGCAAAATTAAATAAGTAAATATTTCTAACTTAGCAAAATTAAGCTAAACAAAATTCTAGTAAATAAGTAAATATTTCTAACTTAGCAAAATTAAGCAATATTTTGCTACACTAAGCAATATTTCTAACTTAGCAAAATTAACCTAAACAATAATAAGCTAAACAAATTGCTAACTTTCAAAATTGCTACACTAAAAATTGATAACCTATAATAATAACCTAAATGACTTCAAACTTAGCAAATTGCTACATTTTTAAATTGCTACATTTTGTAAGTTTGCTAAGTTTTCATATTGTAATAAACTAAACTAAATGCAAAAACTTCTATGACTAACAAAATGAAAAAACAGTAATAAATTGTTAACTTAGCAAAATTCACATATTTACTAGCAAAACTTAGCAAAATTGTTAACTTAGCAAAACTTAGCAAAATTGTTAAATAAGTACAATATTAACCTATTGTTAAACAATATTAACCTAAACAATAATAACCACAAAATTTAGAAATAACCTAACTATAATAACCTAACTATAATAACCTAAAACTGAACACTACTTAAAAAAACAGTATTCAAAAAAAACATTTACCTTCGATCGTAGGCCGGCCGGAGTGGAGCAGCGCGGCAGTGGAGCACGCGCGCGGCGGCCGGAGTGGGCACGCGGGGCGTCGACGGCGTGGAGTGGGCGCGCGCGACGGCCGGAGTGGACGCGCGGGCTCGCGACGGCGGAAATGGCGCGGCGGCCGGAAAGGGCGCGCGCGGGGCGTCGACGGCGTGGAGCGGGCTCGCGGCGTCGACGGCGTGGAGAGGACGCAGCGGCGCGACGGCGGGGGGCACGGCGGAGTGGGCGCGCGCAGGGCTTCGCCGGCGTGGAGCAGGGGCGTCGAGGCAGAGAGACTGTGCGACTTGGGGATCAAAACGATCGATCCCCGTACATAACTGCCCCCAACACCCCTTTAACACCGGTTGTAATCTACAACCGGTACTAAAGGGTCTTTAGTACCGGTTGTAGACTACAACCGGTGCTAAAGGTGCTTTTTGGGCCGCGGCGAAAATTCGCGCGCGAAGCCCAGCCCTTTAGTACCGGTTGTAGTGTACAACCGGTAGTAATGGGCTTTTTGAATTTTTTTCTCTACTTTTTTTTTTCTTTCTTATGTTTTCTGTTTTTTATATCTATTTGGTTTCTATTTTGTTTTTTCTCTAGTTTCTTTTTCTTTAATATATATTTAATTTAATTGTCTACAAAATTATAATAATTATCTATCTATTTGTTTTCTGTTTTTATATCTATTATCTATTTGTCAACGTCAATACGTAGGGGGGACACGTGTCCTCCCCAGCGCTGGGGGGACACGTGTCTGACACGAGTCGTGACCGCGAAGCTCCTTACATAAAGGTTTAATACATTCCATAGAATGAATTACATAAAAGGTTTAATACATCACCAACATCACCAACATTATTCTACATAAACGGACTTGCTGGCTCGGAGGCCGTAGGATTAGGAGGAACGGTGGGAGGAGCCAGCCCCGTTCGCGGCCGCCCGGTTCTCGCGCGCACGTTTGCGACGGAGGGCAAGATCCATGGAGGATGAATCTTTCAGCGTCCAATCCAGCTCGGAAGCCTCCTTCGCCTTGAGCTGGCAGACAATTCTGGCTCGCTGTACACGGTCATCGTGGACGGACTGGAAGGAGGCTTCAAGGGCCTCCTGCATCTGCGTCCCGCCGCGCTCTTCCCCATGGTCGCTCCAGTCGAAGTCGTCGTCGTCGTCATCCTCCTCGTCGGGAGGGGCGGCGGCGACTGGTGGAGGTACGGACACGGATCCCCACGCCACCCCTGCGGCGTACACATCCTCGTCGGGGTCAGGGACGTCGGACCACGCGCGCTCGTACGTCCTCCGCACCTCCTCCGGCACCGGAGCAGGAGGCCGGTAGGAGGGCATTCCTCTCCACGCCGGGCTCGTGGGCATACGGCGGGATAGGCTCCCGCGGTAGCGCCCAAGCGCGCTCTGCCGAGCACGCTCGACCTCGTCCAGAAGGCGCTGCGGCGGGCGTGGCGGATCCATCTCGTGGAGACGATGCGTTCGTGGCTAGGAATGGTGGATTAGGGTTTACCCCGTCGGCGACAATATATAAAGACCTCCAGGGCAGCGCTAGGGAAGACACATGGCTAGGGCAGCGCTGGGGTAGGACACGTGGCTCCGCAAAGCCCGACTTTAGTCCCGGTTGGTGTTACCAACCGGGACTAAAGAAGCACACAGATCGTGTGTTTCTTTCAAGCGCTTGTGAGACGTTGGATCAGGGGTGAGCCCGACTTTAGTCCTGGTTGGTGTTACCAACCGGGACTTAAGAAGCACACGGATCGTGTGTTTCTTTCAAGCGCTTGTGAGACGTTGGATCAGGGGTGAACCTGACTTTAGTCCCGGTTGGTGATGCACACGGATCGTGTGTTTCTTTCAAGCGCTTGTGAGACGTTGGATCAGGGGTGTGTTTCTTTTGAGGGATTGTGAGCTGTTGGATCAGCAGTATCACGACCAATTCGTCAGCCACATGACCCGGTTGGTGTTACCAACCGGGACTAAAGAAGCACACGTACCCTATATATAGCCCCCCTCCCGGAATTCCAGCGTCACTCACTCACTCACACAAAACATTCCAGCGTCACTCGGAGAGGCATCTTTGGGCAACCAGCGGCAAGACGTCTCTGATGACCTGCGACCGTTCGATTGCAGATCATTAGAGATGTCTTGCCGGACGGTTGTAGATCATCAGAGACGTCTTACCGCTGCTTGGATCGAAGTGGCGCTCAAACACAAAACATTCGGGTTCCCTAGCTACGTCCTGCAACCGTTTGGTCGGATCCAAGCAGCGGCAAGACGCTCTGATGATTAGCAACATCCCCAACACTTGTTGCAAATCATCAGAGACGTCTTGCCGCTCTCTGGATCGAAGGCCGATTTGCCGTCTCACGACCACGCGATTGTGTTGGCAAAACTGCAGCTGATTGACATAGTGTTTAGATCTCTCTTCTGAGTTTTCAGGACATAGTTACATAAAAGGTTTAATACATTATTACACATCAGCAACAACATCCCTATCTAGTGTTCACTTTTTCTTCTTGGGTGTCCCTTTCTTCTGATTGCGCCGTAGCCATGGACATTCTTCATCATTTAACACGATGCTTGGGTCAGTTTTCACTTTGAAGGACGGAATTTCATCAAACTTATTGTAATCTTCTGACATGTCTGTCTTGTCCTCCACTCCCACGATGTTTCTTTTTCCTGAAAGAACTATGTGGCGCTTTGGCTCATCGTATGATGTACCGGCTTGCTTATCTTTTCTTTTTTTCGGTCTGGAAGACATGTCCTTCACATAAAAAACTTGAGCCACATCATTGGCTAGGACGAATGGCTCGGTGCGGTACGCAAGATTCTTGAGATCCACTGTAGTCATTCCGTACCGCCGGTCTATCTCTACCCCGCTTGACAGGTTGACCCATTTGCACTGAAACAAAGGGATCTTAAAAGAAGGTCCATAGTCAAGTTCCCATATCTGCTGTATGCAACCATAATATGTGTACTTTGTCCCATCGTCGTTTGTTGCATCAAAGCGGACACCACTGTTTTGGTTAGTGCTCTTTTTGTCTTGGGTTTCCGTGTAAAATGTATTCCCATTTATCTCGTACCCTTGTAAAGTCAATATAGTCGAAGATGGTGACTTGGCCAACAAGTATAGCTCTTGTCCAGCAGTGCTGTTATTAATGAGATGTGTACGCAACCAACTGCCGAAAGTATCCACGTGTTTCCCTTTAATCCAGAAGTTAGTCTCCTCCGGGTATTGGGAGCGTAAAATATCCATGTGTTTCACGATATACGGAGCCACCAATCTGGAATTTTGTAGAACTGTGTAGTGTGCTTGAGTGAAAGAATGCCCGTCCATACATGTTGTTGCTTTCTTTCCTAGCATGCATTTTTCACGCAGTCTCCCCTCATGGCGCGATTGAGGAACACCGATCGGCTTAAGATCAGGAATAAAGTCAACACAAAACTCAATGACCTCCTCTGTTCCATAGCCCTTGGACATGCTTCCTTCTGGCCTGGCACGGTTATGAACGTATTTCTTTAATACTCCCATGAACCTCTCAAAGGGGAACATGTTGTGTAGAAATACAGGACCGAGAATGGAAATCTCTTCGACGAGGTGAACTATGAGGTGCGTCATTATATTGAAGAAGGACGGTGAAAACACCATATCGAAGCTGACAAGACATTGGACCACACCCGTCTGTAAACTTGGTAGAGTTGCTGGATCGATTACCTTCTGAGAAATTGCATTCAGGAATGCACATAGCTTCACAATGGGTACTCGAACGTTTTCCGGTAGAAGCCCCCTCAATGCAACCGGAAGTAATTGTGTCATAATCACGTGGCAGTCATGAGACTTCAGGTTTTCGAACTTTTTCTCTGCCATGTTTATTATTCCCTTTATATTCGACGAGTAGCCAGACGGGACCTTGATACTGCTCAGGACTTGAAAAAAGATCTCCTTCTCTTCTTTGGTAAGAGCGTAGCTGGCAGTACCTTGGTTCTTCTCTGGATTCAGGTTGTCTCGTTCGTGTGTACTTTGCTGGTCCTGCCACAAAATATAGATTTCTTTTTCCACAAGGGTACGCGCTTGTTAGCGTCTTTTGGAACATTTAGACTGTCAGGACTCTTTTCAAATATTACTTCCAAAATCTTGACCATGCATATATAACATCACCATCAGGACGTGTAGGCTTCGTTCGGTTATCTGCCTCACCTTTGAAATGCTTGCCTGGCTTTTTTACGGGATGCCTGTTTGGAAGAAATCGACGATGACCAAGGTACACATTCTTGTTACCTAAATATATACTGTCAGTCTTATCTAAACAGTGCGTGCATGCATTGTATCCCTTGTTTGACTGTCCTGAAATGTTACTAAGAGCAGACCAATCATTGATGGTTACAAACAGCAACGCTCGTAGGTCAAATTCCTCCTGTTTGTACTCATCCCACACACGTACGCCTTCGTCAGACCACAACTGTAAAAGTTCGTCAACTAATGGACTCAGATACACATCAATGTCGTTGCCGGGTTGCTTCGGGCCTTGGATAAGCACTGACATCATAATATACTTTTGCTTCATGCACAACCAAGGAGGAAGGTTATAGATACATAGAATCACGGGCCAGGTGCTATGACTGCTGCTCTGCTCCCCAAACGGATTCAAGCCATCTGTACTTAGACCAAACCTTAAGTTCCTTGCGTCAGCTGCAAATTCCCCAAACGCACTGTCGATGTTTCTCCACTGAGACCCATCAGCGGGGTGTCTCATCATCTCGTCTTCCTTACGGTCTTCTTTGTGCCATCGCAACAACTTGGCATGCTCTTTGTTTCGGAACAAACGTTTCAACCGTGGTATTATAGGAGCATACCACATCACCTTCGCGGGAACCCTCTTCCTGGGGCTCGGCTCGCCCTCAACATCACCTGGGTCATCTCGCCCGATCTTATACCGCAATGCACTGCATATCGGGGATGCATTCAAATTCTCGTACTTCTCACCGCGGTAGAGGATGCAGCCATTGATGCATGCATGTATCTTCTCCACCTCTAATCCTAGAGGGCAGACAATTTTCTTTGCTTCGTATGTATTGTGCGGCAATTCATTATTCCTTGGAAGACTCTTCTTAAATATTTGTAGCAACTCCTGAAATGTCTTGTCAGATATTCCATTCTTTGCCTTCCACTGCAGCAATTCCAGGGTGGTACCCAGCTTTTTCTGGCCATCTTCACAATTTGGGTACAACAATTTTTTGTGATCCTCTAACATGCGCTCCAACTTCGACCACTCGTTTTCACTTCCGCACTTCATCTGTTCATCAAGAATGACCCGACGAAGATCATCATCATCGGACTGATCAACAATGACCTCGAGCTCAACTTCGTCTTCCCCCATTGTAGTATCACCGTGTTCAGAGAAGACAGGATAGTTGTCATCATCCTGTTCTTCAGGGTCTTCCAATATTACCCCTCTTTCTCCATGCTTGGTCCAACAAAAATAATTGGGCATGAAGCCTTGTCGCAACAAGTGGGAGTGTATGGTTCTTACGCTCGGGTAATTCCTCGTATTCCGACATTCATCACATGGACAAATCATAAAACCATTCTTCAGCTTGTTTAACTTAACCACATCGAGAAAACGATGCATGCCATCAATGAACTCGGGACAGCGTCGATCACCGTACATCCATTCTCGGCTCATCTGCATTACATAAATACATCAAAAACCATTACACCAGCTAAATAATGAATAGAGATACGTGACCAAATTAATTTATACAAGTTCATCACATTAAAATCAAAGTAGAGTACTGCCCAAATGTAATACATAGTTCTCACAAAACATACATCAATCGAAACTAACATACAACTATCTAAAGAATTTAAATCCAACAACAAATGCGATCAGAATCGCAACCAATGTAACTATTGAACCAACAGCATAATGATACCAAGCCTCTTGACTAATGGCATATTTTCTAATCTTTTTAAGCTTGGCGCGCATTGCATCCATCTTCCTCTCGTGAGCAGCGACGACGTCGGCAAGCTCAACCCCGTGAGTATCAACGATGTCGGCAATCTTCAAGTCCAATTCCATCTTCTCTTCTAGGCATTGGAGACGAAGATCTTCACTTATCTTCAATTTTGCTCTCAAATCGTCGTTTTTTTTTAAATACTCGACAATAGGGTCGGCCGGAATTTCCGGTTCAACTACCTCCTAAATAAAAATATATCTACGTCAAGTTGGTCGGCATGATTGTTATAAACACGAAACAAAATAAATAGTTAAAAAGATATACCACATCCGAATCATAGACCGGACGAGGGCCGAAGGGGACGGATATCAAAACCATGACACTATACATATATAAAAAAAACATAAGAAAATTATACAAGAAATAATTATGCATTTAAATCATATAACTAACAATTTTTAAAATAAAAGATAAAAAAGAGGCTCACCGAGGTGGTGTCGGTGACGGAGCGGCGCGGACGATCGACGGCGGTGAGGAAGGGGACACTATATAAAACCACAAATTATACTTTAATTTGAGCTCAAAATGCATATAAAACAAATGAAATCCCTAACTTAGGCATTTCATCAAACACCTTGCAAGCACTACAAAAATCAAACTAGCTAAACTTGCAAGAAAATGAGCTAAACTGGAAATGCCGGAAGAGAAGATGAAGAAGTTGCTAACCCTTGTATAGGGTGCCACCAATCTTGACAAATGTTGGAGAAAAATGGGGTGACCTAGAGCTTGAGAGAGAGGAAAAATGAAGTTGGGTCGAGTTGCTTCAAATGGAGCTGGCTCGGGGTGGAAGAAGCCAATATAGGCAGAACCTTTAGTACCGGTTGTTATTAACCGGTACTAAAGGGCTTGCCGTGGGGCCACCAACCGTGCCGCGGGGCCTCCAACCCTTTAGTACCGGTTGTTATTAGCAACCGGTACTAAAGGTTCTCGCCGCGATGCCACGAACGCAACCGGTGCTAATGCCCTCCTTTAGTACCGGTTTTTGCACGACCGGTATTAAAGGGGGCGCACCGTTGCCCCCTTTTCTACTAGTGCGGGGAATAATGTACGGTAAGCAGCTGTTGCACTAGATGGTCGAATCTATACCGAAGCGATCGAGATGCCTTTCTCGATGATCAGTGATGCATGCATTCAGAGACTTCTGTAGTCTCTTCTCGATCAACGCCTGTCGTCGGCTTGTGCTCTATGCCATGTCGCCGGCCGGTGAGCTACGAGCTGTCAGTTTACAGGCATATATTCATATACTGTAGAGTAGTTAGAAGCAGGCACGTGACAGATCGATCGACCGAGTTTAATTAATACAATCTCTGTAGTGACAAAATACTCCCTCTCTTCTGTAGTGACAGCAGTTCGGTAGAATAACTTCGGCGACAGACAGGTTGTAAACTGCAACTGCTGAGTGCCCGGCTGGTCCATCAGGAATACAGGAGCAGGAGAGACGACAGAAACATTGTAGCTGTAGACCATCTTAATTTCTTGATGTACGTACGTCAGTATTCTTGATTGGAAATCTTAAATCGTGGTCGGAGAATCGAATGTGATGACAAAGTGGAAATAATTGAAAGGGCTCGACCCAGATCAGGAGAACATATATAAGCAAGGGTCAAATATATAGGGCGCGTACGTAATCTCTCTCTCTTGGACTGAACTATTTTTTGCCGGGAAAGCTAGAGCCAGGAAATTCGGCTTGAGGGCATCGATCAAGATGAGGAAATTATCGGACGCGGATTAGCTACTTGTTCTCTGGCCTATCTTATCTCGTTGGTACGAGATGCTCTAGTTACTGGTTGTATTGCTATACTACTACTGTGGGATGCGATGAGGATGAGATCGCATTATTGGCTGCACCAGGGGACGATAGAACAATTGGAGCAGTAGAACCAAACATTACAGCCATGCAAGCTTGGGCCAAGATAGCTCGCCACTGTACGTCAGTACGCTTGTGTTGTTCCAGTTTGGGCGATGATGCGTGGATGCTCGATACCCTACTGCAAAACCGAGAGCGACTACACTGCTCGGTAATTCATGGACCGAGCTTTCCTCCACCGAAATCTTAGGGTCTAATGTTCTAACGAACTTATGTCGTGCACTTGGGCAGCACTTACTACTTTGAATTAGGATTTGATTATTCATTTCAGATAGGTAAACGAGCCAACATATATAATTGTCATTCGCAGAGGGCTAAGTGTAAAGCGTCATTTTTTTTTCCTTAGATCTTTTTTCACGTTACTATACAATCGGGGCGTGGATATCGGAGCTGCGGCTCCGGTTTATCGCCTCCACTGAGTACTGTTGAGTTCTGAAAGTGTCGGTTTTAGTCACTTGGACGACTTAGTCGACGACTCCTGTGAGGGCGCGGCCTCGGGGCTGGCGTGGAGATCGGAGTGGAGACTCCGGATGCTCACCTCCGCTCAGTTGCATTGAGCTGTTTGGGTGCTGACTTTGGTTGTTAGCGTGTCTTGGCCATCGATGCGTGGGGGCGCGGCTTCGGGGCTGACCGTGGTGTGTTCAGTGTTGTAAGATTTTGACCGGTTTTTC
Source organism: Poa pratensis (assembly GCA_947311845.1). Classification (NCBI taxonomy): domain Eukaryota; kingdom Viridiplantae; phylum Streptophyta; class Magnoliopsida; order Poales; family Poaceae; genus Poa; species Poa pratensis. Next base: position 25,611,960 of record CAMZMU010000067.1, read on the forward strand.
TTATAAATTGTCCAACCATTTTTTTGAATTAATCAATCCATCAAAAGACCATGCATAGGTTCGAAAAATATATAAGTGTACTACAACAGAAAATGCCCTGCAGGCACAGTCAGCAACTATAGAAACTCTTCTTACAATGTTGCTTCCATACTGGACTAGTGGACCGTGCGTCTGCGCGCTACTTCTATTTATCCCACTCGAACGGCCTGGCAACTAGCCGGAGACCCACTCGCCTTGGCGTTACCAGGCCCGGCGCGTCGGACATGTCGAGCGCCTCCGGCGCCATGCCGTCCGGCAGCTCCCAGTCGAACAGGCGCACCAGGTTCGCGAGTGCGAGCTCGATAGTGGCGAGCCCGAACTGCATCCCGGGGCAGATCCTCCGCCCTGCTCCGAAGGGTACGAACTGGAAGTGCCCGCCCCTGAAGTCCACCTCGCTCTCCAAGAACCTGCAACCCAAATAACACATGCACATTTTGTAAAAATCTTTGACTATTGTGACGAACTGACAATGCAGCTTACATCTCTGAATCTGTGCACCTTTCGGGAAGGAAGTCGTCAGGCGCGTCCCAGGAGTCCGGGTCACGATTGACGGCCCAGGCGTTGACGAACACCCGAGTGCCCTTGGCGACGTGGTAGCCCAGCACGGCGGCGTCCAGCATGCACTCGCGGGGCAGGAGGAGCGGCACCGGCGGGTGGAGGCGGAGCGTTTCCTTCACGACCGCCTTCAGGTACGGCATGGTCGCGGCGCCGAGCGCGTCGGCTCTCGCAATGCCGCCGGCTGGTGCGGCGCTGCGGACCTCGTGCTGTAGCTTCCGCATCGCTGTGGGGTTCTTGATGAGTTCCGACATGGCCCACTCCAGCGCGACGTAGGTCGTCTCCGTTCCCGCCGCGAACATGTCCTGAAGTGCATAATCGAAATTCAGAACCATACTTTTTTTTTAGAAAATAGGGGTTTCCCCCGTTCCATTCCTTGAAATGAAACAGCGCCCAACCACGCATGTTCGTTACAAAGATCCCAGGTTCAGGAAAAGATTCAGAACCATACTATCGACGAAGAAAGAGAAACCTAGGGGTGAATCGGTGATACAGTCTCGGGCAGGTACAGCTCCAAAAGAAAATCCCAGAATGAACACATAGGGCTGAATATTTTCCATACTTTGATATGAAATTTTGTTATTTCAAGTTAGAATTATGTGGAATGTGGTTTAAAATCGAGTTAATGGCACCAGCGGTCACACAACTCGTCCTGGATGTGCACTTAAGTCACACTTCTCCAGAACGTGATTTTTTGGTCACACAACTCGTCATCTGGTGCACTTAAGTCACTGGCCCCACCTGTCAGTCCGTTTTCCGTTGAAGTTGATGCTGACTGGACACGTAATTTTACAAAACCCCCCTGTACTTTTGAACATTTGCAAAAACCCCCCTGTATTTTTGCAAAAAACCCCCTGAATTTTTGAAATGTCCAAAAATACAGGGGGTTTTTGCAAATGTCCAAAAATACAGGGGGTTTTTGCAAAATTACGTGTCCAGTCGTAATTTTGCAGAAACCCCCCTGTATTTTTGAACATTTGCAAAAAACCCCCTGCATTTTTGCAAAAAACCCCTGAATTTTTGAAATGTCCAAAAATACAGGGGTTTTTTTGCAAATGTCCAAAAATACAGGGGGGTTTTGCAAAATTACGTGTCCAGTCAGCATCAACTTCAACGGAAAACGGACTGACAGGTGGGGCCAGTGACTTAAGTGCACCAGATGACGAGTTGTGTGACCAAAAAATCACGTTCTGGAGAAGTGTGACTTAAGTGCACATCCAGGACGAGTTGTGTGACCGCTGGTGCAAATAACTCTTTAAAATCGGCTCCTTTTTTGCTTAAAACCTGATGGCATGTAGCTTTGCGTCGATCCCTGTTATTGCTCTCTTACGATGATTCACGCAACGTATAAATTGATCCTATATATATAGCTCATGACCCCCATTTTCACCACATTGTTGATGCTCTAAGGGACATTTGTTCTAAACTTGAGCTTATCTACGATTCGGCTTTAGCTTAATTTCTAAAATAAGCTACGGTTGGTGGAGGCCTTATAAGTTTCTCGGTTTATGATATGGTGCATGTTTTGGTGGATGATTTATTCAAGTATCATTAAGTAATTTTTACGAGAATTGTAGCATGTATAATGGTGCTATCGTGACAATACTCCACATATGATGATAGCTAGTTGGAAAAGAGAGAAATTAAAAAGGTGGTTTGCCTTCTCTTAGCTTACAGATGATCTCTAAGCAAAAAAAACTAAGATATTTTACGAGATGCCTTCTATTATTATCTTATAGATGATCTCTAAACAAAGTAAACTGAGAAATTTATGAGGGGCCTTCTCCCACTCACATTTTTTTTATTAGTTTTAACAACCCCGTAATTTAGGAGCATGCAAACATTAATTTCCAGAGACAACTTAAGAGGTGATCATGTTGTAGTATTATATGGGCCAAGGCTCATTTAGCCCATCAAATACTAGAAAATTTTAAAGGCTCATTCATGACTTGCATGGCATTTAAAGAGATTAAAGATTTTAGTCCCATATTATTAGTCGGGAGAGAGTTAGACTTGTTTATAAACTATCCGCTAGGTGATTGAGAGAGAAGATGTTCAAGTGCACTCCTCCTCTGTCCGCCTCGCCACACACGTATGTACGTGTGCCATGTTTCGTGAATCGAGTTCTAATTAGAACATGTTCTGTTGTAACAGTAATTTTTTGTTTAGTGCACCACCACTAGGCGTGAATGAGTATTTTCCTGCCTAAATGGTTTTGATGTTAATAACAACATGATTAGCGGATTACCCATGTGTTTAAGCTATTTTACGGTTCCTAGCATGTCCGAAGAGAAGCATATATGTTGGAGCCCCTTCGACGACGGCGAAAAGAGACGGCTTCCCACAATTTTCATTTTGTTTGAGTCGTTAGGAACCCCGTACTATCAATAAGGTGTCTGCTTCGAAAGATATGAGTAGAATCAAATCACGTACAAAACCATATTTGGCACCCACTAAATCTCTTATTACTCTAACTGAGACCACATAAGTATCACAACTAAAATAATATTACAATACTCCGATACTCGTAGTGTTCACAACGGTCCATCGCAAGTTACGAAATGCGAAGGATCAGATTCATAGTTTCTGACTATATATAGACAAGGTAAAGCATTATGTAATCAAGAGATCGACTCTCCACATAACTGATGTGGTGGAACTCCAAGTCGTCTTTGATAATGTTTGTAACTAAGAAATAAGCCAACACTATGTGGATCACTGAAAACTTGGTAGTTTTGGAGTCACTTTTTTTCTTTGGACTAGGTTTTTGGAATAAAAAGAAGAGGGAGGGTACCTTTTTGAGTCGGTTAAAGAAATCTAAATAAAGCCATCTCTACGCACTGACTCTAATATTTGGGTTTTTACTAGTGATTTCGACTCAGGGTCCGACAAATGAATATATCATATTTATCACCATGGTCGACAACGACAACTGTGCTGACAAGTGATGGTAGGCTTGCTGGCTAACATGTGTGTGCTAGTCATCTCTCTGCTTGTACTAGCATTTTATCCATATGCATCTAGTTTGTCACATGTAATTAGATTTACTAGTTCATCTAAGGTGTTGTTTTCGTTAACTAAACTCATGTGTGAATTGCTTAATATTTCAACATGAACTTCTACATTTGTGTTTTCAGCTAATTTAGATGGCGTGGAATAGATAAGTAACGTTATATAGTTTTATCAAACTATTGTACATATCCGGCTACGAGTGTGGTTGTACCCACCATTCATCAGAGTTTAAACCCTAATCTTACATATGTGTGTCGCATTAAAGGTGGAATCTTTTTTAGTGGAAGGCAACATCCTTGTCCATAGAGACTTCAGCACTAAAGGTGTAATCTTTTTTCAGTGGAAGGCAACATCCTCGTCGATAGCGAGATTTCTGTACTGACTTCATCAATATTAGGATGTGACTGTACGCATGTATTTGTAAACGTGTGTGTTTGTACTGTGTTTCGAAAAAAATGTCAAAACAGGAACTGAGTCACCCCAGTCAATTTGTGACACGTTAGATATACTAGAAAAACACCTCCCGCGTTGCAGCGGAAATATTTTTAAAAAATAGTGTGTAAATGAGATGTAAGACACGTGAAATATCTAATTGTCAAGATTTAGTTGATCACAATAGTCGAGACACTAAATTTAATTCGTGTGAAATTATTGAAAATCTAAGGATTGAATATTAGTGACGTGGACAATTATATGGCTAAAAAATATGACATGGATAGGTTGCATGGAAAATATCATTAATTATTGTTAGTAGAGCTGACATGGATAATTGATTGGCCAAAAGAGTGGGTGACGTGGATAGCTTGCTAGAAAAATAATTAATACACTTACTGGGTTTTGCTTTATAAGAAGTATAGATGTTTTCTAATTTTAAAAAATTGCAAACTGTGAAAACGAGATATAATAACGTCTACTGTAATAAAAAAAGAAGTGATGAACCCGTCGTCCTGTACACCCTCCTCCTGCAGCACCAGCAGCACGTCCACGAAATCCGCCTCGCTGCCGTCATCGTCATCGCCCCTGCACCCACGCCCAGACCTCCTCCCTTCGTGCTCCTGCACCATTTTCTCGAGCAGCTCGTCCCACCGTCTGAAGTTCCTCCACGCCCGCGCGCCGCCGCCGGACAGCAGCTTGTCCACCCACGCCATCGCCGGGAAGAAGTCCCCGACGCAGAACCCGCCCAGCAGCGCCGTGTTCTCCTGGATCACCTCCCTGAACCAGTCGCTCCTCCCCTCCTCCTCAGTCCTCCCTCGACACCCTACCTGAGACCACCCGATAGATCACGTCGTTCGCGAACCGGTACAGCGCCTCGCTCACGTCCACCACCGCCGCGGCGGCGGAGGAAGCTTCGGCGGCGACGGCCTTGACCAGGGCGGCCACCTCTCGCTCTCTCATGGGGGTCTGGCGGTACGATCGGGTGGCGCTGAGGACGTGCTCGGAGCAGAGCCGGCGGACGTGGCGCCAGTGCTCGCCGTGGGGCGCAAAGACGATGTCTTGGAAGCCGTAGGAGAGGATCTCGGCGGTGCGGAAGTAGGGTCGCGTGGCGAAGGCGTGGTCGTGCGCGCGCATGAGCTCTGCGGCCGCGGCGGGGGAGGAGGCAACCAGCGTGGGGACGCGGCCGAGGCGGAGCCGCAGGAGGTGGGGCGCGTCGTTGGCCGCGGCGAGCGCGCGCAGGGCGCGGTGAGGGAGCGCGCCCACCTGGTGCAGGTTGCCGATGACTGGGAGGCCACGAGGAGTCGGAGGGAAGCGCCGCGCGGAGTCCCCGCCGTCGCCGCGGTGCTTCCCGAGGTAGAAGAGGCCGGCGAGGAGGAAGGGGAGGAGCAGGGCCAGGGCGGCGAGCTCCATGGTGACCGCGATGATTGGTGTTGACGTTTTCAGTGAATCTCGATAAGTTTTGTGCGTGCACTTGCTCAGTGGTTAACTGGTGATACGCTACTGGCTGGAAGAAAGACTTGATTTTCGTGTTCAAATCATCGTGTCCATGAGTTCACCTATCGTTTTCTACAAGAACAGTGAACTGATGAACATAGCTATCGAGTTCAAGGAGTTGACAAGACAAGCACGCGAGTTCATTCTGACTTGGTCTGAGCAGAATTTAGCCCAACGTTGTCTTCGTTTTTCAGAGTTGCTTAGACTGCAGTGTGACATTTGAAATTCAAATAATGTGACTGGAATTTCATAAATTCCAGTAAACTGGGATATAGCAAATCTGATTTATATACTAGGAAAATTAGCGCGGCGGCACGCCGCACCTGTGCTGTTAATTTTGCTGCATAATTTGAAGTATCTTTTATGACGGTATTTAACTCCAAATATTTAGCAAATTGAAATTTGCAAAAATGCTTGTATGTTTCCATAAATTTTTAAATTAAATCCATATTTAGAAAATGCATTATGTGAGCATCTATTAAATTTAAATCCATTATTAGATGAAGTTCATTTAGATTATGTAAAAATATTAATTAAATTGAAATGTTCAAATATGTTTGTATTTTGCCATAAACAGGTAGTATTTATTTTTCTGAGCATGTTGATATATTCTAGAGTATCTCTAAATTTTTAGCAAATTGGAATGTTCAACTATGCTTCTATTTTCTCATTAATATTTAGTTTAAATACATAATTAGTGGAAATACATTTTTTTTTTGGGATTTGATTCCACAATTAGGGAAAGTTCATTTATATTGCATCCAAATATTGACTAAATTGGAATGTTCAAATATGTTTGTATCTTGCCATAAGTAGCTAGCATTTTTTTTGAGAATTTTTTGACATATTTTAAAAAATATCCAAATATCTAGCCAGTTGGAATGTTTAGATATGTTTGTATTGTGCTATGAATATTTAACTTTAATTAAATAAAATACATTTGAATCTTCTCCAAATATTTACCAAATTTAAATATACAAATTTGTTTGTTTGTTTAGCATAAGTAGTTAGCATGTATTTTTATGAACGTTTTGATATATTATTCATATTTTCCCGATGGATATATTCAGACATATTGATTTGTGAACATTTTTTCATTTTTTTTTTGGAAATTGTTTAAATAAACCGGTCCCACATGTCAGGGATTTAATATTTTTTGTAAATGTTTCCGGAAAGAAAAAATCCTGGCAGACCGGGTCCACTGTGATGTCGTGATGACATCATCAACGGCGATGACCGTGTCGTAGCGAAAAGGTCCCTAGATTGTCCGGTAATTGCAAATAAGTCCCTGTTGATCACGGCGATGGACGCGTCGTTGCGAAAAGGTCTCTAGATTGTCGGATAATTGCAAATAAGTCCCTTTTGATCACGGCGATGGACGCGTCGTTGCGAAATGGTCTCTGGATTGTCGGATAATTGCAAATAAGTCCCTCCAACGGTTGGAACGGCGATGACCGCGTCGTTGCGAGAAGAAAAGCAGATAAACATGCATGAAATATATTTGAAACTTTTCTGAATATTGTTGAATATATTCTTGGAAAAACATTATTTTCGTATTGTTGAATATTTTCTGGGGAAAATATTTATTGGGAAAATATACAACAAATTTTGTATGCAAAATATTTTAAAGCGTCGGTACCTTGAGTGGCTATCCTCGTCATTGGATGAGAGGATGATGATTAAGTCCGTTTTCAGCACTCGTAAGGTGACGATTTGGTTAGTGACGACTTCCTGATCGGCCTTTGCGTGTGGTGAGGCGGAAGGGCTTACATGGAACACATGGTTTTAGTGCTAAGTAGTGGTGGTCAGATATATATATATTCATGCATAGTTGCGATTAGCTAGTGGGTTGGACTAATATTCATGTATGTCCGATTACACAATTCATGGAGTTATTCGATACATATAGGACATAACATAGAACAAATTTCAGTTTGTATTCTGTAGAACACATTTCTGATCTCAAAGCTTAGTGCTAAAGGGGAAAAAAAAGACTACGATCCAAGAAATGGTTTCAGATGATTTTCAGAATAAAATGGGGTCACATTTTTGTTTGCTATATTCAACGTTTTTCACAGTGGACGAACTGTACTGCAATCCCTTCATTGGTTATAGAAATAGCTCATCTGGTACTTGTTGACAGCAGGTTTAAAGGCGGAGAACAATATAGATTTAGGGACTATTCGATAGTACAGTCGAAATTATTACGACGATCGATTTTGACGTAAAAATGTTTTATTCCCGTAGACCGTTTTACAATTTTTTTTGGAAATGTGAGGACTCTTCTACAAAAAGACGGTACGCAGGGACTCTTCTGCAAAAATGATTTATTCCGGGGGACCGATTCATCAAAATAAAAAGGTTAAAACATGGAAGTTGTTTGGAACGGTGATATACATCTACTCGTGAGAGGAAAATTCAAACGGATGACCGAGTGCGACGAATTTGACAAATTTCGTCAAATGTTTTTGCGAATTTAGATCCAAAATTAAGGAGATAGAGTCGACCAAACTCGAAACCGATCACGGGGATGGAACATACTCGTCGACGTACATCAACAAAAATTTTTTTAAAAAAAGTCTAAAAAAATTCTCAAAAAAAAAATGCTACCGTAACTATAGAAGTGCTTTACTGTAGCACTTGTTGGGCTAACTGGGTTGGCCGTCGTCGTGGGCAGCTGTGGGGAGGGCTAACTGGGTTGGCTGTGAGCTCTCGGGGTACTGTTCCTATGAACAGTAAGTACTGTTCGTATGAACAGTGTTCTACAGTACGACATTTTTTTTTCGGAATTTTTTTATGTTTTTTTTTCTTTTTCTTTTGTTCTTCCAAAAATTATATACACGAAATATGTGTGTCGACGAGTAGGTTCCATTCCCCGAACGGTTTCAAGTTTTGTCGACTCTAGCTTCTCAATTTTGATCCAAATTTCACACAAATATTTGACGAATTTTGTCATTTTTGGCATGAAGAACCCCCGTGAACAGTTCGAGTTTTTGTCGACTTTAACTTCTCAATTTTGGATCCAAATCTTCCTCCTCACCGAATATCCACTGCTGGGACGCCGGAGCCGCCGCGGAATCGCCGACGCCGTGCCCTGCTCCCTCCGCCGCGAATGCTCGCCGCCGGGTCGCTCCGGCGACCAAACCGAAGCGGCGCCGCCACTTCCGGCTGCCCCGCGTCCAGGCGCGTCCCGCACGGCCAGCCTCGCGTCCCAGATGCCCGTGGTTCGCCTCCGGCGAGCTCGACGCCTCCGCAGCGCAGCCCGCTCCTGCGTGACGTCAGCATGACATGCTACCGGACCTGGTCTGGGCAGCCGGGCGGCTTGCTGGGTTGGGCTGGTTGCTGTGGAGCTGGCTCGGCCCTTTTCTTCTCTTCTTTTTTTTCCTAATTTTCTTTTCCCACAAATTTTTTTTACACCTTTTCAAATACAAAAAAATTGCAAATGTTTTCACTACCTTCGTATACAAACACATTTCAAAAATTAAATGAACTACTTATTTGTACTACTTATTTACAAATACATTTGAATACATCAAAATGCACGAAATAAAAAAAATATGAAGTAGATTTCAACATTTGCAATTGCTTACGAAATAAAAAAACAATTCAAAAAATCTAAAATATAGCAACATGCTCATAATTCCAATTTGCTAAATATTACGATAAAACATATCAAAATTCTCACAAAAAATACATACAACGCAATATATAATTCAGCATACTAAAAAAAATTTAGAGATACTCTAAAATACATATACCTCACAAAATATCTCACATATTGCACTCTCCCTCATTATGGAGTTCAAATAAATATTTATGCCGTTTGACTACTTCAATTTGGTTAGCATTAGTACACAATAAAAATTTGAACATTTCAAATTGTTTATGAAATAAATAAATAAACATTTCAACATCCCTAAAATATATCAGCATGCTCACATTTCCAACTTGCTAAATATTTTGAATTACGATAAAATATACGAGAGTCCTTACAAAAAAAAATACATGCAACACACTTGAAAATTTCAATTTGCTAAAAAAATACTCCAAAATATATAAATCTTACATATTAGCACACAAATTGCATTCCCCCTAACTATGGAGTTGAAACAAATGTTTATGATATATTTCACAAATATCCAAACACTCCAAATTGTGTACGACAAATTGCTTCTTCTACAATAAAATATATCATAATTCTCACAAGAAATACATGCAACACACTTGATGAATGTTAGTACAAGATCCAAATGAATTTTCTCTAATTATGGACTGACTTTAACAAATGCTCATGTACTGTACTCCCTCCAATTATGAAAATCAAACAAATATTTCGACAAAATACAAACATATATAACCATTCCAACTTGCTAAACACTTAACGGTACTCTAAAATGCGTGAAGACACTCAACAAAAAAAAAACTAACTATTTCAGAGTATTTCCACACAAAAAAAAAACAAACACATTTGAAATTGAATTACAATAATTTCCAACTTCGAGCAATCTCCAAAATCCAACCATTTTTAAAACGAAAACATTTTTCAAATTCAATTATTCCCAAACTTAGACAACTTTAGAACGTCGCCATTTTTCATATTCAAATGCCAATTTTTTCCCTAAAAAAACAGAAACATAGAACAGGAAAAATTCTATAAATGGCCATCAACAAAATATTCAAAATATATCGAACTGTTAGGGAAACAAAATGTTATTTTTTTTTACAAAAACCAAATAAGTTTGACTAATTCAAATAGGCCTACATTACAATAATTTTATGGAAAAAACACTCATATTACAACATTCCAACTCAAATCATAAATTTTTAGCATTCCAAAATTTCATATGACTTTCGAACCTAATCATTCGGTACACACCAAAATAATTCAAATTTGAATAAATTCTAAATTAAACAGTTTTAAATTCTATTTGATCACAGACATCACAAACATCACCAAATAAATGATAATAAATTATCCCAAAATAAAAACATATTTACATATGTCAAATTGTTTACAAAAAAAATACTATATGCACGCTCCAATTATATGGAGCTGTATTTAAAAATAATTCTCTAGCTATGGAATCCAAATGAATAAATGTGCATCTCCACCCATTATGGACTTACATTTAAAACTAATAATTTTTTAACATTTCAAAATGCTTAAACATTGGAGATATTGCAAAATATATCAACATGCTAAAAAAAAGACCATCTATGATTATGTAGAGTTGAATTTAACAAATACTCACACTACATATTCCCTCCAATTATAGACTCTAATTGAATATCTCAGTTAAGCAAAATATTGGCAAAAAAAAAACTTTTCTACTTATGAAATTCAGATGCAATTCCTCAAATTATATATTGCAATATGAAATTCATATGCAATTACTCAAATTATATATTCACTTAACTAAATGCGCATATAATGCACATCTTCTAATTACAAAGGTAAACCAATTATTTATGCCAACATACAAACATAATCAAACATTTAAATTTGCAAACTATTCCAAAATACCCTACCATTTTCGAAAAACTTAAATTGGACAACATTTGAATACAATTTAAATACATTTCCTCTAATTCCAGTTAACAATTCATAGCAACATACAAACATATTTGAATATTCCAATTTGCTACATATTTCGATATTATCTAAACTATATAACAAATGCTCAGAAAAAATCAACGCTAAATATGTATGCCAAAACCCAAAACAAATTTAGACAACTCAAAATAGTCAATGTTTAAATACAACATAAATAAACTTTCCCGAATTGTGGCCTCGAATCAAAAAATATGCATTAGCACCGACTACGTACTTAAATCAAATATTATTTGGAAATTAGAAGTATATTTGGATATTTCAGATTGCTAGAATATTAGAGCTATTACAAAATGTATCGACATGCTCACAAAAAAAATGATACTTATTAATGTCAAAATACAAACATATTTAAACAATTCAAATTTACAAAAAAAATACAAACTAGCACAAGCGCGACGTGACACCTTCTCACAAAAAATGCTACCTACTCATAACAAAATAAAAAACATATTTCCAAATTCCAATTTGGCCAACATTTGGAAAAATATTCCGACATTCCATAAAATATATTGAAAATACTCAAAATAAAAACTACATACTTAGAGCAAAATACAAATATATGTGAACATTTCAATTCGGCCAATATTTCTACAGCATACAAATAAACTTTCCCCACATGTCGAATCAAATTCAAATGAATTTTTCTGATTTCAATTAACAATTGACATCGAAATACAAACATGTTTGAACATTTCAATCCACAAAAAATAGAAAAATCTACACAATATTTCAAAAACTACTCACACAAATAAATGCTACTTATCCGTAACAAAATAAAAACATGTTTTAACATTCCAATTTGGCCAACATTTTTGTGACCAAAAAAATATATGTTGTACACAAAAAATCACTAAGGCGAGGCGTGACGCCACGCTAATTTCAACTAGTAGATAGATAGATGCATCACATTTTGGAGCTTTTCGCAGAGGACAGACCCTGGACATTGTCGTCGCTGGGAGATCGCCGAGAGTCTTTTTGCTTCATCCGAAAAATCGATTGTTTAATGTAAGTGCGTCAGCTGATGCTATAGCCGATGATTTTAAAAAGAAAAATAAACTCGGATCAAATTTTCAACGTGTGCCCAACCTCAATCCGCAACACACGGCTGCAACTGTACTGATCTACTGTAACATAATGAGCTTTTTCAATTCGCCATGTACTCTGAACACACTATTAGTATGCAAAAGAATACGACAGTTCCATATGGCTCACTACGGTATGTTCACTTGGCTCCTTGGCCGTTCTAGTTATCTTACCAAGACGTATAGTATAACCGATATAAACCCCCAAGAACTCTGTGCCAATGTCTAAAAATTACAAAGGGCACCGAGCCGTTACCTTTCCATCCTTCCTACAGTCAAAATCTAAGGAGTTGTATCCAATGAAAGAATGGAGATTCTTCCCTTCCCGAGTTTCGGGACACTCATGGCAGGTGTTCAGCTCTGAAGCACCGGGAATTGACCAATGCTGCCTTCAAGCGTCATGGATCGAGCACAGTTGCAACCATGTATAGGCAGGTCATCCTATCGAGCGAAATGATTCTGCGCCCCTGCTCTGGGACCTGAGCGGAATGCCGTCGACAGCAGACCTGAGAGGAATCCCTTCTGTGGCCCTCGGTGACCTTAGTGGAATACCATCAGCAGCAGACCTGAGAGGAATTCCTTCAGATCCATATGCATCGTCGTCATCCGTATGTTTAGGAATTCGGATAGGTAAATTCTGTTGGAGACCTGTCATACCAAGGGATAAGAAATTACACATAGGTGTCACTGCAAGAAAGAAAAAGGAGAGGATGCTTCAAAAAAAGTCAAAATGGAAGCAAATGTAGTCATACCATCCACCATATCTTTCGTCTTGTGAAGAAGAAACGTCCCAGAAAGGATAGTAACAAAGCCACACATTTCCGTGACAATTTGAGTCGGATTTTGACGATCCCAGTCCTGCATGCAATTATAGTTGGAAGAAATAAATGATTCTGTAGCATTTTCATTAGAGCAACTGATGCCCGACTTGACAATCAGCTTAACCGAAAGAAAATGTGTGCCAACATAAGCATTGTAACTATCGTTTGACAGGTATTTCAAAATCACCTGACAGTTTCCAAAATCATGTTCTCAGCCATGCACACTTTAACCTACATTTTTACCCGAACTTTAACCTACGTATACCCTATTTAGTCCTGTTGACATAGCTAACTCGTCCTCACAATGTAGAGGCGTGATTCCATGAGCATTCTAACTATAGTCCCAACTCTTGACAACATAAGCTTACTAATTTTCAGTATTTTGACCCACATTCACAGGCCCTTCAACCCTTACTATGGAAGGATTTGGTCCAAAACCCATAATAATTGAGCTGGACACCCATCAGCGAGAGAAACTAACAGCACTGCCAAAGTTGAGCGCAAACTTGAGTGATTGTTGTAACGATGGCTGCAAAGTTTAGTGTAGCAAGACAAAAACTTGAATGTTCTCAGTAACACAGAGATTGCAAGGTTATGGATATAATATTTAAACACACAGTACAAAGGATAACTCAAGATTACTTTGGTACATATTAATTCCAGAAGCCGACTCATTCAAATTAACGATTGACATCTCATATATTTATTGCACGTTCCAAGAATAAACAAGATCCATCACCCATGCATCGAGTTAATAGGTCGATATAGATGTTCAAAAACGGAAAGTAAATCTACGATTGTTGTCAATTGTATAAACAAATAGATTGAGCTCCAAAGCTGTTACCTTGAACATTATTACACTAGCCAAAATGGTCAACGAAGTAAACATCGTGTAATAAATGGGCGAAACAACTGCTGTATTGAATGTGTCAAGGGCCTGGAAAAGTAAACAATGTCAAGGTGAACGTAGTGTATAACATAATATACATCTATAGGATACCAACATAGCAATCATACCTTGTTCAGATAGTTCATCTGTGTTACTATGCATGTAACTACAACAAGTACGAAAACCCATGTTTGTGGATAGACCAGCTGGTTCATCCCTGAAAATGTCAGCTTCAAGGCTATCCCAAGAGCTTTGACACTCATGACCTGCCAAACCAAGCAGAATATAGAGAAGCAGTTAAATCATAGCAACTTAAGAAGAGTTTTTTCTAGAGAACTATTTTTAAGGGTTGTGCAAAACAACTATCAATAAGGTGAAATCATACCGATAAAGACCCAAAAAGAGAGCAAACGCCAATATACACCATAATATGTGTCTGACCATACTGCGGGACAAAATGGAATATGAGCACGAAAGCTGCTGCAAGCACAACGACTGCATAAAGAAGAAATGCTGCAACATAGAAGTTTAAGCATTACTTAAGTTAATAAATAGTAGTGTGCTAATACGCTAACAGAAAATCAATAATGATCTAGATTACTATGCAGGCTTATGGAATGCAGAATAATACCTGGTTCAGTAGCAAGATTCCATACTTCTGCCACGGACTCAATTTCACGCTCCTGAGGGGCATGAAGCACAATTGTTGTCGAACCCACAACGCAGAGAACACAGCCGAGCACACCAAATATGTGTAGCTTCTCCCGCAAAATGATGCGTGCAAGAACAGCACTGTAAGAGAGACATGCTAAAAGTATCAGGACGACTGAAATATAAGCAAAACAAGATTTCAGTGTACCAAGTTGTAAATCACAATATCACATTAACTATAGTTCTTACCTAATAATTATGCTAAGTGCGCCAAGTGGAGTGACCAAGATAGCAGGAGCAAAAGCGTAGGCTGCAAAGTTGGCGATTTCCCCAACAACCACTGGGAAATGGTACATCGTTAGCACCACGCCATACAGTAATGGAAGCAAAAGATGATGTCGGAACCAAAACGTGTGTTCATTATATCAAGGAAAATACCTACTTGTTATCATTCCAACCCACCACAGTGGCTCAAGCAGGTAAGAGTAGCCACCAACACCTGTGCAAATCAACATAGTAAGCATATAAATACTGGGAAATATTGGAATGTGGCTGGATGAAAGAAGGAACATTTTCTACATGACAGTTGCACGATACGCCACACATGAAACAAGGACAATTTAACCTGGTACAGAACATAAAAGATCACCAACATATGCTGACAATTTAAAAGTCCAACAAGCTAACAGGAGGATACTACTCATATATTTTCGGCTGAAACAATTTACATGAGCAAGTTAGAATTCATCTCCCTTCTAAAGTCAATGATTGTCGCATTTCGAAGCCGTCCATATTTGAATAAGCTTGTTCAAATTGCTCAATGTGAGTTTGATAAAAAAAAAATTAGAATACTGAGTTTGATAAATCTTAAACCTCTTCCTGAGCATTTGAGATATGCAGGGGCAAGAACTAACGAAATGCAAGGGACATGAAAATCATCACCACCGCGCCTTCGGTTCTACTAACCAATCATGATCTTCGGGGAACAACATCAAGCAAAGTGGTGATCATACAGAAGCGAATTTCAATCACACCAGGTCAACCATCCCGATTTCCAATGTGCTTACAGCTCCAAAGTCCTACCTATCCAGTGTCCAGGCCCCACCGACGACAACTCAAGCGAGATCCAAATCTCGCGCGGCTCCGCTCAGATCTAGGCAACGCGGCGAGGCGGCGGCAACAGCACGGGAAAGGCATCTCGCTGTTCGCTGGGCTAGTGTGCGAGGAGATGGGGTGTGCAGAGCAGAGATGGGGGTACCTGCGCGGACACCGGAGGCGCCGGCCTTCTTGAGCCCCTTCTTCTTGACGATGAAGCTGGCCCCGATGAAGAGGCTGGAGGAGACCGCCAGCAGCAAGCCCTTGATGTTGTCCGCCGACATCCCCGTGTAGGACACCACCCAGCTCCCCAGCCGCGCGCCGCCCCCGCCGACTCCCATACTCGGGAACCCGCCACAGCCGCCGACCCCGCCCCTAGGTCCTGCCCCTCCGCCTCCTCCTGCGCATGCGAGATCTGGAGCGGGCAAGCTCGGTCGGGCGGTCACCCCTGCTGGTTGCTCTCCTGGTGGCTGGCTTGGCTTTTCGCCGCCGCTGCTGCTTGAGAGCTTGGGCGCTTTGGGAAGCTGTAGCGGGGGAGAAGGTATCCTGCCGCGAGGCAGCAAAGCCACGAAAAAAGACTGCGGCGACGACGACGTCGTCGACAAGGAAGCCACAAGCGGGGGACGGGGCGTGCGTGGCTCGTGCCGTGCGACCTGCGAGCTAGTACTGGTTTTTTTTTTTGTCAGCTTCGGTGCGGGTGGAGTGTGCGTGCGCGCGACCGTGGGCTTGGCCGGCAGCGGCAGATCGCTGTGCGCCTCAAGGTGGTGTTTCTTTGCGGGTTTTTTGTTGGCTGGAGGAATAGAGCCATCGATTTCGCAGCTCGTTTACAGCTTTTATTTTCATTTTTTTTCCATGGTAGTACGATTCTCATTGATAAATAAAAGACGAGATACAAAGTAGGTATATACCGATCTTACAGATCTGAAAAGATAGGATAAACCTATATGACAAATCAACGCCAATCCATTTTCTTCGGCACCACCGTAGCAGTCACCAAAGAAAAAATAGACAGATCACCTCTTCACCCGAGCTCAACGCGGCTCCATCGCTAATCATCAGCTTTTCGGACCTCCAAAATAGTTTGCCATAGGACAAACCATTGCCGCTGAAAGAATCAGACCGGGGCAGCACGACCCCGGACACGCCATCGAACTTCAGCACTGGCACCCCGCATGACGACGTCGGAGAATGAAACCAGAACCGTCAGCCTCCAACCACGAACCCAGCACAAGATACACCATCTTCCAGGTATCACCAGTGCAGACCACTGTCTACACGTACTCCTGGACGAATCCTCTCTGCTCCACCATGGCGTCGGAGACAACGCCGCAGCAACGGGGACAGAACAGGAGGAAAAACCCATCTGATGGAGTCGTCGCCGCCGCCTCGCCGACACCATCCATGGACACTACAGCCACCGATCTAAAAGATCGGCAAGCACACAATGCCACCAACTCCGAGACGCCGCCATGAAAGACAACGCCGGTGTGATCAAAGGTGAGGCCAGTAAGCAGGCTTAAACAGGCTTCAGCCTGCCCTCCAGAAATGCAATTTTGTTTTTTACTACTTGTAATCCTATGCCACGAGGCCCATGGGCTGAGTTATTTCCAGGTTCCAGTCCAACTCGTGTCGCACAGGCCCACATCCAGACTCGCATCGGCAGCGCGCACCTCGTCCACTCGAATCGATCCCCAGACCCCAGTCACGCACGGTCGCAAGCAGAGCAGCAGCAGGCACCACTCACCAGCGAGCCAGACTGTCGGACGAAGGCGGCCACGACCGGCCGACCGGCGAGGCGGCGACCGTCGCCGCGAAGGAGGGGCTGGGGATCCGGGCATCTGGCGGAGCGCCGCACGGCAGCCGCAAACCGTAGCGGCAGTCGGCGTCCGGCGAGCTGAGGAGCGCGTCGACGTGCCGCCTGCCGGAAGTCACCGTGCACTGGAGACTGGAGAGAGGAGCGTCTGCCTGGTCGCATCGCTGTGCACTGGAGCCGTGGTATTTGTCCAATCCTCATATTATTAGTGTGTGATTTATGTGCTTTTAACCTGAAAATTTGTGATATTTTGTCTTAAATAATTTCATGTCTTACATACTGACTTATTTCTTTCGGAAGTACTCCGTAGTCGTTTAGTTGTTAACTCTCAGCCTACCCTCCAATTATTTCCTGGACACGCCGTTGGGTGTGAGAGTAGAGTTGAGTCAGATTTCTTTGCCCGGACGCCGCTCCCACCACCCCAACGACGCACCATGCCAGAATCTTCCGAACCCTAACTACCATACAAAAACAGGGGTCCCCCTCCCTCCTGCCGCCGGAGCGGCAAGCGGAAGGAGAGGGGCTCAGCTCTTTTGCCGGTGGAGTTTGGTGGAACAAAGGCGTCGCCTCCTGATCGCCTGAGCGGCGGCTAGGTTAGGACGAGCGAACGACTACGAACGATTTAGCTCGTTTACAGCTGTGGGGGCGTAATGCGCTTCGCTTTTCCATGGAAAATCTACTCCTACTTTTCTTTTGATGATATACGTCCTCGTATGCATATATTACTTGTAGTGATAATAGTGGGGATACAGAGTTGATAATAGTATGGAAATCTACTCCGTGGCAAAGACGATGGTGTGTTGGCATGTGAGTGTACCAGCACAGCGATTTGCTATAGTTTGGTGATGTGCCTTTTTGTCACCTTGATTTGACAGGTGCTTCTATATCGGAGGGAACATCCAACAGCAATTTGCGTTGTTTAGGGTAACCCCTATCATCTTACTGTTCCCTCTCGTGAGTGGGCCATTGATCACTGCTCCAATCATGTTTTTGTATTTTCTTTCCCTCCCTTTTTCAAACTATGTTGCGTATTTATTTATTTTTGTCAAAATGAAGCTCTGTGAGGTTTGACCGATTGTATAGGTAAAATTAATGACACCTACAAAGTCAAATGAATATTATTAGAACAATCGTGAGATATATTGTATGCATTGGTATCGTAGAGGTTGGGTTTTTTATATAACGTTTGGTCAAATTTTATAAAAATTGATTTAATTAAAAATTATACGCAACAAAATTTGGAAGAAAGGTGTATTTATTTCGCAGCGAACGATGGAGATATTCATATTCTTGTTTTTTTAACGAAAAGGTCAACTGAATCATTGATCATCAACAACAGTGTAAAAAATCTTAAAAGTAATAAAATTATAAATAGGTCTTCCGACCACATAGCGACGACTATAAGAACTGGAGCGAGCCAAAGCGCCACCGTCCTCAATCCTCCCTCGTCGGAGTCGGGTAAAGTTTGTTGTAATAGAGCTTGTTTTAGTAGACTGACGGGATGTCGTCGTGCTACGGCTCCGAAGGACCATCGCACCAGAATAACAACCATCACCAATGAGGACAACCATAAATTGGAAGAGCCAGATATGAAACCACACGAACGAACACAAAAAACGGACCAGATCCCATGAGATTCGCCGGACAAACAACTCCATGCGCCCTTCGAGTCGGCGCTAGACGCACATATGAGCTGCTCTGATGTACTCGCATTTTCGTTTCGCATAGTCCAACTCCAGTCTAGGCATGTGAATTCATTCGGCGAGGCTACAACGGAATTTGAGAAAAGGCTTCCCTTTCCACCTCTTCTGCACTTGAACAATCCCAAGCGTATCTTTGAATATGTTAAGCACCTCTCCTTAACAGTTACGAACAAACAATACTACTGCCTCTGTACCAAAATATAAGATGTTTTAGATATCTCATATACGGACTACATACGGATAAAAATGAGTAAATCTACGCACTAATACGCGTCTAGTTACATCCGTATCAGAAAAATGCTAAAACATTTTATATTGATACGGATGGAGTAGTATACTACTCATCTAGCCACATTATTTGTATTAAGTAGTGCTCATTTAGCCCATGCCTCTAGGTTCTTGTAGCACTTGGAAACCTATATTCACCTTGTCTTTTTTATTTTGCTTGCTAAGGCTTTATTTTCATTTTCAAAAATATTTGTCATAACGTACACAGACAAGTGGCATTATCTTTTCCACTTTTCAACTCTATTCCATTGATGGAGGACTTCCCTGCTTGGCATCATAACAAAAATGGCCGGTTTTCTGTTAGGTCCGCATATCATGTTGAGTGGGATGCCCAGCATGGTCGAAAACTGAGGAGAACAAGCCCATACGATTCATCTAACCCTGTTTGGCGATCCTTGTGGTCCTTGAAGGCACCAGGGAAGATCAAAATTCATTGCTGGCGTGCTCTTCTTGGAGCTATTCCATGTAATGGTGTACTGGCCAACCGACATATATATCCCAATTTCAAGTCAATGCCCTATGTGCTCTGTGGATTGTGAGAGTGTATCGCATGCGTTTTTCAAATGCGCAAGAGCTAAAGAGTAAAGAGGTATGGTCTAGACTCGGCATGCTTTCTATAATTGATGATGCGGCAATCTTGGAGGTGCAGGGTGCTAACATACCAGAGACTCCTTTTAGATAAAGTAGAGGTGCCTTCGTTGCCAGAAGTGAGACGGTGCGACATGATAGCAGTTGCCTCATGGTACTTATGGTGGGAATGAAGGAAAGCTTCCCACGGTGAGATCATCCAAACCCTTTGAGATCAGCTCAATCCATCATGGCTTTGACTCTAAACTATAGGAGGATAAAGAAGCTGGGAACTAGTCCCATCCATCGGCATGGTTGGCACAAACCACTAGTGGATTTTGTCAAACTAAATATAGATGCAGCCTTTTGATGTGGATACATACACTGGAGGAACTGGAGCCATTCTTCGTGATCATCCTTGTTCTTTTATTGTCGGGGTCGTTGGGATCTACAACATGTGGAGGATGCCGCTGCAGCTGAAGCCATCGCACTACGTCATGGATTGATGCACTAGTGGAAAACGGGTCTTTAGTCTCGGTTCTAGAGGGTCTTTAGTCCCGGTTTGCCAACCGGGACTAGCAAATCAGGACTAAAGGCCCCCTCCCTTTAGTCCCGGTTGGCCACGAACCGGGACTAAAGGTCCCCCACGTGGGCGGAGCCGTGCGCGGGCGGGTGGAGGACCTTTAGTCCCGGTTGATAACACCAACCCGGACTAAAGGTACCGGGAATTTTTTAAATTTTATTTTCAATTCTATTCTCAATTATTCTCAATTCTATATTTTATTTTCAATTCTATTCTCAGTTCTATTCCTAATTTTATTCCTAATTTTATTCTGAAATTTCTCACTTAGCCATACACTTAATAACTAGTTATACACTTAATCTTAGGTCAAAGTACTTACCCTGGTCAAACTTCCTATTCGGTCACCCATCCTCCAGCCCAAGCACGCTTAACTTTTGAGTTGCTTCCAAATTAGCTTCCAAATGAGAAGTTAGAAATTACTGATAATAGTATCCTATCAATCATATTAACCCCATAGTCATGATGTTACACTTTTTTATTGTTTAAATTTTCAAAATTTATTTGAATAAATACAATGATTATGTAATAATTTTTTGAATAAATAACAGTGATTATGTAATAATATTTAATATGGAATAATTCATATCTTTAAATCGTAAATCGAAATTTGACAAATAAAATGTCTAAATTGATTAGAAAAATGAGAGGAATTCAAATATGCCATCCATATCATCTTTTGCAATTTTGACCGTTTTTGAAAAAATCAAATAAAGTGAAAAAAAACCTCAAAAAAAAGATATCCTCTGGCATGGAGTCCTTTTATGTGTACTAGTTGCTATGAAAAATGATAAACTTGATTTTTGACAAATTGTTCAAAAAATCTTCACAAAAAGATCTATCATGTATAAACATCTATACGTTTCAAGCCAAATGACCAAGTTATGGCAATTCCCACGGCATAGTTTGTGATAAAGTTCTCATATTCGACAAATAGGTGTATCTTGGTGTAGGAAGCAATGGTTCCGAAGGGATTTTTCAAATTATTTTTATAAATATCATTTTCCTTTTTTTAAGTGGCAAAAATGACTTTTTTATGAACCAAGTACAAAATATAAGTTGGAAAATGGCACTCATCTAATTCTCACAAAGAGTAGTCCACATTTGATGGATAATACCCAAGTATTAGGAATTTTCTTGATTTCTATCTAATTTCGCCTAGTTAAATGAGTTTATGCTGATTTTCCAAAAGTAATCCAAATTTGAACTGCAAGTGTTTGATAGTTTGGTCTGAATTTTTTTAAAAATCATTTTAAGATAAACAACTAGTGGTTATATTACAGAAACATCGATAGTTTTAGAAAATTTGACCTCTTTCGATGAATAGTCATGGTGGCCATTTTGACCTTTTTTGAAAAAAATCAAATAAAGTGAAAAAACCTCAAAAAAGATATCCTCCGGCATGGAGTCATTTTATGTGTACTAATTGCTATTAAAAATGATAAACTTGATTTTTGACAAATTGTTCAAAAAAATCTTCACAAAAAGGTCTATCATGTATAAACATCTATAAGTTTCAAGCCAAATGACCAAGTTATGGCAATTCCCACGGCATAGTTTGTGATAAAGTTCTCATATTCGACAAATAGGTGTATCTTGGTATAGGATGCAATGGTTCCGAAGGGATTTTTCAAATTATTTTTATAAATATCATTTTCCTTTTTCTAAGTGGCAAAAATGACTTTTTTATGAACCAAGTACAAAATATAAGTTGCAAAATGGCACCCATATAATTCTCACAAAGAGTAGTCCACATTTGATAGATAATACCCAAGTATTAGGAATTTTCTTGATTTCTATCTAATTTCGCCTAGTTAAATGAGTTTATGCTGATTTTCCGAAAATAATCCAAATTTGAACTACAAGTGTTTGATAGTTTGGTCTGAATTTTTATTAAAAAATCATTTTAACATACACAACTAGTGGTTATATACTTATATCACAGAAACATCGATCTTTTAATTTTTTTGACCTCTTTCGAGGAGGATCATGGTGGCCATTTTGACCGCTTTTTGAAAAAAAATCAAATAGAGTAAAAAAACCTCCAAAACAGATATGGTGCAAAATGGCACCCATCTAATTTCACACAGAGTAATCCACATTTTATGAATAATCCCCAAGTATTAGGAATATTCTTGATTTCTACCTAATTTCGCCTAGTTAAATAAGTTTATGTAGATTTTTCAAAAGTAATTTCGACTAGTTTAATGCGTTTTTGTGATCCAAAAGATGATATAGTTGTCATATTTGGATTCCTCTCATTTTTCTAATTGATTTAGATATTTTATTTGTTAAATTTCGATTTACGGATTTAAAGATATGAATTATTCCATATTAAATGAAAAATGTGGGACCTTTAGTCCGGGTTGGTATCACGAACCGGTACTAAAGATGGACCTTTAGTACCGGTTCGTGATACGAACCGGGACTAAAGGGTCTCGCGCTGGGACCCACCTCTGTGGTTGCCTGCCGCAACCCTTTAGTCCCGGTTGGTACCAACCGGGACTAAAGGTCCCCTACGAATCGGGACTAAATCTGCCCGGCGCCCTGGCCGTTCGAACCGGGACTAATGGTCCCATTAGTCCCAGTTCCAATAATGGCCGGGACAAAAGGGCCGAACGGAAGGCCATTTTTCTACTAGTGATGCTAGCCAGAGAAGTGGGTTGCAACAAACTTTTGGTCGAAGCTGACTATATGGAAGTTGTTAGGACCATGCAAGATGGAGGCATTCAATTGGAGCTGCAGCGGCGATCTATGAGGAGTGTACCTTCCTCTATTGTAACTTCGCTCGTGTCAGGTTTTCGCATTGTCCTAGAGAGACCAATATGGCAGCGCACGAACTAGCTAAGTTCTTTAAGGCGAACCATGGTGTTTGGCGTGGTGACCCTACTTATTGCATTTTATCTGTAATCGCAAACTATGTATCTTTGATTCCCAATTAATAATAAAGTGCGTCACGAGGGCTTTCTCTAAAAAAACGTGTTATGGTTTTGTCACTGAATTTATTTTCTCTTGTTTTTACACTCTAGTCAACTCGAGAGCAGTCTGACCTAAAAGAAGTTAGCAGGAACTGCAATCTGAAGCTGAATCAATCCCGGATCAATCGAAATAAAAAAAATCCGAGCAAGCGCGCACGTAATCGCCTCCCCGATCGAGCGCTTGCCGCCTGCAACTTCCAAAACATGCCGCGGCTACTTCCGCCCCGGGGGCTGCCGTCAACTCTGCCATTGCGCGCGGAGAAAAATCCTATGAGACCTGGTCTATTTCCCTCACAAAATAGACCCATCTAGTAGTGCACCACGTGGTAACACAAATCTCAAAGCATGTATTCCTTCTTCTCCAGAGCATCACCCTGAAATCAAAGAATACAACCGTTTCCATTACTTCGGTGAAGCCACGAGGGTGTAACAGCCCCGAATTGAAAACCGAAAAACCTGAGTAAAATTTCCACTTTTGTTTCATTGCATCATGGCATCCTCTTTAAATTGCTAAGCTGAAAACAAATGGTGTGGCAACACATAGAAACAAATGCCAAGAATGGCTTTAAATCTTTTCAATGTCTTGAGGAAGTTTGTGGCAAGTAAAAACTATTTGAATCTTGTATATTTGTCAAGGAAGTTCCAAGAGTCTAAAAGTAATATCTTGCACTTGCTCTAAAAATACTAAAGGAGCAACATTTGGAAAGTTAGCAGAATGCCCTATTTTCAACCTCTATGAACAAATGTTGTCAAAAACATTTTATTTGGAGACACCAAAATTTTGTGGAGCTTCTACTTGTTAGGGAGAGGCTACACAAATATTTTCATAATTTCTGGAAGGAGTAAAGTGCCTCAATTAAATCTCTAAATGTGCTACTGTTTTTTTTTAAGAAAAAGAAACAGAAAAGGACCTAGTGGTGATAGTCGAAAACTCTGCAAGGGGGTTTTTGCAAAATCACCTTCTTCTCCCTGTAGCGACCGAGCAGCTCGAGCTCGACCGCACCAGCTCGCCGCCGTTGCCCTGCCCACCGACCGCCGATGTCCACGCGAGGTGGATAAGGCCACCACCGAGGTGCGCTCGCCCTCTCTCTCTCCCCCGATGCGTTCCCCAGTTTTCCTCTCTCTCTCATTTCATGCCATGGCCGAACCCTAGCTAGCCCGTCGCCGACGCCTCGTCGCCGTTCTCCGCCTCTCCGAGCTAGGCCGAGCAGCGCCGAAGCTCCGTCGGGTCCTCTTCTCCTTCCTCGCCGTAGGAATCGATCCAGGACACCGTGCAGCTCTGGGAATCGAGCTCTCCGTCCACGACGTCCGCCGCACTCCGGGCAAAATCGCCGTCGACTCCGCCCTCCTCCGTCCCCGTAGAGCACCCCCACGCGTCGAGGGTGAGTCTACGATCCTCCCCGTGCTCCCCGTTCGCAAGTGCAGGTTCCGTAGCAGTAGAATCGCAGTAGCTCGCCGTCCTGTGACACGAAGCGGATAATCCGATTCCAACGAAATCGGATTGTCCGAGAAACCCCAGTACGCTGTTGCTTTCAGTCCTTAGCGAAAGTTCAGGCCAGCCGTGTCGAACGGATAATCCGAGTTAGCCAAATTCGGATAATCCGAACAACATCAGTGCGCCTGAGAAATGTTCAACTTAAGGTCCTTAGCCGTTTCGAGCCAAGTGGATCGGATAATCCGATTCCAACTTCATCGGATAATCCGAATAACATTCTTCAGCTGTAATACAAATCCTTTCAGTTCCCTTTTTAATTTGATGCAAGAATGATTTAATCACCTAAACCCTGCATCTCTCACATGCTCATGGCATTCATATGCAAGTTAACGATAGGGTTTCATCTATTCTAATCAACACGCAAAGATGCTACATTACTTAACTCCACGGTATATTCGAGATGCGCCCCTTTAAGCATCCGAACTCCGTTTAAGTTGAATAGCTTGAATCATCCTTATCTCGAGGATTAACCTGTCATGCCATCATGTGTTTGTGCATTGCATTTGTGAAGCATGTGTGGTGATTGATTGTTTCTTCCTATGTTATGCTTCGATAGATCAAGCAGCCGGGGTTACGCCGCAATACCCCGACGACCCGTATTACCAGCACTCTGAGCAAGGCAAGCGTAATGCCCCCTCTGAGCATGTCTCCCCCTATGTTTCCACAAATATTTTCTCCACTATAATATTGCATGCGGTTCCAAATGTCAATTTGATTGGATTAGAGTATCCTATAGTTGCATTAAGTTCCGATGCCATTACCTGTTCCCCTCCTATTATCCCTAGGTTGTATTGTTGGCCTGAGATACTTAACTATGCTATGTTGATGCTTAGCCATGCTTAGTTAAATGCCTAGCTGTACGATGGATAGTTCATGTTGAAAACAGGTGATGAGATGCCCGGATGATGGTGGAGAATTGTGGTGACAGGTAATAAAATGCTTAAAGGTGGGGATGAGAGACCACTGTGGTTGTGGTGCTTTGTCTCGTTCTCGCCGCCTAGGTGCGAGTTCTTTACCTCTTGAACCAAGACTGAGCGTGCAACCATGCGTGGGGCCTATGCAATTGCAGGAACCCTTATTCGACTAAATAACTTGTGAGGGGCTAGCCAGGGTCCTCTAGTTCGAGTTTCCATTTGCGCGTGCGTGAAGATGGTGGTTGAGAATGGGATGAGGATGGTGGTGTTAGGAAAATGAGTGGCCGTGGGGCAGGGTGTTGGAGGCACTGAACCTGTCCTGCTGCCACTGATGATCCTGGAAAGTCTCAACCGAGGGAGAAGTCGTCACCGCTCCCACCCAGCCAGCTTTCCCCGGAAGAGAGCTAAGAGCTAGGCAATGGGCTGGACGGTACGCGTGGCAAACATTGTACACCCCTG
Source organism: Poa pratensis (assembly GCA_947311845.1). Classification (NCBI taxonomy): domain Eukaryota; kingdom Viridiplantae; phylum Streptophyta; class Magnoliopsida; order Poales; family Poaceae; genus Poa; species Poa pratensis. The sequence goes on from CAMZMU010000067.1 coordinate 25,638,444, forward strand.
CAGGGTTAAATCTTTTCGAAAAGCCGTGTCCACGGTTATGGACGACTTGGGAAAGGACGATAAGACCATAGAATAACCTGAACGGAATGATTAAAACCTGAGTACTAAAGGTACTACTCAAGAATGCAAGGTTAGCTTCCTCGAGGGTGATTCTGGGAGGTGCCTTTGTAGAACAGGTACAGTGATGATGGTGGTTGATGATGAGAAAGGATCAAAAGAGAAGAGTAACTTCTTACCCCTTTTGAAAATATTCTGATTAGTCGATGCCTTGGAGTAGTGTTTCTATAAATAAAATCAGCTTTATGCAAAACAGCCATAAAACTTTGAAAGCCTCATCGAGCTAAAGTTCTATATTTAATCTTGCGAGTTCGTCGAACTCAACGTCGTTTGTTTTGTTTCAGAGGAGGACTTCACCGACCTCGAAGGTGGGTTCTTTGTGGACGTCGACGAGTAGTCTGGGGTTCCCAGGTGGCAGCTTGGTACATCCCGGAACAGCTGGCGCAGGAATGTTTATCTGTAGGCCTCTTAGGCCATAATTTGATTCTTGTTGTTTAGAACAACTTAATTCGCTTCCGCATGATGTACTGTTGGGTCTGTGACCTCTGGTTGTAATATTTGCTATCTTTCTCTATTATAAGAGTTGACTATAATGTTTTGAGTCATAGAGTCTGTGATGTGCCAGTTGTTCCACAAGTCTTGATCTCTCTATTATGCATTGATAGCTGTGCCTGTGTTAAGGCATCAATCGGGGTGTTGCGTTGCCGATGATCATTCCGAGCAACGCCTGCCAAAGGTTTTGGCCGGGATTGGTAAATCCGTAACCTCCGGTTGTATCGCTTAACCGGTGACACACAGCATCACTGTATAGCAGTCGGGTCGGGGCACCACAAGTTTGTATCAGAGCAGGATTGCCTGTAGGAAACCCTTCTACTGGTCGACGTTGAGTCTAGTGTTTGTGAAAATATTTTTAACCTAAAAATGAGTTGTGAAAACCATCTTAGGATTCTTTTTACTCCTTACCTGTTTACACTCTAATCTCGGACCCATCTTACCTCTATTTGAGTTAAAAGTTTTACTCCCCGTGATCCTAAAGAAACGAGGTTGGGTGCTACCTTTAGTGTTATGTGTCAGGTTGCTCCCGCTGCGTTGCAATCCAAAATCAACTCAGATGTTTGAACACTGTTATTCCTACCGAGACTAACCACTTATTCCTTCGTCGGGTGTTAAACCAAGGACTTGAACAGAAGGTTCCGGATTGTGCCAACTAGAGTGTGTTAAGTCGTGGTTTCTTAACCATTTGCATCTCTCGATAGTAGCACATGATGCTGACCTTTGACCCAAGTTCCATCTTGTTGGTCCCTTGTTCGTTGTTACACAAAGTATTATAGTCCCTAGTCTGTGTACTTGAGTGGACACTAATGCTATTATCTCAACCATTCGGAGATAGATACTAACTGTGTCCTTGCAAATTCTCCAGAATGGCTCGAGGAGGCCGTGGTAACCACAATGATGAGGAACCGCCGCCACCACCCTCGATGGCGCAAGTCTTGATGGCCATTGAGGAGAACCGCGGGCGCAATGAGCGGCTGCTCGAGCAGTTGGTGCAGCAGAATGCACAGAGGAATGGATGCAACACTCTCACTGAGTTCCTGCGCTCGCAGCCACCCACCTTTGCTGATGCTAAAGAGCCACTGGAAGCTGATGATTGGCTTCGTGCTCTGGAGCGCAAGTTCTCCGCGCTGCATGTTCCAGCGGCTGAACAAGTCAACTTCGCCACCTACCTCCTGGTTGGTGCGGTTGGCTGTTGGTGGGAAAGCCATGTGGCATTGTTCCCGGCCAACCATGTCTTCACTTGGGCAGATTTCCGCACTGCCTTCCGTGCGGCTTACATCCCTCAGCCGATCATGGATTTGAAGAGGAGGGAGTTCCTGGATTTGCAACAGGGACGTATGGACCTCCGCACTTATGGTTGTGAATTCAACCATCTCTCTCGTTACGCCCCAAGGGACGTGACCACTGATGCCGACAAGCAAGAGCTGTTCCGCAAGGGTATTGCGCCGCAGCTCCGCTATGAGTTACTGCCCTTCAAGTTCCAGACCTACCAGGAACTGTTCAACCAGGCTCTTACTCTTGAGCAGGGAAGAAAGGAACTCGAGGCTTCCAAGAGGCCAGCACACGGGGACCACCAGAGTTCCTCGGGTTCTGAGAGCAAGAAGCGCATGGTGTTTGTTCCCTACAGCGTTGTGCCGCATGCTCCATTTATGTCGAGGGCCGCGGATACAGGCCACCACCTCCGCGCCCCACTACTTCGACACTTGGGGCAAGCGGGAGTGGGTATCGTCCTCAGCTACCTGCTCCACCTGGACTCACCTGCTACACCTGTGGCCAGGCTGGCCACTACTCCAGGGAGTGCCCCCAGAAGGAACCTATTTCGGGACACCTGCACGAGCCCCCGCCACACCAGCTGGCAAGGCTGGACCTATTGTGCGTGGTCGCCTGAACCACGTCTCTGCTGAACAAGCTGAGGAGGACCCCGGCGTCCTCATGGGTGAGTTACGAATCAACGGCAATTCAGCTACAGTTTTGTTTGACTCTGGAGCATCGCATTCATTCATATCTATAGCGTTTGCAAAAGACCACAACATACCGTTCGAGAAGATGAGCCATCCCTTGGTGATCTCCACACCTGGCTCTAAATGGCGAACCGATGGTGTTACTCCGGAGGTCCAGATTACTATCGGTTACTTGTCCTTCCCTTTCGCGTTGGTAGCTCTGAAGTCCAACGGCATCGATGCCATACTGGGCATGAACTGGCTAGGAAAATACCGGGCTAATCTCGACTGTGCTGCCAAGACCATCACCGTGACCACTTCTTCTGGCGACACTATTGAGTATTGGTCAGCACTATCAAGACCTCCATCCTCCATCATTCCCCTCTCGCCGAGATCACCCTATGTTTTATGGAAGGCGAATCCCCTCCTGAAATCCTGGACATACACGTTGTGTGTGACTTCCCGGATGTGTTCCCGGAAGAATTGCCTGGCATGCCACCTGATCGAAGTGTGGAGTTTGTCATAGATCTGCTTCCCGGTACCGCTCCGATTTCCAAGAAGCCCTACCGTATGCTGGTGGAAGAGTTGGCTCTGTTGAAAGAGCAAATCGATGAGCTGTTAGCGAAGGATTTCATTCAGCCTAGCAGTTTACCTTGGGGTTATCCGGTACTCTTCGTCAAAAAGAGAGATTCTACCGTGCCGCGTCTAGTCTCTGACTATAGACCGTTGAATGCGGTGACAATCAAGAACAAGTACCCTATTCCTCGCATCAATGATCTGTTGGATCAGTTAGCTGGTGCAACGTATTCTCCAAGATGGATCTAAGGTCAGGTTACCATCAGATCAAGATCAGAAAGGAGGATATCCCAAAGATGGCTTTTGTTACTCGCTATGGCTCATATGAGTATACCGTCATGTCCTTTGGTCTCACCAATGCTCCAGCTACTTTCATGAGGCTCATGAACTCCATCTTCATGGATTATCTCGACAAGTTTGTCGTTATTTACATCGATAACATCCTCGTTTATTCCAAAACCGATGAAGAGCATGATGAACATCTTCGGTTGGTTCTGACACGACTTCGAGAACACCGCCTCTATGCCAAGTTCTCCAAGTGTGAGTTCTGGTTGGATAAACTTGTCTTCCTTGGTCATGTGATATCTGCTAATGGTGTGGCTGTTATTCCCGACAAAATTCAATCCATTTTGGATTGGAAAACTCCAATGTCAGTCAAGGACATTCGTAACTTTCTCGGATTGGCAGGTTACTACCGCCGATTCATCGAAGGTTTCTCCAAGATAGCCAAGGCCCTGACTGACCTTCTCAAGAAGGATAGAAAGTTCGCATGGACGGACGAAACTGAAGAGAGCTTCAAAACACTGAAAGCCAAACTCACGTCTGCTCCTGTGCTCGTCCTGCCGGACACCGCAAGGATTTCGTCGTCTTCTGTGACGCCTCCCTGCAAGGCTTGGGTTGTGTACTAATGCAAGAGGGCCATGTGGTGGTGTATGCTTCCCGCCAATTGAAGCCGCATGAGCACAACTACCCAACTCATGATCTAGAACTTGCCGCGGTTGTTTATGCTCTGAAGCAATGGAGACCATACCTGTTTGGTAACCGTTGTGAGATTTTCTCGGATCATAAGAGTCTGAAGTACCTCTTCACACAGCCAGATTTAAATCTCAGGCAGCGGCGTTGGTTGGAGTTAATCAAGGACTATGATGTGAGCCTGAACTATCAACCCGACAAAGCAAACGTCGTGGCTGACGCGCTGAGTCGGAAGTCTTATTGCAACAATCTGATGATTGAAAAGGCCCAACCTACCCTTCATGAAGAGTTCTCTCGTTTGAACTTAGAAATGGTTCCCTCTGGCTATCTAGCAAATTTGGAGATTAAATCTACTCTGGTAGACCAGATTAAGGATGCTCAAAAGCGGGATAAGGGTATTCTGAATATCAAGAAGAATATTGCTAGCGGGAAGGCCAAATGTTTCTCGGAGGATGAATCCGGAGTTGTTTATTTTGGTGACCGCTTGGTAGTGCCAAAGAAACGAAAATTGAGGGAGCTGATCCTCCAAGAAGCTCATGAATCTCCTCTCTCTATTCATCCCGGTAGTACCAAAATGTACGAAGACCTTCGACCACAATTCTGGTGGACTCGGATGAAGAGGAAAATCGCCAAGTATGTTGCTGAATGCGACACTTGTCGTCGAGTAAAGGCGGAACATCAAAGGCCTGCCGGCACTCTCCGCCCTATCGCAGTCCCGGAATGGAAATGGGATGAAATCGGTATGGACTTCATCACCGGGTTTCCCCGATCCCCTAAGGGCAACAATGCAATCTGGGTAATCATTGATCGACTGTCCAAGGTTGCTCACTTCCTACCAGTCCGTGATGATATACGGGCGAGTCAACTCGCTGACTTATATATGGCTCGTATTGTTCCATTGCATGGGGTCCCCCTGAGGATCATATCGGACCGTGGAAGTATCTTTGTATCCAAATTCTGGCAGAGTTTCCAAACTGCTATGGGGTCCCGTCTCAATTTCAGTACCGCCTACCATCCTCAAACTGATGGTCAGACCGAAAGGGTGAACCAAGTTCTGGAGGACATGCTTAGGGCATGTGTAATCTCTTTTGGCAAGGGTTGGGAAAAGTATCTCCCTTTCGCGGAGTTCTCCTACAACAATAGCTATCAAGCTAGTCTGGGCATGGCTCCATTCGAGGTTCTGTATGAAAGAAAATGCCGCACTCCGCTAAATTGGTCCGAGACCAGAGAGAGGGCACTCTTTGGTCCAGATGTTATCAATGAAGCTGAGGAGAATGTTAGAATCATACGAGAGAATCTGAAGATTGCTCAGTCTAGGCAGAAGAGCTACTATGATAAGCACCATCAGGAGATCCACTATGAAATTGGTGATAAAGCTTATCTCCGCGTCTCTCCCCTTCGTGGCGTTCGCCGCTTCGGTATCAAAGGGAAATTGGCCCCTCGTTACGTTGGCCCTTTCACCGTACTGGCCAAGCGAGGAGATCTTTCCTATAAATTGGAGTTACGGTCATCTTCCCAAATATACATGATGTGTTTCATGTCTCCCAACTTCGCCGTTGCTTCAAAGATCCTATCCATGGAGTCAATCATGAAGAGCTGGATCGCCAGGAAGACCTCACTTATCGCGAGCACCCCATTCGTGTCCTGGATGAAGTCGAAAGAAAGACCCGTAACAAGACTACCAAGTTCCTCAAAGTTCAGTGGTCTCACAATTCCGAGGAGGAAGCAACTTGGGAAAGAGGGTCTAGTCTTCGTGAGGAGTATCCCGACTTCTTTCCGCAATCTTAGAATCTCGGGACGAGATTCCTGTAAGGGGGGTAGAATTGTAACAGCCCCGAATTTGAGAACCTAAAAACCTGAGTAAAATTTCCACTTTTGTTTCATTGCATCATGGCATCCTCTTTAAATTGCTAAGCTGCAAACAAATGGTGTGGCAACACATAGAAACAAATGCCAAGAATGGCTTTAAATCTTTTCAATGTCTTGAGGAAGTTTGTGGCAAGTAAAAACTATTTGAATCTTGTATATTTGTCAAGGAAGTTCCAAGAATCTAAAAGTAATATCTTGCACTTGCTCTAAAAATACTAAAGGAGCAACATTTGGAAAGTTAGCAGAATGCCCTATTTTCAACCTCTATGAACAAATGTTGTCAAAAACATTTTATTTGGAGACACCAAAATTTTGTGGAGCTTCTACTTGTTAGGGAGAGGCTACACAAATATTTTCATAATTTCTGGAAGGAGTAAAGTGCCTCAATTAAATCTCTAAATGTGCTACTGTTTTTTTTTAAAAGAAAAAGAAACAGAAAAGGACCTAGTGGTGATAGTCGAAAACTCTGCAAGGGGTTTTTTGCAAAATCACCTTCTTCTCCCTGTAGCGACCGAGCAGCTCGAGCTCGACCGCACCAGCTCGCCGCCGTTGCCCTGCCCACCGACCGCCGCTGTCCACGTGAGGTGGATAAGGCCACCACCGAGGTGCGCTCGCCTGTCTCTCTCCCCCGATGCGTTCCCCAGTTTTCCTCTCTCTCTCGTTTCCTGCCATGGCCGAACCCTAGCTAGCTCGTCGCCGACGCCTCGCCGCCATTCTGCGCCTCCCCGAGCCAGGCCGAGCAGCGCCGAAGCTCCACCTGGTCCTCTTCTCCTTCCTCACCGTAGGAATCGAGCCAGGACACCGTGCAGCTCCGGGAATCGAGCTCTCCGTCCACGACGTCCGCCGCACTCCGGGAAAAATCGCCGTCGACTCCGCCCTCGTCCGTCCCCGTAGAGCACCCCCACGCGTCGAGGGTGAGTCTACGATCCTCCCCGTGCTCCCCGTTCGCAAGTGCAGGTTCCGTAGCAGTAGAATCGCAGTAGCTCGCTGTCCTGTGAGACGAAGCGGATAATCCGATTCCAACGAAATCGGATTGTCCGAGAAACCCCAGTACGCTGTTGCTTTCAGTCCTTAGCGAAAGTTCAGGCCAGCCGTGTCGAACGGATAATCCGAGTTAGCCAAATTCGGATAATCCGAACAACATCAGTGCGCCTGAGAAATGTTCAACTTAAGGTCCTTAGCCGTTTCGAGCCAAGTGGATCGGATAATCCGATTCCAACTTCATCGGATAATCCGAATAACATTCTTCAGCTGTAATACAAATCCTTTCAGTTCCCTTTTTAATTTGATGCAAGAATGATTTAATCACCTAAACCCTGCATCTCTCACATGCTCATGGCATTCATATGCAAGTTAACGATAGGGTTTCATCTATTCTAATCAACACGCAAAGATGCTACATTACTTAACTCCACGGTATATTCGAGATGCGCCCCTTTAAGCATCCGAACTCCGTTTAAGTTGAATAGCTTGAATCATCCTTATCTCGAGGATTAACCTGTCATGCCATCATGTGTTTGTGCATTGCATTTGTGAAGCATGTGTGGTGATTGATTGTTTCTTCCTATGTTATGCTTCGATAGATCAAGCAGCCGGGGTTACGCCGCAATACCCCGACGACCCGTATTACCAGCACTCTGAGCAAGGCAAGCGTAATGCCCCCTCTGAGCATGTCTCCCCCTATGTTTCCACAAATATTTTCTCCACTATAATATTGCATGCGGTTCCAAATGTCAATTTGATTGGATTAGAGTATCCTATAGTTGCATTAAGTTCCGATGCCATTACCTGTTCCCCTCCTATTATCCCTAGGTTGTATTGTTGGCCTGAGATACTTAACTATGCTATGTTGATGCTTAGCCATGCTTAGTTAAATGCCTAGCTGTACGATGGATAGTTCATGTTGAAAACAGGTGATGAGATGCCCGGATGATGGTGGAGAATTGTGGTGACAGGTAATAAAATGCTTAAAGGTGGGGATGAGAGACCACTGTGGTTGTGGTGCTTTGTCTCGTTCTCGCCGCCTAGGTGCGAGTTCTTTACCTCTTGAACCAAGACTGAGCGTGCAACCATGCGTGGGGCCTATGCAATTGCAGGAACCCTTATTCGACTAAATAACTTGTGAGGGGCTAGCCAGGGTCCTCTAGTTCGAGTTTCCATTTGCGCGTGCGTGAAGATGGTGGTTGAGAATGGGATGAGGATGGTGGTGTTAGAAAAATGAGTGGCCGTGGGGCAGGGTGTTGGAGGCACTGAACCTGTCCTGCCGCCACTGATGATCCTGGAAAGTCTCAACCGAGGGAGAAGTCGTCACCGCTCCCACCCAGCCAGCTTTCCCCGGAAGAGAGCTAAGAGCTAGGCAATGGGCTGGACGGTACGCGTGGCAAACATTGTACACCCCTGCAGGGTTAAATCTTTTCGAAAAGCCGTGTCCATGGTTTATGGACGACTTGGGAAAGGACGATAAGACCATAGAATAACCTGAACGGAATGATTAAAACCTGAGTACTAAAGGTACTACTCAAGAATGCAAGGTTAGCTTCCTCGAGGGTGATTCGGGGAGGTGCCTTTGTAGAACAGGTACAGTGATGATGGTGGTTGATGATGAGAAAAGATCAAAAGAGAACAGTTACTTCTTACCCCTTTTGAAAATATTCTGATTAGTCGATGCCTTGGAGTCGTGTTTCTATAAATAAAATCCGCTTTATGCAAAACAGCCATAAAACTTTGAAAGCCTCATCGAGCTAAAGTTCTATATTTAATCTTGCGAGTTCGTCGAACTCAACGTCGTTTGTTTTGTTTCAGAGGAGGACTTCACCGACCTCGAAGGTGGGTTCTTTGTGGACGTCGACGAGTAGTCTGGGGTTCCCAGGTGGCAGCTTGGGACATCCCGGAATAGCTGGCGCAGGAATGTTTATCTGTAGGCCTCTTAGGCCATAATTTGATTCTTGTTGTTTAGAACAACTTAATTCGCTTCCGCATGATGTACTGTTGGGTCTGTGACCTCTGGTTGTAATATTTGCTATCTTTCTCTATTATAAGAGTTGACTATAATGCTTTGAGTCGTAGAGTCTGTGATGTGCCAGTTGTTCCACAAGTCTTGATCTCTCTATTATGCATTGATAGTTGTGCCTGTGTTAAGGCATCAATCGGGGTGTTGCGTTGCCGATGATTCATTCCGAGCAACGCCTGCCAAAGGTTTTGGCCGGGGATTGGTAAACCCGTAACCTCCGGTTGTATCGCTTAACCGGTGACACACAGCATCACTGTATAGCAGTCGGGTCGGGGCGCCACAGAGGGGAAGAAGGCGAGGTGCAGCAGATGGTCGTCGCCTGGTACAGGACATGGCGGCGCCTCATCGCTAAGCTCCGACGAATCCTATTTAAAAATTTCTCCTCCCAATTTGTTGTACATCGGAAGGCGGCGGCAGTGCGACACTAGTCTGTTTCTTTCGCAACTTTTCCTCTTGTCTGCTTCATGGACAGGAACGGGACCTGTAAGCCTACCTCCTCCCGTTCATTCCATGCGCAGCACCTGGAAAAAACCGGCAGATCTAGAAGTGCTTGGGATCGATCTTCGACGGACATATGTAACCATTAGCACAAAATATTGTTAAGTAGATCTCCCCTTTCGATTGGTGATTAATCCATGGGAAACGTTAGCAATTGATTCACATTTTGATCGATCGACGAACCCTCGCTCCCGTGTCGCTGCTTGCGGCGGCACCGGAGCGCCCCCACCTTCCCCGCCCCAGCCCCCCACCCTCCGCCTCTCCCCTTGCCGGCGGCGGCGGTCCTGGCCACCGCCGGCCGCGCTGCTCGCCCCCAAAGGTCGCGGGAGCCCCGCGGGGCAGCGCTGCATCCAGCTCTCCTCCCCCGAGATCCAAAATCACGCCGGCGTTGCGGCCGCCTTCCCCGTCTCCGGCGGGCCCCCTCCTCTCCTCCGCGGCTGCTGGCTGGCGTCCGTCTTCGACCCGTATCCTCGCCTCTCCTGGAGCCCATGCCAGAGTTGAGCTCCCCGCTCCAGGCCCGGCGGCGTGGGGTTGAAGCCCCTGCCTGTGCTGCCCCGGGTCGTGTCTGCGGACCTTGGTCCAGACCCGGCCTTTTCCGATGTGCAGGGGTGAGGACCCACCGGCAGCTCTCCACCCCCACTGCGCCGGCGGCCCTGCAGCTCCTCCCTCTGGCGGGCTGCAGCTTCTCGCCTGGGCAAATGTGGTGGAGCTTGCTGCCCCTCCCAGGCGCACGGCGGGCGGCTGCCATGTCGAGGTGCGTATCCGGGAGAAATCCTGCTCTGGTTTGTACCAGGGCGGCCACGGCGGCGCAGATTTGCGTCGCTAACCCTTGTTGGGGCGTGGTTTGGGAGGTGCACCTCTTGTCAGCTTCTTGCTGTGGTTTTGAGCGAAAGCTCCGCGACGACGGTGCTTGAGGGCAACCGTTTCCCTTGTTGAAGGCGTCGTAATTGAACCTCGTGCTACTTGTCCGGTGGCGGCAATCGGGCTATCTTGGCGCCCTTCGACTTCAGCTCTTGTTGGCTGTGCAAGCTTGGCAAAATCCGATGGGGATGGTAGCGGCATTGTCGCGAGCTTCGTGTTGTTGGTGCGGTCTCGGTTGATCAGCCCCCTTCGGCGGCGAGGTCACCTCCCCACCTTGCAGAGTGCTTGGGGCTGCCCCATTGGCTGAGCTCGGGGTCAAGGTTCGTGACGCTGGTGGAATCTCGGTCTTGCAATGCCCTTCGATGGCGTTGGCAGAAACTCCTCGCAGTTCTGGCATTTTCAGCCGCGCGAGCTTCGTGTCTGCATCGCTCTCTCGGTGGAGTAAGACCCTTCGGCTATGCCAGCTTCACTCGTTGGTCCCCGTATGCTCCTGGTTCGCCGGCTAGTGGATAGTCGCCATGCAAGCAGGTGGTGGTGCTGCAATCTGCAATGTCTAGGGATTGTGATGCCCTTCGACAGCATCAGACGCACTCCTCAACGCGCTGTCCTGCCTATCTTCCTGGTGATGGTCGTCATGCGAGCACGCCTGTGGAGGTTATGCCGAACAGGTATACCTGCCACGGTGGATAAAACCTGGCCCACCAAGGAGGCCCATCAGATAAAGCCGGAGGGCTTAATGGAGAAGGCCTCATGGGCTTAGGCGCAAGGATAAGCTCTGGGCTGGCTTAGTGAAGTCCAAGACGAAGGCCTGGCTGCGTTCGCCTTAGGGAGCAAGTTAGGGTTTGTTACCGTGTTAGTCTAGGACTCATGATCTAGGTCGGTTAAGGCTTTCCTTGTAGGGAAGGCTTGGCGCCTTTATAAGCCAGCCTTCCAGCAGCCTTAGGGCACGCATACAACCTCATTGTAACCTGTACACATATTTCCTTGAGTGAATTATAGCAGCACGTAGGATCTCGCCACCGTCGTGAGATCCGAAGCTGGGTAAAATCGTGTGTGCAATCCCGTCACTGGAACCCTCCACGTTCTTCCCCACCTCCTCTACGGTACGTATGAATACTTCTAGTAGTTCCGCGTTACCAATACCTCGACAGTTGGCGCCCACCGTGGGGCCCAAGGCGTCGGGAGTTTTGTTTCAGGCGGGAGCATTGGGCGAGATCGGCAAGACTATGGCGGTTGGTCGCGCCCGCATCATCAACAACTTTGGGTGCATCGAAGACGACGGTCCTACGTCCCAGCAAACGACGCACTGGTGTCAAGCTTCGTCGTCCCCTTCGGCACCATCAACATCTTCATGGGTTTTACGGCTGAGGCGTATGGATTCCCCAGGGGATCCGCCGCCTTTTGGCCCACCCACCACCCCATCGATTATGCAATCGAGCAACAACACAGATCGGATCAGGCCTTTGTCTATCGCGATCTGAGTGACTCTGATACCCAAAGCGATTCTGACTCCAGCTCTTATGAGCTTATGGAGCCCGCCTCTCGCTTTGTTGGTGTCATTGACGCATCTGGCCCTAAGCCGGCCGAATCTGACCCTGAGTCAATATTACCTGCCTTACAGACAGGAGCAGACTCAGAAGCCGGATCTGATGGCACCGCTCCAATGGCGGAAGATTCAGATCTCGATGAGCATAAGGAGGAAGACTTCGCAGCACAGGTTGCCGCGCGAGGCTATGGCTCATCCGATCCAAACGAAGTCTTAATGACTTTCCCGGCACAGATAGCTATGGAGGATGGTGCGGCCGCGGCTAAGCCAGACGAGGCTGAAGTTTCCTCTAGCATCAAACACATTGGTGACAAGGCGGAAAAGCCAGAGGATGTGCTGGACCCTAAAAGGCCTCCCCCGGCTGCGCCTATTGAAGAAGACCTGGAGCGGTCAAAGGAGGAACACATGCGCGCATTGGAGCTTCTCAAAACACCTTTGGGACCAAATCCAACCGCGTTGAACTTGAGGAAAGACGGAAAGCGCTCCTGGCTGAGACTGAAGTCAACATCAAGTATAAGTTGTCCCTCCTGAACAAGGAAAAAGAGTTAATCCTAGTTGGAAAGGCTCTAGAAGAGGAAGAGTACCAGCGTGAGCGCGATGTTGAGAAATTCCGCAAAATACGAAGTATACGTGACCCTCTTCTGCATCGGGATCTGCAGGGAAACTTCGAGAAGACTTCTGCCCAAAAGCCTTTAAAGCCTTGGCAGAAATACTCTTTCAGAGTTAACCCTGATGGAGTCATATTCTTCTCCACCCCGGCCAAAAACCTAGAGGCGGCCAGGGAAATCATGGGAGACGAAGCAGTTCCAATTGAAGAGCGCCACCATTATTCTAAAATGCTCATCGAAAAGGCGGTAGAGCAGCAGGCTAAGGCGGACTCAAACTCAAAACTGGCGGACGACACGCGTCTTTGCAAGACAGCCGTTGCCGGCGGTGGGATCCAGAGGAACCAGCTGGTTCCAGTAGCCATGGCAATAAGGGTAAGGAACCCAGGAAGGACAAAGTTCCTGACAAACACAGGGATGAGTCAAAGACTGGGTCCAACGCCATAGTGACAAAGGCAAGGACGACCACCGGCAAAAGGATAACACACGCCATAAGAAGAATGATCCGCCTCGCCGTGAAAGAGATCAAGACAAGGACGCACGGCGTGGGAGTGACCGGCTTAACATGCCACCTCCGCCCGCAGCACGGGCAAGAGACGAAGGAAAAGGGGCAACAGAGATCCGCCTCAAAGGCGATCTCGCTCCCGCTCCCCTCATCGCCAAAGCCGTCAGGAGGAGCCAAGGCGTAGCCAATCCAACAAAGGGCCAGCCAGGGAAAACACTCATATCTCAGACGCCCGCATCCGTCTCGATGAGATTAAAGCGGCCAAAGAGAGTCTTACCTGGGCCCTGGTGCTTTGGACCGGCGATTCGCAAGGTGCAACTCCCATCCTCGCTAGGCAATGTCAAGAAAATTGTGGACAAGTACAATGGCATTGACAAACCGGACATATGGCTGCCTGATTACATCCACGCCGTTGGTATTAATGACGGTGATTACAATGCAGCTGTACGTTTTCTTCCACTCATGTTGGAGGGAACGCCCGGTTGTGGATCGACACTTTGCCAGAAAAGAGTATCCACAATTGGCAGACATGCAGAAAACATTCATGCAACACTTCTCATGCACATACAAACGTCCAAAGGCTTACTCAGATCTACTAAATGTGCTCAAGTGGAGGGGGAGTCAAGCAGAGCTTTCATAGCTCGATGGACAGAGACAAAGAATGCATGCGAAGACGTTTCTGAGATCCAGGCCATACATGCTTTTATGAACAGCCTGAAGAAAGGCAACATGATGAGATATATGTTAGCCAGCCAAAACATCAAACACCTCGGCGAGCTCTTAGACAGCGCGAACAATTACGCTGCAGCAGAAGACGACGCTCGAGCTGACGACGGCGATCTGCGCATGGACATAGCTGTTAACCCGGAAAAGCGAAACAACAATCAAAGCCGGAAAAAGAAGGAAGCCAACGATGCGCCAGGACCATCAAAGGAGGTAGCCTTTGCCAATAAGAAGGGTGGCCAGAGCGGGGCTAGCAGATGGCAGAAGAAGGCGATGACAGTCAAGGGTCAAGACCCATTAAAATCACCTATGACGACATCAAAGATGAACCTTGTGCCCATCATAGCAAGCTTGGCAAATGCACCCATACCAACAGGCAGTGCCGCCTTAACGATGATATCAAGAAGGATCCGACGCTGGCTTCAAGGCAAAACAGTTCAAGCGCAAGAACCGTAAAGACAAGAAAGAACAGAAGGACAACGAGGAAAGTGCTTCGGAGCCGAAGATCAGGAGCCAAAGCACAAGAGGAGCAACAAGTTTCCAAGGGTCGAAACAAGCCTTGTTACTTTCCTTGCCACTCCTTCGGCCAAAAAGGAAAAGGCAGCCTGGAGGGAACTCAATGCCACTATGCCAGCGGTTCCCCAGTATCTCAACTGGTCCGAGCACCCATTACATGGGACCGCAACGATCATCCTGATCATATTCCACAGAACCCAGGGAATTACGCGCTCGTTGTAAACCCAATTGTGCAGCAATGCAGGCTTTCTAAGGTGCTTATGGATGGAGGGAGTAGCATCAACATCCTCTATCTTGAAACCTTAAAGCGCATGCGCCTTTCTGAGACACAGCTAAAACATAGCACAGTCAAGTTTCACGGCATAGTGCCAGGCAGGCAGGCCAGTTCTATGGGAACAATTGTCTTAGACGTCACCTTCGGTGACGAAACAAACTATAGGACTGAGGAAGTTGCCTTTGAGGTGGTGGAATTCAAAAGTGCGTATCACGCAATCTTTGGCCGCCCAGCCTTTGCCAAATTCATGGCACGCCCGTGTTACATCTACAGCAAGCTCAAATACCTGGACCAAACGGCGTCATCACGGTCAATGGCGACTTCAAGAAGGCGAAGGAATGCGAAGCAGGAAACGCCATCTTAGCAGAAGCAGTCATCAGCAAGAAGAGTGAGCAGTACAAGAAAGAAGTTAACACCAATGAAATGCCGGATGGTAAAAGCCTCCTTGCGCCTCGGATGTCACTTTCAAGGCCAGCTCAAACTCGAAGAAGATCGTGCTGGATGAGCCGATGCAAGCAAGACGACGAACATAGGCGCGGACCTCAGTGACGCATAGGAAGGCGCGCTCGTCAAGTTCCTCCGTGAGCAACGGGATATTTTTGCATGGTCACCATCAGACATGCCAGGAGTACCCCGGGAACTTGCCGAGCACAGCCTTAATGTCGCCAAAGGTGCCAAGCCAGTAAAACAAGGTCTTCGTCGCTTTGGTCCAGAGAAGAAGAAAGCAATAGGAAAAGAGGTAGCTCGGCTTAGTGCCGCTAATTTCATTAGAGAGGTTATCCACACAGATTGGCTAGCAAATCCTGTATTAGTACCTAAGAAGGACGTGAAAGACTTGCGCATGTGCATAGATTTCACCGGCTTAAACAAAGCCTGTCCTAAAGACCCCTTCGCATTGCCGCGAATTGATCAGGTCGTAGATGCTGTATCAGGTTCTGAATTACTATGCTTTTTGGACGCTTACTCTGGCTACCACCAAATTAAGATGAAGGAGTCTGACCAAATTAAGACTTCCTTCATCACACCTTTCGGAACGTTTTGCTACATAACTATGCCTTTGGGCTTAAAAACGCTGGCTCAACGTACCAACGGTGCATACAACGTTGCCTACACGATCAAATAGGCCGCAATGTTCACGCTTATGTCGATGACATTGCCGTTATGTCGCGAAAGCGGCGATCTCATCGTTGACCTTCAAGAAACCTTTGATAACTTGAGAAAATATAACATGAAGCTAAATCCGGGAAAATGCTTTTTTGGCGTCCCAGCAGGAAAACTTTTAGGCTTCATTGTTTCAGAAAGAGGTCTTGAGGTTAACCCAGAAAAGATTCGAGCTATCATGGACATCAAAAAGCCTACTTGTCTTAAAGATGTCCAAAGGCTCGCAGGATCTGCAGCAGCTGTAAGCCGATTTATTAGTAGGCTTGGGGATAAAGCTTTACCCCTATACAGGTTGTTGAAGAAAACTAAGACGTTCGTCTGGACTGAAGAGGCAGATGCAGCCTTAGCACAGTTAAAAGACGCCTTAGTTTCAGCACCAATATTAGCGTCTCCTCTACCACAAGAGCCGATGCTACTTTACATGGCGGCTACCAACCTAGTTATTAGTGCAGTGGTTGTTGTTGAACGAAAGGAGAGGCAAGGAGCTACCGGAACAAAGGCCGGTATATTATATCAGCGAAGTCTTCTCCGAATCCAAACAACGATACCCTCACTATCAGAAGCTGGCTTATGGAGTTTTCTTCGCAGCCAGAAAATTACGCCATTATTTCCAAGAGCACCCAATCACGGTAGTCAGTAAGGCGCCATTGGGTGACATTATAAACAACACCGATGCCACTGGACGTGTGGCTAAGTGGGGAATTGAATTGGCAGCCTTCGATATCCAGTACAAGCCACGTACAGCCATCAAATCCCAGTCCTTAGCTGATTTCATCGCAGACTGGACGAAGCAATGGATGAACTTCCCCTCCCTGACGAAGAATATTGGGTTATGCACTTTGATGGCTCCAAAATGTTGCAGGGATCGGGAGCTGGCGTGGTACTGAAGAACCCTAAAGGAGACAAGATGTGCTATGTCTTGCAGATACACTTCAATGCCACTAATAATGTTGCAGAATACGAGGCTCTGTTGCATGGATTGCACGTCGCAAAGGATTTGGGCATTAGCCGTCTTTTGTGCTATGGCGATTCAGACCTCGTTGTTCAACAATTAGAAGGGGCATGGGACGCGAAGAGCCCTACAATGGCTGAATACCGACGCACGGTAGACGAGTTTGGTCGGTGTTTTATCGGCTTAGAAGTCAAGCATATCAAAAGGGAGGAAAATGAAGCAGCGGACGCCTTAGCCAGAATGGGCTCGAAAAGATCGAAGGTGCCCTCCGATATATTTTTGGAGCACCTGTACGTGCCGTCTATTAAAGGCGGAGATGAGGATGACCCCATGGCTTCGCAGTCTGTTTCCGTCATGCTGGTAAGCCAGATGGACACAGCCCTACATAAATTTCCTCCTTAACAAGGAAGAGCCAGAGGATGAAGTATTAAGGCGGCAAGTTGTGCGCAGAGCTAAGGCATACACAATAATAAATGGAGAGCTATACAAGCGGAGTACCACAGGTGTATATCAACGATGCGTTTCGCCGGAAGAAGGACAGGAGATACTAGAAGAGATCCATGGTGGATGTTGCGGTCATCATGCCTCTGCCCGAGCAATTGTCGCCAAAGCTTTTAGACATGGATTCTACTGGCTCACAGCAAAGCAAGATGCAGAAGAACTCGTCAAGAAATGCGTTGGATGCCAAAAGTATGCAAGACAGCCAAAGATGCCAGCCCAGGAATGCGCACCATCCAATCACGTGGCCATTTGCGGTCTGGGGACTGGACATGGTAGGTCCATTCAGGACTGCGCGAGGCGGCGTCAAACATCTCTTAGTTGCGGTGGATAAATACACCAAGTGGGTTGAAGCTAAGCCCATAAAAAAGCTTGATGGGGCAACAGCCAAGAAGTTCGTCATTGAGGTTATAACGAGATTTGGCGTCCCCCACAGTATCATTACGGACAATGGGACAAACTTCGCCGTAGGAGAACTGGCAAAGTACTGTGGTGAAGTTGGTATTCGTTTGGACTTAGCATCTGTGGCTCATCCACAATCGAATGGCCAAGTTGAGCGAACCAACAGTATAATTCTACAGGGAATAAAGCCAAGATTAGAGTGCCTTTGCATAGAGCAGCTGGAGCATGGGTAGAAGAATTACCTGCTGTCTTATGGAGCATACGCACAACTCCAAGCAGTGCAACAGGCTACACCCCTTTCTTTCTCATATATGGCGCTGAAGCGGTACTCCCAACCGATGTCCTGCACGACACACCTCGTGTAACAGCCTACGTTGAAGCAGACGCAGAAGAAGCCAGACAGGATGGCTTAGACCTTCTCGAAGAAGAGCGTGAGATAGCGCTTCAGCGCTCCGCCATTTATCAGCAGAACATGCGGCGTTACCACAGTCGCAAGGTAAGACGGAGATCGTTTCGAGAAGGCGATTTGGTGCTTCGCCTTGTTCAGCAAAAGGAGCACAAACTATCTCCCATATGGGAAGGACCCTTCGTTATCAGCAAAGCGCTTAAGAACGGGGCATATTATCTTGTGGACCTCCGTGATATCAGAAGAAGAAGAAAAGAGGCCGCAAAAGGAAAAGGAACGAAGAAGCAGTCTCAAGGAGACGAAACGTCCTTGGAACATTGAGCAGCTACGTCCTTTTTACACTTAGCAATTCTATTGTAATCACACCATATATGATTATGAAATAAAAGTCTTTGGTTCCCTCAATTATTTTTATGCATGAGTTCTCGCCGTCTTTTATTTCCATTTGATCATATATTTCGATAAAAATATCAATGTTAACCCGAATTGGCTCGTGCTTGTGGTTACTCACATGATGCTTTTGCCTTAAGGCCTTACAAAAATTAAAATTGCATCCGTCTAAGAGTATTTATCTGATCGCATATATGCTGGCTTGTCTTAGTAGATGCTTTACGCACCAAAAGCCGGCGCCGTTTCTGTGTTTAAACAGTTTGGTTACTAACCCTGTTGCCAGCGAAGTGTTCCGTGCTTTAGGTTCTGCCAGCATACGAAAAGGCTAAAGCATATAAGCCAGAAAACTTAAGACGGATAAGGAGCATAGTTTGCAAGCCTTTTAAAAATAAGTGCATGCGTTGCAAAACAAACATGTTCAACAGATAAAAGGCTCCTGCCATTACAAAACATAACTTAACAAGTCTTTTGTGCCATCTTTCATGACACGCTTAATGCAAAGTTTTTCCTGCATCTTATGCAGGGGACTGAGGAGGCGAAGGCACAGGGGACTTGGATGGATCCAGCGTAGCTTCAGACTCGCCTTCTTCTTCTTCTTCATTTCCGTCTTCTGACTCATCGCCATTGCCAGTGGTGGGGCTTCGGCTTCGTCATCAGACACGTCGTCAGGACGGGGAGGCACAGGCTTCTTGGAGAAGAAGATAGACAAGTCTACCATCTCCGCAACGGCTGAGGCAAAGCCAGAGACAGAGGCATAGACCTTTTCTTTGACGAGCTCGTTGCCGTCTCTGTCCTTGGCTGGGAAACACTTGATAACGCGCCACATGTTGACTTCGGGGTAGTGGCCGCGAACAAGTCCTAGAGCAAGTTTTGCTCCGCCTCTAGCTGCTGAGCGAAGACGCTCCACCACCTCTGGGACGCAGTTCTGAAGAAGTGGCAGCAAGTTGCTGGTGTTTGTCACTTGGGGCAGCTGTTTTGGGAAGATGTTGGCACACAACGTCTCTTCCCGCAGCATACAGCCCTGACACAATCTCGCCACACTCCAAGATAAGCTCCAGGCGCGTCTCAGAGGTAAGCCTTTCCCCAAATCCAGCTGGAACTGAGGAAGGGAGGAATGGAAAAAATTAAGGCGCATGAACTGTTTGAATAAAGGCGAAAAGTGACAGAAAGTGCGAGAAGTAAAGGAAGAAAGACTTACTTAGCAGTTTCTCGTCAATGGCGGTGCTCTCATCAGCTTGGCGTTCAAGACGACCTTGTAAGCTCTGGATTAGGAGCCCATCCTTTTCAGCCTGTCGCTGCAGTTTCAAAGTTCTGCCTTCAGTGTTCTGCCTTCAGCGGCGCTGTCTTGGACGGCTTTAAGATTGGCCTCGGCCGTCTTTCGGTTCTCCTCCAGTTGCTTAAACAAGGCGGCATTTTCCCGCCTTACAACTTCTATATCGCCAGTCTCGCTGACGATCTGTTTTGCCTTCGCCACAACAGCTGCGCAAACACACATTGCATGTGTTGAGCATCTTATGTCTTAAAATGAACTAAAGTCACATTGCATGTGAAAGAAAACATTTACCTTTGTTCGCCTTATTTTCGGCGACGGCTTGCTTGAGCACTTGCCTTTGGTTACTCAGTGAGTACCATAGATCGCATGTAAGTTGCTCGCTGCTCTGCTAAGGCAAGGGCAGTAGTAAGTAACAAAGGTAAAGACAGTAAGGTATAGCTACAAGGGCTTGGGGACTGAGTCTTTATCAACATTAAAGAAAGGCCATTACGTCGGCTTAGTCAAAGCACAACGTAATGCCCGGGGACTAGTATGTACATAAAGACGGAATGTTTACCTGCATCATGGCCTTCAAGGCTTTGTAGCTCTTTCATTGTGACGTACAGCTCGTCACAATTGTCTTCCAGATTCAATATGGTCAATGTTTGACCAACTGGCCTTAGCTTCGGAGGCGGCTCGTTGCGCTCCTTCTCATCGGCAAGCATGGCGGCGATGTTGGGTAAGATGTACCCCTCGTCGTCAAAGAGCTCTTGCTTCACCATGTTGCGGATAGCTCACGAGTATGGGCTCGTTCGGCTCCTCTGACTGAAGTACCGCCGCCTTCCCAGCAGCGGCAGCCCTGGCCAACTTTTCAGTTTCCGTCTTATCAGGTAAGACGGCTGAGTCCAGATCTATATGATGATCTTCAGATGGGCCTGGGGCTGTCTCTTGTTGAACGGAGGGAGTGGGGGGAGCGATGGCTGGAGAGGCTCAGTCTTCTTTTGCCTGGAAGAAATTACTTTCTTCCTCTTAAGGGCGCAGTTGGTTTGATCCTGCAAATCACATACAAAATAAGATAACATTCATACACATTGTTCGCCTTACTAAAGAAATTGAGGTTCGGCTTACTTCTGTACTGGAGCATTAAAGGCCGCATCTTCATCGTCCTCAATGTCGAGCACTTCGGCGTTAGCAGGGATGGCTTTCTCACGCTTCCGCCTTTCTGCTGCTGAAGTTGCTGCAGTAGCTCCTGAAGCCTTTCGTTTCCGAGTCTTTGGGGCTCGGGTGCCGCTTCAGGCACGTAAAACAAGGAGCCAGCAGATTATCCGGCAAAAGGGCGAGCTGAAATCAAAAGTGGTGTTAGTAAGGCAAACATTGTGGAAGTATAAAAACAGTAGTGGTAAATGCCTTACCTTTGGGCTGGGTTGGCGGCTGTGTACATAGGACGCTGCTCTGTCAGCTGGATCCTTTCCTTGGCAATCCTCTTAAAGCGATACACAAGGGCGTCTTGCGTAAGGTCACTCTCACTAACACGGAGGGGATCTTTCTTCTGGTCCGTGTAGTGGCACATGAGGCCTTTGCGATCTTTCAAAGGCTGGATTCGCCTTGACAACCAACATAGGATGGTGTCTGCGCCCGTGAGTTTGGGCACAGCGTCTTTGTTAGTACTCAATCCGCCTTTGCATGCGACGGAGGTTGTCAGGAAGGACCTTCAGTGGTTTCTCGCCCCAAGAAGGCGGGCTCCGCAGGCAAAGGAGAAAAGCGAGGAAGTCCTATGTCTTTGCCTACTGGCGCCATGTCTTTGCAGTAGAAGAAGGAGCTATTCCAGCCTTTAATGGAATCTATTTTTGGCGCCTTAGGATACCAGTCTCTGCCTCTACGAAGGTTGATGCTAACTGTTCCTAAGGAAAGCAGTTCTTCCTTCTCTGTTTGGCGCTTGCAGTAAAGCAGTACTTGAAGAATTCTAAGCTGGGCTCTATGCCTAGGTATCCTTCGAATAAAGCCATAAAGCCAGCTATGTACAAGATACTATTGGGGCCTACGCTATGAGGCTGAAGGCCATAGTAGTCTAAGACTGATTGGAAAAAAGGATGCGGAGGCAAAGACAAACCGCGAGGAGATGTGAGACGAGGAGCACTCGTTCATCGCCGGCGGGATCTGGAGCAGGGTGGCCGTACGCTGACCGCCAGTGGCAGTTCTCCTTTGGTGGGAGGATGCCCTCCTTCCAGCTGCGTGAGGTCCGCGTCGGTGATGGTGGAAGCTGCCCAGTTGCGGGATGATGCTTCCTCTCCCTCTCCTCTGCCTCCGCCGCATCGCCCTCATCGGAGGGCTGGGCATTCTTCTCTGCTTCGATGGAGGTGGCCGCAGAACTTGTCGCCGCCGCCGCGCGAGATGCAGATGCATCCGCGGTGCTCGATCCCCTCATGGCCAGATCTTGTCCCTCCGCCGCCGCCGACGCCGTTGCCGTTGGCTCCCGCGGTTGCATCGGAGCTCTCCATGGGTGGGTGTGCAGGTGGTGGTGGTGGAGCTCGCCGGAGTTCGGAGGGATGGGTGCGAGGAGGACGATGAACAGGAAATGAGCCCGATGGAGAAAATGTTCCCCTTTTATGGGGGCTGCGCGCCGTGATTAGTGCGGTGAGATAACGCTCGCGCGATTTTCGCCACGCGTCCCGCAACGGTCAGTAGTGGGCATCTTCTCCCGCACGCCTCGGAGATCGTGTGCGGAAAAATAGCAGTAATGGCGGCACAACGTCTCTCTGCCTGTCCAGACTGTCGTGGACTGGCTTTGACTGCGGTGACGTCATGACAAGACTCGACGCTGACAGAATCTTTCTGCCAGATTGTTCAAAGTGCAGGAGAGTTCGGCTTAATCCTTAAGGCAGACTGAATGTCTCTTTTGGAATGCTCCAAGCTCTTCTGTCCGCCTTGCGCAAAGGCGAAGCCCGTGTTTCACAAAGGCGGCAAACGAAGAACTTAAACCTTTCCGGGGACTACTGTGGAGGTTATGCCGAACGGTATACCTGCCACGGTGGATAAAACCTGGCCCACCAAGGAGGCCCATCAGATAAAGCCGGAGGGCTTAATGGAGAAGGCCTCATGGGCTTAGGCGCAAGGATAAGCTCTGGGCTGGCTTAGTGAAGTCCAAGACGAAGGCCTGGCTGCGTTCGCCTTAGGGAGCAAGTTAGGGTTTGTTACCGTGTTAGTCTAGGACTCATGATCTAGGTCGGTTAAGGCTTTCCTTGTAGGGGAAGGCTTGGCGCCTTTATAAGCCAGCCTTCCAGCAGCCTTAGGGCAACGCATACAACCTCATTGTAACCTGTACACATATTTGCCTTGAGTGAATTATAGCAGCACGTAGGATCTCGCCACCGTCGTGAGATCCGAAGCTGGGTAAAATCGTGTGTGCAATCCCGTCACTGGAACCCTCCACGTTCTTCCCCACCTCCTCTACGGTACGTATGAATACTTCTAGTAGTTCCGCGTTACCAATACCTCGACAACGCCTGATAGTGCTTCTCAAGTGCACCTGTAACCCACCCCGCCCCCCTTTGTGTGTGTGTGTTTTTCTTTTTATCTCTCCCCTTTGTAAATCCCCGTATTATCTGGTTCATTTGAACCCATCTTGTAGAGGCTGCAAAGCCTCAAGGCAAATTTGAAATATATTCAGGTGGGGATTAACTCCCCCTGGTGAAAATTCAAAAAAAAAAAGTTAGCAATTCCTATCTCCTTCGAGTTGATGCTGGATGTGCCTCGGAGCACAACGCTCATCAGCAATTTATTTTGGCAAGATGAAAAATGGGGAAGAACTGACTCGGGGAGAAGATGATTCAGATGCCGTGAGATTTATTTTGCCACGTGGGGTACTACAAGGCGGGTCTATTTTGTGAGGGGAATAGACCTGGTCTCATAGGATTTTTTGGGTACTTCCAAAACACGCCGCGGCTGCTTCAACCCCGTGGGGCTGCCGTCAACTCTGCCATTGCGCGCGGCGCCGTCCCCTCGCGCTCGTGCACCTGCCAAAGAAGGCGTGACTAACGCCCTGTCCGTCGGTAAGAGGACGTATAATGATAGAGAAGGAGCTATCCACATCATTTAGAGAAGGCAAAAATAAAGTTATACAATACATTATCTCTTATTACCATCCCTAACAATTAATGAGAATTAGTTACGTTTTAGTGAAAAATTGTGTTGTTAAGGGAAGACACGTGGTACAATGGACAAAATAGCCTTTTCTTCATCTCTTAGCTAAGAAAAGGCAGCCTCCCCTTTCTTCATTCTCTCTCCTCCAGCTAGACAAATATCCTACGTGTCAATGCTAAGAGAAGATTGACGTCACCCCATTGTATATGCCCTAAGCCCCCCCCCCCCCCCCCCCCCCCCCCCCACCCTGGCAGGTCGTCGGCCAAGCCGAGTTGGAAGTCCTCCTCAGAAAATCAATTTTAGTGATACCAATCTCTTTCATGCTCTAGTGCTCCCACTTTCAAAAAAATCAATTTTATTGATATAAAAAATTCTACAGAAAAGTGTGAATGTTCACACAGAATGTGTCTACAAACTCCAAAAATTTCAGATCCAAAATCAAAATACATAATGAGAAACAAAAAAGACAACTCTAGCATGCATAGTGTCATAAAAAAGACAAAAAAAAAACAAAAGTGACACTATTCACATATGGATTTGTCTTTTTTGTTTCTCAACGTGCTTTTCGAATTTGAACCTGAAATTTCGGTGGTTGCAAACATATTCCATGTGAACATTCATACTTCTTACTAGTTTTTTTCTGAAACATTTAACTTGATTTTTTTTTAAATGGGAGCATGGATGAGATTGGTATCAGTAGATATTTTCCCAAGCTAGAGCGACAGATTTCTAAGAACTTTGTCAAACATCAAACATGGTGATGTACAACTTTGTGAAACATGGTGTTGTTCCTCATAGACAATGATATGGCTGAACCTGATGCAAAAATCCTTTAAACAGAAAACGAGTGAGGAGCACGGGAAAATATGTAGTGATACCAATCTCATCCATGCTTCCATTTCAAAAAAATCAAGTTAAATGTTTCAGAAAAAATCTAGTAAAAAGTGTGAATGTTCACATGGAATATGTTTGCAACCACCGAAAATTTCAGGTTCAAATTTGAAAAACACGTTGAGAAACAAAAACGATATTCTCCCGCTCTAGCTTATCGAGCACCAGAGTACATAAGGAAGTTTTCCTCCAAAATTCTTTGAATATCATCACAAGCACGTTTGTAGCGCATTAAGCTAATATCGACATTGAGTTAGTACAGTCCTGATGCTTCGAATCTACACTTCTTTTATCGATGCCGTGGTCCATTTCTTTAGAGAAAAGTTGATTGCTACTATCATTTTTTTCCCGACATCATCACAGTACATCGGATCATTTCAGTTCCTACTATCATTTGATAGCTTTCAGTATGTCCAGGTCCTTTTTTCAGAGAAAAGTTTATTCAGGTATTGACACTGAAGAGTTTTTAGCATAAATGAAGTTTCAGTACTTTTGAGCAAACTGCAGTTTCCATGCTTCCAAACAAAATGAACCGACGGAATCAAAACATGAGAGTACGAGGCTCTCAACAAGCCTAGGCGACAAGCTCACCATAGCGGTGAACACCCAAAGGCCCCCTTCTCTGGCCCTCACCAGGTGGGAAACCTCTCCACCCAGTGATTATTCGGGGGGAAAAAACACGGTAGCATTTAACTTGTAATTCAGCACACAACAACACAGAAGGCGGCGACATCTAAGTTTTTTTTTTGAGAAAACGCAAAAGACTTTTGCGTTTCATTATTTTGAAAAGGTAGAGTTTGGTTTACAGTCCTCCAAAGAGGCGATTACAGCTAAGTTGGTATTTCACCAAACGATTTATGCTCAGTAAGGTGACAGCATCTGCATCCAGTGCACAATTTTTAATGGACAACAGCATAAATACAACTGTTACAATTTACAGGTCAAATTCTACAGAAACAAGAAGCTACTCTGCAAAATTACTAATTTAGCTAGTATGTACATAGGCTAAAATGGCTAGTCGGCTACAAAATTGCCAGACCTCCTTTGAGGTGCTCCAGCTAGACTCAATCCTAGGCTCCAAGCAGATCATTGGGTAGACGCAGCAATTGCTAATGAGGAAACTCTACCTCGGTGCTCGTTCAGAATCTTCTGAAATCATTTCTAAATAATGTCCTCCCATGCAAGAATCTATGCACCTTCCTTTCTTGCAAATGAGGTGAAGAGAACATCACCGGGGAGTACAATTGTATTATGGTTGGCATACCGAAGATGGTATTTCCAATTGTTACCATTGACTCCCAGAGATCATCTATTCTTCTCAATGCAGAGGCCACCAGAACTCAGATGCAGAAGAGAAGACCTTGCTATCAAACTCTACCACTGTCTATTGGGATCCTTACATTTTCGTAACCTTTCAGTGTCGCCTCGGTAAATGATTCCAGTGCTTCAAATATTGGAGCCAGACCTGATTTCAGATCAGTAGCACTTGACTCTTGCAATTCTTTCACAGTTTCCTCATGCCTAGCTCTTTGCTCATCCAATCTCGTATGCAACGCATCCAGAGCTACCATGCGGCTATCAACTGCCCGGTCATTGTCAGTTTTGGATAACACTGGTTTTCCAGCTTGAGGATGTCCAGGCAAGCCTTGTCGCTTTTGGTGAGATTTGAGCCTCTTTGAGAAATCTCTCGATAAATAGTCTGATTTCATTTTCTGCTGCAGCTCCTCATCCTGCCGCTCCCACAATACGTGCACGTTAACAGCGAAAGCATCCATTGCATCCACAACAGCACCTTCTGGTATCATTTTCATGGTTTGACACCAATCATTAGCTGTGATGAAAACACCGGGAGCTCCAAGTCTACCAGGAGAGAACGGTGCGATGCCATCCGACGTTTGCTCCTTTTCCTGAGGAAGCCATTTCACTAACCAGCCATTCAGGGTTTCAATATAAGCCTTTTGGGATATGATCCAATTTCTGAAACAGGAACACCAGTTCAAAAGTTCCATTTCCAGTTCCATCGTAACCTTGGAGGAGTTCCTTTCAGGACCACTCTTAGGGATGAGAATATGAGATTTAGTATCAAGTATGGCATGGAATTGCTTCCTGTGGCACTCGAGAATGAATTTCCACATCATGACATGCCTGCATTATATTGAAAACAATTTACTTGTTGTCCACTCACAAATATTTTTACAAATTGAGTGGTGGGATAATGAGATATTTTCATGCGAAATAGATGAAGAAATGATATACCGGCAAGATAACAGTATTCGCCAGGAAAATAACAGCTTAATTTAAGAAAGCAACAACGCAGGAACATGAGAACAAGTCCCCAGCGGAGGAGACCTAATTGTCATAGGCAATGTTGCTATAGCTCAGATGGAAAAATAATAACAATTCTATAACTGTTGCAATACTCAGTAGTGACGTTGCTATATAAAAGATGATATTTGACATATTGTTGTGTATTTTTCTCACGATGGTAAAGTTGATCCGTACAATCACAAAGATCACCTAACTGGATGTCATCCTCAGTCTCACAATGGAGATTATTCTCGGATACTCCTTGCAACTATACTGAGCTAATTTTCTCTTGACATGCAGAGACTATATAAAAGTGGATAATGTATAGATCCATTTTGAGTGCAACTTTGCTAACAATGCATACTTTTAGTGATTATTTTTTAATACCCTACATCTATTGTTGCAGAATGATTTACTAGTAAGTGATGCAATACTTCAGTTGAACAACTAAAGATTTCCTATTAATGAACTAAAGGTAGTAATCCAAGCATTAGTGAACTGTTAGTAATCCAAGCATTAGTGAACTAAAGATTTCCTAATAATGAACTAAAGCAATATGTGTGAACTGTTTTTGTAAAAAAAAAACTCTGCAGCACATATCAAACCTCACTAAAATTTCTAAATGTAAAATCTCTAGAATTATAAATAAAGTGAAAAAGGTGCACTGAACAGCACAGACAGAATGATTGTTTGAATTTAAACGCTTCAAGACTCACTCAACTAGAATAAAAGTGTAGAGCTGGAATTCACATACCCTTGAATAAGCTTAATGAGGTATGGATGTAGCTCGTCATCTCGTAGCATGTGGATCCTCTTGGAAATAACTTTAACTGATCTAATGGCAATATTGATCCTGGTGAGCAGTGTCCTGATTGAGGCCCGTGTGGCATCAATTTTAGATGGCTCCGCACCAGTGGCATCCAACTCTTTTAGGCGCTTCCATTCATTGTCATATGTAATCCTCAACCTTTCTTCCTCCTAAATAATTTATGAATGAAATTCTAATAAGATGGTTACAAAGGGCATGATAAATGTAAAGCGTCACAGCATAGATAGGGATAAAACCAAATTCAACACCACAATGCGGCCCTGCTTTAACCATTTCGAGTCAACAAATGGCTTTCAGTACATACTAGTTTGATAGATGGAAAGCATTAATCACGTCAAATTCGATAGCACTATCGAATTGGGTATATTGAGAGTAGATCAATATCGGTTTTCAGATGACGACAGGAATTAAGACACACTTCATATAATGAAAAGTAGCATACCATAATCTCCTTATGAAGTCTTTTCTCCCACACATACAACCTATCCATTATTGAAGAAAGGGTATTAATTTCAATATTGCTGGCACTATCGATTCTGTTATTTGAATTCTGAACTCTTCTGGATGGACTTATTGCTGACTGTTCCATGTTCTTCAGCGGCGGCTCAGAAATGGAAGAAAACAGCAGGGCAAAGGTCCCCATCATCCGTGAAAATATCACTGCATCAAGGGTTAGGGTCAAGTTATTTAACCTAGTAAGAAATATTCTTGCAGAAAAGAGCAAGCAATGTGAGGAAGAATCCCTTTCCACAGATCAATATAACTACTTGTTAGAAGAAACAGCACAATACTATATCTCCTATATCAACCCTAGAAATGATCCATCGGTGCTATAACTTAGTCGATTTGAGCTTGCATTGGGGTCTGATGCTGTTAGGAATACGGAGCACACTTGCAGTGCCATAACAATAGAACATGTATTTAGTATTAACAAAATGAAAAGGAGAAATGTACTCACATTTTAAGACTCTACTCTTCGGCCTATACCGAAAACTCCCGACCTCAAGGATCCTTGCCACATCCTCTCCACAGGCGACCACCGATTTGAACTGCTCCTTTATCTCCTCCACAACCTCTGCAACATCTCTTGTCCCAAAGCTCGGCAGCGGCACATCCTCACCGACTACCATCGAAGAGTGCTCCTCTGAGCTTACCCTCTGCACCTTCCCCTGATCGTCAACAACCGGCACCGCCCCTCCTGTTCTAGCACTGGCATTGGCATTGGCTTTGTCACAGTCACAGCTGCACACACTCTCGTCCCCTGACCCGAGAACCGAAGAAGTACCCACGCTCTCGATCTCACACTCCTTGTGCTCCATCGACACCTTCACCTTGGCACTGACATCCGCATTGTCGATCCGGTTGGACGCGGTGCTCTCCACCGCCTTCCTTGCCTTGAGCTCTGACATCCGCATCGACTCCTGCTCCGTCTCCTCCTCCAGCTCCGGGATCCCTTCCCTTTCCCTCACCTCGCTGGAGTTGGGGCTGCTGGAGAAGGACACATTTCCGTTGTAGTACTGCGGAATCTCCTGGTTGTAGGAGTCGAACAGGTTGAAGAAATCCCACGACGACGCTTCCGCCATCGGCATCGGCGGCGGTGGCGCCGGAGCCGGAGCCGGAGCCGCCGCCTCCCGGGCACGGTCCCCCTCCGGAGGCGCCGGGACGCCGTACATTGGGTTGGTGTACCCGTAGTCGTACCCCGTGTAGGAAGGCACGTTGGTGGCGAAGTTGTTGTAGCCGTAGGGTTCTTGGTACACCGTGTTCGCCTGTGCCGAACTGGCCTTCATGTAGTGGTAGTTGGGGACTGCGACACTTGGGAACGACGGGTAGGAGGGGCCGTAGGAAGCCTGCTCCCATGGCATTTCTCGCCTGCTCTCCCATGGCATTTCTTGCCTGGCCTCCCATGGCATTTCGGGCCTTCCATTCCACGGCATTTCGAGCCTGGCGCCTCCAGGCTCCGGGATTTGGCGCTGTTGAGCCGGCGGCGGGATCTCGGCGCGGACGCCGTGCCCATACCCGGGATCGTCGCAGGCGCAGTCGTCGTCGGCGGAGTCGGGATCGGAGTCGGAGGCGTCGGAGTGGAAGTGGAGGTGGGAGTGGCCGGAGTCGGTGTGGGGAGTGGAGCTGGACTTCTTGGGCTCGTCCGGTTCGGAGGGGGGCAGCGTGAGCACGGGCGACCCGGGCGGCGAGGCGGCGTGGTGCTCGTGCGCGAACCGCGCGAGCGCGTCGGCCACGCGCGGGAGCGCGCGGAAGTAGGCGGCGTGCGCGGCCGCGAGCGCGGCGCGGTGGTCGCCCGCCGCGCGCATCAGGTCGCGCCGCTCCCGGCAGAGCGCGGCCACGGGGGAGACGTCCGCCGCGTCCAGCCGCGAGCTCCGGCACCCCATCGTCCGCCCCCTACAGCGCCCTACGCCCTCGGCCGCCGCGGCATTGCCCACAGCCGACGGCGCCAAGTGGGTGTTCGCCGGAAAGAATGGAAACGGAAGAAATGGGCGGGAGCAACCGGGCAAGGTGGCGTGGACTCGTGAGCAAGGAGCGGAAGAGGAGCGGTGCGCGCGCGCGACGGGAGCGTGGCACGGCACGTGGAGGAGCTGCGCGCAGGTACGTTTATTATTGAGCAGGCACTGACACTGGCAGTGGCAATGGCAATGACTGGGGGTTAAAGCAGGTGCAATGAACTGCTCATTCCAGTACAGCAGCAGCAAAAGTGCTTGCTCTTGGCTCACATCACCGGAAAGATGTCTCGGCGGTGCCGGAGACGAGGAGGGGCCATGGATTATTGGTTCTACAAGGACTGATCGCTCTTGGAGGCGACGGGGAGGAGGTCCAAGGAGGGAGAGGGGACTGGGGTTTTGTTACTGCTCTGCTCTGGTAAAAATTGGGAGATGGTGTTTTACGGTGGAGAGAGAGGGGACAGAGATTGGAGGACAACAGGCGAGTTTCAGTGCAGCAGGAGTAAATCATTGCGTTTACTCCCGTTTCTGTGCGTGATGGTGACAGTGTAGTAATGCTCTCGCCTGCACTCCTCCTGCAGAGTACTCCTACATGCGTTAAATTTGTGTTCCGAGCCAAATCTGGCGCGATCATTCGCTCTGAATGCTAATGAACTCACCCGTTTATCAACCCTTATTCAGAGATCTTCGCCACGGTCCTACTTAAGCAGCGTCTGTCAGAGAGATTATTCGGGTGTCTACCTTACTGTTTTCATCCTGTTCCATGTAAAAATACTTGAACAGTTTATTTACCGAAATTCACAGAGATTGATGGGCAGATCAATTGTAAGCCCATCACCCAATTAATCTGCAGAGTTAGCATTTAAAGACCCTCATCGTGCAAAGGCCGCCGTAGCACTGATGGTCAAAGATTCTGTCCTAAACCCCATCCTCACTCACTCATCACTCACGCGCGCACACATGACACATCTCGCTAATGGAGCATCACGTGGCTCTTTAGTGCGTATCGAGGACGAGAATTCAGTAAATCCAAGACCAGGGTAAGTGCAGAAACTCCCATGACTACTCAACCTTTTTTTTTCCCAAAAAATGACTAGATCTATTATAAAATTAATCAAAGTACACTCAAACATAGTACTCCCTCTGATCCTATTTAAGTGTCGTGAGCTGTATATAAATTTATATGGAGCTATCTCACTTCTCGCGTCAATTTTTTTAGGATCGGAGGGAGTACAAATTATATGGAATTTTCCACAACACCGAACGATCACAGCCACCAACGCGCGGTTATTGCCGCTCCCATAAGATCATACTGAAGCCGGCGTGATCTTGAAGCCGGCGTGATCTTGTCGATGAAGCTAGCTAGAGTTACGTGTACTGGCGCGGGGAGGAAGGACAACACGACGGGACGACTGGATGAGTACTGTGGTATGGCGCCATGGGCCATGGCTGGCTCGCCGGCCGTGTGCGGTATGAGGAAATGGCGTCTTTCCGATGGTGGCAGCTTCAGTGAATGCATGCATGGCGGACGGGCCCGCCGCCACCCGCGATAATGGAAGTCTGCAGCTGCAGGAGGAGCGTAGCGCGCGATGGAGGTTTTACTGTTTACGGATGGAACTGTTGTTCGCGCTGAACGATCTCGTCGGAGAAGGCAGCGCCAGCGCGGGGAGTTGCTGGTGGCGGTGACAACTCGGGAGTCGGGAGCTTTTATCTTTTTTTTTTTAGTTTACTCGGGACCGTTGTCCAATGTCCATGCTCGTCCTCATCGACCTGTTTGCCATTGCGGGAGGTTTTAGCACATAACACCACTTGTTGGGACATTTTTTGCACAAAACCAGAACCCTAGCTCTTTTTTGCACATAACACAAGTATTTGGGGTAATTACTTGCAGAGAACACAAAAACGCTATTAGCTCGTTTGACCACTAACTAGTTGACGTGCACGTGCAATGCACGTAACCAACCATTGCAAACATTAAATATAAATAAAAAATAAAAGCAATTTAATACATAATACAAATGTTAGAAATTTAGTTAGTCATACTACAAGCAAAATAACATTGCTGAAAAATCCCATGCAATTGTTTGATACATATGGAGACTAATATGGATACCGATAATCATGGAGCGCCGGCTGCTAGTGCTCCTTCCCCTGCGGCTTCTGGTGGTAATGCTGGTAATGTGGGTTTCCAGACTGCTGCTCTTGGAATGGTTGGTTCTTGTTCTAGCTGGCATGGAAATCCCTCTGGTGTGGAATGTTCTCTGTCAAGTCCTGCTAAGTCTCTACCTGATAGATTGCTGTCTGATCAGATAGATGATGGGGGTATGGGATTGGGAACCTCCTGCTCATATTGATGTTGAAGAGCTTGACAGTTTTGCATTGGCTCAGTTGGGTGAGAGAACCCCCAATATGGAGTATTGTTCTCAGCTGCTTAATGATTTCCATGATGATTCTGAGGAAGACCAAGATGAGGACAATGAAGACAATCAAGTGGAGTGCTTGGATCAGGAGATTTGTGATCAGTTGGGCAGTGTAAAGAAGGCTTTGCTTCCCTTCCTGGATGAGGCTTCTCAGTCTCCTGAGGTGCCTGTTCCGCTTGTGAAGAAATCTAAGTGGGGTCCTACTGTGGCTGCAAGGAGGAGTTCAAGGCTTAATAGTGATGTCAATATTATTGAGAAGGCTAAGGAGTACCAGATGAGGAGGAACCTTGAGGTGCCTACTTATTTTAAAGGTAACTCCTTTGCTGTTCTTGGAACTACTTCCCTTGTTGATATGGCTACTTCTGTTGATTTATCCTTTGGTGACACTCAGGAGGAGAAAATGGCTAATGCACAATTATTAATTGATAAATAAATTCTTCTTAATCATAAATTTGCTGTGGACAATCCTGAATCTGTGTTACCAGTTAATTTAGATATCTCCGCTGATGATCAATTGCTTGATCAGCCGGCCCCTTTTTCGTCTCATAAGACCATGAGTGGTATTCCTGATTCTGATCAGTTACCTGATCCAGAATCTGGATTTCATATTACCCCATGGACTGTAGTTAGAAGTAGGAAATCAAAAAAATATATCCATGATAGGGGCGATTTGGAACGTTAGAGGCACAGGTAAAACTGGCCGCAAACAATCTATTGCTGACCTGATCGCCAAATTTAAACTTGAGTTTATTGGCCTTCAGGAAACTAAATGTGAGAAGTTTTCGATTTCTTTTCTTAATTATATCTCTGGTCGTTGGGATTTTTCCTGGCTAGAGTTACCTGCCAATAAAACTGCTGGTGGTATTTTGGTGGGTTTTAGGGATGATTTGTTTGATATAATTAGTCATTCCTGTCATAAGTATTGTATGTCTGTTGTTGTGTTGGATAAAAGGGAGAATTTCGTGTGGCAACTTGTGGTGGTCTATGGTACTCCATATTATGAATTTAAGATGCAGTTCATTGCTGAACTTCATGATATTATGGAGACTAGTGTTGTGCCTACTCTTATTGGGGGGATTTTAACTTGGTTAGAAGTAGTTCTGATAAGAGTAATGGTGTTATTAATAATAATTGGGCCTTATTGTTTAATGACTGGATTAATAAATGGGCCCCGATTGACTTGAATTTGTCTAACAGAAGTTTTACCTGGTCTAATAATCATAATAATCTGATTATGGCTACTCTGGATAGATTTCTGGCCAGTACTGATTGGGGGAATTACTTCCCCCTCACTACTGTTAAAGCTCTGCCTAAACCAGTTAGTGATCATTCCCCCATCCTATTGGATACTGGGACTGATCATTCTCCTCCACCTAAACTTTTTCGCTTTGAGAAATGGTGATTGGAACATCCTGATTATATTGCTTTAGTAAACGAGGTTTGGAACACTCCTTGTATATTTACTGAAGCAATTGATATTTGGCAGTTTAAATTTCGGCTGCTTAGGAAGAAAAGTAAGGGTTGGAGTATTAATGTTGAAGCAGCTAAGAAAAAATTAAAAAATGATCTTATTCAGGAATATGATATCCTGGATACCTTTGCTGAATCTAATTTGCTAAATGATGCTGAAAAATTGAGAATGTCTCAAATTCGAGGGGTTCTTGATAATATTTTGAAACAAGATGAAATTAAAGCGTGGCAAAGGTCTAGGGATAGATTTATTTCTGAGGGTGATCGTAATACTTCCTATTTCCATGCTATTGCTAGCCAGCGGAGAAGGAAGAAAAACATTTCTGTTTTGGATGGACCTACTGGTCCAGTGGAAACAAATAAAGAGATGTTGGAGGTGGCTTCTAATTTTTATAAGAAGTTGTTTGCTAGGGAGGATAAGTCTAGTGTTCACCTAGGGGATCATTTCTGGACCCTGAGGATTTAATTACTGATGAGGAAAATGAATTGCTTCAGAAGCCTTTTTCAGAAGAGGAAATCAGGAAAGCAATTTTTGATTCATATGCAAATGGTGCTCCAGGCCCTGATGGCTTTTCCTTTTTGTTTTATCAGAGGTTTTGGAACCTTATTAAAAATGATTTGATGCGTTTAGTTAGAGATTTTGAATCTGGCAATTTAAATGTGTCCAGACTCAATTATGCTATTATTACCTTGATTCCTAAAGAGCAGGATGCTAGGGATATGAAGAAGTTTAGACCTATTAGTTTGGGTAACTGTAGTCTAAAAATCATTTCAAAAGCCATTACGAATCGGATTTCTCCGATTGGTAATAGGATTATTGCTAATAATCAGACTGCCTTTATTAAAGGCAGATTCATTTTAGAAAGTGTTGTGGCTGCGCAAGAGCTCATTCATGCCGCTCACTCTAGGGGTGAAAGTGCTCTGGTTTTGAAACTGGACTACGAGAAGGCTTATGATAGAGTTGACTGGGAGTTTTTAGATGAAATGCTCTGCTCGAGAGGTTTTGGTCCAATTGTTAGAGGTTGGATTAAAAGTCTCCTTGTGGGTGGGTCGTTTTGTGTGAGGATAAACGACCTTAATAGCTCCTTTTTTAAAGCTGGTAAAGGGCTGAAGCAAGGGGATCCCTCTTCCCCAATTCTGTTTAATCTTGTTGCTGATGTATTTACCAAAATGCTTTACAAAGCTGCTCGTTTGGGTTTGATTGGGGGCTTATTGCCTCAAATCATTCCAGGGGGTATCATCAGTCTTCAGTATGCTGATGATACCATCCTATTTTTGGAAAATAAAGAACACTTTGCTAGGAATATGAAGTGGTTCTTGTCTTGCTTTGAGGGCATGTCTGGCATGAGAATAAACTACCATAAATCTGATCTGATGACAATTCATGTAGAGCCTGCTCAGGCTAACATTTTTGCTCAAATTTTCTGTTGTAAGTTGTCTTCCTTTCCTTGCAAATATTTGGGTGTGCCTTTGCATTATTCCAAACTAAAAAAGGAAGATTTTCAACCTGTGATTGATAAAACTATTAAAAGGTATGGGGGCTGGAGGGGTAAATTGTTGAATTATAAGAGCAGGCTTGTCCTACTTAAGGCTTGCATTGCTAGCATTCCCATGCATTTACTTTCAGTAATCAAGTTTCCTAAGTGGGTGATTAAAGCCATTACTTCTCAAATGTCTAACTTCTTGTGGAGTGACGTTGAGGATAAGAAAAAGTACCACCTAGCTAATTGGGACATGGTTTGCCTTAAGCAGGAATTTGGTGGTCTTGGTGTACAGAATTTGCGTGATTTTAACCTTTGTCTCTTAGCCTCTTGGATCAAAAGATATCATATGGATGATAACAAAATCTGGAGGCTAAT
Organism: Poa pratensis; assembly: GCA_947311845.1. NCBI lineage: Eukaryota > Viridiplantae > Streptophyta > Magnoliopsida > Poales > Poaceae > Poa > Poa pratensis. The sequence continues at coordinate 25,674,378 of CAMZMU010000067.1, forward strand.
TGTTGATCACAAGTATGATTTGTCTCCCAACATTTTGTGTGCCCAACCTACCCCATGTTCTCCTTTTTGGAAAGGTGTTATGTGGGCAGCTAGTGCTGCTAAAATGGGTTTTAGATGGCGTGTGGGATCAGGTGAAAAAGTGCGGTTCTGGAGTGATGTCTGGGTGGGCAATTGCAGTCTTGCTATTCTTTTTTGGGACCTGTTTGTTATTGTTAATGAACAGGAGTGTACCGTTGCTCAGGCCTGGGATGGGGTAGATCTAAAGTTCACCTTTAGAAGATGCGTCTCTCCTGGTCTGTTCAATAGATGGCTGGAGCTGTGCCAACTAGTTAGCACGGTTGTGCTCAATTCTGAGGAGGATATGCCTTTGTGGGCTTATGAATCCTCTGGTACTTACAGCGTGAGTTCGTTTTATGCTATCATCAACAATAGAGGGGTTGTCCCTGTTCATACTCCAGCTGTCTGGAAGTTAAATGTGCCTCCTCGAGTTCATGTTTTCTTGTGGTTACTTGCTAACAATAAAATCCTTACTAGAGACAATTTGGCTAAGAGGAGAACTGTTGATGATCAGACTTGTTTGTTTTGCTCTGAACCTGAGTCATGCCACCATCTATTCTTTGATTGTTTTGTTGCTAAACTTATCTGGCCTGTCATTTCTGATATGGTTGGAGTAGATGTTGGTGCTGATTTTGAATCCGTGGCTCGGTGGTGGTTGAGCAATAATAAGAATGCGGCCGTAAACGTAGTGTGTACTGCGGTTTTATGGGCGATTTGGAAATTGCGTAACGATTTGTGTTTTCAGGGAAGAACGTGGCCTGGAGTATAGGATATATGGAGAAGGATGGCTGCGGATCTGCATCTCTGGAAAATTCTCTCCAAGGATGCGGTAGCCGCTTTGCTGGAAAGAAACGTTCTGCTTCTGAACAAGATGCGGGGAGAATTGCTTCGCATCGCCTGGACATGATGTTCAAAGTCCCCAGGATTGAAGCCCCGGAAGAAGCTGTTGCAGAACGAGCTGCGTTTGATGTCAAACAAGCAGAGGCGTGCCGTTTGATGATAGCGAAGTTCTGTGGGGTTTGAGGATGCTGGCTTTGCTTGTGGTTAGGCAGTCTCCATTCCTCCAGTTCTAGTCTGTCCTGGGAGTGGATGTTTTTCCTTTCAGTTTGGAGTTGAGCTTGTGCTCTCTGTCTTTCTGTTATCTGGCTCGCTGTGTGGGCGAGTCCCGTGATCATGCAACTCTGTTACTGTGGTGATAAGTTTCAATGAAACTGGGGGTAACCCTTTTATCTAAAAAAAAAATTGTTTGATACATAGTTATTATATGCCTTACAGATTCTTGGTCACATAAGATTCTCATATGCTTCGTTCCTCCTCCACGTTTTAAGATTCTTATGATATAATTAAGTATATCTATTATAAGGAATATTGACTATTGTATTTTTTAGTTTGCAATTTTTTTTTATAGAATACTTAGTATTATATAAAAAATCTTTTGTAAAAAAAGAAAGGAATAGATAATTAAATAATAAAATTGCAAAAAAGGAGAACTAATTAAAAAGATTTGGTTTTTCTTTTCCCACCCTTATGGCCTTTCTATCCTTCTAATCGAATTCCGATAAAGGCCTAGGCATTATGTCGGTCTAATTCCGCCTAACTCGTAAGAATACTCGCGAGGGCAAAGGGATACCGTGCAAGAAGCAATAATAGTTTTATTTGAAAGAATCTATATAAATAATTCATTTGATGAAAAATCCCTAGTGAAAGTAATTTCTTACTAATACACCTTTTAGTACAAGTCAGTCTAGCGTTTCAATTATCTTGTTCGGTGCCCGTATGTCATCTATGAAAAGATTACACCATTTTCTTACCATGAAGATTAACAGTCGAGGGTGCTAAATCTTTGTGTTACCGGAGCCTATCCCCACCGTCTTAGGCAAAACCATATCGCAGCTGTCAGGCAGTGAGGCAGCCACCGTAGCAAATAGGACACCTCACATTCTCCGGTAGAAGTCCAAAGAAAGGATCGGTTCAATCAATTACCCTAAGTGCCTAATTAGATACCGCACAGAGACCCGAACGACCGACACCGCTGAGCTCTCAAACAGTGTTTTGAGAGTCGTCTTCACCTTTCCTTCTTCCTTGCCGGCTCGCTACCCGCTCCTCTCCGGCGGCGACGCCGCTAGGTGTGGATGCGGATGCGCAGCGCGGTTTGTATATAGTAGGTGTAGTTTTTGGTTAGCCTCTGTGCTGATGTTAGCTTGTATGGCTTCTTTCTTCTTTCTCGACTGGACGCCGGTGACTCGCGGCGACGACGGATCCAATCCTCTTCTTCTCTGCAAGATCGATCCATGGTGGATTTCTTGCGGATTTGAAGGTGGACACGGTCGATTCAATAAGATCGCTCGCTGTATCGCCTTCTCTGCAGATCAAGAGCTGCGAGATGCTGCTTATGTTCCTCTGGCCGGCCGTGGAGGCGAGGGGAGGGCATGGGTTGATGATTTCTGCTCTCGATCTGGCGGAGTCATGGGGTTCTTGTCGCCGGTGCTCACGAGCGGCTCCTGGCGCGCGGCGGTGGAGATGAGGCAGCTCGTCAAGCTCCAGTGGAGGGAGGCGACGGCTGGTTTCGTTTCTTCGGCAACCTCCTGCATAAAGCTCGGTAATCGTGGCTTCAGCGGCGACAGCAAGGATCTAGGTATTTCCTCTGTTTCTCGTCTTGGTGGCGTTGGAAGAGGGGTGATCTATGTTCCGGGCTGCTGGCTTCTGAAACCGCACCAGGGGAGCAAGGAAGCAGCTCCTTGGAGGTCATCCATGGCGGCTTTTCTTCGGCGGCCATCTCCTATGGTTGAAAGGCAACCCCTCCGCCCACTGTTCGTCGGCTACGGCTTCTTCCGGCCGGCGACTGGTGGTCTTCACCAACCTCCAGGCCTTTGTGCCATTTCGGAGGCCCTCAGGCTTTGTTGCAGCTGGCTCCCGGTGATCATCTCCAAGTGGTTCGTCCCCGGCGGTGGTTCACTTGGCTGCGGCGACCTTCTGCGATGCAGTGACGATGGAGCCGGACCCAATTGATTTTCTCTGAATATTTTTAGGGCCGTTGTTGCAAATTGTAAGGACTGGGATGTAATTTCTATTTTCTTTCGGTCCTCTGTGTATTCTGTCACTGCAAGGAATATAAACTTCTAGGTCCCTCTGGGACCGTCCCCTGTTCAAAAAAAAAAATCAATTACCCTACTGTAGCTAGCTGCACGACACCTCTTCTTCCTCTCTCTCTGTATTATCTCTCCACCGAAACTGAGCTCCTACACCATGGCTCGGACCAAAGATCGTAAACATCAGGGATTAAGGAGGAGAAGCGGAGATGCTCCCTGTAGACAAATTCCCTTGCATCATGGTTATGGTGGTTGTCGACTCTATCAATGGCCCGACGGCAGCGACGGATTTACTGCAGCGGCATCCCTACTGGCATCCATCGGCAACGGCGAGCGGCAAGCAGGGCTGGGATGAGGCGAAGGACCTGCATACCCAGAGGCGCGTCGTCGGACGCGGCGCCATCATCTCGCCGGGGCACACTGAGCCTGTCGGCACCTGATGTCCCTACTGATGCTAGAGAGGAAAAATTATCCGGACCATAGGAGGCCAAATTCATCCCCAATCAGATATAAATATCCCCAAGCACTCAAGGTAAAACGCGGCAGGCTGCCACGATACCGCCCCACATCCTCTCGGAGAAAAACAAGATCGACGGGAGGAGATGCTGGGATGCGGCGGCGTGGAATTCCAGTTGCGAGTGCCTGCCGCAGGCTTGGCGCCGTTGGGAGGTGTATCTCCGGCATGGATCCGGCGCAGGGATAGGCTGTCGGCGGCCAGCGGGTGGCTAGGGCGGAGATCGATGACCGGGGCGCGCGAGGAGGCGGTCGGCCTAACTCAGGGAAAGACAAAAATAACGATTCGGAGATGAGTGGCAATTTAGTAGTATTATGTGATTTAGTGGGAGGGTAAAACGGGAAAAATCGGACATTGTTGAGTTGTCAAATATTGGGACGATCTGAGCTGTTTGATCGGATATTGAACGGTCCAGATTTAAAGTATCCCAACAAGTTTGCTCTTTTAATAGTAGTATAGATTAACAAGCTAGACCCACCCGTCAGGACGCCACCGTGGCAGTGACGTGGCTGATTGGGCTTTACAGCCGAACTCATCGTTCAGGTTCGATCAAATCGAACAGATCCTTGCCTCGTCCGGTCGAGGGTTTTCAGCGGCGGCGGCAATAGCCATCCAGCATGCGACCCGCCGACGGACCCGACGACAGCCGTGGGGGCGGCGGAGATGCAGCGCGGATGAAAGGCGCGATGGATGGGAGCGACTGCGGGGGGGACGGCAGCGCACCGGCGTTTCACGGGCTGGTAGCGGAGGCGGCCATCATGGGAGCCGGCGACGGCAGCGGACACGGCCACGCGCCGGCGACGAGTACACCGGCCATGTATTCAATTCAGCATGGCTGGCTGCAGCTTCACAGGAGACATCCAGAATTTTACAGTGGATTGTAGAGATAACTCGATTTGGCACTGCGCCTGGGAAATTCAACATAGCACTGCGCCTGGGAACCTGAGTTCAAACGGAATTTTAATATAGCACTGCGCTTGTTCAAAAAAAATATAGCACTGCGCCTGGTCTTTTTTTTTGAGAATTCCTGGTCTTACACAGTACAGCTGTAGTATCTGAACTCACGCACAACTCACACCACACACACTCAACACCACACGCACGCCACCTGTGCGCAAGCTAGACCTAACCAGACTATACTAAGCTTCTGGGCCCCGTGAGCCTAAACCTACCGGGAAACCCCTGCGGTGGTGGGTGCACCACAATACCTCTGATCGAACCACGGTGGAAATGGCCCAGAAACAGGAGCCGAACACTGTTCACGTGAAACACTGTTCACGTGAACAGTGCCGCTCGGGTGAGGCAACCCGGAATTCGCTCCCCAGGAGTCGAACTCGCGAGCGGGCCTGCATGCCACTGCATGCGAAGCCACCGCGCCACAGGCGCGTCCTCGCACTGCGCCTGGTCGGTTTGGCTGAAGTGCTCGTCGCCGGCGTAGTGCTACTCCCGAGTCTGCGCGCCACCCGCACCACCAGTCCAGCCTGAGTTGCGCGCCGCCGCCCGCGCAGCCATTCCCACCTCATGCGACGCCGACCCGCGAGCTGACTCCCTCATCCCTGCCGGCGGCGCGCCGCTGCTCCAGCTAGCAGCCGTCACCAGTCGTGGGTTCGCATGGTGGCGGTGGCTGTCTCCGCCTCTCCCTTGAAACTGGGTTGAACCAGACCAGTTCGTCGGTGGAAGTAGTCTCGATCTGCCACGGTGGCATCCTGAAGGGTGGGTCCAACTTGTTAATATATGGTCAAACGAGCTAATGGCGTTTTTTGTGTTCTCTGCAAATAATTACCCCAAGTACTGGTGTTCTGTGCAAAAAAGAGCTAGGGTTGTGGTTCTGTGCAAAAAATGCCCCAACAAGTGATGTTATGTGCTAAAACCTCCCATTGCGGAGTTGTCGGCCTTGAAAGGAAATGTGAACGTTGGGCTTTATGTATCCCAGCTGTTCAGACGAGAATCTGGCCCGCTACGCCTTCACTGACTTCTCCAACAACAGGCTGACGGATGGGCTATGCAGCATAGCCCATGATCTTGTATATTTTTTTGGTACTCCCTCCGTTGTGTTTGATGTAAGCTGTATAGTTTTTTTTTTGAAGAAAAATCCATAATATAAGGTGCATTTTCTATTTATGAACGATTTGACCCATCAAAAAATGAGATCTAGTCTCAAAAGAAGGAATTAACGGATTGTATTCATTTTGTGCCTATTAAGAACTCATCTCGCACTATTTTTTCCAAAAAAAATGACACCACAGTATACAAAATATTCATGTCTTAATATTCGTGCAGAAAACTATACACCGTACATTCAGAAAACGGGGGGGAGTATCGTTTAATATTTTTCTATCTAGGGAAAACAATTACTTGTTTGGTATAAACGAAAAATATTTAAATCCAGGGAAATATTTTAGTATATTTGAACATTGTATTAAATGCACGAACATAAAAAAATGTCATTCAAAAATAGTTCATATATCTCGAAAAATATATTTCCGTTTACTAAAAAACATATTCACAAGTTTGAGAAAATGTTTTGAGGAATAAAAGGTTTAAATAAAAATCCTAAAATGCGATTTCTAGAGCACGCCTAGCTTGATGATGAGCCTAGGCATTGTTACTCATGCTGATGCATGCCATCCTACCGCGATTGAAGGAAGGGCTGGCTGCATATGAACAATGGCTGAGCTTGGCTCAACTAACGGGGGGCTAGGGGGGAGGGGGAGGGGGCGTAAATGGAATTATTAGAAAAAGGGAACCCTTTGCAAAGGTCATCGCACGCTCGCTCTTATCGCGCCAAGTGTCCTGTTTTTGCAGTCCCCCGTGGTTCGGTTATTTGCATGTCCGCGGAATGAAAGTGGGTAGGATAAGAGATAAAACGATGCGGGAGGTGGGAGTAGCAGTTTCCCTTTTTTTAAAACCGGATTTTCAAAAGAAAATATCTTGAGAACCGTTTGTCCCAAATACGAACCGTTTTTATTTTTGAGCTCCTTGTATCGAGATATTCAAACCTATATCCCATGTTGATAGGTTTTGAGAATATTTTTCTTACACTTGTATTCCCTGTTCTATGTACTTTGCACACCGTCTTCTGTGTGCTCTCTACTCTCTTTGTAATCTGTACACATTCTTTCTATGTAATTTGTACACATTCTTTCTGTGTACTTTGTAATCTCGGTTCTCCTCACTGGAAGTGACCTTTGGGAAGATAGTCTTTTCTTAATTACCGTAAAAAAATCACCAACATTCAACCAAGGCACGTAAAGTATTTATTCTTGCATGGTAGGAAGCGGGAAGCGTTTTTTTTTTGCTCAGAACTTTACTGATCCTGCTGATTTAAAAAAAATGAAAATATATTTATGAGTTTCCCCACCCCACACAGATGTAGCCCACAACAGTGAAAAAATCAACTTCAAGTGCTTTGTATTCTGGTCCACACAAAAATGATAAATCTGATAATTGGAGATTTAAAAATATGCATATTGAGATTCATACTTTTATTATTTTGTGTAGCCCAGAATACAAAGTATTTGAGATGATATTTGTCACGTTTGTTGAGTACACTAGTGGCTACATCTAAGTTTTTTTTTAATTTTTCGTGCAACTTCTAAATATTATTTTTTATCTTTTCAAAATGTCAGATCACCGGATCTTGGGAGTCCGAAATATCTTCTCTTGATAGGGAGTTTCTTTTGTTATCTATATGGGGAAAAAGAAATTACGGTCAAAAGAAGGAATGCATTGCAAAGCACGAGCCGCACGACGGCACGAGGCGTCCTTCGCCTTTATCTTGCTCCGTCAATTACATCTTCTTGTGGACATTGTTAGAATACGTGTACGTGTTAGATTAGGATTCTAGAGTTATCTTGTACTCCAAGTGTATTGGCTTCTTGGCCCCCAAGTCTTGTACTCATTATATACCCTGCGAGGGTCAGATCAATACACAACAACCAATATTAGGGTTCTGATGCTCTTCCTCTCTTCCCTCCCACAGTCACAGCGGGAGTGGCATGGACGCAAGTGACGACGCGGACGCTGCTGACTGGAGTTGTTGCCGATGTGTTGTTATAGACGTTGTTGTTGATGTCGATGTCGAGATAGCCGGTCGTGATGTAGCCGTGGTCGATGTTGTTGTAGCCTTTAGCGCCGGAGGCGCAAAAAATTGCGCGGTGTTGTACGTATTGTCTTAGGTTTTGTGCAGATATTTGCGGCGGCGGCAGGAATCTTGGTCATAGTGCTGCGGCGGCAGGATCTGCGGTGGCGGCGGGTTTTTGTATCATTCTGCGACGGCGGCAGGGTTCTGCGGCGGCGGCGGGTTTTTGTGCGGCGGCAAAAGACCACGTGGATGTAGACCTTGACGATGATCGTGTTGGCGATGTAGAACTCGACGAGGATCTTGATGTAGTTGTACAACTCGTCGATGTGCTCGGCTCGGTGTAGTTCGGCTTGATGCAGCGTAGACGGGTCGGCTGGATGTAGACGGCGGCGCGGAGGACGCTGTCCACTTCGTGTGGCTCAAACTGATTTGGTCGTGGAGTCGTAGCAGATTGATCGTGCAACCTGCATGCATGTACGTACCATATCTTGATCAGATCATAGCGGTGCTGCATTGCCAGGCAGATGTGCCCAGCTGCCTTGTGCATGCCTCTCGGGTGCTCCTGCGCATGCATGACCGCGCCTCCGACGCGTGCGCTGCTGCCATCGGCGGCGGCTCCTGGCGCCCGACATTCCGCGAGGGGACGCGATCTGTCTGACGCGCGCGTGTAGAGCAATCTTCTCTGCGTGTTCGCCGCCAGGATGCTCGCAAGATGTTGATCTTGATGCCGATTTCTGCCTGATTTCGCTGGACGAGGATCTTGCGGTATGGGGATTTATTTTGTGGCTAATTGGATCTAATATAAGGATTGGGAATTTCGGAAATCTAGTCTAATTTATGAACTCGAAATTAAATGTAAGAGCCGATCCGATCTTTGATCGAAACCGGGTGCCGCGCCTCCAAGGAGAGATTGATCTCCCCGGGGGCGGCCCGCTGCGGAAGTGTTTAGAACCCTAAGATCGGCGTCATGAGACTAACCGCTCTGATACCATGTAAATTGTGAGAACAATCGTTACCCATTAGGGTTGATCGGGTGCGTGTTATATGAGACAGGAAAAGCTGTGGCGTTACAAGGAGGCATATATGAGGTGGAGTACGTAGTTGATGATGACGGAGAGGAGGAACGACAAATGCGCAAGACTTTAAATCCAATCGCAATCGTTCGATTCACTACCGCTACGACTGAGGGGGGGGGGGGGGGGGGGGGGGGGAATGTTAGAATACGTGTACGTATTAGACTAGGATTCTAGAGTTATCTTGTACTCCAAGTGTATTGACTTCTTGGACCCAAGTCTTGTACTCATTATATACCCCGCGAGGGTCAGATCAATACACAACAAACACTATTAGGGTTCTACAGTTTTCTACAGACATGATTGTATAATTTACTCATACGTGTGATGGAGCACCCTTTTCTCCTTCTACCTTGAATCAAACAAATTTGGATGCATATCAAATCCTATAGGATTAGAATGTCTACTAGAAGGAGAGGGCGCGCTTCACTTGGCTGTTTTGCTAACCTGGTCATTCTTTGACATTTGCGGGATTGCTAATGCGTCGGTGATGTAGGGCGTGTTTGGTAGGCTGCAGCCCCAGGGCCAAAGTTGGTGGACACTGAAAACAAGAGCATCTTTCACCTTTTTACAGCCATTTGCATCCAACCAAACAAATTGGGTCTCAAGTTGTGGTCAGCACGCTTCACAAAGCACCCTTGGGCCAGACCCAGCAGGAACGGCTGAATCAGCAGTTTTTCTAGTGCCAGACCAGCACGCTTCTCAAAGCTTCCTAGTTTTCAGTGCAGATTGCATGGCTCTCTCACATGGCATGCAGGAAGCCGCCACACCAAACAACATGCCCTGCATCTATGCAAACCCACCAACCACAATGCAAAGTACCAAACGAAACGGCTGCCTTGTTTTTTGCATCGGCTCCCTGGTCCTGGCCCCCTGAGACCTGCCCCGTTCTCCTCGCTGGGCCTGGCCCTGTGCCTGCTAGCAACCAAACCCTTCGTTGGACGCTTCTATCTCCGGTTTCTCCAACTGTTTGGTTTTCATTTTCGATTTAGAAACTCCTTCCGTTTGGCAGTATGCATATACCTACAATGCACTGCGCATTTATTCGATTCAAAGTCGGCGTTCACCTCGATTTGCCGTCCACCAGCACCACATGAGGCGCTAATTGACGACATGAGGCCGCCGAAGCCCTCACGTGCTTTTTTCTGCCTGTGGACAGCAGCCATGGCTGGGCAAATTGACGACAGGAGGCTGGTGAGCCCTCACGTGCACAAAGACCGTTCAGAAAAACTATCTGTCAACACTTAACGGTACTTCTCACGTAGTAAAAGATTCAACCGAACGAATCCCCCACCTCTTGGACGATAATATGGCATTCTTTTGCTGATAATACGATAATCACAAAAACACATAGTTCTACACATTTTCAACAATGTTATTATCCGGGCTTCGCCGATCGGTACATGAATCAGCAGTGCACCAAAAAGCCACAAAGTTAACAAAATTGAAGCACCAAGCAACAGAGATAACCAAGGAGCTGGCTAGGATACTTTAAGTGTCTTGGTCTGCTTCTATACCTGCAGTGTGACCACTCTTCTGATAGTATACATCAGTGGCGGAGCTTGGCCCAACTGGCTGGGGGGGCAGATGGGCTTCTTCAGCATCTTGGGCCGGTATTGGGGGGGCAAATGACCAAATTTCACTGATTTTGGTGGAAAAAGGCCATAAAGTAGTATTTTTTAGTCAAATTTTTCTTGGGCGGGGGGGGGGGGGGGGGGGGGGGGCGGCCCCCCTGACATCAACATAGATCCGCCCCTGGTATACATCCTAAAATCTTCTTGAACATCCATATCTACCATAGATTACCTCAGAGAGCAAGAGAGTTGTAATACCCCAGCGTTTAGGAACTAACGAAGGGTAGAAATAGGAATTTGTGCATCTGCATGCATGCAGGTGAAAACCTGAATAAATTTTTCGCAAACTAAAACCCTGGAGTGATCGGAGTCTTTTCATCTTCATGAATTACGGTTTAGATCATCTTAGGTGAAAACGAGGATTTCGACATGACCTTTAGGTGATTTGCTTGTTGTAGGAATTTGAATTCAAATTGAGTATTCAAATAAATTGAATTTATAAAGTAATTCAAATGGAAACAATAAAGTAATATATTCAATGCATAAGTAAATAAAAGTATAGTGTTTGAATAATTTAAATCCTTACAACAAAAATTGCAATATAAAGAATTATAGAAAAAAGAATAATTTTATTGATTAAGAACAATAATACATTGTCTTTACAATTAAATTACAACAAACTGAATTACACAAAAAGGAAAATTACAAATATTTCTAAACTAGAAATTCTTGTATCTTCTTCTTCATTTGATCTCAGCTTCATAATTGTTTTCCTGCAAAACAAAAGAAAAGCAAAGACAGAAAATACAAAGAGGGGTTAGGGTTTGTAATACTCTCAGTCTAGCAATGTAATGCATTGCTAATTACATCATTGAGTGGTACTTAGGGACTAAGTGCAGCATCTGTTCTTAATCCACAAATTTTAGCCTCAGATCAACCTCATTGGCTGGGCAGCAACAAAATCCACTTGGCAAGTAAAAAGAATGCACCACATAGAGATAATACCAACCAGCCGAAGCACCCAGGTTAACAGAACCTGGGGAGGCACACAAGCTAGCAGCACATTCACTTCTGCTATTCCTATGCTGTAATCAGCACAACAACTCAACCTGGAGGGATAAGAGCAATGGGCTCGTAGCAGCTAGCAAAATAGAACCATTTCACTCACAATAGCTCACAACTCGAGTTCATCAACCACAACACACAGTTCATCACCAAACCACAAATCCATCCACTTTTCACCACTCAATCTTTGCTGAGAGCAAGAACAAGATGGGATAGAAGGGACAAGAACAAGCTGGAGCAAGGAGGGAAGGCCAGGAGCTAGAGGGTAGCTACCTGGAGCTGGAGAAGCAGGCCAGCAAGGAGAACAAAGAGAGGAGCCCCAGGAATTGTTGATCAAGCAAGTAGCAGATCCACAAGCAGCACACACAACCAACACCATCACACACCAGAAGGTGATTACCAATATTCTTTAGCAAAAGTATTTGCTAGAATAAATAGGGAGTGTGGCTGGGTTGTTCCCTCAGCTAAGCATAGAGATGCTATGCTAAATCCTCACAGGGAATTAAGAACACAAGCAAGCATCTGTCCTTATAAAGAAAGAGCCTCAGCCTGTGCATCATAGGCAGAGGAGGTAAATCCACAAATCAGAGCAAAGGCATGCAAGCAAATATTGCTTGGATTCATTACTTCTTGAAGCACAAGTCCAGTAGTTAGATGCTGGGCACAAAACCCACAAAGGGAGAGGCACCACAAGCACATCTGTGCACTAATAATACCACTGGTAATAAAAGCAAATCTTCCTAAGCCAAAATCATCAGATTGCTTCTGTGTAACTCAAGGGAGGCATCACAGCAAGCTATACTAAATTATTTAGCTCTAGAAAATTAGTTATACTAGCACAGAGCACTATTAGAGCATCATATCAGAGGTAAATAAAACCATCAGAGGCATATTCCTGAACCCAAGGTTCAGGATCACATCACTTGGACAGAATCACTGACCGAAACAACATATCATTTCCTCAGCCACTAGCTTAGATTTTTCTCAACAAAAATCCATAGAAGCAGTAGAGCATTAACCTGGAAATATCACAGTAGTCCCAGCACAATCTAGCCACTTGCTACATGATCTCTAGTGGATTTTAACAGTAGTACTAGAAGGTGATCAGAGAGCAACACTAGAGCAGCAAGGTAACCAACACCTATGAGCAATACAACCTAGGTTATCACCATGTGCTACGCATCTCAGAGCAAGGCCGTAGGCCAGGGGATAGAAGTAGAGAGGAGAGGAGTAGAGCACCAGTACCTGTGAACCTCGACCGTAGCTCTAGGGACGGCGGAGCAGTGTCTGCACAACCCTAGAGGGGCCAGAGGTAGAAGATGAACATCACCGCACCACCCAAAATGCTCTACACTCAGAACCAAGCACAGGAGCGCGGCGGCGCAATCGAGCCACGGCGAACACCGAAACCCTAACATGACAGTAGGGTTGCGCGTGAGCCAGAGAGGGGAGGAGATCTAGATCGAGCTGGATAGGAGGATGGAGCATACCAAGGCGTGTCGTCTGCGACCGACGGCGGCGGCCGAGGCAGCCGGAGCCGGCCGTGGAAGCAAGGCGACAACGACGGCGCTTTGGGGATCGCGAGAGAGAGCAGAGGAGCAAGACAGAGCAGGGAGAGAGATGAGGGTGGGAGTGGTTCGGTCGGGTTGACCGACCCGAGCCAAACCCTAGGGTTGGGTTCAGCCAGATTGGACCAGGGGCATTTTGGTCATTTCATTAAAAAGAAAATTCTAAAAATTATTTACTCAAGATAATTAGTAATATAATACAGAAAAATATTTAAAAATACCTAAACTAATTATAAGACTTTAAAGAAAATGCTGATCAATATTAACTTATTATGCCTTGATTTAAAATATATTATATATTAGCATAATTATAAAATTATTTAAAACAATATTACCAAGTTTGTAAATACAAACAAAATTCAAATAAATTAAGGAAATAAATATATTCTTAATTTCCTAAAATGCTAACATAAACTTATATCACTTAAATAATTATTTTATAGCATGTCTACGCCGATGTGGCACGGTAATAGCGTCTTTGATTGGTGCATCGTGTAGTAGATCATGACGGTTCCGGAGGTCATGTCTTGATATATTTCAAAGTTGGATCTATCTCCACTAATATTAAAAGACAGAGACTGTCGGATCTGGAGGATCTGAACCGTCCACAGATCAAGATCCAACGTCCCACGTCCTCCCAATGATGTATGACGTGCTCCTATCATTAACGGAAAAAGGCAAACGCAGGCCGCAACCCCCGGTACGATCCCATCGACGACATCACCCTCCGCCTCTACTCCCGCCGGCCGACGCTACTCCGGCCGCCGCCACAGCCGCTTCCCCAGCCGTCCTCCTATACTGATATTCGTCACCGGCGTCCTGCAATCGGAACCGCTGGTTGTACACCACGACGCCATCTAACCTCCACAACCGTATCCATAGGCCGCGCCGCTTTTCCCCGCTCCACCAATCCACAAGCACTGCCGCCCACTGCCGTTCCCCGCACTGCCGCCCACCCACGCGCCGCCGCCGTTCCCCGCACCGCCGCCCCACGTTGCCGACCACGCTGTACACTGGCTCAGTTGCGTGCACTAGTACAGAACGACACATCGGAAACGGGCCAAAACCCCCATCAGAAACGGAGAAACGGTTCGTGTCCCCGCCCCCGATACTGATGTGAAGAGCTCAATGGCAACGGAGTTGGATAACCGTTGCCCCAAATATAGGCAACAGTTGTTATATTAGATCGTTACTGATATGTTTCACATTAGACACGGAGTTGTGCTAATCACCGTTTCTAATAAGGGTGACAGGAAAACAAAAAAAAGCACGGTGACGGGGCTGCGTCGTCGATGGAGCCCCGCTCCATGCGACTAGACGTCCTCCCGTTCGTCACCGTATTCCTGTTTCACCCTGCTTTACAAAAGTTCATTGGTGCACGTGGCTGGAGCTCTGCTCCTATGTCTTCACGGGCACCGGATGATCATGGACTGTCTTCATCGTGCTGCACAAAATGTACTGCTCGTGGTGACGGCACCGTGTACGGAGCCCCGCTCCTAGGTCTTCACGGCAGCAACATCGTCACCACGCATCCACCAAGCCCTTCACACAACGAATATTCATTGTTAAAAAGAGCAAACAGAACTAATAAACAGATCCAATAAGCAGAGCGAACAAAGCTAAATAACAGAGCAAACAGAGCTACATAACAGAGCAAACAGAGCTAAATAAATACCTATCAGAGCAAAATAAAAAGCAAACAGAGTAAAATAAGCAGTAAACAAAGCAAACAGAGCGAAATAAGCAGTAAACAGAGCTAAATAAGTAGCTAACAAAGCAAAATAAGTATTAAACAGAGCAAACCGAGCTAAATAAGTAGCTAACAGAGCAAAATAAGCAGTAAACAGAGCAAACAAAGCAAATACGAAGCTAAATAACAGAGCAAATACGGAGCTAAATACAGAGCTAAATAGCAGAGCAAACTACCTAAGAGTACAGAGCAAATACAGAGCTAAAACAACAGAGCAAACTAGCTAAATAGTTAAGAATACATAGCAAATATAGCGGTTGTTTAGGAGTTTACCTTAGGCGAGGCGAGGTCGCTTACCGCCGCTGGATGCTTCCTAGACGTCACTGCCATTGTCAGAGGTCATGTCAGAGGAGACCTCATCCTCCTCGAACACCGGCATGTCCTCCTCCTCCTCCTCGACAGTGGCCGCCGCCGCCGCATTTGGCCCAGGGCCCTGCCCAGGGAGAAGAGACCGGTGTATGGCCGACCGGAGCTGCGTCTGGAACAACGCCTCCTCGGCGGCTTCTATCGCGTGCTCGGCGGCAGAGATGCGGACTGCTCTCTCCATCGCCGATGGCCGAATGACAGCATCAGCGCGCTCCCGCTCAAAGGCGGCACGAGAGAGGAGGAGACCGATCTCCAGATCCGAGTCCTCTTCGTCCGAGGAGGACGAGATCCGGGCGTCGGGGGCCGCCGCCGCCGTGGATCCGCAGGGATGTGACGGCTCCGCAAGAACTCACGACCTCGCTCACCCTGGACCTCGGCCCAGTTGTCGGGGAGATCCAGCTTCGGTCGGCGCCCCAAAGGATTGGTGGAGGAAGATGCTCTATCCTGACCTGCGTCGGCGTCGGAGGGGTTCGCCATTGAGGGAGTGAAGTGCGTGGAGAGAGTGTGCGGCTAGGGTTAGGACCTAGGGAGACTGAGAGTGAGAGTGGGATACACTAGAGTGGGTCATATTTATACGGGCACCGCTTAATGTGCCTTCACATGGGAAACGGAGATTGCCAGAACTCCGTATCTGTTGTGGCTCATCCGCAACGGAGTTTATTTTACCTCCGTTGGCAATATATGGGCAACAGAGATAGTTTCTCCCTCCGTTACCATTGTGTCGGGCCATTGACCGACTAGCGCGGGCGCACTCTCGCGGAAGCGCGCGGAACTCATTTCTTTCGTCGCCTAACTCGTGTCGTTTCTATAGAGAGGTATCTGATGTGTCGTTCTGTACTAGTGATGTGTGTTCTGATTTTTTTTTCTTCGCGCTCTCTGTTCTAATTGACCTTGACGGCTATCGCTCTGCCATGTAGTGTCAACGACGGACGCCGTGTTCACCGCCGCTCTGCACTTGCCGTCGCCAATTCCACTGCACCCGCCTGTCCTCCACGGCGTACTGCTCCTCCAAGGAGCGACCTTTTCGACAACAGTCCTGCAACCATGCACACGGATTCCACAGGCACATTTGAAGGTATTTGAATTGGTTCCTGCGCATTCTGAATTTATTCCACATGCTTATTCTGAATTTCTGAAATGATGGTTAGCATTATTTTCAGAGAGATGTGCAGTACGAAAAATGTACATCCTAGGGTTCATGTCTATTTCTTTTATCATGCTAGGTTCAGTATATTTGGTAATTTTGTCTAAAAGAACCCCTGATTATACTTTACACTTGTGATTGTAGTCCCTTAAAGAAGTCCTGATTCTGCAGAGGAGATGCGCACTACTCACTTTGTATTCTCCACAATTTAGATCGATTATTTATGGTACCATGGGACTTTATTTTCTTATAGGAATGCAGCTC
Source organism: Poa pratensis (assembly GCA_947311845.1). NCBI lineage: Eukaryota > Viridiplantae > Streptophyta > Magnoliopsida > Poales > Poaceae > Poa > Poa pratensis. The sequence goes on from CAMZMU010000067.1 coordinate 25,690,926, forward strand.
AGAAATGATGTTTGACTTTGTTTGAACTGCTGATGTGTATACCTTATGGAATCAATATTCATCTTTAAGATATCGTTCTGTACATTTAGTTAGTGCTAAAATTGGATTTTACTGCATTTGTGACTTATTTTTAATATCTAAGGCCTATCGAGAAGAGAGGTAAAAATGAAAGTATGTTTTACTTCTATTGTTGCATGGAAATTGATAGGTAAATAATATAGGCCTGATGTAGTTGTGAGTAGCTACCTCTATTCTTAGCTGCAAGTGTCCCTTTTTTAACAGTGGCATGGGAATTGTTTCCGTACGAATCCATCTCATGAAGTTTTATCCTTGTATAAACTGCTGATGTTTAGCTTTGTCTAAACTGAATTACCGGTAGGCCTAATGTAGTTGTGAATAGTCACCTCCCTGCTTCTTAGGATTTTTCTGTTGTGCATCCCTTGAGTGATATGACATGTGAGTTACAAAATGTACCCCTTGAGTGGAGATGTTTGTATATGCTGCTTTAAATTACAAAAGTTTTTATACCAGCGAGGTGGTATTCCTTAATACCACTTACTTTTGCAGGCTGTAGGGAGCAAAAGTACACATGTCGTCACCCAAACGCACTCCATTTCAGGACATAACCAACAGGGATAACCGGTAATTGTTATTTGCTCCCGAGCTCCAGTGCTCCCTCCAGTTAATTTAAAAAAATAATATATTTATGAGTTTAAAAAATTCTGAAAAAAATCACGGGTGTAGGTAATGGTGTATACCATAAACGTGTAAAATTTCAGTTTGAAATACTTTATATTATGGGCTATACAAAATAACAAAATCTGGTAAAACTTAGAGGTTTGAAAATAGGCATATTTAGATCCACAATTTGTCATTTTTGTATATCTAAAAATACAATGTATTTGGAGTTTATATTTTACACGTTCGTGGAATATATTATTGGCTACTCCCGAATTTTTTTCAGAATTTTTTGAAACTCAGAAATATGATTTTAATTTTTTTTAAATTGGAGGGTTCACTATAGCCCGGGAGCAAAAAGTCGCTACCGCAGGAATAACCTAGGTGATTGACTGAAGTCATTGCACTCACTTATTATTATTTGGATATATATTAAATTTCTGCTCAGTCAGTTTGTTCGTCTTCAAGGTAGGATGTTCACCACATTGTTCAATTTCTGCAATTTCTGTCAGAGTTTGCCTGCGGATTTGTTAACCACTTTTCAAATTTTAATCTACATTTATAGTTAGCAAATTTGATTACAGTTACCACACACAGTAATCAGGACCCCATCACGCACACACGGCTGATCTTCTTTTTGAGATGGAAGTTCACCACAGCCAGTTTTTTTATTACATCATATTGTGTTAGTGCATGACCCAACATTTGTAGTTTGTTATGTACCAAACTTATGATTAGTGCAACGCATAATTACTTTCTGCCGGAATGCAGGACAGTGTCTCAGTTCAACTATGTTTCCTGTTAACAGAAACAAATTCTTGGATGGGTTAAAATTTTATGATCTAAAAAATAAGTCTGTTCCTCAGTATCAATGACATTATGTTTGGGAGATCAGTGACGATTTCATACCCCCTCACTTCACTAATATTTAATTTTTTTGAATTGCAATATTCTAGACAAAACGATAAAGAGAAATGGATGATAAGGTAAGCACCAGAAATAATATATACTATTGCTTCAGATTAAAACATTGGTTTGATTTTTGGTGTGGCCGTACTGTCTGTAGGCGTGACAAAGGATCAAATGAATTGCTCATTGGAAAGGGACCTTAGCTTGTTGGAAAGGAAACTTCGTTTCATATTTCCTTTACTTGAGAATGTATCTTTACTTTGGGCTTTCAGTGCAGGATGTTAGTTGTTTTCCTATGTTTGTAGATTGCATGGCCTTTCCTTGGTAGATTCATGTTGTCTCAGTAATTATCAGGTGATGATTTGGGAAATTGGTGATGGTTCCATGCCACATATAGCAGCAAAGTATTTGAACGGTGCCACACCAAACCCTCACATAATACAGGTGTCAAAACATCATCTTCTTGTATTGCAAGTCAGGGAAACTTATAGTCCTATTTTGTGTATCTAATAAGACTTAGAAACAACTAATTATGTTTCTTATAACATCAACACATAATTAGGCGATTCTACCTGTGTTGCCCTACTAACCAGGATGAGCGATTTGTCGTTGCATTTTATGTGCCTGGAGTAAGAAAGATCTAGCGCATGTTAGTTTTATTTTGTTTTGCTTACATGTCCGGTTCAACTTCTGGTATCTCTGTTTGTTAGGTTAGTGTTCTTTCCCAGATTTCCCAGATATTGTTGCTTGACCTTGCTGGAGGGAATAAGAAACAGAAACAGAGACAATATCAACCAATACACTTACTTATGATTTGAAACCAACACGAGAACAAGTGAATACATAGGGACCAGAAACTTGCTCAAGCTATCATGTTGCTTCTCGTTCATGTGTAATACTCCCTCCGTTCTACAATGTAAGATGTTTTAGGTATTACACATGCATGTCTAGATTCATACTAAAAAGAATGGACACATACACTTAAACGTGTCTAGATACATGTGTGCGCATGTGCATGTGGAAAAAGACTAAAACATCTTACATTGTGGAACGGAGGGAGTATCATCTCTCCATTCCAACTACTGCTGGTTAGGCTACTATCACCCAGCTATAAATGGTTTGCTTCCGGTTGTCTTCATGTATTTTAACGTTTGCTTTTACTATGACAAGTGCAATGTCGGTATTTTCTTATTGTGGAGATCTCATAACCATATGAATCTAAGAAATATTTATCTTTGCTTCTCTAGAGTTCATCTTACAAAGCTCCTGATGTCTCAATAATGCAATATGGCAGATTTTATGTTCAATATTGTTGTTCTTGCTAAGAATTCAAATATAATACTCTGCAGTCTACCAAGTAGGATTTTGTTACCAAGTACGATTTTGTTACGAATTAATATAAGATAAAAAACAGTCAATTTTGCTAATTAATATAAGGAGTACCATTTTTTATGTTGATATGGTATATATTTCTTATATAATTTTCTCTCATGTGGTTTGTAATCATAGATCTATATTTTATTTAATAGATGTACCACTTTACTTTTGTTGCCAAAGATATCTTATTTGCAACTCACACTGTATTAGTTAAAGTGAAAATGTACATGTGTTTTCCTAATTAATCATGTGTGGTTACATGAACAGATATGTCTGACATGTTAACCGAGTAGCGGCCAACGAGTACAAAACTGTTGAACTACCTGCCCCCAAAAACTCAAGACCGAAGATGGCTCAATTTCTTCCGAAGATTTCACACGGAAACATTTTTTCAACTATCTGATGCATAGTACACCCCTAGAGCGGAGATGATATATGAAACGCCTCCACGAGAGCGAGTTAACAAGATGAATGAACTTGATTAGAACGTAGGTCCGGAATAGATAATAAGTTGAGTGACCCGAAATAAATTATAACATTTTCAGTGTGTCGTGTGAAACCTCATTTATTTTGCGTGATAGATTTTCTCAATAAATATATTGCAAGTTTATGTCTTTTTATTATTTAATATAATAAGCTGAGTGATTTTTATTGGAGTGAACCTCAATGATACCGCTGAGTTTAGACAAATTGAATGTCTAAATTACAAATTTTCTATGTTTGCATTAATCATTCATGACCGTGGAGTCAAAAATTCAATGAGAACAAGTCGAAAAGGGGCGAGAAATAAATTTAAAAGTGCATTGCACGTGCACGATTACTAGTTTTATATACTCACTCCGTCCCAAAATACGTGTCACAAATTTGTACAAAGATGAATGTACCTATACATGTTTCATGTCTAGGTATATTATTTTTTGGCAAATCTAAGATAGTTATTTTTGGAGGGAGTATGAAAAGTTCAGAAAAAGCTCGGTCAAATTTGCCACGAAAGGAAGCTCGTGGCCGATTCCCACGATGACGGGACGAGAAAGGGACGCGCCGGGCCCACCCGTGCCGCCCACAGCCGCGCCTTTCGTGTCCATCGGGCCGCAAGAAGGGGGAGAGAAAAATCTGCACCCCAACCCAGGACGGCCGAAGCTCCCTCTATCCGCGGGCACGTCCCGTTCCCCGCGTCGGCATCAGGCGCCCGGCGTAATAAACTCGGGCCGGCCAGCCAGCCACACACCTCTGACCCCGAGCACGCTCGCCCGCAACACGCCAGCTGCGTCAGCATCCAGCGCCCCTTGTTCTTCCTCCTCGCCACCTCAAGGCCTCCGCCCCGGGGCTCGGTGCTCGGGCGGCCACAAGCCGCGCTTTGGTTCCCGGCTTTGCTCTGGGTGAGTTTCAAGGTTCCCTTCTCTTCGCAGATTATCAAATTTGCGTCTTTTTTTCTTTTCGGTTTGTTTCTTCCTCGGGATTGAGTGCTCCGGCCTCCGGAGGATCAGTCGTCTCCTGCGAGAAGGAAGCTATAGCTTGTGCTGCCCAGTGCCCACAAGCTCTGTTACCATTTCTCAGAGCAACTTATTTGACGGATTAATTATTCCGATGGGTTCTTCCCCAATTATACGGCTTTTCCGATGGATTCTCGCGACTTACCGACCGGGTTTTCTGCAACCCTGTTTTAAAGGTAGCTCGAAACTCGTAATTAAAGCTTAGAATTGCAGAAATTCAGAGGAGATCAACTGATCAAGGCTTTAATCCCCAGATGGCTCCGCAATATTTGCCTCGCCTTTTTTAAGGATAGATTGCTCGTCAGGTTCTATAAGTACAGAGGCAATTTGTTAGATGTATTTGCACCCGAGAGGCCGAGACATTATGCAATTTGTTAGATGTATTTGCACCCAAGACATTTTTTCCAGGCGCGACGAAATCAACCTTGATCCATAGTATCTCGCGTGTTCTACGCGTGGTTGCTTTGTATTTGTACTCAAGACATTAGTTTTGCTAAATCAGTGCTTTTTCAGGTCCTACCTTGGGTCCGTTCTGCGTGCCTGTTTTGATTTTACAGCTTTTCCATCTGCGTTTTCAATAAATTTGTCCCACAAAATAATCTTATACACAGTACGATTTTCCTGATTGATCTGTCATCTCTACCTGCAGCTGTTATCACCTTTCTTTGTTTTCCAGAAGCGAGAGGTTTGTATAGGTTACGTTTTGTTGATTGGATTTCCTGTAATTGCAGGGGTAGATTGGTTCTTGAAATAATACTGAAAATGGTTAGTGCAAGGTCGCTAGACGGGGAATTGGATGCATGCTTGAGGAACCTCACAGTGTCTAGTGGCGGTACAAGGGGCAGACTGAAATTGGCGGCGATATGCCTACGTTGTCAGGTTGGAAGGACCTTCCGATGGAGCTTCTTATGCGGATTATATCAGCTGTTGGAGATGATCGAATTGTTGGCGTGGCATCCGGTGTTTGCACTGGCTGGCGCGATGCATTAGGATGGGGGCTCACTAATCTTTCCCTCTCATGGTGAGTAACTTTATATCCCTTAGTCTAGTTCTTCAGAATAGCAGGTGTTTTCTCTTGTTCGTGTGAGGAGTGCTGATTTTTTCTCAACATTACGTTTACACACATTAGGTAAGGGGAGTGCTTATGTAAATTTGTTGAAATACTTCAATCTGACTTTAGTTATTAAATGGTGGTGGGGTAGCTCTTGAACTAGAGAAATTCAGATACGATAACATATCCTTCTTACTAGATTGTTTCTTCTAATCTCTGACATGCTCTAAACCCAGTCTCCTATTAGTCAATCATATGCTCCTTAATAGATAAAGTAACCAATCCCATGTGCATAAACTTGTTCTGCACCCAACCTACAGGGTGCTGAAGTCTTCACCTTTTCCTTTCTATTATTTTCAGTCGTGAAAATAACGTGTCATTTTATCAGTTATGTTGTATGAGTCAACAGCTGGTGCATTCGTAGTTGCTTTATGTTTATGGTAGTTATCACTTTCTATGATGGATGCATGCATCACAATGTGAGAAACTTTGACCCACTACCTTGATTCTTCCGCTTGATATTAATATACTGCCTCAATTAAAAAAGTAACTTGATTTTTGAAACTCTCCATAAATAGAATATGAAATACCTCTTCATAACAACTTATTTTTTAGTTTGTCATGGTAAGAGTATTGTCCAATTGATGGAGCAATAAAATAAGTACCAATGATTATTCTAGAAATAAACCTAGGGATGATCCAGAATGGAAGTGAAGTTTATCAGGCTGTGGATCTTCTATGAGTTATTTCAGTCAACATTTTTGTATGCCAAATAATTATATACTGGTAACTGAAAAGCAAAAATGGAACTGTCAAACTACCCGACTGAACATTGGTCAGTATGACTCACAAGGATTTCATATTTCCCTGAGGAGACCAATAAATTTGACCTTTTATTTTCATTTTATTCCTAATTATTAACGTGCCATTTTGATCTTTCCTATAAAGAATTACGTCATTTGCCTCCATTCTGCAGTGCCTACTGGTTTTATTGATATATTGTTTCAAACACAGCATATGTTCTCATGTTGTCTCTTGTCAATTTCACCTCACACGCACACAGCCAGGCCTTACTAGTGAATTATAATTGTTGTTTTTTAAACGGTCTTATAATTGATGTTGATGGTATGTACTTTTTAGGATTTGTTGGCTGAACTTAAATTTGTACCATCTGCAGGTGCCAGCAGAACATGAATAATTTAACGATATCATTTGCTCACAAGTTCACAAAGCTTCAGGTTCTCACTCTTCGCCAAATCAAACCTCAGCTTGAAGACAGTGCAGTAGAGGCTGTTGCCAACTACTGTCATGATCTACGTGAGTTAGACCTCAGCAGAAGTTTCAGGCTTAGTGACCGCTCACTGTATGCATTGGCCAACGGATGTCCTCGGCTTACAAAACTGAACATCAGTGGATGTTCCAGTTTTAGTGACAGTGCCTTAATCTACCTTAGTTGCCACTGTAAAATCCTGAAGTGCTTGAATCTGTGTGGATGTGTGAAGGCAGCCACTGATGGATCTTTGCAGGTATTTCAGTTAACCAGAGATCTGCTTAGCATGTTTGTATGAACTTCTGTTTAATCTCTTAATATCTTGATGCAGGCCATAGCCCATAACTGCAGGCACCTGCAATCTTTAAGCCTAGGCTGGTGTGACAATATCACAGATGACGGGGTTACCAGCTTGGCATCAGGTTGCCCTGATCTCAGGGCCCTAGATTTGTGTGGCTGTGTTCTTATAACGGGTAAGTACCACATATGTTCATGACTATTCTTTGGACAACCTATTGCTCTTCATTGATTGATGAGAAGTAAACGTTTTGGTACATATTATAGTCTTCTAGATGAAAATATATTGTATTTTAGGATATGAAAATAGCATTATGAAGCACTTGGTTACTCTACTGTAGAAGATTTTGAGATGCTTTTAGATAACCGCTAATAACAAGCTAGGATATATTAAAGAACCACTGTAATACCAATAGGAGCAAAGATAGTAATGTTTCGTGTTGCCCTTTCAAAATTTAGTCAAGTATGCCCTGAGTATCTTAAACGCTAATTCTACCCAATCTGTCACTGCAGACGAGAGTGTTATTGCTCTTGCAAGCGGGTGCCCGCACCTTCGATCGTTGGGCCTGTACTACTGCCAGAACATTACTGATCGTGCCATGTACTCCCTCACGAACAGCTGCGTGAAAAGCAAACTAGGGAGGTGGGGTACGGTAAGGAGCAGCAGCTCAAAGGACGTCGCCGGGCTGGCAAACCTCAACATCAGCCAATGCACGGCATTGACACCTCCAGCTGTTCAGGCGGTTTGCGACTCGTTCCCTTCGCTGCACACCTGTCCTGAGAGGCACTCTCTCATCATCAGTGGCTGCCTCAGCCTGACATCTGTTCACTGCGCCTGTGGCCTCCAACGCCACCGTGCGGAAGGCACCCTGCAACCCACAAGCCATGCGTACTAAGCAAATGTGTTCGTGCTCTGGTTCTGGTGAACACTGTCTGCCTGGTGGGAGAAGTTTGTTCATGACCTAGAGAAGGATTGTACATAAACTCGGAACCTGATAATGTAATGTATTAGGACTGTTGTGTCAGGTGGATTCTGTGTGTGGTGAGTCGACCATGGAGTCGTAAATGGCCAGAGGGTTTTATGCTCTCCCATTCCATTCTGTAAACTGACAAGAATTGGTATGACACCTAGCGGATTTCTCTGAATTTTTTTGTGTATTAATACTCCTGGACTGCTGTTTCTAAGTAAATATTTTCATGGACATTGGAATTGATTGGTTCATTATATTAGCATCAGTAGTTTGCAGCTTAGGGTAGAATATGGAAGAAGCAGGTTGCAGGGAATTTCGAGGGATGAGGTTCTGGAGATCCAAGCTTTGCAATGAGGGTTAAGATGAGGATTTTATTCGTGTTCATCATACATCATTTTTTGTTACGGATGTTCATCAAATATCATTTGTGGTGTATAACTCATGCAACTTTTTGTGAAGTAATTGTTATTCATTTTCTTTAGGAAGAGGCCTGGGCCATGAAGCATTAAACTTTGTTGAGGGGATGATCATCTAAAAATATGGAAACTTTCTAGTTCAGTATCAAATTTAGTATTTCGAGGTATGAAAAACAAAATTCAGCATAAATAGTGACAAACATAATGACAAAACTATTCATTATGCATAACGTTTCGTTACCTCCGAGATAGATATGAGTTTGAACTTGAAACTTCATAAGATTTATAGACCATCGCTTCCTAACATACCATATTGCCTTGAACAAAATTTCAAAATTCACAAACATGGTTTTCACAGAGTTTTCGTTGCAACTTGGTTTTGATCGGAGAAATCCGATAAAGTTAAGTTGCGACATAAACAATTGAAAATTATGATTTTAAGTTAACATCGTTAACAGCTTTAGTCTTCTAAGACATCTTGTTCACTGGAGACAATTTCTCATCAAAGTAAACACTTTTCTTCTGACTGAAAACCTTCACAACCAATTTAGTCTTGTACCTTGGACGTGAGATATGTAATTTAATCTTCACTCTGTACTATGATTTATCTTGAGTTTTTGCTATTATGCAAGATACCAACTCAAATAGAATAGTTTGTTTTTTTCCGTTGCAAAGCACAGACATTCGGTAGTTTATGCTAAACAATTTTACTTCTTTACATTTCATTGTCACTATATTTTAAAATTAAACACTAAAGTGAATTCGTAATATCATAATGATATTAATTGTTATTCAACAAAACTACCTATCATTACAAATAAGAAAAAAATCTTAGGTAGAACACTACTTATCACAACAATTATGTTCTTTTTCATGCTTTAGTTTGTAAATTCTCTTTATTCCATCTAAATCTAAAGAAGGCACGAAAATACGAGAAAAACACATTCATATACAAACTAATTTGTTCCACTTGGACGCATATAATAGTGTTTTGTACTCCTCCGTCTGGAAAAGGATGTCACTAAAATGGATATATCTTGCACTAAAATATGTCTAGATACATCCATTTTTGCGACATTCTTTTCCAGATGGAGGGAGTATCTGTTATACCTATTTTGATATCTATAAATATCTTGATAGAGAGTCTTATTGTATACAATTCTTACTAATATCAAAGTAGAGGTTTGTAGAGTAAGATTGTCTAGTTTATTTGTACATAATAAGAGTTATGGAGTGCATGAGCTTTCAACAATTGGTTTGTCTATGAACGGCGGAGGCAGGATTTACATATAAGGGGGGGGGGGGGGGGGGGGGGGGGGGGGGCGCATAGGATAATCTACCCATGAGGGGGGCCGGCAAGGCTAATCTATACTTACTTATAAAAGAGCGAACTTAAACTTTTATATGTCCACCCAGATTAGTGTACCCCGAACAACCAGCACCATTAGATCATCCCCACTTAATACAATCCAACCGTCTGTATCAATTTGATCATCTGACAAACAATCCGATGGACGGATCGATCCTGTCAACCCGGCAGAACATGTCCTGCCAGGGTTCACAGCGCTACAGGTACCCCGCACGTCTTTTGTGCTCTCGATCAGTTTAGGAAGCCGAATTAATTCATCGCGTAAATCTTCGCCCGCAACAATTCCTCAACCAAAAACTGCCTAATTATAAGAGGATCTAATTATGTACAAATCCATGCAATTCCACGATCGGAGGGATTTTAGGCGTGAGTGCTTTAATTGTTTCCTCTCCTTTCCTTTTCCTTTAGCCTATCTGTACGTGGGTGGAAAGTATGCATGCAAAAAAAAAAGGGCTCAATTACTGGCTAAGGTAGTTATTAGGGAGAGATTGCCGGATCTGTTGGACGCGGATGGAGTTGCTAAATTACGTCCACGGATTAGTTTTTCTAGCCCAATCAGCGATTTAGATGTACAATTGATTGAGTGGTTCGATTGTTTGCACGTACAATAATTTATAACAAATACTATTTTCTTTTGATTTTTGTACCAAGCCATTTAGATGTTCCCAATAAAGAGCATTGGGTCAACACGTGAGTGCATTTGAATTGTCAGAGTTGTATATAACATATTAAACTACATGAAAAGTAACTCACTAAAAAGAGGAATGATATTAGAAAAGGACGCGGCTAGGGAGTGCCCGGGCACTGGTTTGCGCTCCGCGGTGCCCCACCCAAAAAAGGAAAGAGTGGTCCCGCGCGACCCGCGCGTCCAAAAAAGGAAAGATTACGTCCCGCGCGTCGCGTTCGGTTTTTTGTCGTTTTGCAGCAGCTCCAGCCCGCGCGCGGCGCGCCCACGACCAAACAAAGAATCCCACACATTATAGAAAATACATCTGGGGACGATCCCAGGCAACGCAAACCCTACCTGCTCTCCTCGCTGCTTTCTTCTCCTTCTCCTGTTATCTTCTTCCTTCAGCAGCAGCCGCCGGCCGCCGGCAACAAATTCACACACAGTTCACACAAAAAAAAACACAAAAACGCAGCCCCAGCCAGCGATGTAAGCAGGTGCAGTAGAAAACCTCACAGGCAGTAAAAAATCTCCCCCCTCAAACACATGTACCCTCCCCACAACCAAAAGCTCCATCTGCATCTACAAGCACGAAATTCATCCAGGAGGAAGACTTCCAAGGAAAAAGGAACAAACACCAGGGGGCATCAGTGCCCAGGAACCCTTTTGAACTTCCACTGACAGTAGACAAGGTCTCATCAATCTGATCCCTCTTCCTGGATCGCTTTTGTAGACTTGCTGGAACAACAATCTCATCTATTGTCGTGTTGACTCCATGTCAGTGCCATCATTACCATCTCCATTCAGACCTTCCGTTTTTCTGTTGCGTCTACTTCTCCTGGATATGGTTCTTTTACTGTGTCGATGAACTTCATGATGATTCTCCTCAACTGGCGCCTTTGAATCTTTGCTTGACAGGTTCTTCAGGAACTGGGCCAGACCATCCTCAAAAACAGTGCACATCTCAGTGAGAGCTACTCTATATTTTGCCAATTCCTGTTCAATAATAATTTTACTACAGTTAATGCTCGACAAGTGACATTCAATAAAAAACATGTAAAAATAAAAAAGAATGAAAATCACCGAAAAAACACATGTGTTCTGCAAAACTTATGTGGAAACTGACATGGAGTTTACACACAAAAAATACATTATGGTTGACTGAAAACTACGTGCGATAATTCAAAACCTGACATGTAGTTTACATATAATTTATACATTGTGGTTCTTTAAAAACTACATGCGAGAATTCAGTAAAACCTACATGCAACAATTCAGAAAAAACAGTACAAACAACCAAAAATTAAAAAAGGAGATGGCCTCTTACGTCTTTTGTGAGATCACCCGGGACATGGTTTTTTTTTTATAAACAAGTCAAGAACTGAAGGTCCTGCTGAGAATAAGGTCATCTTCATCCTGAAACATGCCTTCAACTGCAACCAAAAGAAGAAGAAGTAAACAAGGACAGATGTTTAGTTTGAATGTTTGAATAGAAACTAGTCATGGTCGGCGCAACAAAAAAAGCAATCTACAAAAGATAGGAAATGAGCATAGGGATAGGTAAACTTACAGGTAGCTTTCCAAAAGAACCATCGCTATTTGTATCCATTTCAACCACAAGCCTAACCAGCTTGTTTGTCCATACACATATTAGAGTGCCGTCTTCAGGCACATGTATTTGATCTGTTTCCAGTGAATCAACATAACGAACCTGCACAGAAAAGTAAGAAAACGTCTTAGATGGCGCTTTACAACACTACAAAAAATGTCAAGTGGTTCAAAAAAATCACACACAACAAGAAAAAATGACAAAAACTAGATCAGGAACATTAACTTACCATAAGATATGGCATGCAAGTTCTGAACCAAATTTTCTTCTCCTTTGCCCTTGTAGTCTGGATCATCATGTCAAGGATGAACTTCGGCCAGTTTAGATTGCGGATACCTTCTGTGTTGACCAGAGAGGGGTAACATCTTGGGCTGATTCCAGTGGCGGTAGTTGGAGCAAAGACTGCGCACGACAAGTATATGCAAAATTTCCTCAAAAAATTCTGGTCAGGAGGATGGTTTGGTCCTAATTCTCTTTGAAGCCATGCAAGCGATGGTTGCTTCGCATTGTTGACCCCAAACATATCAAGCATTGTTCTTGTAGCCTTAGGATCCATGTAGTACAAAATAGGCGTGCTGCCCATCGGCACTCCAGAACACTAACGACTGAATGTAGATCGGTTGGAACCCTGCCTCTGGCACCGAAATCCAGCTCGCAAGTCTGTGGGTTGAAGCATCCCATCAAATATTTGCACAGATCAGGAATTAGCTTCGAAACCTTCCACTCAAGAATGTCCCCCAAATTTGCATCAGATATAACAGCACACTGGTCCGTGGTGAAAGATTTGCATACTCTAAATATCTTCATGGGAGATGCACGGTTGAAATTCCCACTCTGCCATGTAAAAACATAGAAATATGAGTTTCCATTTGTATGTTCCAAACTTTACTACATGCAAAATAAACTCAAAAAAGGAATAACTATGAAGAAGCAAAAAAGGCAAGCAAGTACATTGTTTTTATTCTCCTCTTCAACTCCTTCGTTTTCTAGAACTTGCTTGTCAGTTTGAGGAGGTGGGGCATCATCCTGATGTGGGGGTGGAATGTCCTCCATATCATCTTCAAGTTGAGGGTCTACAGGTTCATCTGGGGATCGCACTTTCATTCGCAGCCTTGCCTTCATCCTTTTAAACCTCGACGGTCCATTCTTGGGCAAACTTCCCGGTGTCCGGGAGCGTCTCCTAGGTACAACTGGAATCATCATATAGGTCTGCAAGATTCCCCCAACTGAATACTGAAAAGATAAAGCATGTTACTGAAGCTACATTATACAAAATGCTAAGTGCAATTTTTTTTAAAAACTTGTGGAATCATCAAGAAAAAGATACATGCAGCAGGTAACAAACTGCACTCAGAACTACAACTAACTCATTTTGCAGGTAGAACTACAACTAAGTCATGTTTATCAAACAAAAAAAACTCTAAAAAACTGTGTGTGGAAATACATGCTGCACATAGGGAAAAGTACATTTATCTGAATTGCTGAGATACTACAAACACCATTAATAATCCATTTGAAGGGGTAGAACTACATATCATACTATCACGAAGATGTGAACTATAGTCATAAAAATTGATGCGCTAGGGAGATTTGCACCCACCATGTCCTCACCACAAATGCTTGCTAGTCGTACTGCCAGAGAGCCTCCAAATCCTGCAGAACAAGCACAGTTCAGGTTAGAATCCATATTTCAGACACAAAAACACAAAAAACGCAAAAAAATCGAGTAGCTAGGGTTCTAGTTTGACCAACGTAGACGAAAACAGAGGGGATCGAACTCGATCTAGTTGAACACAAGGAAACACTGCGGTGCTGCGCCACTTCGTGGCTGGCCCGAGAAGTATCCAGGTAAGGAAACCACTCGCTGCTCCGAGCAAAAACCAAATCGAGATCGCGGAGTAGATGCAGTACCTCTACGCAGACGTCCCCCTTTTTTGTGGAGGTCAGCTCCGGCGGAAACGTTGCCCGTCGGAGCTCGATTCGACAGCGGGAGCTGCGGTGAGGAACCACTCCGCTGCTCCGAAAAAACCAGATCGAGCGTGACAGTTCGCTCGAGGAACTCGCAGCGACAATCCCTCCGCAGTTTGGAGGTCAGCGCCGCCGGGAATCGCCGGCGATTTAAGGGCGAGGAAGCGGCGAGGAAGCGACGGAGGAGCTCCGCCTCGCGGGATAGAGGAGAAAGGGGAACGGCTCGCTTGCCGAGATTTGAACAGCGGTTTGTTTTGTCGGGACGCGGACACGCGCAACGCATCACTCCGCGCCGCACGATCCTGATCGGACGACGCGCGCGAGGGGGCACCGTGTAAGCGCGAGAGAGTGCCCACGCACGGAATAGATTTTGCGATTAGAAAAAGGTATGTCGTGTTATATTTTGAATACGTGCGTTGCACATATAGGGGGGGGGGGGGGCATAGGATAATCTACCCATAAGGGGGGCCGGCAAGGCTAATTGAGAAAATTAGACAACTAATCTCATCTAAATCATGGCTAAAGTATGGAATTTTTCCTGCTGCATGGTGTCATGGGGGGGGGGGGGGGGGGGGGGGGGGGGGGGGGGGCGTGGCTCCTGCTGGCCCCCCTAGCTCCGCCACTGTCTATGAATCTCTAGGCTTGAAGTCCTAGGAGAAAATATCCGCTGAATACCATATTGGGAGGTATGAAAAAAAATCAGCATAAAAATAGTGACAAACATTATAACATAAGTATTTATGCATGATTATTTTATTACGATGGATGTGAGTTTGAACTTCAGATTACATAGGATCTACAGAGCATATTCCCTTGAACGATTTTTCGAAACTTCCAGATATGGTTTACACATAGTTTTCATAGTAACTCGGTGAACATCAGAGAAATCGAGTGAAGTTAAGTTGCGGCTCAAACCAATTGAAAACTACGTGTAAAAGTTACCATCATTGTCAGCTTGCAATGTGACGTATTGAAAGGACAAGGATGTCGCTAGAGGGGGGGGGGGTGAATAGGCGATTAAAACTTTTTCGGTTAAAGGCTTGCTAAATGCGGAATAAAACTATGTGTTTAAATTAACAAGCCAACAACCTAAATAAACTAGGTTCACCTATGTGCACCAACAACTTATGCTAAGCAAGACAAGCAAACAAGGTGATAGCAATATAGAATACTTCAAGCACGAAGGCTATCACAATGTAAAGTGCATAAGTAAAAAGCTCGGGTATAGAAATAACCGAGGTACGCGGAGACGAGGATGTATTCCCGAGTTCCTCCTTGAAAGGGAGTACGTCTCGTTGGAGAGGTGTGAGGCACCACAAAGGTCGATCTCAACGCCACAAAGGCTCACCCTATTCTCCGATGAACCGCACCACAAAGGTTTGGTTCACCATCCACTATCGGTATTCCTTCGAGGCGGAATCCGGAGCCTTTCAACAACAATCCGAGGCACAACCCACAATGGGATTGGGGGCTCCCGAACGGCTTCAAGTGACCACACAAGGGTCCAACCACCACAAAGGCGTCTAGGGCCCGAAGACCCAAGAGTAACAAGTTCACAAGCTTTCAACTTCCACGAATCTTCGTGGAGAGCACACCGATGCACCAAATGCAAAAGGCAAGAGCACAAGTGCTCAAATCCTTCACTCTCAAATCCCACCACAAGCAACTAATGCTTATGGGGGGAGAAGAGAGGAAGAACAAAGGAAGAACACCAAATCCCTCCAAAATCTAGATCCAAAGGCTTCCCTCACTTAGAGGAGAGATTGATTGGTGGAAGGGTGGATCTAGATCTCCTCTCTCTTTCCCTCTAATTTGAGGCAAGAATCATGGAGGAATAGAGAGAAATCCAAGCTCAAGAAGGTCAACAAGGGGGGCTTTTCGTGCTTGGAGCTTAGGGAACCGTTGGGGAAGAAACCCCTTAAAAGGTCCCCTCAAAAAACTGACCGTTGGAGAAAACTGTGAGGCCGGCCTGGGAGCCGGCCTGGCCGGGCTGGGGGCCGGGCTGGGGGCCGGCCTAGAGGCCGGGACGTTGGAGAAAACTGTGAGGCCGGCCTGGGAGCCGGCCTGGCCGGGCTGGGGGCCGGGCTGGGGGCCGGCCTAGAGGCCGGGCAGCCACCCGAGGCAGCCGGCCTGGGAGCCGGCCTGGGCCGGCCTGGAGGCCGGGCAGCCACCGAGGCAGCCGGCCTGGGAGCCGGCCTGGCCGGCCTGTGGGCCGGCCTAGCAGAACCCGAAATTGTAAACATCCATAACTTTTTCATCCGGACTCCGATTTCGATGATCTTGGGCTCGTTGGAATCGCAACGAAGAGCCCTTCAAGATTATGCAGAGAAACATCATAGTCCATCATGTGAGGAGAAGACCAAATGTAGAAGGTAAAACCTCTCTAAAGAAGATGAACCGGCAAAACCTCAAAACCGAAAACGCAACAAGTTTTCAATACGAAATCCGTTTTCGGTGAACTAGAGCTTGGTATGGAGATGAACACAAGCTCTAAATTCTCACAGGATAAAGCCAAATAAGAACCAAGAAAGATGATATGCCAAGTATGCAAAGGTTTGAGCTCTCCACAAAGATGCGATCAAGTTACTCACTTGAGAGCCCCTCTTGATAGTACGCCGTCTATCCTATAACCCGGTCTCCCACTAACACCATGAGACCGGTAAAATAGAAATCCTATCAAGATCATACCTTTGCCTTGCGCATTCCACTTGAGCTAGATGAAGACGATCTTGACTCCCTCAAGTTGGAACACCTTTCTTGATTGTGTGCTTGCTAGCACATGCTTGATGAAGACTTCCCAAATGCTCCCCATACACATTATGGGAGAGCCTTGCTAAGCTCCGTCTTCATGAATCCACTTGCACTTTATCTTCTTCTCTTGATATAGGTGATGGCTTGGAGATAAACATAAATGTTCACTCAATCTTCTTTTCCAAGCCATGCTTGCAATAAGCTCAACTCTCGATGACCATTCTTCATATAAACCCTTGAATAGAGCATTGATCATCATGTAATCTTCTAGAGTCCAACACATGAACTCCAATCTTCTTCATGGACAAGATCTATAAAGATATCTCAATGCAACATTAGTCCATAAGGATTGTCATTAATTACCAAAACCACGCATGGGGCAACACATGCACTTTCAATCTCCCCCATTTTGGTAATTGATGACAATCCCTTTTACGAGGGTTTATATAATGAATTAAGCAACCATGCAACACAAAGAGCAAGGATGCAAGAGAAGAAAGGCAAATGCTTAAGAACAAACTAAAGCATAACAAATTCCCTTAAACCCTCTAAACTTCTCCCCCATTGGCATCGATTGCCGAAATGGGAAGAAAAATTTAGAAGGCCAATATAGTAAGAGCTCCCCCATAATGTGTGCATTTCTCATAATATGAGTGAAATCAAATGCATATATCCAATGACGAATAGTTGGGAAGGAGATCAAACATATTGAGGATCCAAAGATTGCAAAAGAAAATCAAATTGAAAGATACTTCGACAAAAGAAGTAACCAATCAAAGGACCGAAAAAGTGTTCTCAAAATCAAGAGGGAACTCCCCAAGGTACGTGCACAATGTATGATTTGCATTTTAATTTTGTGCACAACATGGAATCCTCACTCCCTCCTAGAAATTTTGAACACAAACCAAGGAACAACTAGAAAATAGGTCCACAAGCTTATTAAGATGCAAAAGCATACCAAATGAAAAACAAAGCTTGTGCCTTTTAGAAACCACCAAAGAATCAAAAGTAATAAAAGTGGTCACTAAAGAATTGGAATACCAATTAAAGATGTAACTATTTCATGTGTATAATTTCTAAGTAGACACTAAGTCCATGAAGAAATATGCACACACAAAATAGATACAAGTGAAGCCATGATATCCAAGGAAGTCATATATACAATAAGATCTTTGCTTAAAAGCATAGCACAAAGCTCAATTTTATCTTAAAGGGATATAGATGAACTTCCAACACACACTCATCATAGCATCAAAAATATCCACAAGGGATAAAGTGATAAAAGGGATGCTCCGAGTAGATAACAAGTATCACAAAAGGCAAATGATTTTGAAAACATCAATATTGCAATGTGAGACATAGAGAAGAAAGTGCTAGATTAACATATATGGGATTGATGAATCATGAAAATGATTATATATTCCCCTTGATATGTAATCATCCCGGCTTGCCCACATTTGCAACAAAGTTGTTTTGCAAGAACCAAATGAATTGCAACAAAAGAGATTCATGCCATGAAACAACCTACACAAGGTTGAAGCTAGAAAAGTATGCATGAGGTAGATACTTGTTACCGAGATAGCATTGGTGATGTAGAAGATAAGAGTTCACGATCATCCGAGCTTGGCTCCAATAAGCACATGGTGAACACCTTCCTTGTAATGAGACAAGCTTCCAATGCATCTCAATGTACCTAAAACAAATTCAAGTAAAATGGTACCCAAACTCATTGGGTCCAAAGTAGTTAGAGCAACTACAATACATAGGACAAACTCCACATAAATATGTGCATATTGATATGAAATTGAATTTCATGCACATCTTAGCCATTTAGGATTTGATGGAGTTTATCCTATATATTGGATCAACGAAAGTAAGCATGCCATAAGATATACATATATAAATATGCATGCACAAGACTTTCAAGAACCAAAGAGATAATTTAGACAAAACACCAATTAAACCAACAAAGCACACACAAGTGTGACAAGAAACAAATTGTCCAAATTATATCAAATACCAAATCAACACATGATTGAAGATACCACTTTGAAAAGATACCAATGAAATAAGATACCAATTGATGAAAATATCATCAAGGAATAAACCAAACCCTCTACACTTTTCATGATGGCACAAAGTACCAAGACGAAAAATGTTTGTCTTCCAAGAGACACGTCATCGGGATCAAATACCAAATGAAGACAACTAATGTTCAAAAACATATAGGATTGCTCCCCCAAGATGTGTGCATTATTTATGATTTGCATTTGAATACAAAATGCACACAAATGATCATCACTCTCCATATAATATTCAAACACTAGTCATGTTCAAGAAAGGCAAGAAATTGCAATACCAATTTAAAGAACGGTGTTTTACTCAAAGTAGGATAGCTTCCCAAGAATAGTGCATTATCAAGAAGTATGACTTTTGAATGTCAATGCACAAGAATTGGTTCATTGCTTTTCCCAACTCAAGAAAGCACAAAACAAATTTCAAGTAGAGCAATAAAGGATCCAAAAGATACAAGGAAGACAAATGAGAGTTAGATCAAAACAAATCCTTGGCAATCAAATAAGGCAATTCAAAGCAAGAGCCAAAGTGAATATGATCAATATATTTACCACAATATGATTATCACTTGTCAAGACAAGTAATGTATGGAGATATTTCTCGGTGGTGGATTGCAAAGATATATTCAAGATCATATTCACAAAACATAAGCATATGGCAAAGGATAGGAATTAAAAGCCATGCTTAGATAGATAGATATTCTTGATAGCTTCAAAAATCACGCAATAATGCAAAGCAACTCCAAGGAGTAGCTTGAAGCAATTGGTTTCCCAAAGAGATATATGAGAACATATTTAGGGAAAGCCATATCAAGAAATTCCATCACAAACAAGATCCAACGGTGAGAGGCAAAAGCATTTAAGCAAAAGGAACTTGTTTGAGAAACATGCCACAAGGAAAGATAATGAAGAATATCAATTCTAGGTGGCAATACCTCACATGTTCACATTTTCTAGGCTTGTAATATGCACATAGCTTATTACTCCCCCATAATGTGATAATCCATTTCTTTTAAAGCAAGAGGCAAACAAAACCAACTCGAGAAATTAATGGACATTATAGAATTTGAATTTCTCATGAGCATGACATACCACATAGAGAATAGATAAATTGATATATCATCACTAAGTGGTATTCCTCATGTACACACATTTTTGGTTTGTGAAGTGCACGAAGCATATCACTCTCAAAATGGAATGGTCCATTAATCTCTCAAAAGAGAGCCAACAAGTAATATATATCAAATAAAAGCAATAAGGCTCAACAAAGTAAATGGTGTGCAAACCAACATACACATACTTGATTTCTCAAGATAAGTAAGTAGAGAGCACAACACATACAAACACTAGCAAGGTACAAAACCAAACACATGCAAGGGTGCAAGCAACTTTCAATGTATATATGATTTAAATAAAAGTTACCGCAAGGAGGAACATTGGATATGAGATAGAACAATATAATCCAAATGACTTGGCTTGAGAAATATAATTGATGAAGATCCCTTAATTCTTCATGATGTAGCCAAGTCTCCAATGCCTCCAACAACACCTATTGATCAAGTTTTAGCTTGTTGGTCCCCAACCAAGTTGGGTCCTAAGAGGTTAGTCACAATAGGCTTGGCAACCCAAATGGTTCTTTTCTTGACACCACTTTGAGTACCAACATATTTGGCAAACACATTGCCAACCTTATCCTTCCGAAGAGAATAAACATCATCAATATAATGGGGTTGGATAAGGTACCATTTGTGCATGAAGAAGCAAGGTGACCCTTCTCACGGCATAGGTAGCAACATCGACTTCCTCCTCTCTTCTTGGTTGGAATCTTGACTTGAGGAGGGTAGCTTGATTCTTGGGAAGAGGTGTTCTTCAACTTGAGGAACTTGAGGAACTTGAGGCTTCTTCCCTTGTTGCTTCTCACTAGAGCCTTCTTCTTCAAAGGGCAAGATCTAACATGGTGCCCTTCAACTTTGCACTTGAAGCAAACAATCTTGGCCGAATCTTTAACTTGTTCTTGGCCCTTGTTCTTCTTGTTAGACTTGGACTTGTTCTTGTTATTGGAGTTGAATCCAAGTCCACTCTTGTCATTGGGGCGTCTTTGAACACTCAACATATTGTCAAGTGTGGACTTCCCAACATGACGCTTTTCCAAGTCTTTCTTCAAAGAAGTGACTTGGGCCTTGAGCTCATTTAGTTCCTCTACATGGTTAGTATCAACAAAAACACTAGAGGAAGTAGAAGCTTCATTGTTAGAGCAACAAGGCATGAAAGTAATTCATCACAAGATGTAGCAACATTGTGAGTGGATGAATCACTAGGACTAGCACATGGCAATAAAGCATTTTTAGAAGAAGTTGTGCCTTTGTCCACATGAGGCTCACAAGATGTTACCTTTGACATAATAGCCTCATGAGCTAACTTTAGCCTAGCATGGGATGCTAGAAGATCATCATTAGAGCTAGAAAGCTTTTCATGACTTTCTTCCAATTTCCCATACTTGCTAGATAGCAACTCAAGTTGAGCCCTTAGCTCAACATTCTCCTTCAAAATAGATGCTTCACAAGAAGTGGAGTTAGTAGCACAAGCATCATTTATTAGAAATGAAGAAGACAATTTGGCAAGCTTATCATTCTTAGATAGTTGAGTTTGGAGTTGATCATGAGACTTGATAAGGAGAGAGTGTTCACTTTCTAAAGCCTTGTGAGCTTTGTCAAGTCTCTCTATGTCCTCACTTAGTCTAGCATTGCCAACACCAAATTCAACTTTTTCCTTTTTAAGCACTTTATATTTAGCAAGGGCATGATCTCTTTCCTTAATGATTTTAGCAATAATAAGATCATTAGACTCATCAAGAGATTCAAGTTCTCTTCAAGAGAAGACCTAAGCTCTTCTTCTTCTTCAAGAGAAGCTTTCAAGGAAGCTATAGTAATAGAGTCATCCCTCTCAATTTGACATTTCTCATCAAATTGACTTTCCAAATCCTCAATAAATTCCCTACTCTTAGTAACATAATCAATGATTTCACATAGAGGAGGGATAGCTTTACTACCTTTGGGGAGAGCACCAAGTACCATCTCACCCATCTTGGTTAAGGATTCAAAATCAAAACCTTCTTCATGAGAATCCTCATCCTCATCATCACAATTTGGATTTGAGGTGGGAGACACCTCGGAATCCTTAGCCATAAGGCAAACATGATTAAAGAATGAAGAATTACTTGAAGCACCATTTAGGTCCATGTCTTGTTCCAACAAATGTTGGGATTCCTCTACATTGTTAGTCATGCAAGTACTAGAGGATATGGAAGCATTGTTTTCATGGCAACAAGACATATGAAGCATATCATCATGAGATTTAGTTAAACAACTATTACATGATATGCAAGGACTATCAACTCTAGCATGTATGACATTTGGAGTGCTAGAAGAGTTTAAGTCCAAAGATAGAACATTGCAATGTGATAGAGAAGAAGTATAATCAATAGTAAGTTCACCATCACAATGCAATTTCTATCACCACTCACCATATCATTACCTTGTGACAAATCACATGTTGGTGAAGTGGAAGAAGTTGTGAACTCATCACGGCCGGAGTGGAAGGAGAACAATCATCCTCAATAATTTGGACACTTCATATATATCTTGAAGCTTGGTCCAAAGCTCATGAGCGTTCCGAAAAGGCATGATTGACGCAAGAACTACATCGCTCAAAACACATATAAGACCATTAGAAACTAGAGTCTCGAGATGAGAGTTTTCCTCATCCTCTAAAGATAATTCTTGAGAATCCTTTGGAGGAGAAAAACCCACATCCACAATCCTCTTAATATAATTTGGACCCATGGCCCTAAAAAGATTAAGCATGCGAATTTTCCAAACATCATAATTTGTGCCATCGAATATGAAAGTGGGATCGTGCACTAATTCCCTAAACGACATCTTTTACTCTCTAGGCGGTAAAGCCCAAAAAGAGAGCCCAGGCTCTGATACCAATTGAAAGGACAATGATGTCGCCTAGAGGGGGGGGGTGAATAGGCGATTAAAACTTTTCCGGTTTAGGCTTGCTAATTGCGGAATAAAACTAGGTGTTTAAATTAACAAGCCAACAACCTAAATAAACTAGGCTCACCTATGTGCACCAACAACTTATGCTAAGCAAGACAAGCAACAAGGTGATAGCAATATAGAATACTTCAAGCACGAAGGCTATCACAATGTAAAGTGCATAAGTAAAAGCTCGGGTATAGAAATAACCGAAGCACGCGGAGACGAGGATGTATTCCCGAGTTCCTCCTTGAAAGGGAGTACGTCTCGTTGGAGAGGTGTGACGACACAACGGTTCAACCCACAAAGGTTTCCCTCTTCTCCGATGAACCGCACCACAAAGGTTTGGTTCACCTTCCACTATCGGTATTCCTTCGAGGCGGAATCCGGAGCCTTTCAACAACAATCCGAGGCACAACCCACAATGGGATTGGGGGCTCCCGAACGGCTCAAGTGACCACACAAGGGTCCAACCACCACAAAGGCGTCTAGGGCCGAAGACCCAAGAGTAACAAGTTCACAAGCTTTCAACTTCCACGAATCTCGTGGAGAGCACACCGATGCACCAAATGCAAAAGGCAAGAGCACAAGTGCTCAAATCCTTCACTCTCAAATCCCACCACAAGCAACTAATGCTTATGGGGGGAGAAGAGAGGAAGAACAAAGGAAGAACACCAAATCCCTCCAAAATCTAGATCCAAAGGCTTCCCCTCACTTAGAGGAGAGATTGATTGGTGGAAGGGTGGATCTAGATCTCCTCTCTCTTTCCCTCTAATTTGAGGCAAGAATCATGGAGGATAGAGAGAAATCCAAGCTCAAGAAGGTCAACAATGGGGGGCTTTTTCGTGCTTGGAGCTTAGGGAACCGTTGGGAAGAAACCCCTTAAAAGGTCCCCTCAAAAAAACTGACCGTTGGAGAAAACTGTGAGGCGGCCTGGGAGCCGGCCTGGCGGGCTGGGGCGGGCTGGGGGCCGGCTAGAGGCGGGACCGTTGGAGAAAACTGTGAGGCGGCCTGGGAGCCGGCCTGGCGGGCTGGGGGCCGGCTGGGGGCCGGCCTAGAGGCCGGGCAGCCACCCGAGGCAGCCGGCCTGGGAGCCGGCCTGGGCCGGCCTGGAGGCCGGGCAGCCACCCGAGGCAGCCGGCCTGGGAGCGGCCTGGCCGGCCTGTGGGCCGGCCTAGCAGAACCCGAAATTGTAACATCCATAACTTTTTCATCCGGACTCCGATTTCGATGATCTTGGGCTCGTTGGAATCGCAACGAAGAGCCCTTCAAGATTATGCAGAGAAACATCATAGTCCATCATGTGAGGAGAAGACAAATGTAGAAAGGTAAAACCTCTCTAAAGAAGATGAACCGGCCAAAACCTCAAACCGAAAACGCAACAAGTTTTCAATACGAAATCCGTTTTCGGTGAACTAGAGCTTGGTATGGAGATGAACACAAGCTCTAAATTCTCACAAGGATAAAAGCCAAATAAGAACCAAGAAAGATGATATGCCAAGTATGCAAAGGTTTGAGCTCTCCACAAAGATGCGATCAAGTTACTCACTTGAGAGCCCCTCTTGATAGTACGCCGTCTATCCTATAACCGGTCTCCCACTAACACCATGAGACCGGTAAAATAGAAATCCTATCAAGATCATACCTTTGCCTTGCGCATTCCACTTGAGCTAGATGAAGACGATCTTGACTCCCTCAAGTTGGAACACCTTTCTTGATTGTGTGCTTGCTAGCACATGCTTGATGAAGACTTCTCCAAATGCTCCCCCATACACCATTATGGGAGAGCCTTGCTAAGCTCCGTCTTCATGAATCCACTTGCACTTTATCTTCTTCTCTTGATATAGGTGATGGCTTGGAGATAAACATAAATGTTCACTCAATCTTCTTTTCCAAGCCATGCTTGCAATAAGCTCAACTCTCGATGACCATTCTTCATATAAACCCTTGAATAGAGCATTGATCATCATGTAATCTTCTAGAGTCCAACACATGAACTCCAATCTTCTTCATGGACAAGATCTATAAAGATATCTCAATGCAACCATTAGTCCATAAGGATTGTCATTAATTACCAAAACTACGCATGGGGCAACACATGCACTTTCACGTATTCTGAAGGAAAACAGAATGGAATTCCACCTATTAGGATTTTTGACATTTAGTTACCTGCTAAACACAAGTTTTGATAATATGTTGTAGCTTTGCCAATTTATAAATATTTGAAAAAAAATAGGCTAACTATCATATGGCGTGGGCGACGGGAAAGAGCTGGAGCTGGAGCTCTGCATCTTCGCGCTCCGTACTACGCCGTGTCACCGGCATCTGCTCACCCCGAGCTACATAGCACGCGCCAAAGCCGCCCACGCCGCCGGTGCGAAGGGAGGCGTGGACCAAAGTGGAACGCCGTATTCGACAGGAACGAGCACGCCTGTCCGTTGAGGTGCTCCACCTCGAGGTCCAGGAGGTGCGGTGGTCGGAGCTAGGCGCGGGCATGGAGGGAGCCCGGGCGTCGTTGGTGTGGTGAAGCTCGGGCAGCTAGGCACGGCATTGGGCGCGATGAAGT
This sequence comes from Poa pratensis, assembly GCA_947311845.1. NCBI lineage: Eukaryota > Viridiplantae > Streptophyta > Magnoliopsida > Poales > Poaceae > Poa > Poa pratensis. Next base: position 25,716,436 of record CAMZMU010000067.1, read on the forward strand.
GAACGCCGCCCATGGGGACGAGAGTTGCAGGGCAAGGTCGGAGTTTGGGTGCTCGCCGGCCGTACGACGTTAGTTTGGGTCTGCGAGGCGTCAATGGCGTCGTGTGCGTGGTCGTGAGTGTGTGGTAGTGACGTAGTGTCCAGGAGAGACGAGGATTGAGGAGGGACCTGATTGCGAAACAAAATAAGGGGGCAGGGGTGTAGGAGGAAAATAATCAGGGGAAGCTAGGGTTTCAGTCAGCTTGGGCCTTGGGCTCTCTAGGCCGGGCCGGCTGGGCTGCTCTCTGTCTCACTCTAGAACATTTTGTTTTATTTCTGTATTCACTATATCTAATTATGCTAAATAGAGCCCAACCAGACCACCGAAAAATATGGCAAGGAAGCAGGCTGATAGATTGGGGCTCTATCCTACTGTTTTTATTGACCGTACAATTACAAAGACTGAACGTGACGTTGCTGTTTTGATTGACCGCAAAATAAATAAAAAGATTGTATGTGCTGCCGCTCCTCGCTCGCTAAGGCAAAAAAAAAAAAAAAAAAATTGGATGAGTTTGAACAACGGCAATGTGTTGACCACCGATGGGAAGGGAACAAGACATTGGGATGAAAGTATTATTTTACAGTCAACTTATCTCTATATACTATTAAAAAATTTGTATACTGCTTAAAAATGGAAGAGTGTTTCATTTGAAGGATTTTAAGAAAAAATTATGACATGTTAAGATTTTTAAAAAACATCAAGACTTCAGACCTTTATGATACTTTTTCAACTGATTATTTCAAAATTCTCACAAAAATTCATAGGCGGCATATTTACACAAGTAATATAACATAGATTGCCAAATTATGAATTATCGACTTGAATGTGTTCAATTGAACATCATATTATACGGTTCTAATTTTAAAAAAAAGTGTTATCTTTAGTCCGTCGTCTTCTCAACAAACCCAATCGACATCGGTCAAAATTAATGAAAGTTCGTTGGCGGAGTCCTAGGTGTCGCTAATGTTGGAGAGGACGATTATGAGTTTGAACGACGCGGATTTTTCACCGTTGCAACGCACGGGCATTTTTCCTAGTGGTATGCATAATGCGAAAACGTGCAATCATATATATGGTTAATATTGAAACACACGCGAACTTAGCAAAATTTGACATTTGACCAAATTTTTAGATCTTGTTTTGTGAAACGGGGAGGTAGTAAAACATAGCAGCTCGTAAAAACCTTTCTGTACATATAGAACGTACGAATCAGATAGCTAACAACCAAGAACCTTCTGTCTTGCTAAGAAACACTACCAAATTAAGTACAGACGCAACAGAGTAAAACTATCCTCTAACTAATCCACTAAGATGGCATGCCATGTCCTGTTCCCGCTCTTCCTTCTCCTTGCACGCGAAGTAGTACCCCGTCACATTGGCCACGGACAGCACCTCTTTTGCAGCTAGCAACAGGCACATGACGGCCGCATCCACCTGTTGTGGCAACCCCACCATGGCGACGACGGTGCATGCCACATTGAACACGTGCTGGATCAGACCCTGCCCCGTCTTGTAAAGCAGGAGCTCCTTGTACTTGCCCCGCACGAGCCGGCACGCCCGCCCACGGCGCTCTCGCCGCCGGCCGGCTCTCGGCCACCGACGCGACGACGGCCACCTTGAAGACGAATTCGACGACGAGGCAGAAGATCGCGGCGGGGTATATGAATTCGTTCCTGCGAAGGGCTCCGTCGTGCACTTGTATAGCCAAGCCAAGAGCACGGACAGCGCCGCCTTCAGGCGCAGCTCAAGGCGATGATCTTGACCGGTCGCGCGAGGTTGCTCTTCACCGTGCCAAGGAAGGAAAGCAGCGTGTGGTGCTCCTGCTCCTCCTTCTTCACCTCCTCCTCGCCGTCGTCTTCCTCCACCTCGTCCTCCCCGTCTTCTTCCACCTCTTGTCATCCTCCTCGCCGTCGTCTTCCTCCACCTCGTCTTCATCTTCCTCCTTTACCTCCTCCTCCTGGGGCGAGTCGTAGCGTCGTGCCACGACAGCGGCGGATACGGTGGCGATGTAGGTCACCAAACCGATGGCGATGCCGGCGACGAGGTACGCCAGTGGGAGCAGCCGGTGGTGGTCACGTAAGAGCCAGGCCTCCATGAACTGGGAGACCGCTACGAAGTCCATGTCGCGCGGGCTGACGTAGAGATCTGCCGCGACAGAGGCATCCGTGGCGAGAACGAGGCGCTTGAAGAGGTTAGAACGCCGCCGGGAGGACGGCGGCGGACAGCGCGAAAAGCTCCAGGAACAGGCGACGGCATCTGCGAGCCGGGAGAAGGGCGCCGTGCTTCAGGAAGGTGACGACGGACCAATGGTGCGATTCGATGATTTCCGACATGGTTTGCGCGACATCGAGGGCGCGAATCGTCACTGGCATCATCGGACCAAAAAAGGTAAACCTGACGCAAGACTCTCGAAAACTTTGGGGCGATTTTTCACCACGCGCGGCACACCAATAGTACGGGCGGGTGTGTAATTTACATAGGCACACAACCTGCAGGGACTCGATCGAAGAGCTGCTGATTGCTGAACTAGTCGGTCTCCATACCTGAACCGGATGCGGATGGGTTTCCATGACGACACAGACGGTTTGCTCAGAGTGCAGGTCTTTAAACGTTTCCAACACAGAATCGGATCGATCGTTGCCTGGGTTTGTATTGGGGTTCCAATCAAGTTCGAAGTCAATGCGCGCAAGACTTTATAAAATTCAAAGTCGGTCGGAATCTCGCGCGAGAACATGATTCGAAGGGCGATAACTTAATGCGCGCTATCCGTTTGCAAATAGAAAAGGTAGCTTCAGTACAGGTGTGCATTACAGCATTACTAGGTTACAAACAGGAGGAATATGCGGGAAAAAGGCAGCCCTCTCGTACTGGCCAATTATACAAGGTCATCAACACGTTGAGTCAGCAACAAGCTACTCGAGCACGTTGACACAGACGGTTTCCTCTCGTAGCTAGCATAGAAGAACGTTTTATTATTGCTCGTCGATCATCGGTCTAGCACGCATCCGTACGCCTACACCTGGCTGTCCATCTTGCTGGGCTTCATCGACCCGCCGCCGGCGGCGCCGTCGTCTGCGACCTTGTTGTTCCTCGCGTCTCCGGACATCTCCACGTCGTCGCCCTGCATCTTGCCGGCGCCGCCCTTGTTGTTCCGGTAGACGGCGTACAGGATGCGCTGCATGGCTCCCAGGAAGCTCCCGCACCCGTTGGGGATCTGCATGCCCAAACAAAGATATATGAGAGCGTCGGTCAAGCACACGTTAGCTAGCTAGGAAAGCTTAAAGGCGGCGGTGGCGCGCCTGCATGTATGTGGCCGTCCTTCAGCTTTACTCTTCGGCACGGGAGCTTTACTCGAGCACGTTGCGTGCATGTATGTGGCCGTCCTTCAGCTTTACGCATATGCATGCATAGATAAGTCAAACGAGTATGCATGCCCCGTACGTCCGGCAGGCAAGGGAAAGACACTTATTTGTGTCGCCGTCGAAGGTGGCATCAGAATATAGAAGCATCGGCCACACGGCACGGCATGCTCTTCAAGTTGGAGTTGAGATGTGTCAGTGTATGTACTTACGGCGACGAAGGGGTCGCGGCCGAGCAAGCCGTAGACGAACCACGACGTGCCGCACAGGAACACCGCCAGCGACAGCAGGAACGGCATGTACTCCACGCTCTTCGTCTTTATCACCAGCCTCTGCAACAAATCATATCCTGAATTAGTACTAACCATATAGATCATATGTGTAAGGCAATGGACGTTAGACAGAATTAATAGTACATAGACTATACAACGTGTGCGTACCATGATGGAGAGGGGCGAGGCGTACATGCAGATGGAGAAGACGGTCATGGCGAGGCCGCAGAGGAGCTTGCGGGCTTCACCGTGCAGGGCGAGCACGGAGACGAGCGCCACCACGGCGAACACCGCCGCGACGGCCGACGCCAGGCCCAGCGTCCGGAGCCTCGCCTTCTTGCTCGACGCGAAGCACAGGAAGATCACCACGTATGCCGTCTCGATCGCCGCGCCAACGCCGTTAATCGTCGACACCAGGATGTTGTTCGGCGACACGAACGGCAGCCCGTACCTTGATTCAAAAACACCAAGATTAATTACATGCACGTACTGCTTGCTGGATCTGTTTGTTAGTCCGGCCGGAAATATTGACTGGGAGGTTTTATATATTAACCAGGCGGAGAGGAGACAGTTGAGGAGCGTCATGTTGTATGGCACCCCGGAGAATTCCTCCGTTGATCTGTTCCGAATGATCCTCCAGAAAGTAGGCCTGTGAAGGGAGGGACAAAGATGTGATCATTCAGGTGATCAGTTGATGCTAGCCAGAAGCAGCATGTCTGAATATTCAGTAAGACTTGCGATTTTGCAACTGTACGTTCTCCCCAGTAGGAATGAAATAATATCATAAACTGGACACTGAAAATGACTTGTCTGAATTAATAACTTGAGAGGTGACAACATACGTAGGTGGATATGCCGGAAGTTTCCAGTTTAGATATAGACAGATTTAACAAAGTGAGTCATCAGATGCTTGCACCTAACAAGTTCTAGTTTTTTGTAAAAAAAAATCTAGGTTTTATATTATGGTTGTATGAATATGAACTAGTAGCCGAGAACATGACACAAAGTAACCGAGAACATGACACAAAGTAACATGTTGCTATCTTGACACCTCCAATTGTAACCATCCCACGTAAATAAACGGGCTACCTAGTTACTGAACGGAAAAAAAGGTGGCACACGAAATACTTACAACGGGGATAGGAAGAGAAATAGAGCAATGACATTGCCTGAAACAACAAAAGCGAGGAGTGATTAGCTAGGGTTGAAAGGATGCACCAAGAACATCCACCGCTACACCAAACACAGATAAACAAACCTGCTAGCTAATTACAACCACACAAACAAAACAAAAACAAAAAAATCAGGAACACTTACCGAAATCCCAAACAAGAACTTGGCCACATCCTCCATCGAGATTCCCTACTCCCTCGTCGCCCTAGCTTGCACTTCTAAGTTTTCTTCCCCTTCAATAATGAACCCAAACTAAAACCAAGGTGAAAACACAGAGCTGTTCTAAATCAGCTCTGCTTATTATGAGCAGGGGATGTGCAGCTCGCGTGCAAGTGTTCAACGGTTCAGCAGCAACTAAATGAAAATGCCGTGAATGTTTGTGTGTAGATGGATCATGGATGGATGGAAGTACGGTCGCGCGCATGGTTTATATAGGAGGAGTTTGAGGGAGGGGAGGTAAGGTAAGGGGGGGATAGGGGAGATCGAGTGTGACGGCCTATTGATTGCGTTCTTATCTTGGCTACTCCTTGAAAACGAGTGCCCGTAGACGTGGAGGTTGCCGGGGCATTAAACAGTAACGTTTCAAGCACTGCATATGAGAAAGATCGATCTTGTTTTCTTTGTCACCACGTGGAGCCAAAATTTTGCATCATCGCCATCTTATTCAGTCGGTGCGCTAGCTAATTGGATTGGACACGATTGACAATGCAAGATTATGTCCATTTCGAGTGCTCGTATCTTTTTTCTTTCGGTTCTTGTGGTGTGTTGCATGCATTTTAATGGATATAAGATTCTTTTTTCATGCACTGTTTTTTAAAAAGGTAGGAAGATTTTTAAAAAGGTAGGAGGATTGAAATATTGCAGGATAAGCGCCAGCTTCCGAGCTAATTTTTTTTTAATAATACATTTTTTTAATTAAATTCAAAAAATATTACGCAAAATAACGAAATTGCAAAAATAATACGGCCTCGGCCCAAGCTGGGCCGATAAGGGCCCGTCGGCCAGGCTTGGGCCGATTTGGCCTGTCGGCCGCCCTGCGCCTGTCAGCGAAATCTGTCGGCCAGAGCCGGGCCGACTAGGCCTTATCGGCCCAAGCCTGGCCGACGGGCCCTTATCGGCCCAAGCTGGGCCCGACTTGCTGTTGATTTTTTTTTCACCTCTCCCTCCTCTTTTTTAGCCACACAAATGCAGACAAATTACAGATGAAATCAAATTCCAAATTTAAATCACTGATGCACACATATAAAACATAGTCTACAAACACTGATCCACACATATTACAGATAAAAACATAGTCCAATTTTAAAACATTGATCCACATTATTATAAATAAAAGCACAGTCCAAATTTAAAACATCCTAGTTTCTTCCCCTTCCTCTTGGTCCTCGGCTGCCTCGTCCACGTGGAGCAGCTGCTCTAGTTGCCGGAGCAGCATTCGTAGGTGGGAATTTTGTACAAGCAGTGTCCCAGTGACCAAAATCATTGCACAAGAAACATTGCACTGTCGGGCCTCCGGCTTCAGATTCATCCATACCATTTCTGATACGCTTGCACGGTCGTCTACCTCTACCAGGACGCAGTAGCCTTGGGTCGGGGATGTACTGCCTTTCATTAGGGTCAACCGTGTTAAAATTACCCACAGCTCGAAATCCCACCATTTCACCGGTCCAGGTATTAAGAACAGACTCGTTCAAATAATATGGTGAAACGAACGAGATGGCTGATAGTCCGAGTTGCCCACACGCAGCCAATACATGGGAGCAGGGCAGGTGAAGCAATTTTGGTTTATTGCATGTGCAGTCACATGTTGGTCGGGCTTCATTTCCAATTCTCACCTCATGCGTTCTGAGCTGATTTCCGCAACCAAACTTGTCAGAAGGTAAGCGTACCTCGAACCTCCTTTCTTGATTTCCTATGGCCTGCACAGCATGAGTACGAGCTTTTGCCATCTTCCTATCCATGTACTCCGTAATCTTCTCACAAAAAGGTGTGTTTGGGTTGTTAACGATATGCATGTGAGCTTTCTGGCGTCTTTCTCTGAAGTACTTGACTGTGCCCTCAAAAATACCCTCCACAATGGCTGTAAGTGGCAATGCCCTATTTCCTCTAAGAACGAAGTTGTATGTTTCAGCAAGGTTGGTAGTCATAACACCGTACCTGGCTCCATAAGTGTCGTGCAGCAAAGACCACCTCTCAAGAGGCTCGTGCTCTATCCACTGCTGAAAGTTTTTTATCAACCTCCCAGTCTTTCTCCTAACACCAGGCGGATCAAATCCTGGCAAGTCACAAAGCCCAACAGGTACATCCTCAGCTGGTGGAGGTCCGGTTGCTAGCTGTTGCGCCACAAGTTGCACATGTGCTGCTACTGCAACATTTCGTGCAGCTCTCCTCTGCCTAACATGCTGGTTAGTGAAGTCATCAAGCTTACCACGTACGAATGTGTATTTCCAGAATTGGTTCTGCTTGCACAGTTTTTTGAATAGATTCATCAAAGCCTTATCTCGGAACTGTGAGAAAAAATTGGCCCCCAAATGGCGCATGCACCAACGACTCTGCAGGTCTAGCCATGGCGTTTGTTCCGCGGCCACAGGGTTTGTGAGTGCCTTGACGGCGTTCAGTATACCAGCATGGCGGTCATGAAGGATGCACACGTTCGGCTTATCTTTTACTACTGCTATTTTAAGCTGCCTGAAGAACCAAGTCCAACTTTCAGTGTTCTCGCTCTCCACAAAAGCAAATGCAAGTGGCACGATCTGATTGTTGCCATCCTGACCAATGGCAGTCAAGATTTGTCCCCTATACTTGCCAGTAAGAAATGTACCATCAACACAGATAACTGGTCGACAGTGAGTGAAAGCTTCTATGCATACACCGAAAGAGAAGAACACACGATGCAACACCTTTACGTTTGGAAACTCTGCCATCCAAAAGTGTTTGACGTCAACATATGTGCCTGGATTACGGGCCTGCAATGTGTAGAGGAGCCGAACAACTGAGTCATATGAGTCTAGGAACGATCCGAATCTTTTCTCAAGTGCCATCTGCTTAGCCCTCCAAGCTTTGCCATAAGATATTTTGTACTTGAACCTGGTGAACACCTTATGTATAATAGCCTTCGCTTCCATAGCTTTGCCCTGTACTATTTCTGAGTACAGCAACCGAGCTATAAGCGTCGACGAAATGTTACGGTGATCTTGAGGAATACTCTCAATTCTACATGTGTGCTGTACTACGTCGCTCACTTTCCAGTTTATGCCGAAGTGAGGACGATAACCGTGCACCCTTCCAGGACACCCTGCTACCTCACATTCCATTGTCAGATATTTTTTACTCGACACCTTGGTTTTGAATGTCTTGCAAGTCGACATTGCCCACTTAATGATTGCATCTTGCAAATGTTGCTTGTCGGTATATAGAGCACCCGCAGAAACCTGGTTCTGATGATATTCCCAGGCAGAATCATGACCATCGTTCACTGTCATTGACGATGAGAAATCATGACTCCATGACGCAGGATTTGGCACCACATGTTCGTCATCCGACTCGTCGGAATCATACCCATAAGCACTACCACCATCTTCGTCTTCCTCTTCCATCATTTCTTGGAATACATCGTCTGCTGCTGCCTCAGCAGCATCTTCATCTCCCTCTTCCATATGCTCTGTCTGACTATTTTGGCCAGATTCATAACTACCACCTCCAACATCTTCCTCTTCCATCTGCTCTGTCTGACTATTTTGGCCATAGTCATAATCACCACCTCCAACATCTCCCTGATTATAATCATGTCCAGAAAATTGCATCTCCTGACTACTCTGGCCAGGATCGTGCCCTCCCTCGCCTTCAGGCGCAATCACCTCCTTCGCGACAGGTATCAGTAAGGCATGAGGGGTACATCCCCTGCTTGCGCAGCCTTGCAACCATCGCACCATCTGAGAGGTCCGTTCTATCGGCCTCAAATAAAAAAACACCGGGGACCTTGTCTTCGTCCACAGTGCATGCACACCGACGGTGTCTGTTTCAGGAAGCCCTAAACACGCTGCCAACCAATCTTTCAGCTGACTTATAGACCATGTTTGTGGGTCACTCAGTTCCAACTCTGACCATCGAAACTCACCCAAATCAGCTCCATGCTCATTTACTACAACTTCGCCAGGACCGTAGAAAAACAAACATTTCACTAAATTACTCATCTCAACAACCTAAAAATGTGACACCAATTTACTGTTACAACCGGGAACAACTATATACTTAATATTGTTAGCAAAATAAACGCATACCCTTGAAGCGTGCCGATTCAATGGACCAGCAACGTCACCACCACCGCCAATGCAACACCGCTGCACCACCACCACGCTGCACCATCCACCACCCTACGGCAACCTCCACCTAAACTCCACCATTGCTCCAACCAAACAACACGAAATCACACAATAATCCAACACATCTGTAGATCTGAGCTGCCTTAACTCTCTAACACTTGTAGAAGGAAGATTTGGTGGCTGGATGGACAGATCGCCGCTGAAACGCAGTAAGGAGCTGCTGGTTTCGAGAGGAAGAAGAAAAGGAGAGAGAGGACGCGAGGAGGAAGATGTGGGCAGGGCTGGCCTTATCCAGCGTCCTGTCGGCCGAGTTCTGGCCGATTAGTGCCCCCTCACGGCCTGTCGGGCGCAGGCCTGGCCCACCATGCGATCTGGTCGTCCTTAACAAAGCCGATAAGGCCAAATCGGCCCAAGCCTGGCCGACGGGCCCTTATCGGCCCAAGCTGGGCCGAGGCCGTATTATTTTTGCAATTTCGTTATTTTGCGTAATATTTTTTGAATTTAATTAAAAAAATGTATTATTAAAAAAAATTAGCAGCTTCCGAGGGAGCAGCAAAAATGGTACAGTAAAAAAAAAACTACTTCCAAATGTAAGGACAACTACGAAAATAAGCGCATGAATGCTTGAGTTCATCATATGCATGTACACCTTCAAACAAAAAGAGTACTTTTGCACCGTAGGAAAAAATAATACTGCTCCCTGTGTTAAATAAATGAGTGAAACGCACGTGAGGTCACCAAGTTGCACGAAATATAAAGATTGGTCACCAATTTGTAGATTAACGATATGTTGGTCGTTCCGTCACGGCGGACGTTAAGTCGCTGACGTGGCAGTTTGATTTTTTATAAATACCCCTTAAAATTTTGTTTCTTCCAACTGTTGGGTCCTTTTTCGAATTTTTTAACCTGCAATGTAAAGCTTTTTTTTACGGCAAATCTAATCGCGCCTTATGCATGGTTAGGATCTGCTCGTTTTGGATAAGCTCGCCTCTCCCCCGAAGCTCCTTGACGAGGCAGTGCATGGTGCACTGCATCCGCCTCGGGCCGCGGGTGCCCAGCACGTTCAGCTCGTAGTTCACCTGGGCGATCGGGTAGCTGCCGGTCGGGTCCTTCGGGGAGACTTTCCTAGAGGAGAATTGCCGGCTGCTGCGTTCCTGCGGGCAGAGCGTCCGAGCGTTGTACGGTGGCTGCGTATCGTAGATGATTAATTTGGTGCCTAGGAAATTTGAACTGCGGTAGCATGATTCACGGGGCGCGCAATGAAGCCGACGCGGTGGCAGCACGCCGGTCTGGCGCGGCACGGACGCGTGCCATAGCACGACGGGCGGAGCTGCAGCTCCCCGGCAGAGACGACCCCTCCGCCCTGAAGCTGCTTGTGCCGTGGCTGCGGACACGGATGTAGGCGAGGCCCCTCGCGTCCCTCGTCCAGTCGAATCCGAGCACATAAGCGCGCGGTTGTCGGCTATGGCGCGGCGGCGCAGGACGGCGTGGATGGTGGCGGAGCTCAAGGAGGATGACAGCCACCACGCACGACACCACCTCCTCGCCGACTTTCCTCGCGTTCTCCGCGCTCTTCCTCGTCTGTGTCCTCTCCGCCGCCGCGAGCTGCCTCTGCTTCCGCTTCACAAGCTCCAACCCACACCGGTCATGGCGGGTAGGAAAACGATGCATCCAAGCTGTTTGACAAAATGTCTGTCATATATTTTATTCGTGGGGATGAATAGATGGGAAGAAAAAATATACAGGTGAATTTTGTAAAAATCAAAGTGCCACTTAACGCCCGCCATGACGGAACGACCAACATGTCGCTAATCTACAACTTGGTGACCACATTTTGAGCTTTTTCAAGTTCGTGACCAATCCTTACATTTCGTGTAACTTGGTGACCTCACGTGCGTTTCACTCTAAATAAATAGATGACGTTTCTGCATGCACATGTCATATGAACTGTGAATATTTGTTGTAACATAAAATTAAATAGTTATAGAACTGAATATTGTAGAACTATTTCAATGGTGTAAATAGTGTTATAAGTTTTATCTAACAAATTCCAATAGTTTTTCGGTTGATTTCCGAGCATGCCAAATCTCTGAAGGTTCCTGATGTAGTTATCACTAATACACTAACTCTTACCGGCGAAAGAGTATCCGGGATGCAACTAATCGGCAACCCTATTGTTTATACGTTTATTATTGAAGAGTCAAGAATCACCGAGAGCCAACTCCGATTCAATGGAAGGGAAGCTTCCCTTGATGCCGAGAGGTTTGTGGGCGTTTCTGGTCACATAGACATGGAAAAGAATTTATGTTTTTCCTTTCGCATCCGGTTACGAGCTACGTGGACCAAGCATGTGGCCTCGATCGGTCCCAACAGAAAAGAAAATGCTAAATGGGGCAAAATATGACATAATGTAGCAACTTAGAGTGTAAAATGTCCTAGAAAATTTAAATAGGAAAAATATTTCATAAATGTACAAACATGGTGTGACTGGTTGTCTTGACGATGGTCATGGTCTCATGCTATGTTTGCTCTTGTCTAAACTATGTAGAAGCACCTGTCATTAGGTGTACGTTTTACTCGAAGCAGTCTCCTTAGACAGCGACAAGACTTTATGGTCCTTGTATGTAGGTACGTGGCCAGGCATGCATCCAAACAATGTGCTTGTCCAGCGCGTTTTTTTTTCCTGATAGCATGCACCATGCATGCAGGCGAAGATTGTTTGAACTTTGAAACTTGTAAATTAAAGTACGCGTGTATATACGACCAAATGGATTAGATTTTAGAACATAACCAAAGCAGCACTTTGCCACGAAAGACACCAGCGGATAACGTCGGCAACGACCGATAAGTCATACAAACACAACTAAATACTGCTGCCAATGTCCGATATGTTGCAACGCTGTCTGTCGGACATCGCAGAAGGCCCCGAAGATATGATCAAACTTAGTTACGAAACAACTCCGGTAGGTAGCGATCCCGGTAAAAAAAAAACCATTCCCCATGCTCTCCGTGCTCCGTGGACGCAGGTAAAAAAAAACAACCCTCCGACCTCCGTGCTCCGTGGACGCAGGTACATATCCAACCACACCAGCTGCACTCGTGATGGCAATGGCGCCAGAATATTCCCCGGCTGGCCACTTCAAGAGTTCGTCCTTCGCCGTGCCTAGCCGTGCGTACCATCAAACTGAAACGTGCACCTAGCTACAACACCGCCCACTACCAAAACCGAATGCAGATTGAACAATCAAAAGGCAAATAATTGAGAGATTTCCCGTGATCAAGCGATGGAAGTATCGATGTAACATGGCGATCAACATCGTGTGGGATTGCCAGCATCGATTGGGATTTGGCACACGGTTAGCTGCATCAGGAGAGATTCCAATCGCATTCGGCCGTGAAGTAAGACAAGATGATGTGGGGAGGTGGAAAGAAGCTTGGGCTCGGCCTGTTGATAGGTGACAGGGCGATCATTGCACGCATAAAGGTTTTTTGTACACAAGTTTTGGCATCTACTCCCTCCGTTCATAAAATGATGTCTCAACTTTATCCAAATTTGGATGTATGTACACACTAAATTATGTCTAGATACATGTAAATTTAGAAAAAATTGAGACATCCTTTTGTGAACGGAGGGAGTAGCTAGCTTGGTGTCTCCTTGCCTTTATAACGTGGCAATGCCAAAAGGATAAATAGAAAAGCGGAGTAGGTTAATTTACCGCTGCAGAACGAAGATTTTATTGGACTGAGTGTATATAGTTCTCACTTTTGTTTTGCAGGTAATATATACTATCCCTGTACCAAAATATAAAATGTTTTAACATTTTCCTAACACAGATATACCCTGACGCGTATTAGTGTGTAGATTAACTCATTCTATCCATATGTAGTCCGTATATGAGATATCTGAAACATCTTATATTTTGATACGGAGGGAGAGTAGTTCTCACTTTATTTTCAAAAGGTTGTTTAGAAAAGTTCCAAAGAAACTGTTCTACATTAAAAAAAATACAAAGTGGTCGACCTAAATGGTTATCTGGAGGTGTTGTGTTGTTTATTATTATTTCGTATGAGACTCGGAGATAATTATTTCTAACTTGATATTTTAAATCATCTGATGTGAACACCAAGAAAAATGCAATACAAACAATGAGATCTTCATTCATGTTTATTATTATTATTTCGTATGAGACTCGGAAATAACAATTCTTAAATGTTGGAATTATTCGACATCCCTATTAATAAATTAGCAAAAATCCCTAACCAAAAATTCGGAGACTGAATTGGCCTATTCATGCATGTGAAGAAGTGTGACTAAAGTTTTCTCCTCCACCGCCCATCTCGCCGCCTTGTCATGATGCGTGCATGTCATATTTCGTGATTGAGATGAACCGAACTAGGACCTATGCCATGTGTATAGAGTTTCAGACGCACGCACTAGTGTAAGACGGACTGAACCAATCACTTACACCAGCTGACGTTCCCCAGCGGCACGGCCACATCACCTCATCAACAGCTTCAACACCCCCCAGGGCGCCACCCAGGCGAAGATGCAGGTGACGGTGCTCTTCAAGTCCCTCGGAGGTTCCATGGCGTGGTCTCTCTTCTAGTGGTTCTTCTCCGCCGGGAGGAGCTGCGGCTTCAGGGTGTTCCCCACCTGTGTGGTTTTGGTAATTAATGACAATCCTTATGGACTAATGTGTATATTGAGATATCCTTGCAGGTTTGTCCATAGGAAACACTTGAACTCCATGTGTTGGATTCAAGGTTGAATGCCTTGAAGGTCATTGGATATAATAAACATATTTGAGATGATCAAGAAAGAAGAAAAGATATAATGTTGATCAAGGCGAAGTTGAAAAGAATGTGGATTCAAGTGATCAACACACAAAGCTAAATGTTGCACCATGTAGGATCATGTGATCCAATGGTATGGTAAGCAATTGTATATATAGCTTTGTGAACTAACCCATGATGTGTATGTGTGGAGTATCCATGTGGGTTTAGGTATCTTCCCATGGGTTCACATCAAAAGGAAGATTTCATATAACCTATGGAGGATGACGTGAAGTGGTGGGCGTCATTACTTCTATAAAGGCCCAAGACTACCCGCCATATGCCCCCATCTGCCCCGAGCGCCCATTTCCGTTCGTTCGATCAGTAAAATAGCATCGGTGTTTCACTGTTGGCCGTTAGATGCGGTGAAAACTTTTTTCACCCGTTTGAGTAAACAGTAACCTCCCGTTAAGTCAATGACGAGTGGGTCCCGGGTCCACAAAAT